>NW_004624739.1:27221563-27245464 GCF_000247695.1 Heterocephalus glaber | reverse complement strand
TATTTTCCCTTTCCCAAATGGCAGTCTGTCCAAAGCCAGATGACATGTTGGGACTTTTCTCAAATATCGGTGTACCCTAAGCACACTGCCAAAAAGACTGAGGCAAAGACCTGCTTTCCGTGGCAGCCTGACGGATGATGTCTGCAGGCACACGCTCGAAATGGGCTGCACCCCAGCAGTTATCTCAGTCAGCAATGCCCAGAGAATTAATGAGCGCCATTCATCCCAATAAGAGAAACCAAGGCCAGGCCTCTTCCTTGCTCTGTAATTCCATTAGCATTGTGCAGAGAGCGCATGGGTCATGAACTCTGTAGACCGGATCACTCAGCAAATGGAACAGCATCTTGTTCCTAGAGAGGCTCCCCTGCGGGCACACACAAACCTTGTCACAGGTTTGTCCTCCGTCAACAGTGAATGTAGTTGTCTGTGTCGGGGATGATGGGAAGGAGAAGGTGAGGCTTCTTAGACTGCTACGAGTTTCAAGTGCTGTTCTGTTAAAGTAAGCACCCACGGAAAACAGTTGTAGTAAAGCCATGTGAGGTACTTGCAATTACTGAACATGAATTTTTAAATTGTGTGTCCACTTATAAGCCACTCAGTCGTTCCATAGGACTACCCCAAGCATTTATTCTCATTTTCATTTTCATTCTCTTTTGGTTGTTACTCTTTTAACCTTGGTTCTGACTCCTCTAAGAAAGTTACAATGGCTTGGAACTAAGAGTTATGATGATAAGCAAGTAACTGTTGACAGTGGAGCTCATCCCAAAATCTAGAGCAGCATGCTCTCCCAAACTGTCTCCAGGTCCCTTCCCTGCTCCTTGGAGTTCAGGGCAAGGGTTTCCATACTGGCTCTGACACTTACCTGTTTTCTTAACAGGAAAATAAGTGAGATTATCATATTTTTACAGCTACTTCACAATACTGCTACAAGGATTCAAAATAAATGCCTAGCACAATGCCTGAAAACTAACAGATCATACCGTATTATCGTTTTTATTGTTGTCAAGTCCACAGTTTTGTATATTGTGTGTGCGCGTGTGCATGTGTGTGTGTGTGTGTGTGTGTGTGTGTGCATAGTCTGTTAAAACATTTGGGTTGTTATGCCCAGTATATTCCAAATGATCCCCGATAATGCAAGAGAGCAGAAGCATGAATGAGTCAAAACTGCAAGCCATTCGAATGTCATCTGTGATCAGAAGCACATTTTAAATTTTCATCTCAAGTGCCAGGGTTCCTAATACTCAAATAAATTACTGTAAGCAAAGAACCACTAAGATGTCAAGTCCTGACTCAACAGGGCCCGAAGACTCTCCAGTTTTCCTCTCTGCTCTTCACAGACGTTCTGGGGCTCCCCTCCTCCAATCAGATCCACTGGTGGATCAGATCCACTGGTGGATCAGATCCACTGGTGGAGTGGTTTGGGTTCCTGGCTTGGAGGTAGCTGCAGCCCCAAATGAAAGCACCAGGTGCTCACAAAGGAGCGGTAGTTTGGAAGTCAGAGACAGCAAAGTCCAGAGAGGCAGCGGGCTACACTCAGCGAGGGCCACACTGGTGGAATCTGCGGTCTGAGTGCTGGGCTCTAAGCCCTGTTTGCCCCCAGGGACCCTGGGTGAATTGCTAACCACTGTGCACCTTCATTTCCCATACCCAGAACTTTGATGATGTCAGGGACCTTGTATGATTTGTTGAGGGCTATATTATATATTTTAATACGGAGAGAATAATATATACACATATATCACTTAGCACAGTGCATACTCATGTAAGTTTAAACAATAGAAGAAGAAAACTCATATGATAGCAGATAATTAAGGGACCTGTGCTATGTCAATTTCCCTTCGAGTAACAAACTCTTACTTACAAGTTCGTATTTTCCTACAAAGACCTGTAACATTTTTTTGTGTGAAATCAGAAAAAGACACTTGGCCTCATCCAGTGTTTATCTAATCCCCCAAACCTATCTGTCTTTCCTAAATGAAGCTGTTTTCTGGTCTGATACTTATGTGATAGTGCTCTGTGTGGTCCTATAGCAAGTAGTATCGCTTCTCGGCCTTTTGGCTAAGACCAAGTGTACTCTACCAAGTAGTGTTCCTTCAGTTTGAGAAGTATTACAGGCTTATCCCACATGGAAAGAAACCAAGTTGGTACCTATACACAAATGCGCACACATACACACACACATCAGTAGTGATGTCAGAAATGTTTAAAATAGTTAAAACTTAATGCTTGTGGTAAATAAAAATGTGTTTGTGCTTCCAGCATAGTGAGTTTTACTTCAGGGACACAGGTTCAGCCAGTATTTTCAAGTGCTACCTATGACTTCTCACAGTAGAAGAGGAAACAAGGTACTGGTTAATTAACTCGCTAACTGTCCTTCCTTATCACGGTTGTGAACTGATATTCTGCCTTTTACTATAAGATGAAAAAAGCTGAGAGTTCAAAGAGTAGACACCCTGGAGCATATGAATGGTGGGTTGTATCTTTCCCTTGCTCTGCAGATTAAATCAGTAGCTGACTCCACAAAGTCAGCAACAACGGAGCCATCGGCAGGTGACTGCATGTCTGGGCTGGCTGTGTTGAAGGGAGAAAGAAAAGGGAACAGGTCTCGAGACTGTAAGCTCCTTGAGAGAATTTACAGGGACACTGTGTCCCCTCCATATCTGACCCCAGAAACAGTACCCTTGGCAGGGACCCAGCTGTGTACATTGGACAAAAGTCAACCTGCCAAGAAAACCTAAGTTCCCACGTATCTGGCTCTTCCTGCACATGTAAATAAATAATAAAAAATAGATGTCCATTGTTTTAGAGTCATGTTACATCAATGTTCACATTTTATATTTTAATATCTCAGGAGTTGGAGGGCATTATACAGTTGATGGGGTATCATTGTTTAAGTGGCAGGGTTGTGTGTGTGTTTTTTTGTAGTATTTAAAATAAAGATTGCCTTAACACCTGTGGCATCTCAGATTTGGTGAAATCCATTATGTATCAGGCATTAGCAAGCTCTTACAGCAGCATAGTAGAGTGAGGCAGAAAGAATAGGTAAGACTGAAAGCGTGTCCTCCTCTAAACTGACCCTTAGATGAGTGGGCAGCGGCCATAACTTGCTCCCTGCATGGCTGCCACCTGATTAGAACATATTTCTTCCTTTCCTTTTTTTCCTCCTCTCAGGAAACAGAAAGGAATACAAGTTAAATCCCTGGCACTTAGTTTATCTTCCTGAAACTGTAGTGTGTCTCTGGATAGAAGCTCTTCGGGCCCAGCGTTCTATGTCCGTGGTTCTCAGACACTCCGATATGCTGGGACCCCTGGGACCTTCTTAGGCATCTATGGTCCGCAGCTCTTGCCTGGACATCTGGAGTCAGATGGTCTGGGGTGAGGCCCACGTAGCTGCGCGTTTCACCCTTGGGTGACTGGTGTGCCCTGAAGTTTGAGAAGCTCTGGCCTTTGTGTTTGGAATTGGCCCATCACTGAAAGCGCTTGGATTTAGGGACACTGGTCTCAGTCGTACGCACAGGACCTCATCTGATAGCAATGATTAGGCAAATACACTGACCAGGGAAGGAATCCTGACACTGCTTTGTTTCCTTTGGGCTGGGACTGAAAGATAGAACGTGCATTGATGATGTCCCTGATACCTATTTCTGTTGGGGTTTTTTTAGCTGTGCCCCATAAAATCGGACGCATCATTGATGGGAGTCCTGCAGATCGCTGTGCAAAACTAAAAGTGGGAGACCGGATCTTAGCCGTGAACGGCCAGTCTATCATCAGCATGCCTCACGCTGACATCGTGAAGCTCATCAAGGATGCAGGTCTTAGTGTCACCCTGCGCATCATTCCTCAGGAGGGTGAGTGCCTGAGGTGGCCTTGCAGGGAGAGGCGGACACAGCCATGGGGGCCTGGCCTGCTGGCCACACAGCCGTCACCAGGGCATTGTTAGAGGGTCAGAGGCCGCTCTGCTCACTCATGGTGTGAATCCCAAGCCACTGGCTGAGCCGATCATTCCCTCAGGCTTGGGACTACTGGTTTTAGGGTTATATTAATCCAGAACTCATTCAACAGAGCAGACAGAGTTACAAACCTGAAAAGAAAAAACCTATGTGTCTTAACAGTTAATCTCTGGAGGATTCTTCAAAGTCTGATTTTGAAAAGCTTGAAGAAGTTCTGTGGTCTGAAGAGCTCCTTTAGGAAATGTGACATCTGATAAGAATGTGTCACCTGGCCTGCTGAATTCCTCTGTCCACGATCTGCCCCCCATCCCGCTGAGGCTCACAGTAGGGACACCCCGACTCGCAGCCATGCCTTCAGGGGCCCTGTTCTGAGCACTAATTCACACGCGTCACCATTTCTACACACACACACACGTTCATTCCTGCTTTGGAGTTGCTGGCTCATTAGTGATACGGAAGAGTTCGGTCCCTGGCACTCCCCAGAAAGGGAGCCAAGCTGCCCGGAGCAGAGGCTGACAGCCGCACTTAACACCACCCTGTCACTCAGCCACTTCCCCATTCCATTTCAGGATTTTCCAAGGTGTAGACAGCAGATGGCTAAACAGCCACCTGACTTTAAGTGTGAAGCAGTAAGGCCCAACCCAGGTGATTTTGACCTCCTAGGGTGCATTTGTGATGCCTGGAGATGTTTTTGACTGTCGTGGTTGGGGTGAGGGTGCACTTGTCATCAGTCAGTGGGGGCCACAACTGCTGCTAAAAGCCCCATACACAGGGCAGAGCCAGGGCGGGGATTCTCTGGGCCAAAATGGCAAGAATGCCCAGAAACCCTAATCAAAGTGGGGAGTAATGTAAAATATTGGGGCGATGAGAAAAGAAGAGGGAAGAGTGCGCTCTAACGGCGCACTAGTAGATCACCTCCCTTTTGTCACCCAATGAGAGGAAAAGAGAGAATTCAATGACCATGGGTTTTTAACCTGTTATCTGCAGACACCAGTGTGTATAAAATATTCAGTGAAAATAAACTGTAAGCAGGCTGCTTACTGAAAATCCAGTTGGCTTCTCAGTCTTCCCAGTCTGAAATGTGCTTCCTGCCCTTACCCCAACATACAGCGATAATTTCAGTTGTGAATTTGATGGTATTAGAGGGAAAAAGCCAAGAGGCAGTTTTGGGGGGGAAAAAAACAGCTTTCTGAGTTTTCGTGGGTCCAGGATTTTTTCCTTTGCAGAGAACGGGGGCTATTAGGCAATGTTACTAAAAGGGACTGAGGAAGAGATTGTAAAACTGCTTACCATTTTACAGTTAGTTCTTTACCTGGGCTTTCAAAGACTGCTAAGACACCTCTTTACAGTCAAAACGTGGTGGCTAAAACATTTTCTCACAGCAAACAATGCTGGGAAAATAGAATACGTTTTAGAGCTTGCTCCTCTGAGTTATTTTTCCAAGTTTTAACAGGGTTTTTTTGTTTGTTTGGTTAATTGGCTGGTGTTTTTGTTTCATGTTGGTTGAGTTTTTTGTTTGCTTTTTCATTTTTATTTTCGGTAATCTTCTCTTCCGACAAAATGACATGAGTCTGTTTGTCACCTTGCTGGGTAGCATTTCTAATTAACAGATACTCGTTCCAGGATGGGCTTAGGACTTGGTAAGTTTAACCTGCTGTCTGAAACCCAGCAGAAACGGAAATGGCCAAAGCGTTGCATCATGGGAGAAGGCAGGGTCACCACTGCTGGCTGCCTCTGACCTCATCTGCTGCTTTGGTTCCCACCACAGAGCTCAACAGCCCCGCCTCGGCCCCCAGCTCCGAGAAGCAGAGCCCCATGGCCCAGCAGCACAGCCCGGTGGCCCAGCAGAGCCCTCTGGCCCAGCCCAGCCTGGCCACCCCCAACAGCCCTGTGGCCCAGCCTCCTCCTCCTCAGCCACTTCAGCTGCAAGGACATGAAAATAGGTAACGTTTCCTGCCATTTCTGCTTGTGAGAGGCAGGGGAGGTGGGAGAGGAAACAGGACGCAGGCAGGGAGAGAGGTTCTGATGTGGTAGAGATGACAGTGTGAGCCCCTGCGTGATGCTGAGTGTGTGGGATACGTGGATCTGTCAGCGAATGGAACCAAATGTCTGCCCTTCGCAACAAGAGGACCTTGCCTGGAGAGACGCTGAGCTCAGGCTTAATGAGCTAGTCAAGAGTAAAGAACACATACCAGGAAGGACGAGAGGAGACCAAGGTCAGGTGGCAGAGGGCAGGGGCGTGGGGTGAGATGGAGTCCGAGGGGCGCATAGGGCCAAGCCTAAGGGCTCGGTGAGCACCTTACTGGTTTTGATCTTTATCTGGGTCCCAGGGAAGTCACTGTGCAGTTTAAGCTGATGACTGACCTCATGGAATTTGCTTTTCAAGATCTCACTGTCTGCCCCACAAGAGAGCCGACAGGAGGCTGGGCAGGGCAGAGCGGGCAGCAGTGAGGAGGTGACTGCAGAAACCCACTGGTCCATGAAGGTGGCGGCTGGTGGCAGGAGGGGTTCAGAAGGAGGAAGGTGAGGAAGGCTGTGCAGGCATCGCTAGGTGCTCACCCTGCTCCTGTGTGGGTCGCATCCACCCACCTGCAGTCTGGCGAGGGTCTTCCGGCCCCTGCTCGTGGGCATCATGAACCATTGTGACCAAGGCAGTCTGCACTTATAGAGAAGGGAGTGTCACAAAAAATGGCATTGTCTTCCCATTGTGACTTGTGTGTAACCGGGAGCCTAGGCTGGGCTGGGCCATTCCAGACAAAGATGAAGACGTGTTTCCGTGTGCTGTTTCTGTCTTCAGCAGAAGAAAAGCAGGTCCACTCGCGCCGTATCTCTGAGGACACACCTCTTTCTCCAGGCTTGCCCATGTCCGCATGTTTACCGAGCACCTGCTCCCTGTCCTGCCTCCTGGGCTGGCGAAGGTGACCAAAACTCTGTTTCTGATCCCACAGTTCTCTGGGCTCATCATTCGCACTATCACAGAACAGAGCCTTTCCTTGGGCCCCGCTGCCAAACCTCTACTCAGGTGCTTTCAGGGAGAAGCACATGTCTGCTTGTCTTCAGCCGCTCATGTTTTTAACAGAGGCCAGGGGAGAGAAACACCCTGTAAAGCAAATGACTCAGAGGTGAGAAGCTGACAAGCCATAAGAAGGGGACGTCCCAGGGGCCTGGGTAATAAGCCCCAGATGTGTCTGCTCTCGTTGTGTTATCTGGACAGACTGCACCAGGTTTCCCCGAGGTCCATCCTGAGTCCAGCAGGGAGGACTTCAGAGCCTAGCAGACCCTGAGCCAGCATCCAGCTCCTCTTCTTGATTTTCCTACTGTGGATTAGCTTGCAATCATACTCAGGGTACAGGGGCTCCCTGGACATGGATGCTGCTTCCGGCATGGATGGGTGACCCCAGCCTTGGGTGGAGAACCATCTCCTCCCCTTGATGTGCACTTAGCCCGTTACCCCTGCTCCCCTGGGAAAGGTTCTTTTATTGTGAGGGTCAGAGCATGAGCGTATGTCCTGGTGCTGTGGGGAGAGCAACAGCAACAGCTCCATAAGGCTACTGTCAGATCCTATCTGCAATACCTCATCACAGCAGCATTAGTCTTTGGAATATCTTTCCTGACTACAGAATAAAATACGTCCTAACTCTGGGATTAACAGATTGATCTGATCCGGATTTTTATAAATCCCCAGTATATTTGCCCAGAGTTCTCTTTTGCTTCAGTAATAACAGCCTGGGAAGTGCTTGTTCCATTTCTAAGAAATTTTACATGCCAGAACTTGGATTTACTGGCTTAACTCTTTGATTCCTAGTGGTGGCTCACTGGCCTAGGGGTGAAGAGATTCAATAATCTTACAGATACCAGAAACCTCTTCATACCTGCATTGAGAGATGCTCATGGCATCAGGGGAGAAACTCTTGCCTTTTGCTGGATCAGGCTAGAATTGTCTGCAAGACAGCCATGTGCCAAGTGCGTTTGTACAAAGAACGGCCACCTACATATCAGACTGAGCCAGTTCCCATGTACAAGTGGGGTAGATGAAAATGACAATCTGCTTGCAAGTTTCTATTTCATGAGTTAGAATGAGCAGTATTTTGTCCTCTTCTTTACTCTTGCATTAACTTCCCATGACACACATACCCTTCTGCCCTTTGCTCGGTCTGTTAACATCCCCTTGGTGTGTGCTTAGGAAACACAAAACAGTTTTTAACTGAGCATAAGTAAAATACTATTCAAGAAGCATTTGTTGATTTTTTTAAAAGGAGCCATTATGGAATATATTCCAGAACTAGTATAGATAGCAGAATGAACCTTCCCAAGCAAGGACAATTGGTATTTCACTATGATTTAAAGTGTAGCCAGGGCAGAGGAAGGGGATTGGAAATTGACTTCTTTCACAGACCTTGCGTCCTAGATGCCCATGGCTGGAAGCAAATCCTTGATGGGCTACGCAATACAGACTCTCACATAGGCAATGCTTCTTGGTCCCAGAACTTTTTCATACCCTGAAAACTTCCTAGAGCTTACCATTAGCAGTCTGTTTTGTCATCTCTAAGCCTCCTTAGTAAAGCAGTTAATAGCTGCAAAGAGTTATACTGATGACCTTCTTTCAGAAGTAAAGAAACTTCAAGGAGTATATTTTTAATAATCTTGAGTCTTCCATAAAGGGCTTCACATATTCAAAGCAGCATAAGTTTTGGCCTAGCCACTGTGTGGCTCCCTTAAAAGTCAGTGACACTCATAAAACACTATCTTTTCCCTCTTAAAGAGTTCTTCAGTGTGCAGTTCTACTTACAATTCTGGCACATGGCACTGGTCAGGGCAAAGATGCTTGGTGGGCTGGATGACAGCGGTGGCAAGTTCCAACATTTCCTGTTTCTGATCATTGGTGTCTTCGGGGAGATTCTTGCATTACACCCTCTGTGGTTATACCCTGTGACACATCTGGTTGGAAATGGAGCACAAAATGGATATTTCATACCAATACCACATCGTAAAAATAAAGTGACTGTGCTAGAACTTAAAACACTGTGACATCAAAAGCACCAGCAAGCTATTTCTAGGAAGGAACCAACACACACTGACAAATGCCACCTGGTTCGATTCCTTTTGTTTAACGCTTGCATTTGCGTAGCTAAGTTTCTTATTCAAAGAATATTTAAATAATTCTGCTCTCAGCATGCACACTCTCCCTCTCCGTAGGTGAGCGGACTTCTGAGGAATAAAGCAAGGCCCAAATTATGCAACTCCCAAAAGGAATGTCTCCTCTCTGCAGGGTTAAGCAACAAATAAGACCTATTCAAAGGGTTGATTAAAATAACTACATTACTAACCCCCTTCCAAGAACTCCAGATAAACATATCAATTATCCTGTACTTTCAATGTGTCCTCACCAAATATTAGATTATACTTTTAGCAATTCTTCTTGCAAGTGCTTTTTAAAAATATTTAATACTAATCAGCATCAATGAGACTATAAAGCAGTAAAGAAACCATCTAGTCTTAAAGGTAAAATTTCTACTTGTTTTGAACATTTTTTCCTAAGACATTTGAGATTTTCCTTGGTACTATTTTCTCAATTCCTCATACCTTCTATATTAATCTTAGATGAAATTGTTATTGTATAAAACATTTTTTAATCTACCTACATTCCTGGGTAGCTCATTGTATCCTGTTTCCATGGCAACAGGCAATGATGTATAGATTTAAAAGACCTCTGCATCGGGATGATGACTTTTCAGTTTACCTACATAAAGATAGCACAACAGCAAGTGCTGGCTGTTTTAGTCCCCTCTATGAATTAGGAAACGCCTCAAGCTTAGAGAACTTTGGATTTTAAAAAAGAGTACTAAACTTTTAGCTCTGTGTTTATTAGCAACTAATGTCTAAAGAGATGAAAGATTTTGGACATAAACATTTTTGCCTTCCCTTCCATCTTACGATTGCAGTAGTATCTGATACTCATCCTGATAGCTAGTATTTAAACTTCTGTGCAATATGTTTTGAATTTTATCAGTGGTCCAGTGTCTTTCTACTTGATTAATAGTCCATACTTATATTCAGAAATATTCAAAAAGATTCAACGTAGCAATTTAAGATAGCCTTTAATTATGTACTTTTAAAGTATTTAGAGATCATTTTGATCATGTTTTCACAAAGTAATGAATGATCTGCCAAGGAGTGTGTGTGTGTGTGTGTGTGTGTGTAAGTGTGTGTAAGAGATCAAGAGAGAAAGGAGTTAGACAATAGACAATTGGTTTACTGTTTTAGGACAGATTAATATTTCAGAATGTATAGTTAGTGTTTAACTCCCTAGATTTGCAAATAGCCAAAGTGAAAGAGGGCTATCCATGAGTCCTTTTCCGTAAAATTCTGGTTGAACCACAATTTTATCTTGATTTCTTGAAGAGCCAAATTGAAAGTACACAATATGGCCTTTGTCAAAGATGTTTAAGTAATACTTATTATTTGATCTTCTCATAATCCTAAATGTTCAGCAAGATCACGAGTAGGAGTGGCCCCTGTGGCTCTACGGCTGACCTTGTGTGGAGGTCATGGGATTGTTCTGGTCTCCTTAGAAGCTGGGAAGCCTAAGAACCCCCCTTTCCACTTACTTAGTTACAGGTCAGAAGTAAAGGCGAGACAAGATGTGAAACCAGATATCCGACAGCCTCCATTCACGGACTACAGGCAGCCCCCACTGGACTACAGGCAGCCCCCAGGAGGGGACTACGCGCAGCCTCCACCCTTGGACTACAGGCAGCCTCCCCTGCTGGACTACAGGCAGCACTCCCCAGACACCAGGCAGTACCCGCTGCCAGACTACAGGCAGCCCCAGGTACCTGGGCCTGGCTCCAAATGCCAGGCCGAGCCTTCCTGAAGGGCAAGGAATGAAAAAGGAGGGAGGCAGAAAAGGACACCCTCTGGGGTAGAGAGCCGCAGTGCTGTGCCTAGTTCATCAGGGTAACGCCTGCACCCTAAACTGCACTGGATAAATAACTGTTCAGAATAAACCAGAACAGTCGAACCATCCACCCAACTATCCACCCTTCCATCAGTAGCAGGTGGGAGTAATGGGATGAACTAATCCCTGCTGATATTAAGCAGCCAACTCCCAGGCCATTGGCTTGTCAAAGTTTTTAAAATGCCCTTTTAGGGGTGGGGCTGTAGCTCAGTGATAGAGAGCTTGTTCAGCATGCACAAGGCCCTGGATTCAACACCCAGCACCAAACAAGAAAAAAGAAATAGCTCTTACCTGGGACTTCAGAGTACCACTAATGCAGAAGGTGTGGCATTTGCCAGCAGTGGAGGTCTTTAGGTCTCTAACTGTTTCCATGGCCCTCTACTGCCCACTCTGGTAAAGACCAAGCCTCTAGCCTCCGGGCCAAGGTAGAGCCAGGCCTGGCTTCAACCTCTAGTGCTCAACCTCTGCAACAAGCCCTGGGGTCCTGGGTACACAGCCAAGGTACAGTTGTAGTATTTGTTGATATGGGATGTAATTTATGGTGCTTTCCTCAACCTCTCTGAGCTTCAGTTTCCTAAAGAGACAGGCTTGCTTACAGGCCAAGATGAGGATTCAACAGTTATGAAAGTCTTTTACACCAGAGCTTAATATCTAGTAAATACTCACTGCCAGAAAACTAGATACCAAGATACAAATTAAGTACAATTTCAACTCTATCACATTACATTGTGTTATATTATGAATTAAAACTCATCTTTATCCACAAAGCGTCTAAGAACAGTGACGATGAGGAAAATTTAGACATACTGCATTTTCAGAAAAAAAGAAATTGATTTTGTATATGTCAACTTGATATTCAGTAAGACCCCCATCAGCAACCAACTGGGACACTCAGATCTCATTAAATTTCACATTTCTGTTTAGCAAGCTCTGTAATTTACACACATGCGTGCAGCACCACCACCACCCATACAGTTTCCAAAGTACTCAATCAGAAACCTGGGAGCGATCACATCACCCAAGTGGCACCTGGTAACTCTGAGAGGGAAGGAGAACAGAGAAGTGGACCTTAGCAGCGTCTCTAATCCTAAATGATTGTTTATTGCATTTTCTCCCCAACCCAAAAGGATTTTGATTATTTCACGGTGGACATGGAGAAAGGAGCCAAAGGATTTGGATTCAGCATTCGTGGAGGAAGGGAATACAAAATGGATCTGTACGTGCTGAGATTGGCAGAAGATGGGCCAGCAGTCAGGAACGGGAGAATGAGGGTAAGAACAGACTCTATATGCAGTTGCCTAGTTTTAGTGGAAACCCTACCCTGGCTTTAGAAGAGCTCTGAAGCGGCCACCTAATAGGCTTTCTTTCCATCCCAGGACCCAATTCTTTAAAGGTTTGTCCAAACATTTTTAAAAATGTCTCATTTTTCTGATGATCTTCTAATTGATAAAGCTAAAAATTGTCATTTTTAAGAAACAAACAAAAGAAAATAGACAGAGTAAAGAAATGTATGAAAGAGCTTGAAATGCAGACTTGGCTCCATAACTTTTCTCTGTGATTGGATGATCCCATTTTCATTGAGATTGAATATTTTGAAATTTATTTTTTATTTCATGCTTTCCCCTGGTTTTTCTTTGGAAGTCCTATGTTTCTTTGGAAATACTTCTTTTGTATTGACTGGTCTTTTGTTTTTAATATTGAGCAGTCAGAAACTGTAGGAGAGAAAAGGGAATTAGGTTTCTTGGATAGAGTTGTCCTTAAAAATGATAGCAATTAGAAACTTCAATTAGAGGGTAAGTTGGAGTGGATATTTTAATGTCATAGTTGCTTCGAAGCGTGAGACTGATGAAGTAGTTGATTCTTCATCTAAAAGTACAAAACTTGATAATATAGAACATTAGACAATTTCTCTCCCCCCCTCAAATGGCAACAAGTAAGCCCACAATACAGGTTCGTTATTATTATAAATGAAATCTAGGATCCGTTCTTACCCTCCCTCCTTGCTCTGTAAGGAAATACAGAAAAGCTGTGGCTTTGGCCATCTAGAACCTCAGGTGCTTGTGCCAGCCTCTCCCACTTATTGTCCATGGGCACCTGAACCCATTATTTCTTACCCAGCCAACCCTTTCTACGATTCTCACTCCCAAGTCTAAGAATCATCCACAGTACAGAATTAGAGAGAATGAAGTCGTGCCTACTTCTCTCCTCCTCTCCATGCAATCCTCTGACAGATGGGAGCCTGGGCAAGCTGCTCCGAGACTGGCGGCCCTGCCCTGTCCCCCTCTGCCCTGTCACCGTCTAGACGTGAGCTTGGGAGAGACCTCCACTTGCTTTCCTGGTGCTTCGGCCTTCCTCTAAGCCAGAAGGGTGCTTTCTTAACATGCTACAAAGCCAGCTCATGAATGAGTGAGTAAAACAAAATTAACCTCTCCAGCACAATTGAAGACAACACAACACTAAGACTACAAGTGGAACGAAAGCCCTGCGGAAGTATGCCCTGTGGACCTCAGAGGTGGCCTCCCTGAATTCCGAACAGTGGCTACATTTTTAACAAGAGGTCTGCTGAATAAACACAGTGCCTGTATACAGTAGAGCCAAGGCAAAGACACCTAAATAGAGAAGCACCCTTGTATAGAAAGATTGCTCTTTGCAACAGAATTTAAACCAGAGCAGCTTTCTCAGCATGGCCTGGGGCATCTACATTCCCAGGGAAATGCAGATTCTCTGGCCCGGAGGAGACACCTGAGCCAGGAACTCTCACTAGCTAAGCCAGGCTGTTTTTAGAACCCCTCCAATTGAGTCAGGTGCCAGCAGAAGTCAGAGGACCACCAGCAAGGGGGCTCAGTCGTGACACAGGTATGGTACAGGTAGGATGTGCGTGGCTAATCCTCCCTAGACCCGCACTAAGGGAGGTTTCCTTGCTGTTCCAGGGATTTTCCAGAGGCTATAAAGCCACATAAACACAGGTTTACAATTCTGCAGGCAGGTGCTCAGTTTTATGAATGATGCTTATTTTCTGCCAGGTGATAAAAATGAGTCTTCTACTTGAGTTTCAGAAAATGGTATTTTTCACACTGGTCAAAGATTATTAAAATGGACAATATTTCATCATTTTTTCATACCATTCTTTAAAGCAGTCCATTCTTTATGCGTACAAGCTACCTGAAAGGAGCTATGATGGCCAGTTGTAGGTAGCATGGATTAGTTTATCTCGGACAGCCAGGGATTTAAGTCAGTGGCACTACACTTGCCTGGCAAGAACGAGGTCATGAGTTCGATTCCTGGTACTAGGAAAAAAGAAAAAAAATGGAAAAGTTTATCTTGGACTAATATATATGGCATTTAATTCTCCAAAAAAAATGAGCCAGCCACTTGAGAGTCACAGAAATTTCATGAATCAGATTTAACTGGTTGATTTTTATCTCTGATCTTTAAGATAAGACCAGGAGCTTGGCAGGAAAGATGGAAAACTTTTTTCTGCTATTTATGGATTACGGTTGATATTCAAGTGGTTGGGGAATTTCACACTCATGGATTCTATTCTTACGGCTGCAGTAGAGAACTTCTCAGCAGTGTCAGTGGAAGGAGAGAATTCATATGCAAGTTGGACAGGGCTCATAATTATCTGCTCTCAAAACTTGACAGTAGTTTGGATATATAAAGTTAAAGATCAACAATTGTTCTTTGATCACAGGACATAATTCAGATTTTATTTTTAAGTTAATTTTCTTGGTGCATTTTAGGTACACATAATGATAGCGTTCATCATAGGGAATTTGTACCTGTACCTGATACAGCTTGCTGCTTTTTTTCCCATGCCCCTCTTCTACCCCTTTTTCCCTCCTTATTTACAAAGGCTTTGTTTCCATTTTTTCCTTCTATTCTTTTTTCTTTTCCCTTCCTCCCTTTCCCCCTCCCCCCTCCTTAGTTCTCCTCCAATTGAACAATTTCTTCCCGTTTCACAATATCTGTTGTACATTTTGGTCCTGATTTACACTTTTGGTTTCTCACACCAGAGAAACAATGCAGTACTTAAACGTGTGTGTCCGGTTTATTTCACTTCAGAGTATGGTCTCAAGGTGCATCCGTTTACCTAGAAATGTCTCTCTGGTGAGAGAAACAGATTTTATTTTTATGTTTATTATATTTGATCATTTAAAGCTAATCTTTTCTACCTTCATTTGTTCTTATCAAAAATTAACAATAATTCACAGATAATGTTTCCATTTTCTCAGTGAGAACCGGGTTTTGTCAATATTTGTGTGACTTAATGGTTTGATTATCTTAGTAATGCATAAACTGGATAACAGGTTACCAATTTAGAAAATTCACAGTAACAATAGAGACCATTTCTCATTTTATTTAAGGTTCTCCCTTGATCCTATTGGTGTCAGATACATACAGAACTGATAACTGCAGAAGATACTTAACAGCTGTTTACCCACAGGGACTATGGCTTGGTCTGTGGATTTCCAAGACTCCCAAGACAACTAGGTGTGCTAGATATTCATGGACTAACATTAAAAATTAGCTTAAGAAGAGAAACGAGGGCTGGGGATTTAGCTCAGTGGTTCCGCCACCTGACTTGCAAGCACAAGGTCCCGAATTCAATCCCTGTTATCAGAAAAAAAAAAAAAGAAGAGGCACGAGCACCAAGTTCTTCCCAGCTGTGAAATACTCAGGAATATTTCTCTTTGATAGCATGGTTCATTCTCCTCAGTCTCAATCCCTTATTGCTTCTCTAAACACACAAAGACTGTGGCGGGGCTGAGGCTTGGGCTCAATAATAGAGGGCTTGGATATTTTTTCATTCTCATGATCAGGATTAGAAGAGAAAAGCCAGGTAATGATCTTATAGCAGTCAACCTAAGATTAAATCCAGTACAGTAAAACGGTTCAAGTCAGAATTACTACCAAAGAGCCAGGTGATTCTGTAAAATCATTTCCAGTAACAATGAATGAATTGCTGTGCCGTTATGTTGGGGATATAAACAATACCACCTGTGAACAAATGCCCCAGATGTTAGCCTCTGAGCTTGAGACTTGTCCTGGGACATTTGTGTGGGTCTGGCTGTAGGAGATGGTGGGGCAGAGCTTTGCTAAGAACACAGCGAAACGTGGGGGAGATGTGGTAGAGCTTGCTACCGTGGAAGGAGGGGCCTCCCGCCCTTACTGGGAGCCGGGGAACTGTGCATGGCCACCTGTAGAGCTTGTCCTTAGGCAGCCAAGAGGTAGCCAAGAAAAATGCCAGTGAGCTTTCCACCCGGTGCTCTTGGGAATCTGCTGAGAGTCAGGTCCCAGCTCAGTGGTCTCACTCGGGCTTGATTGCTTTTCTTTCACTCTGGTGCCTGGGTGCTGACAGCAAGAATTATTTCAGCAAATTAGGGCTTGCCTTTCAAACCAAGTAAATGTTCCCACCGAAGTTTTTATTTTCTTCTCTTCCAAAAGCATTGTGGGGCCGGGGATTTAGCTCAGTGGTTTCGCTGCCTGCTGCACAAGCACAAGGACCCGAGTTCGATCCCCGGTACCAGAAAAAAAAGCATTGTGTTTACTCGTGTGTGTGTGTGTGTGTGTGTGTGTGTGTGTATCAAATAAATTCTTTCTGCCTGATGACAAATGTCAGATCAAGCAAGAATCTAAGTACAATCAGTTCCCGAGAGCTGGTTGTAACTCAAGTTGGTTGTAAGTCATTACATCTGAGATCTGGATGTTTCCCTGGGTACACACTATAGATAACAAGAGGCAGGTGAATCTTCTGTTAACCTAATTAACCCAAGTTGTTTGTATGTCAGGCTGGTCGTAACTTGAGGATCCACTACATGAGGTCTAAGAGTTTTCTCGAAGTATAAGGGTGCAGCAGCAGCAAACCTCAGTGAGAAAGTGGAGCGTTGGCTCCCTTTGAGAGTCAAATTTACAAGCCAAAGCCACAGCACAGGGGAGGATGTGAGAAACTGGTTTTCAGAAGATCAGCTGGGTGTCTATTTAAGGGTCTAGAACCCTTGTATCACAAACATAAAATTAACTAAATAAATGAATTTGAAGGTTTACCGAAAATATTACTATTTTGAGTTTTTCAGACCCTCAGCTCTGCTCTCAGCCTCCAAAATCACAAACTTGAAATTAGAAGCATATTTTCACTTTGCTGACCTTCAGTTTCTTAAAAAATAGGAATAATAATATAGACTTTTTAGAGTTGTTGGGAAAGCTGAAGAAATATATCAGAAGGTATTATATATTTTTATTAAGACAAAAGAATGAAGTGATAGTTTACGGGAAGGGAGAGACAAGTATTAATAACTCATGGAATAAAATTTGAGTGGGTAGAATAGTGCAGGTAGAATAAACACCAAGAAAAACTATGTGAATCAGAGAAAATATTTACTTTATCAAAACATAAGTGAAAAGCACCAAGTTTTGACTTTAATTACTAGATGCTTTTTCAACAGCAATTAATACTGATGTATGAAAAACTGGCGGGGTGGGGGTGTAGCTCAGTGGGAAAATGCTTGCCTAACATCTGCAAGGCTGTGGCTTTGATTCTCACCTTAAAAAAAAAGTTGAACTAACAAAACAAAAATTTGTTAGTGCAAAAAATAAGGCGAATGGGAAATAGCATTAATTGTCATGCCTGACTGCTTGTCTTCAGCTACTCAAAAAGGTTAATATCATAAAAGAAACAGAAATGACATTCAGATTTTAAGGAAAAGTACAATAAATTACTAGATGACATAACTAGATGTGTTTGTAAGGGGAAAACTTTTTTGTCTGTAAAATAGCCTAACAAATTTGAGGCAGATAAAATTTTCTTAACTGATGGTAAAATCTCTGGTAAAATGTTCTTGGAAATGTTATCTAATTAATAACTGAAATTAAATAGAACACACAGGCAAAGAATAATGAACATACAAAATATCTTATTGGTGAAACTCAGCAAAGCAGAGAATATGAGAAATTTAGAGGTACATTTGTCTCCAAATGTGAGGCATTTGGAGCAAAAAATACTAGTTCTAAGTGCATCAGTAAAAATCTGGTAGACAAGTTAAAAGAATCTGAATGGAGATCAGCTCTGTTCTTTTTTTTTGGTACCAGGGATCGAACTCAGGTCCTTGCACTTGCGCAGCAGGTGGCGAAACGACTGAGCTAAATCCCCAGCCCGAGAGCAGCTCTGTTCTTAAAAGGTGAAATGGGGCTTGGGATGTAGCTCTTGGGTTTCCAAGGATATTTCTAACATACATAATAGGAATGAAATACTAGCAATGATTCAAGCACTCCTGAACCAATGGTTAAACATTGCCAGTCTCCTTTGATTCCGTTTCCCTCCCACCCTCCAATCCCAGAGGAAACCAGCAGCCTAAATAAAGATGCTCTTGGCATTCCTTCTTGTGTGCCTCTCAACTCTGCCCCTTACTTATGCACACTTTATGAACTTTATACAAATGAATCAGACGGCTCATGTTGCTCTGTGGTTTGCTTTTTAGGATTGTCCCCTTTTTCTTATTAGTATATGTTTGTGATACACAGTGAATGCCTTCATTGTGCAGAGCTGGTACATATACATACATAGCGCATCTTGAGCCTTTTTATTTCCCCCACCTCTCCCTCCCTCCCGTCTCCCCCATTCCCAAATCCCCATCCAATTTCTATTCTGTTTTATTTGCAAGATTCATCCAAGTTGGTACATGAAGCTTTAGTTCATTTATTATTATTACTGTCATAAATTATTTCACTGGGTCAGTGTGCAATAATCTATGACAGTTATATATTTTCCCCTTCTGTGGTTGAGGTTTACTCTTCAGTGGATGTTGCAAATTGTTCCAGCTTTTGTAATTAATACAATCCTTGTACATGTGTAAGACTTTTCTAGGCTGAACCATATACCTAGGAAGGTACACATTTAAGGAACATAAAATATTGGGCGGTTGTACAAAGTTACACTTGCACTCACAGTGTAAACAGGTTTGTCTTCATATCCTCACAAAATTTGTATTTCAGACTTAAATTTTCATTCTGGCGGGTGGAAAATGACGTCATTTAGGTGTGAGTTGGCATTTCTTGATTACACATGATGTTCATCATCTTTTCTCATATTAATTGGACTGTTGTGTTCTCTATTAAGCAAAAAAATAAATGTGCCTCTCTTCCCTCCATTCTCTGTTGACTATTTCTTCTTTTCATATTGATTTTAGAAGTGCTTTATATTATTGGTAATAGTTTTGCATCAATTAATAGGGTGTTAATATCTAACTCCAGCTGATGGCCTGTAGTTTCACTTTCTTTCTGATGCTCTTTGGTAAAGACAAGGCCTTAATTTTCACATAACTGACTTCACTGTTTCCTTTATAGTTTCCATTTTCTGTGTCTTGCTTGAGAAATCAGTTCTCATCACATACTCTTAGATACCTCTTTCTATATCTTCAAAAAATTGAGCTGGGTGTGGTGGCACATGTCTGTAATCCCAGCACTCGGAAGGCTGAGGCAGGAAGATCGCCAAGAGTTCAAGGCCAGCCTGAACTACAAAATGAGACCCTGTCTCAAAAAGAAAAAAAAAGTTGGATAGTTTTACTTTTCAAATGTACGTCTTTAGTTCCTGTTGTTTTAATTTGACATGATGTAGAGACTTTTTTCTTTTCATTCTTTTTCCTTTGGTGGGAGGTGCTGATGTGCCAGTGTTGAGCACTTTTATAAACTAGGCAAGCTTTCTATCACTGAGCTAATCCCACCCCTTTACCCCCCTCCCCCACATGCTTTTTACATGCTAATTTTTATCTGTTTTTCTTCTTTAATGAGATGTTTGTTAAGGTCTTTAGCCCATTTTTAGTGGGTTATTTTCTTATTGTTAAATTTTAAGATTTTTTTCTGTATTTTGGAAAACAGTCTTTTTTCAGATATAACTCTTACAGTATTTTCTCCCAGTCCATGATATGTCTTTTTATTCTTTTGGCAATGTCTGTTGGAAAGCAGAATTTTTCAATTTTAATGAAGTCCAGATTATCAATTCTTTCTTTCATGAATTTTGCCTTTTGGAGTCATATAAAATATCATCAACAAATCCAAGGTCATCTACAGTTTCTTCTATGTTTTCTTCTAGGAGTTTTATAGTTTTCTGTTTTACATTTAGATTTGTGATTCATTTTGAGTTACTTTTCTTTTGGGGAAGGGTGTAAGGTCTTTGTCTAGATTCTTGTTGGGGTTTTTGGTTTGTGAACATCCAGTTGGTCCACCACCAGTTTGAAGACTATCTTTTCTCTATTCTATTACCTTTGCTTTTTGTCAAAGAACTGAGGATTGTGTTTTTGTAGGCTTATTCTGAGCTCTCTATTCTGTTCCCTTGATACTTCTATTCACCAATACCACTCGGTCTTAATTCCTATATTGTCAGTCCTCCAACTTTGTACTTCCTCTGAGTATAGCATTTTCAATGTAATTTTAAAATTAGTTATTATTTGTTAATTTTTAAAAACAATTGATTTTTATATTGATCAACAGCATCATGCAAAATTACTAAGCTCTCTTATTAATTTGGCTAATTTACCTGTGTAGCTCTGGATTTTCTGTACAATAATGACATTTCCTGCAAATCACAAAAGTTTATTTGTGTGCTTTAAGTTCTCATATCTTTATCTTTTTTTTAACTTCATTGGCTCCACTTCAAGTATGAAGCTGAGTAGAAATGCTCAAAACAAGCCCTCTTGGCTTATTTATTATCTCAGAGGAAATGCTTTTAACATTTCACTGTTAAACCTGATGTTTAATTGGTCTTTATAGATAATCTTTATCAGATTGAGAATGTTTCCATCCACTAATATGCTAGGAGAGTTTATTATGAATAGATGTTAAATTTTATCTATTTTTGTACCATCAATACAAAGTATCACCTGCTCTTTTTTCTTTAATATGTTAATTAATATGATTAATCATAGTAATGCATTTTTTATGAAATTATTCTTGATTTCCTAGGAAAAGCCCTGCTTATGCATGATGTGTCTTTTTTATGTATTGCTCAATTCAGCTTTGTTATTTCCTGTAGAGTTTTTAAATATATATTCATTCATGAGTAAGACTGGCCTATAATCTTCTTTTCTTGTAGGATCCTTGAATGATTCTGATAAGTAACATTACACTAGCCTTATAAAATGAGAAATGGAATAATCTTTTCTGTTTCTGTTGTTGCTATTGTATACTAGGCAAGACTTTATAAGTTGAGAATTATACTTGAATATTTGGTAGAATACATCTATCAAATAATTTGCATGTTTCATCTTAGTTCTCAATGTTTGAGGGAGTTTGTCATTGGTTAGTTGGTTTCTTTGTTTTGTCTTCTTTTGTGTTTTGAGTGTGGGTGTGATGCTGAAGACTGAACCAGGGTCTTCTTCATGCTAAGAACATGCTCTACACAGACCCATACTCCAGCTCCACTGTTCAAAGTGTTTATAGCATCCCCTATTTCTAGTGCATGCAGCATTTATATTTCTGTCCCTCTTTCTTTTGACTATTTTTTATATATTTTCAGTATTAATCATGGCAGAGATTTGTCCATTTTCTTTTACTTTTTCCAAAGAACCAGCTTATATATTAGTCATTGTGTTTATTTATATTTAATATTTCATTTAATTCCACCAATTTTCCTGAGTGTAGTATGCTGCCCTTTTTCTTGCTCCTTGGTTGGATGCTTAGAACAGTAATTCTCTAGATTTCTGCATTCTGCTAATAATGTATGAGTTTAAGACTGTAGTTTTGTTATGTCTTATGATCATTATTTAAATTCTAAATGCATTCCTATTTCCAATATGATTTCTTCAAGGCTTGCTCAAATTCTTAGGCATTCTTCATGTCAAATAATAAAGTATGAATTTAAGGTTGCAGTTTTAATATGCAGCATGTTCATTATTTTAAATGCTAAATATGTTATAATTTCCTGTATGATTTCTTCTTTGACTCATAAGTTATTTAAAAGGTGTTTTGGTTTTTTATTTCTAAATGTATGGGATTTCCTGGTTAGTTTTATACTCGTGATTTTTTAGCATAATTCCATTGTCCTTGGAGAATATACTCTGTATGGTTTCAATCTTTCAAATCTTTGGCCTAACGTGTTCACTCTTTTTGTATACGATCCATGTGTACTTGAGAAGACCTGCACATGCAAGGGTGGTGTGCTACAAATGTGTTCACTGAATAAAGCTTGGTTATTATACTATTCAGCTCTTCTATATTCTTTTTTTTTTTTGGTGCCAGTGATCGAACTCAGGTCTTTGCGCTTGCGCAGCAGGCGGTAAAACCACTGAGCTAAATCCCCGGCCCCCCTTCTATATTCTTAATAAATTTTGTATATTTGGCCTATTAAATATTGAGCTGTGTTCTTAAAAATCTTCACTCTGCCAATGGATCTGTGAATTTTTCTTTGAAAAGCAATCAGTTTTTACTTTGTATCCTTTGAAGCCATGTTGTTTGATACTAAGATATCCATCTTATTTCAAGGTGAATTGAATCTTATCATTATGAAGGGACCTACTATATCTCTGCCAATGGTTTGTTGCTTTCAAGTCTGATTTGTCTATTATTAGCATAAGAACAATGGTTTTCTCTGGTACATCTCTTTTATCCTTTTGCTTTAAATCTTTTTATGTCTTTATATTTGATATGCTTCTCTGGTCTATGAACTGGATTTTGTATTTTGAACAATATATTTCACCAAGATCATTCAGCCAATTTATATAAATTTTATTAATATTTTTATTTAATTCTATCATTTATTTTGTTCCTTTTGTATTAGTTCCACCTTTTCTATCTCAGTCTTTCACAATTATTTTGCCTTCTTTTGAACGTCTTTTGGAGCTGTGGTTCTTTCAGGTCTCTGCTATAAGACTTCCCATTATTTTTTGACCTTATGCTTGACTTTCTGTCATTGTCACCTAGCCATCAAAATGGAAACTCGAGGTCTTCCCAGTAATGGGTATTTTCTGGGTTAAGCTAACTTTGGCATTTGTGTTCCAGGAGTCTTATTTTCACTTTGTTTTTGACATCAGAGCATTCTTTACCTCTTGCCTGTTCAGCAGTGGCAAAGTCATTCGGAGTAGATAGGCCACCATATTGCTAGAAACAGAAGTTTAAGTAGCATTCTGTGTTAGTCTCTTCCCCATTGCTGAGACTAAATACCTGGTACAGGTATTTACACAACTTAAAGGAGGAAGGTTTATTTGGCTCACAGTTTTCAGTGGGTCCAGCCCGCAGGCAGCCGGCCTCAAGCCGCCTCCCCAGTGACCTCTCTCTTCCAACCACGCCCACCTCCTAACCGAAAGTCAGCCGTGAACTCACAAATGGACTAATCCACTGGCGAATATAAGGCCCCATGATCCCGTTACCTTCCCAAACCCTTACCTCTACACGAGACTTTTGGGGAACATTTTGGAGCTAGACCATAACACATTCCAGGTTATGCTAGCTAAAACTAATTCCGGTTTTGGAGCTGGCAGGAAGCCACCCGTCTAGAAGCCCCCAAAGAGGCTCACATGTGCCCCCTGCGGCTGTTGTGCAGCACACTTCCTTTCTTCCCTCTCCAAGGCCACTCCCCACTTGTGTGCGTCCCACCCACGAAGCCACCACTGAGGGCTCGCCACTGCACTGCTGCAGCCCTGCCTGAGAACTGCACAGCCAAGGCATGGTCTCCAAGTGACCCAGGTGACCCAGGGCTCCCACCCACTCCCGGGTCCTAGGCAGAGAAAAGCAGGGCTTGGACTTCTCCTCATCCTCAACCACACTTTGCCCCCTCAGCACCAGAGCTGCCCTGCTGGGCCAGCGTGTCTCACCAAGGGAAGAGGATGTCACAGATCCGCATGCCACAGACGCTTGCAAGGGATGTTTAGTGAAAGAAGAGAGCCGTAGCCCCTAGTGCCGCAGCTCAACTGCCGGCCTGTAGAAATGCTGCTTCCTTCATTTAAGTCTTGAATTTCTCAAGACAAACCAAAAGTCTGTATACCCCCACCCCCACCCCCACCC
>NW_004624739.1:27208864-27221463 GCF_000247695.1 Heterocephalus glaber | reverse complement strand
CGGCCCGATCGAACTCGGGCCCTTGCGCTTGCAAGGCAGGCAGCGAAACCACTGAGCTAAATCCCCGGCCCCAAAAGTCTGTATTTTTAAGACATAGCTAGACTTGAAATTTTTTTAATTAAAAAAAGCTAAGCAGGCCAAACGAAAGAAGTACAGGCATCATGAGAAGTCCAGCCACCTTGTTTTTGTCGTTCGCTGTAGACACAAGAGCGAGCGGACGGTGGCCTGGCTGTAAGGGGATCACTGAAGCTGCTTCCGTGCCAGCGGGTTCTGGTTCCCAGCCGGCAATGCCGGGAAACTGCGCTAGCCTGTCCCGTACACTTGCAGAGGGGGCGAACGCAGAGGTGTTTGAAAGGCCTCCCAGACCTTTTGAAATGTTTATGTCTCAGTGTTTGTGCTGGAAAAAAGAAATCTGTGAAAACTGGATTCTGTGCCTCACCACTGTATTTGCAGTTTTAAAATGAGAGTGATTCATAGAAATGTGGTTTTTATTGCAGTAACTTTTAAATGTAAACATTCACCATATATTTTGACCACCATGTCATTAATCAAAACATTTACTGCAATTTCTGTCAAATAAAAACATGAGGATGTGTCTTCGTCCACCTCATTCACCAGATCTGGACTGCCTGACGGGCTCTTTCCCAAAGTCAAAATGACTATGAAAGGTGAGTGTTTTGTCTCAGTTCAGTACACCGAGGCAGCTATGACAGCACAACTGAAGACACTCACGAAAGAGGGCTTCAGAACCGCTCCACAAAGTGACAAGAACAGTGGGGTTAGTGTGTTCAAAGTGGAGCGCGAGCTTTAAGCGGGATTCGTAGCAATGTGTCTTTTACTGTAATAATTTTTTAATTTAAATATTCACCATAGTTTTTGAAAGGCGGAGGGTGTAGCTCAGTGGTAGAGCATTTGTCTAATATTCACCCTAGGTTCAATCCCCAGCACCACAACAAACAGAACAAAGCAACCAAGAATACATATGGAAATTCAGCTAGCTTGTAGTTTTTCTTTTTTTTAATAAAGTGCCTCAGAGTAAACACACCACCGTTTTTAGGATATATTTAACTGTTACAGGTTTTGCAGTATCGGTGAGATAGTATATGTAATACTCCCATCTGTCTTCAAAACAATTTTTAATCTTTTTTTTTTTTTTTTTTTTGGTACCGGGGATCAAACTCGGGTCCTTGCACTTGCGTAGCAGGCAGCAAAACCACTGAGCTAAATCCCCAGCCCACAATTTTTAATCTTAAACTATGAGACACTTCAAGACTTGTTTTCCTCTTATATGAACTTCTTGTCAGCAGCATGGATGACAAAGGAAAAATAAAAATAAAGTAAAATAAGGTCAAGCCTGAAATAATGAGCCCAAAGAGCTCGGGTTATACAAAACATGACAGAATAAAGATAACAAGACAGGTGCAGAGGCGCCCATTAGGAAAGACGCAAGGAGAAGCGTGCAGCAGGGACAAGCAGAGCTTAGCAGCAGCCACAGGTTCTGCAGAGCTCAGCCCACCAGGGCAGTGCAGATAAGTGAGCTTGGACTCTGATGCAACCACAGCGAGAGAAAAGAGCGATGGCAAGTACTTAAGTGGGGCCTGAAGCAGTCTGCCTGGGAAAATAAAGCAGTTTATGAGCTCAGGTGGACCACTGAAGGACCCTGCATTATGGTGTTTCATCACGTTGGGTGCTGGGACTTGGTCAGCCTCAACAGCTATAAGCAAGCACTTCCCATGTCACCATGGCCGGGTCGTTAGATGCCCACTCGCTCTCAGCTGGGCCTCATCCTTCAGACCCTCGGCCAATGCCAGTCTTGCTCTGTTGTTCAAGCTTTGCTCCAGGCCTTCTATGAAGGAGAAGAGAAACCTCTCACAGAGATCAGATCTGTTACTGTACCTTGTGCTTTGGGGAGTCTGACCAAGTAATGTTGCATGAAATGAGTTGCATGGTTACTTTTGGGAGTGGAGGAGTGAGGTGTGTTGATTAGAAAAGCCACAGGAGTGGGACAGCCACTCGCTGCTGGGCGACAGCTCCCCTGTGGATTATTCAGGGGCTCATTATCATGTGCAGGAAGGGGTCCGTCTCCTGCTCTGTTTGTTCTTCTATTGGATGCCCAGCCTTGGACCATTTTACAAGCAGCCTCACTAGTTAAAGGTTTGGTAAGGAATCAAAGGGTCAGCTTGGGATTGCATCTTGTCATGCAGAGACATCCAAGAAATTGAATAAATTAGAAGTGGGGAAAGTCCTTGCATTTTAACTATCCATTGCTTTTCCTCCTATGGAAAAGAATGAAAAAGTTTACAAGACACTGCTGTGCCCTGAGAGGACACACTTTCCTTCCCTCTTCCATCACTGGAAGACCAAGAGTACTGTTTCCTCTTTTATTCTAACCCATTATTTCTTAGTCTTTGTCAGTGAGTCAGTTAAAATTTCCTCCCTCTTCCTTTTTATAGAGCAGTGTTTATGTGAATTAGCTGTCTGCTGAAGATATGTTGTCATTCTTTCTCTCCCCCTCTTCTGTGGTCCCTCTGGTGGCCCAGTTCTCCTCTGCTTTTGGGTTTAGATCAGAAAACGGGCATAAAATGCATGTTGATCCTGGATTTGGTTAGCATGGAAGAGAAGTTCGGGATATATAGAGAGCTGAGTACTCTAATCTTTTTTTTTAACTTTGTGGTCAAATTAACAGATAGTATTGTATGTATATATAGTGTACACAGTGCTACTTCGAGGTATATGCACATTGTGGAATTGGTGAGTGTCACTAGTTAACAAATGCATCGCTCCACATCGTTACCTTCTGTGTGGTGAGAACAAGTCCGCCAGCTTTCCTTGAGCCTCTCAAGAACTCAGTGTGTTATGAGTAACTGCAATCATCTTGCTAGATGGTGCAGCTCTTGAATTTGCCCCTCTCCAATGATAGCTATGTGTCCTTTGGCCAACAGCTTCCCATCTCCTCTCTTTCCCTAACCACCCCATCCTCTGCTGACCACCATTCTGCCCTGTGAGGTCACTTTTTTAGATTCCATAGGAAACCCTGTCTTTCACAGTCCCGTGGGGGACCCTGGGTACTATATTCTTAAGTCTGAGTCTCAGGTTGGTCACATTTCTTCTTTGGGCTGACCCAGGAGTTTTACCCATATTGGCAGTCAGCATCCTCAGACCACGTTTCCTCCTGTCTGTACGGCTGCTTCCTCCTACCTGCCACGTTACACTCAGAAATGGCATTGCTGCCTCCTTCCCAATGATGACAGGGTCATGACAGTGCCTGGCTCCTGGGTAGCTCAACTTGACAAGATGCTTGCTTTTCAATGAGTGCTTCTTCTCTATATTGGGACCCACGGCGTCTGTGTGATCCCATATTACACAGCACAATCCCCATGGCAGGCGATGTCTCAGGGAGGTGCGGGTATGAGGGACTGGTTTCCTCCTAGATCCCCATCCTGAATGGCCAGCTTCCTGGTAAATGCCCAAGGCACTCATTTTCCATTTCAAACCAGCCACCAGTTCTTGTACCATCTCAGTGTCTCATGTCTTTGTGTAATTATCTGCCAAGGAGGTGAATATACCACTAGTCTTTAGGACAGTGTCAGCAATGTTAGCCTCTTGCAGAAGAAAAAGGGCTCCTCGACCAGGTTGTATAACTCTGCTTACATTTATAACTTTGGGAGAATGACAGCCAGAGAAGGAAGTGAAGGACAGATATAAGTAAGCAAAGAGAAGGATTAATGGGAGCGTAGGCAAATGTCACTTTCAAATGTGGCTTCCTAACTTCTTCTCTCTCTTCCAGAAGAGAGGGCCAGGGCAAACTGGGAGGTGTACCTCATATCAGAGGGGCTCAGGGCCAGGCTGCTGAGTAACTGTTCAACTGCGGAGTGCGCTCAGTCCTGAGCAGCGGCTGGCCAGAGGGAAGCAGGTGCACTTTGCTTCAGCCTGTGTGTTTCCAGAAGTAACAGACACATACCTTCAGGAAAAGGAAATGAGACACCAAACCATGCACCCTGTCCTTTCATTCCACCCCCACTGCCACAGTGCAGACCCTTGTCTTCGTTATTCTGAACTATTCCAGGATCCAGGTAAATCCCATCTGCCTTTCATTTCTCCCATTCACGCTTCACACAGCTACCAGAATTATATGCCTAAGTCACAGGTGTGATCAAAGCACCGATTTCCTCAAAAGTATTCAGCAACCTGCCTTTGCTTGCAGGTTGAATTCCAAATATGTTCCCAAGATTAGAAAGTGGGTGCAGGGCTCACTGTCGGACCCAGTGTAGTTCCCATCCTACTCTACTCCCCCAATTCAGGCTCTGCCCGTCGCTGTTTCCTGGACACACGATGGTGTTCCACATATTTTCATGTCTTTCCTCGCCCTGCCCTTCCCAAGTGGAACTTCTGCAGTGTCCGTTTCTGTCCTAGATCCCCATCACCTGCAGAGGACCAGTTCTAACGGCACCATGAAGCCCTTGCCAGTCCTGGCCCCTTACTGCCCATTCCCGTCCAGATGAAGAGCTCCCTCCATGCCTCTCTTATAACACATTTTGGTTACATCATTATTAGGAAACATATCAAAGTAGAAAGTATATGAAGTGCTTTCCCATGGGTTTTGGGGGGTTTTTTTGCATTAAAAGTGTTGCTATTAAAGCCATGCTTCTGCAGGTCCCCTGGGACATATGCAGGAGATTTTCTCTTAAGTGTATTCATAGGAATACAATTCTTTGGGGTCTGAGCAAATTCAAATTTCCAAAACCGTGCCAGAAAACATTTCAAACTGTTTTTCAAATATGTGTATTCTTCCACTGCAGTACATGAGTCCCTATTGCTTTAGGTCTTGTCAACATTTGATATAAAATTGATATTAAATTTCTGTTGCAGTGGTGGATATGAAATCATTTATCATTGTGGTTTTAATCCTCCTGATTACTAATGAACATCTCTTTGTGTTTGAGTAATTTTCATCTTCTGTGATTTGTATAGAGAGAAAGAGAGAGACATTTCTTGCCCACATTTGCACTGTTATTGTAGTCTTTCCTTTATTGGGTTTTTACTTGCTGGATATTAAATTTTTGTTAGTTATATGTGTTATAAATATTCTCCAAGTTTGTGCAAACTCTTTTTCCTTTCTATGAAATATCTTTTAGCTAAGAGTGTAGCCCAGTGGTAGAGTGCTTGCCTAGCATGGTCAAGGCCTTATTTAATCCCTAAAATTCTTATATTTTGTGGAATCAAATGTAATAATATTCTGTGCTTCTTGAATTTTTTGTGCTTTAAGAAGTTCTTTCATGGGCAGGGGATTTAGCTCAGTGGTTCCACCACCTGCCTTGCAAGCACAAGGACCCGAGTTACATCCCCGGTACCAGAAAAAAAAAAAAAAAGAAAAGTTCTTTCATGAAGTCATATAAAGTGTGATTGTAAAGCACTGTAAATGTTTAAATTTTTAGAAATTTATTACAGTAAAAACACATTGCCATTAACCCCCTCACTTTAAGCACTTATCCCATGATTCTTGCCACTTTCTGGCGCAGCTCTGGAAATCCTCTTTTGTGAGTGTCTTTAGTTGTGCTATTGTGGCTGCCTCAGTGTCCTGCATCAATTCAAAACACTGACCTTTCATGATCACTTTGACTCTGGGGAAGAGTCAGAAGTCACACAGTGCCAGATCCAGTGAATAAGCTGGACGGGGACACAGCGTCATGTTTTTGCAATCCTGCTCTCCACTGGCTCACGCTGGGCAGCAGCAGGCACTGAACTGTTTATCACAAGCCTTAAGGACACTCACAAAAGAGGACTTTGCAGAGCTGCTTCGTAAAGTGGCAAGAATGATGGGATAAATGTGTTTGAAGCTAGGGAGAATATCTTGAGGGGGATTAATGGCAATGTGTCTTTTACTGTAATAGATTTATATTTAAACATTATATATATCAATCACCTCTTGCATTTTTTTCTAAAAGGTTTAAAGCTGAAACTCCCACATTTCAATCCACAGTAAAAGAATTGGCTTTTATATATGGTTTCAGATAGAGATCCATCCAAAAAATATTCGACCACAGCATTTAGTTTATTCTGTTTTATTGTAAATGTTAATATTAGGTTATAAGTACCTTGACATGTGAAAATAGAGCATCATCTCTATCCTCCACTTCGTTGCACAATTTCCACCTCATAGGTCCTCAGGGCCATTTTCTGAGTTGGCACAAATACTAGGGTGCTGTGGCATTGGACACCTCGCAGTGCCCGTCTCACTCTGCACTCCCCACAACCCGGGAGTTTAGCTTGTAGCAAGGAGTGTCACGGCCCCTGTCCTGTCCTGTCAGACAGCTCCTCCCCTCATCCAGTCCTCTGCGGAGATCCTCATCAGCTGCTCCCTGCTCCATTCCTCACGAGCAGGGCCAAGGAAGAGTGTTCCTAGATACCAAGGAACACTGGCCATGACCCTCCAGTGTCATAGGGTTCACTCCACAGTAGCCCAGTAGTGCGCCGACCTGGAGTGATATGCAGAGCCAAAGGTGTGTGTCAGTGAAACAGAACTGGGTCCGTGCTCTGTTCATGTGACTCAGTGTGATTCAGACATCAAGCATCGCAGAGAAATATCTGTAGTGGTTTGGTTTCCAGCCTCCTTACCCACCGACTGCCAGGAAAATCAAAATTCCAGTAATTCATTTTGCTCTCAACTCCCAGTGTGAGTTAGGATAGCACTAAATACTAGTATAAAGTCCTTTTCAGAAGCATGCAAGCGTGAAAGAGAAAATTTCAATTCACAGCCCATATATATTCTGGGATACTTTTTCCATGCTTTCACCTCTAAGCAATTGAGCACATATTTATTCATTATTTATCAGAATAAACATTTCTGGAATCTGCAGAGAAACGTCCAAAGCACTGTGGGTGGCAGAGTAGCATAAATGTTAAGCTGCATACCTGTCTTGAAGAGTTTGTCTAATAACTAAATGCAGTCATTAATATAATTGTATAACACTGCATCATACATTTTAGGCCACTGATAAATTAACAATGAGGATAATGGGAAAACAAGGGGGGAAGAGGGATGCTTATGATGAAATGGTGCAATCCTCGCTCTTGGGGACATAATGTCTACATAGATAACACGAAAACAAGACTAACTGCGATACCAGCTATGGTCACCACCACCATTTCTCACAACGAATAACTGAAATGTGACCAGAGAAGTAAATGAGCCCAAGAATATATCAGAATCTAACATCAAAAAATGAGATTATCTCAGAAGCTGGGAAGCACGTGGTTCCTGTCCCTGTACCAGAAATACTGATTGCCTGCTGTAGGAACAGTAGAGATAAATTATACCCTGGGAGATTCCGTAGAGGAGGTGCGGTTTGAATGGGTCTTGATAGGCCTTCAACAGGTAGATGTTAGGAAAGAGGAGGCAAATTTCTGATAGTGGGGGCAGCATCATAAAATAGGACGAAAGATATGGCCCTTTTCCCAAGTACCTTTTTATCATATGGAAAAGATTAGAGACAATCCTCAGGGCTCCAGAGACCCCTGGGGTAGGGACGGAAGCAGGGAGAGATGGGGTGAGGTTGACGGGAACCGAGTGCTGGCTCCACACACCCCTGGTCTAAACACACCTCCGCTGCCCTTGTGTTTTATTGATTGCCTTTCTCTAGTAGAATTTCATTTGTAAAAGGCTTTCCACTGCTTAATGGGAGGTTTAAGGAAACCACATGGATGAATAGCAGGCTTGGCCCTTGCCTTGTTTTCTGTAACTAATCTACACAGTCCTTTGGTGACCCGCCTGTGACTTTTGCTTTGGTTTCTTATCTTGCAAAATTATATGAGTCCTACCTAGAACTGAGGTCAGCAGTTTTGTGAGATGTCACTTGAGTCTGGAACCAAGTTCTGCTGTATTTATTTGTGGGAATAAGTTTAATATAATTTTATTTTTAAATTTGTCCCCACTTTATTGAAATGTGAGTGACAAATAAAACATTATATATTTAAGATATATAATGTGTGTTTCTGTATAAGTAAGGTGTGCAGTGATTTCCACATTCAAGCTAACTAGCATGTCCCTAACCTAATTACCTTTTTGTATGTGTGGTAAGACCAATTTGCTACTCTCTTAGCGAATTTCAAGCATACATTATTAACTATAATTACCACGCTGTACATTAGATCCTTAGAACTTACTCATAACTGAAAGTTTGGACCTTTGACCGATGTCTCCCCATGTCTCCCACTCCTCAGCCCCCAACAACCACTAATTTACTCAATTTTTTCTGAGTTTCTTTAGAATCCACATATAGGTGATATGATACAATATTTGTCTTTCTGTATCTAGCTTATTTTCATTTAGCATAATGTTTTCAGAGTTCATCCATGTTGACAAAAATAGAGGTCTCTCCTTTGTTTTTAAGGATAAATAATGTTCTATCATGTACACAGCATATATATTCCACCATTTTCTTATCTATTTAGCTGTCAATGGGCACAGGTTATTTCTGTATCTTGCCTACTGCAATAGATGCTACCCTGGGTATGGGAATACAGATCTCTTTGAGATACTGATTCCATTTTCTTCAAGTATACAGAAGTGGGACTTCTGGATCATATGACAGTTCTATTCTGAATTGGGGAGGCACTTGATATGTTTTCCATCATAGCAGTACCAATTTATATTCCCATAGTAGACAGGGTTCCTCTCTCCACACTCTCATCAACACTTGCTATCTCTTGTCTTTTTGATAATAGCCATCCTCACAGGTGCAAGGCAGTATCTCATATTTTATTTGCATTTCTCCTATGATTAGCTACGCTGAGCATTTTTTTCATATACCTCCTGGCCATTTGAAGGTCTTCTTTGGTATATGTGCTGCTGAAGCAAGCACATTGAAGGTCTTCTTTGGGAAAATCTCTACTGAGGTCCTTTACCCACTTTTAATCAAGTTATTTATTGTTTGGTATTGGATCATGTGGGTTCCTATATATTTTGGATATTAACCCTTATTAGATAAATGGTTTGCAGATATGTTCTCCCATTCCATAGTTGGCTTTCATTCAGTTGGCTGTTTTCTTGGTTGGGCAGAACCTTCTCAGTTTGAGATATTGTTGACTTGTGGCTGTGGTTTGGTTTTGTTGTCATATCCAAAAAGTCATCGCCATGACAAGGGTCACAGAGCTGACTTCCTGTACCTTTCAGGAAGTTTGTAGGTTTAGGTCTTATATTTAAGTCTTTAATCTGTGTTGAATCCAAGTTCTTTCTCTCACGTGGGATATCCGGTTTCGCCAACGCCATTAACTGCATGCCCCTTGTAGCCTTACCACAGGCTAGTTGATCACATACACATGGTTTTATCTCTGGGGTCCACATTCTGCTCCTTGTCTGTGAGTCTATTTTTATTCCAGTACCAACTGTTTCAACAGTGAAGCTTTGCAATATAGTTTTGAATCAGGAAGTGTGGTGCCTCCCATTTTGTTCTTCATTCTCAAAGTTATTCTTCTGACTATGTAGAATTTTTTATGGCTCTGTATGAATTCAAGAATTTGGTTTTCTATTTTTGTGGAAAATGCCATTAGAATTTTAAGAGGGACTTCACTGATTCTGCAGATCTTTGGGTAGTGTGGACAATTTAACAATATTAATTCTTCCCATCCATGAACCTAGGACATCTTTCCATTTATTTGAGTCTTCTTCAGTTTTTTTACCAGTGTATTATAAACTATAAAACAAAAACCGTTCATGTACAGAACATTCACCTCCTTGGTTAATTTTTTCCTAAATATTTTATCCTTAGCATTTTTTTATGCTTTTAAAAATGGGATTTTTTTCTTTATTTTTGTGATGTTTATTTTAATGTATAGAAAAACAACTGATCTTGTATGATAATGGTGTATCCTTCAGCTGAATTCATTTATTAGTTTCAACCATTTTTAGTGGATTCTTTAGTATTTGCTATTTAAAAGATAATGTCATATGTTAACCAAGATACTTTGACATCTTCATTTCCAATTCAGATGCATGTTGTGGTTTATTCTTGACTCATTGTTCTGATCAGGACTTCTGACTCAGTGTGAAACACAGGCAGTAAGTGAGCATGCCTGCTTCGCTCCTGACCTAGAGCGAGAATGCTCAGCTTTCCCTGGTGAGAAGCTTTAAGGGCATTAATAGGCTGGGAGTGAAGAATTGAAAAAAAGATGTTCCACACAAATGGGAAGAGAGTGAAGGGAACTATATTCCTTTCAGACAAAAAAAGACTAAGTCATGGGCCGGGGATTTAGCTCAGTGGTTTTGCCACCTGCTGTGCAAGCTCAAGGACCCGAGTTTGATCCCTGATACCAGGAAAAACAAAAAAAAAAAGACTAGGTCAAAAGAGTAACAAGAGGACGAGTGATTTCGCTCAGTGGTGCCACCACCTGCCTCGCAAGAGCAAGGTCTCAAGTTTGATCCCCAGTACCAAAAAAAAAAAAGTGTAACAAGAGACAACATCACCATATGATGATATATATGGATAGATATTCAACCTATCATGAAACCTAACAATTATAAATATATAAGTATTGAACATCAGAGCATCTAAATATGTAAGAAAAGTATAAACAGAACTAAGGGAAGAATAGACAATCTGTACATGTAAATTTTTAATTTCTCTGGCAGGTATCTAAGTAGCAATAAATTTGACATTGAGAAAAAATAGAAATGCATAAGAAATATCCAAGAGAACATGTAAACAGTTAAAACAGTGGGACAAAAAGTATGCCATACCTCTCTGTGTTCACAGAGACATTCCTTCTTGATTCACTAAGGAGACTTATATAGTAAGAGCTTGGGGAAGCTCAGATTTTATCCACTTCCATATAAATTGTTATAATCTAGGGAGAATCAGTGTTTTTTTATTAAAGAAGTCAAAGGCCTACCCTTTAAGTGATGTGTTCCTGCTCTCAGACTTGATTGGAGACTATCTAAATGTGAAAGGGGAAAGAGTAGTTTTTAAAAGCTCTCTGCATAATCTTGACATCTACTCCTGGGGAAAACCCACTTTTGAATAAGCAGTAATAGACATTAGGGTACTAAATGGACCATTGTTAAATATACAATATCAGGCAAAAATTCCTTTGCAACTCCATTATTTCCTAAATATTTCACTAAGAAAATAGTAGGGTGCTAATATAATTCCACTTTAATTTGTATGACTAATTTTTTTCTTGAAGAAAAATTCCTTTCATTTTCTAAAGATTTCTTAAACAGCTATGGATTAACTTCTAATGAAACCTTTGTCTGCAAATTACAATTAAAATATTTGAGTTAGTAATTGGTACTTAATTCAATTCATGATACTTCACAAGTGAAGTGGAGAGATAAAGTATAGGTACTGTTCTTCAACCTGAAATTCTGATAATTATTCACTGTATGTAAACATTTTGGGAATAATTTGTATTCAAAAATGAGTTCGCATGTGAAAATGGGGATAAAGGCATGCTATTCAGAACATATAAATGACAAGAAACTTGTATGAATTCAAAAGAAAATGACAACCATGGGGGGAAATGAGCAAAGTACATTATGAAGAAATTTATGAAGAAGAAACCCAAATGGCAAATAAACATCTAAAAAGGTACTTAATGTCAGGAAAATGCAAATTAAAGCAATAAGACAATATTTACATCCATCAGATTGGCAAAAGCTAAGAAAAGTCTGACAGTTCCAAACATCAGCAGGGATGGTGGGCACTGGGACCTTTGATTCTCTTCTGGTGATACAGTAAACTGGTGCAGCCACCTCAGAGAGAAATCTGGCAACAGCAGATAAATCTGAAGGCACACATATACCCTACAAATCCACAACCCACTACCGTGTGTATACTCTCAATGTGGTCATGGACATTCAACAGTGTTTACTGAAGCATAGCTTTTTTTGTTTTGTTTTGTTTTTGGTACCGGGGATCGAACTCGGGTCCTTGCGCTTGCACAGCAGGTGACGAAACCACTGAGCTAAATCCCCAGCCCTGAAGCATAGCTTTTAATCACAAATACATGGAGGGGGCAATCCTAAATGTACATCGATACAACAGGAAATATAAACTGTAGAGTATGTATATGATGGGATATTATATCATAGTTTAAATGAATTACTGTATATGGATATCTTTCAACAGCATAATATTGAGTGAAAAACGAAGTTACAGAATCACATGTGCAGTGGTACTTATGTAAAAATTTAAAACTTGCAGCACTATATATAGCTTTTAGATATATACATATGTAGGAAAAGTCATAAAAACAGAAAAAAGAAAGACATACACCACCTACAGAATGCTGGCTATCTTGTGTGGAGGGAAGTAAATTTCAGAAGCATGTAAAATGTTCTAACTATCCTAAATGTTTTCTTTTCTCTTTTTCTTAAATTCTTTTATTGGTACATTTTAGGTATGCAATACAGTTACATTTATCATTGGGTGCTTGTACCTGTACATGATGTATCTTGGTTATTTTTCCCGATTACCTGTGCACCCTTCACCCCCTCCACCCTTCCCTATTTACATAGATTTCATTTCCATTTTTTTCTTTTCTCATAATTTTTCCTTTCCCTTCTTTCCTTTCCCCTTCCCTTCCCACTACCCCTACCCCTT
>NW_004624739.1:27107252-27204158 GCF_000247695.1 Heterocephalus glaber | reverse complement strand
CTGTTCTAGAGCCTCTAATCATGTCTTTCATTCTGCTCACCATCTCTGTAGTTATCTGGGAGATTATTTCTGTTTTGAATTTTTCTGGAGCCTCATTCATCTGTTTTGTTACTTCCTGTGCTATCAGTTCAGGGTGTCCAGGTGGTTGATTATCAGACTTTTCCACTTCATTTCCCCTAGAATTTGCCTTTTATGGGGTGGAGTTTGTGCCTTGCTTAAATGTCTTCTTAGTTTTGTTTTTAGTACTGTCCTTCGTTTAGTTCCTGGGTCGATACTTTGAAGTTGCTTATTGTAAGTATCTTTGTTGATGTATTTAGAACCCTTATGGAATGATTGGTTCTCACAGGTGTCTTCCAGATATAGCTGGTCTTTAAGTTTTGAGACTCTAATGGCTCTGAGGCTGTCTCGTTTTCATTATACCAGGAAGGACAACTGATTAGATCAATCACAACACCTTAGCCCAAGTGATACAATCAGCAACACCATAGCATCAAGTACATCTTAGGAAATGACAATTTGTGGTAGTTAGTAATCTATCATCTTTAACTGTGTGAATTAGATCAAAATCAAGGACCAACCCAACATATGTTTATAGTGAATAACCTCTTCAATATGGCAACTTTACCCTTTGGGATGGGGAGTTAGAAGGAGTTGGGGAGGGAGGGATAGGTAGGTAGAAGGATAGGGGAAGTTTAGCAGTGAGGCCAGAGGACACAGGTGAGAGAAGGAAAGAGAAGAAAAGAAAGATAAAGAAGAAATATGAATTAGGGCCAGAACAGGAACACAAAGGGAGATGAAGAACAATGTGGGACAGCAAGGGAGCAAGGGAGAAAGAGAAAGAAAAGAGAAAAGAAGGAAAAAAGAGATAAATAAAAATTGTAAAAGAGTAGAAAAAGAAGAAAAAAATTAAAAATAAGAGCAAAAAAAATAGTGGTAATTTTGAAAATAACAAATAAAAGATAAAAGGGAAGGAACTCCTTCAAGGTATGTCTCTGCTGTCACAATAGACAACATGGGCAGCAGTGTGCAGTTATAAGTCAATGAGTCTCAGTAAGCCAGTCACAGACCCTTGAGATTCAGGCAGATTTCTGGCTGCAAGTCCCGAGTTGAGCTCCCTGTCCTCCTGCAGGGTTGAACTCTGGAGGCTCTACTGCAGGTTCCAGCTGCCCTTCCCCTGAAGATAGTCCAGGTTCCGATGGGAGGTGATGATCCCTCCAACTTACCAAGTATGGCGGTCCGGTGTGCCTTTATTGCATAGATTCTCTTTACTTTTCCAGTGGGCTTCAGTTTTCATCAGGGAGCCTGAGAGAGGCCCTCTCTCTGTTGTTCACTTCTGCAGCTCAGGACAGTGGCCTTTATGTTCCCCTGTGCCTCTGTAGTGTGGAACCAGGTAGCTGCACAGCCAAGAGGCCAGAGGTGGGCGGCGGGGGGGGGGTGGCCCTCTGTTGTTGCAGGCGCCCCTGTGGCTCCACAGGTGGCTGGTGGGTGTGCCCGGGGGAGGGGGTCCTAAATGTTTTCTTTTCTATGCAAAAACAGTTTGAAATAAATATCTCACAATATTAATCCAATTAAAATCGAATTGATGAGTTCAAGGAGGTGTGCTTTATTATTCTCAACTCTTCAATATTTTTAATTACATAATTTTAATAAAAACATGAAAGTTTTGTCATAGATTTACTAAGTTGAGAAGAGTTTTCAAAAAAGACAAGTGTGTGCTGTACCACACGTACAGACCTATTAGTGCACAAGTCACCCAAAGCTAATAGTTGTCCCTCCTAAATGTAAAGTTCTAGGCCACGAGTTGGCAAAGGTTTTTGTAGAGGGCCTAATAGTAAATATGTTGGGCTGTGTGGGCACAACAGTGTCTGTTACAGCTCCTCAACTCTGCTGCAGTAGTAGAACAGAGGTGCCTCGGTTCACAAACTTGATTCTGTGATTCTGGTCGCACATCAAATTCAGTGGCTAGCTTCAGTGTTGACCTTATGAGGAAATTTGATTTGGTTCTCATCCAGTTCAGTTTGTGACCAGAATCATGGAGAGAATTGAGTTTGTGAACCGAGGCACCATTGTATAGAAGCAGCTATAAATAAAATGTGAGTGAATATCACTATAAAAACAAACAGTGATCTGGATATACTCTTAGAGCCATAGTTTACTGACTTCTGCTCTGATCTCAGAGAGCCAAAAATTCAAATGAATATACTCTTAACTGTCAATCAAGAAGATGACTCCAATCTTACTATTTTATACAGTCAAGTTTAAAGTGAGTTTTAAAGTCTCCTACACAATAAAATTTGCCATAGCATTGAGTGGATGTTTACCTTGTGTCCAGGACCAGGCTTACCTTACATGGTCTTCTCAACAGCTTTGAGAGAGACACTGCTGTTGTCCCCATTTTCAGATGTGGGAACTGAGACCTACAGAGGCAATGATGTGTCTAATGTCTGAGAGTTAACAAGTGATATCAGCTGTAAGGCACAAACCTGGGGTTCCTGATCCCAGCAAATTCCATTGCTGTCTTTTATGCATATTCTGTCACTAACCTATTTTTTAATTTTTGGCTAATGGGGACTTATACAAAAATAAACACTTGTTAATTATTGACAGTGAAAATAAGTAAAATTAAGGCATAATCCATGAGCTTCACCTGATTCCTCATTTTCAGTAGTTCCTCTTCTGCATATGGCATGATGATGTATGGTCCCAGCCCGGATCTTTCCAGTTATTTAGGAAATGGTAACTCAGATAAGATAAAACACTAGTTCCTCCCGTTTCTTTTAGACAGTCACCAATAGTGAGACGGGCCACCTCCTTGTGGGGCCTGCTGGACACCGCCATTCCGCACAAGTGTCCTTACTGATGTGACCTTCCTCGGAGTCTCCCAGTACAGAGTAGAGACAAGAACTTCTTTGTAAGGAAAAAGCAGAGTTTGCATAGCATCCACCATGTCTTCTCCCCACCCCAGCCCCACTAACAAAGGAGGCTTTTTCACTTGTCCTTCAAGATTGAGGGTGCTTGAGCCATTGCTGTCACCCACCCCATGGGAGACTGGTGATTTTTGCCTTGCTAAGAGGGGGTAAACCTTTGACCTAGCACAGACCTTGATAGGATGTGGACTGGAGAGAAAGACTGAAGAAAGTAGGAAATTCTGGAACAGCCTGCACTCCCACCATTTCTCATGGTTGAAAAGAATAGTACAGAGACGATTTAACTATCTCTCTAATGGGCATTTGCTGTAGAAGAGACCACCTCTGAGGAGGTGTAGGTTGGTTTATCTGTGAGGAAGGAGGTACTGGAAAGAAAAGGAAGACACAGTGTCACCTCTACCTCCTAATATGGAGGAGAATCCCCACATCAGGTCTTCCAAAGAAGTGGACCACATGGGCCAGGGATTTAGCTCAGTGGTTCCACCACCTGCCTCGCAAGCGTAAGATCCTGAGTTCGATCCCCGGTACAAAAAGAAATGGCCCACAGTACCCTTGGGAGAAACACATCATTGTGTGTCTGCTAAATTTAAATTCCCTGAGTTGAGCAACCTTTGACTGCCTTGATTCCCACCATATCCCTAGGATCTACAGCAGTCCCTAGCACAAAAATGAATGCTCACAGCACAGAGAAAGAATTCCAGCAAAAAGAAAGGAGACTGGCTACCAGCAACTCTAGATCTCTTAAGAGACTGTACTCTGCCATCACAGCTTCTCAGAGGACTGGAGGAATGAGGAGGAAGTAAAAGGGGTTGTGGTGGTGGGCTGGGGGTCTTTCTCTAGTTAAATAGCTCGAATCTTCAGTATAGTCAGCAGTGAGAAGGGAGAGCTATATTGAAACTTGCAGTGCTATCTGCACTAGACTTTTTCATAGCTAAAAATGCTGAAAAAATAATGGGATTGGACTGCTACCCAGCAGGATGGGGATGGAGGCTAACAACACAGCTGGTAGCCGTTATTGGAAAAATAAATCAATTGTGCATACATACTTCAGTGACTGGAGACAGTTCGGTCACACCGGCTGCATTAATAAGATGATACCCTTGGAAAACAAAGGTGATTAGAAAACAAGGATTCTCCATCAAGACAAGCCCTCAGGATCATTTCCTAGGAAGGGTGATGAATTTATGATTTCAAGTCACATATTTGTACCAGTCCTCTTCGTGACAAGGGGCCCACACTTGAAAATCCTGTAAGCGCAGCACCACACCAAGAACAATGCAACATTGAACAGGCCCAGTACAGGAGGGATCAGCATTCCACAAAGCAATATAATGGTGAAGCCAGGCAGGTCTGCATGGCCATCACTGAGTAATATCCAAAGATGACAAGGAAGAGGTGACCAAAGCCACAATCCAAGACAGCAACTTAGGGCAGAAAGCCAGACACTCAAGGGCATGGAAGACAGGAACAGAGCTGCTTCGTGAAGAGGACTGAAATCATTTTGAGCACAAAGTGTTAAAGTACCTGGCCAACCCAAGTTAAGAGGTATATGAGTGTGGTCATGATCTACAATGAATGCCTAAAGTGTTAAATATTTTCTACAGTAAAAGACCATTGCCATTAAACCCCCACCCTGTTTTGAATATACTTATCCCATCATTCTTGCCATATTCTGAAGCAGTTCTGTCTTAAGAGGTGTGATCAAAAATACAGTGAAAGCTGCTGCTGCATGCCAGCCGATGGAAAGGCAGGCTCGTGAAACATGTCAGTCCATGTCTTCATCCACCTTCATCACCAGATCGGGCACGATGTGACTTCTGACTCTTCCTCAAAATCAAAATCACCCTGAAAGACAAATGTTTTGACCAAGCAGCCAGGACAAAGCAACTAAAGACATGAAGGAGGACCTTCAGGACTGCTTCTGAAGGTGACAAGAACAAAGGATATGTGTGTTGAAAGCAACGGGAAGTATTTTGAGGGAGATTTGTGACAATGTGCCTTTGACTGTAATAATTTTTTAATTTAAAAATCCACCATATTTTTCAATCAGACCTCATTTTAAGTAGAATCAGACAGCTCAAGCTAAATACTAATCATGCAAAGATTAATGTGGTATCTTGGTACCAATGGCACACACTCTGCATTATTCATTAATCACCTCCCAATGGAAAAAAAACATATAAAATAGAATTTTCTTTTCCAGAGTTAATGTGAATTTTTCTTCATTTCTTCTAGCCTTTGAGGTTTGTTTGTTCATTTGAGAATTAAATGAGAGAATGCTTCTAACCTGCCTAGGAAAAATGTAGCATAAAACTATGTACAGTAAATGGTAATTATTGTAAAGGGTCAATTTTTTTTCAACTCAGTGATTCACGCTGCAAAATAAGCTCTTGGGTAATTAATTGAGAACTTTAAGTAGAGATGGAAATCTAAATACATATATCTGGAAGCATAAAAATAAATGTTCACATAGAGAAGTAAAGATAATGTGAATCTACTCGGCATGCATGATAGAGTAATATCATTTTGGCTGCCTTTCTCAGAATAATTATGAAATTCTTAAGTGGCATGGAGTGGACCTCCAGGCTCAGAACGTGGAGGGCACCTCTTCAATAAGCTTCCCAACTGCAGTCAGCTCTCAGCCTTCCCACCAAATTGTATTTCTTTTCACCACCCAATATTCCATCCATGTCATTACAGGCAAGAGTCATTTTTCAAGAATCTGAAAAAGGAGTAGAGGGAATAAGATGGCTGGGAGTCGAGATGTGTGTAGGACAGTCTCCTTTAGGAAGCAGTTGATTGGCCATGGTTTGTATGTGAATTTCGAGAGCAGCCACAGTTATATTCATCAGCCAGTTATTAACCTAAACTGCGGAGTAGGAGAGTTCAAAAAGTGCACTCCCAAGCTACAATAAGCCAGAGGCTTTTTATTCTAGTGATTTAAGGAAGCTTTACATTTTTATTTCCAATTAACCTATCAATAGTGATGTCACTTAAATACTCCTAAGGAATATTATCTTCTCATTATTGCTAGAAAACATGCAGCTCAATTTCATAGCTCAGCTGTTCTCATGCATGGAGAGACAATCTGAATTAACTCAAACAGAAACAAGATTTTTAGACATTTGGCTACATTCCTAGTTGTAAATTTTAAATAATTAATAAGTGATATTTTTAAAAAGTAAAAGAAAAAGAAAATGGATAATGTTTATTTTGTGTATCAAAATGATAGTGATACAGTGCTACCATCACTTTCTATTTATTTGCTCTTAGCACCTCAATAGAAAAATCATTGTAATTCACACTCATTGCCAATGCCATTGAATATTGTGGCAGTGAGTGAAAATATTTCTGGAGAGCTGCTTTAAAATTAAACTATTGAAGAAAGACTATTTCCATGATGGCCAAACAAAGCGAGTAGACCCTGCTGAGTTCTGATGTGAGTTTTTCCACTTTGCATACTTGCTGTGCACAAGGGTGGTGATCTGAAACTTCAACACATGAACACACTACAAAACTAAGATTTGTTGGCAGCGAAATGTAAAAATGATCGGGAAGTTCAGCCTCATTAAGTTCTGACTGGATTTAGGCACAGTTACAGCTATTGTCATTCCACTTTTAATCAGACCTTCTTTCCTCATCCTACTTATACTCAGACAAACTGGATATGAAAGCTGCCTGTGACACATGGTTATGTGCATCTTCAAACAATGTCCCAGAGGCTAATAACAAATCGTGAACGTCTCAGATGTGTCTTACTCTTGTAGGAAGCTTTTACTCTAGACCAAGTAAGGAACCAGCGCCAAGCTGAATGAGTGTCATAGAGAAGGAGCTCTGGCTTATGGAACCAAAGCCTAGTCCTGTTCTTGTAAACTCTGTGGCCTTTCGTAAATCCCTGCTTCTCAGTAAAGCACAGAGTCCTCGCCTCAAGGCAGGGGACCAGAAACCAGAGATGCAAAGATTAATGAGATGGTTTCCTTGCCCTGAATGACGCTGGGAATGTTTGGAGTGTCTCAGTCTCTTTGTGCAGCTGTAACAGAAAGCCTGTGAATGGGTTTATGAAGAACAGGAATTTATTTCTTGCAGTTCTGTGGTCCGAGATAGCAGCAGCAGCATATGATGAGGGCCTGCTTTCTGTGGCAAAAGCCAGAAGGGCAGGAGAGAGCCACCCCCTCCCAGGATCCCTTTGTCTAGTTTTAGCTGGCATTCATGAGGGCAGAGACAGGGGGAGCTGCACCTCCCCAAAGGGCTCAGCACCAGCTTCAGCACTAGGATCGGATTTCCAACACGTGAATTTTGAGAGACCCACTTGAGACCATAGCAGAGGTGTAGGGTAACAATGATCAGCCACTTCCTCTTTTGTTATTTGACCCCCAAATCACTCAGCAGATCATTTTACTCACACACACAAACACACACGTATGCACAACTGTACAAGGGAGACTGTGAAAGCACAAAACATGACCTCTGCTCCCAGGCTATGCTCTGGAGGGATAATTATGATCAGTAAATGGTCAGTAAGTGCACAGATGAGCGTGTCAGCCTTTACCAGTTAGGCAAGCACAGGCCCGACCCTGTCTAAAGGAAAGAGATGGCACCACCTTGTGGCGTCTCCTTCAGCTGCTCTCTGGCGAGGCATTGCTCTTAGCTTTGGAAGCAGATGAGGATTGTGTTGTTTTATCTTTTCTGACTTTTTTGCCTTCTTCGTATTGTAGCAAGTATTAGAGGCTTTCGTTAAGCCCTTGTTCTTCAGAATTCAAGAATTCGGAATTCACAATTGGCTTTGGCTGAAATGAAATAGATAGCATTTTACTCATTTAAGAAACATTCGTGAAGCTCTTAGCCTGCACCAAGCACCTTGGCCTTACAGAGGGCCCCCAGAGCCCCTCTCAGCCCCCACAGACTCCCCGGGCCCACTGTGCCCTGCTCAGTAATAAGTTTTGCCCCCACTAGCTTATTGTTAAGTAATGCATTTTACGAGATGGTATAAAAGTATAACTCTTTTTCCAGGAGTTTACAATGTAGGCGTTTAGTAGGAGTGGTGGTGGGGACAGTAAACACAGACATCCAGACCAGGAGGCGGCCAAGAAAGATGGAGCTAAAGGCCTGTGCCAGGGAAGGAGAGGAGGGTGCACTTCCCAGGGGGACCAGTGCTGGCTTCACAGGGTCTGAGCAGAGCCTTGAAGAATGTGTGTGATTAGAGCATTGGTTAGAGGAGCTGAGGGGAATGGTAGGAATAACACAAGGGCTGGGGGTAACACCAAAAACTATAAAGATGAAGGAACCCAGGAAAGAGTGGGGGACGGGAAGTGGGCCCACCTTCCCGTTCCGCAGGTTAGCGTCTTCTTTCCTCTCTCTGCCTTCCCCTCCCTGCCTCCCTCTCTGACCTTGACCCTTAGGGTTACATTAGGCCCTCCCAGGGAACCCAGGAGAATCTTCCCATCCTAAGATCCTTAAGGTAAGCCTATCTGCAAGGTCCTTTATGCCATGTAAGGTAACATACTCACAAATTCCAGGGATTAGGAGGTGGGCATGGTTGGAGGAACATTATTCTGCCTGCCAGAGAGAGATGTGGGGATTTCCTACCTTACTGCACCCTGCCTTTGTGCCCCAGGCCAGATTCCTTCCCTCTGAAACTCCAACTCCAGACAGGCAGGCAGCCTCTTTCACGGTTACAGCTCTGACTTGGCCCTGGTGACTTTCATTATTTCCTTGGGGTTTTTCCAGACTAAAGCTGGTGACAGTACCTGCTGTATTTACCTTCGGTGCCTCAACAGCCCACTGTGGTTGCCACAATCCTGCCCTCACCTCGAAAACAATCCCATCATTAAATTATCTCAGAAATCCCAGCTAACAGATGTGCCTGGCACCCATCTTGGGATACCTAATTGTTTCAGTTATTTTCACATTGCTGGGACAAAATACCCAACTTCTACAAGTAAAAAAGAAAAGGTATATTTTGGCTCACAGTTTGTAGAGGTTTCAGTCTGCAGTGGGGTGGCTCCGAGCCAGGGTGCTGTGGCAGAGGGGCTCCACAGAGGAGAAATAGTTTGAGGCAGGCAGGCAGAAAGCAGCAGCACTCAAGGGAGTGGGAGGGAGATTTTATATCGCTCCAGGCCACGCCCACAGTGACCCACCTCTTCCCAGCAGGCCTCACGGCCCCCCTTCACACCCAGATGTAAACCATCAGTGAGCTAAGCCAGTATCACATCCATGATCCAGTCACTTGGCTTGGGGGCATCTAGATATAAACTGTAGCACTAATTCACACCGTTAGCAGGCCACGTGTAGAGCTGGCACACAGGCTAAATGCAAATGCACTATACATGATGGTTAGCTTCAGGAAAACCAAGAATTGTTACTATATGCCAATATAGCAGGCTCAATACTCACCCAAAGCTCAGTACTCACGTCTAGAAAATAAATATCTCTGATTAGATAAGCATGCAGAATAATCCCCCTTTTCTCTCAGTTCCATCCAGGCAAAGGAAATGATAGCCTACACAGAGTCCACAATAGAAAGTTTCCTCCTTGATTTTCTTTTTGTTTATTTTTCAATCAAGTAGGGAAACTGACTTCATGACCTAACATAAGTGATTTCTGAGCAACCACATAAGCTGCTAGCTGAGCTGCCAATGAAACTTTCAATTCTTATTCAGGCAAATAATTTTAAGATATTGTCCCAGTCTCTTGTTCCTGCCTGAACAGTCAAACTAGCATATGAAAGTGGAATGGTGGCAGTTATTTTTCCCTTTGTAGATGCCATTTCCACTTCAACTAGTTTGTCTTTAAAATCTTTCTTTGCATTCACATCTGCTGCCACACTTGTGGTTATTTCTCTGTGTTAGCTCAGGGTTTGGGTGAACTGCCAAGCATTCAATGAGATTCTCTTCCTAAGGACTTGATCTAAAATCATAAAATAAGAAATAGCATTCGTGCTCTTTAAGAATTCCTGGAGGGCAATACTTATCAAAGCAACTGAAGAGTCTTTGAGTTTTTAACCTCTCAGCGATATTTTCAGAAAAACAGCGCTTGCTCTAGTCCTCATTTGGTATTCCTGCAATAGCTCAACTGCTTCTGTCCTAGTTCATTATGAAAAGCTTACTCTTGTATTTCCTCCTTTCTGTCTTCTACCATGATGGTGATGATGTTGACTGCTACAATTACCAGCAGAAGATTGCATTTGGATACCATGAGATTATAAGAAACTTACATATGCTTTATATTATTTGATTGTGGCCAGGGCTAGTGACATATATCATAAAACCAAGTTAAAATTTTATTACAGACCTTATTTAAATTTGATGTAAACAATAAAGAACATAGAATCCAGAAAACAGATTCTGGGAAATTGCTCCGCTCACTTTCCTCCATTCACCTGATGAACAAATATGCATGGATATTTTCCACGAGGCTGCCTCCATGCCTTGCACGGTGTCCAACAGCCTGTCAGCAAAGGTCAGCGTTGCTAAAGAAATGGGGGCAGGACTGGGGGCTCATGGAAGCCTCCTTGGATATCAAGGGTGATAGGGTGGGTACAGATTCTAATGAACAGAACTGTGTGTCAGAGGCATGGGGGAAGAGAAGCATTCTACAGTCCTTAGGGAAGAGGAGGGGATGTCCAGAGAACATGCAGGAAGCCAGAAGGGGAGATCTTCAAGGATGGGCCATCAACCACAATTCAAAGCCCTGGAAGAGTAAGGAGATTTAGAAAGATGCTGTCTACTTAATCAAATTCCCTGTATGAGATTAGTGTTGATCGTATCAGATGAGGAAAAAGGAAAGATCTGGTGAGAAAGACACCAAATTGTCATTTAGAGTTCCACTACTTCCACAGTTGGCGCTCTGCATCGTCTTTAAATTTCACGTGTATTTTTGTGTTTACATTTAGAGGCTTTTTAAACAAAATAGAATGAGAAATGGAGGCCCCTGAAAGGAGAGCTCTCGCTGAATCCTTGCCAAAGCCAGCCCCCAATTTCAACAACCAATCCCGGCAACCACGGGCCAGGGAGTCCAAATCGAAGACTGAACAATTTTTGTGCTGTGACTAAATATTTTGAAAGGACAAATACACAAATAATAAAGACACAGGACCATCTAGTGGCAAAACTTCAGCGTTCTCCAGCGGCCTGTAATTTCTCGGGTCCTCACATCATGACCCATCCCAGCAGTCTGTGCCTAAGCTTGATTACTTTTACATCCCTAGGGCCATTGAACATTTCTATTTGGATAAAGTTTCTTGAGAGATAGAAAATTTTCTCAAGTGATTACCATCTAGAAAATAGCACGAAGGGCTTCTCAGCTTTCAACATATAAATTAATTGAGACCAATAAAATTCACAATTCTGTTGCTCTCAAACTTGTATTTCAATTTCCAATTCAGTGAACAGTTTTCTGTCTTGTAAAACCTGCTCATTCTATGGGCTTCTGCTCGTTCCTGAGGCAGCTGTACACAACAGTTTGTAATGAGAACCAGGCCCAGTAACAGGGCATTGGATCCTATCTAATCCACTTACAAGCCTAAGGGGAGAAATGGAAAGTTTCACCAAAACACTCACTGTAACCCATTGGAAAATGTGTTTGCTATAATGGTTATTAAAGAATACCCAACAGGGCAGAGGGCATAGCTCAGTGGTAAAGTGCTTGCCTAGCATGTGCAAGGCCCTGGGCTCAGCCCACTACTGCAAAAAATAACAAAGAATAATATCTAACAAAGATTAATCATGAAAACAGCCATTAAATATGAAAGATCACGCCAGAGATGTAGCTCAGTGGTACTGCACCTGCCTAGCAAGCACAAGGTCCTGACTTCCATCCCTGGGACTGGAAAAAAGAAAGAAAAGTGCAAACAGTACGAAAGATCACTGTGAAGCTGAAAATCAGCTTTCCTTCCTTCAAGCAGGGCCATTAGGACCGTGGTATTTAAACACCCAGTCATGATGCCTATAGGAATGATGACCCTAAATCTGATTCTTTTTTACCTGGCACTTTATGAGTTTGCTCATGTCAGCCTCCATCCCTCTTTCTTTCAACCCTTTAGCAGTTGTTCCTCATGTCTTTACCTACCTCTGATAATTTGTGCAACTTACCATTACTGAAACCTCATTTGTTCTCCTGTAAGTCCCATTGATATTGTCATGGTTTGGCTGGAAATGTTTAAGGCAGTCTTTCCAGTAAGCTGGAGGCATGCTGAGGTGCCCTCAAGCTGAGCCTATGTTGTGAGGATAAAGTAGTTTACCGTAGTCTGCAGAGCACACCAAGCATGCTTTGACGCAGCCATGAGTAGCGGTGGGTGCACCTGCCAGGTAGAGATGACACAAGGACAATGGGTGTATTCCTGCCTACGAAGGGTCTGGGGTCAATGGGAGAAACCAGCCTCCAATTGAGGGATTGCGATGGCATCAACCTGTGGCCTTGAGCATTAGGCACCGATCCAGCCCACAGTAAGTCCTGCATAACATAAGGAACAAAGAATTTCCATTATTTATTTGGACGATATTCAAAAGAAGCTGAATTCCTCACATCTAATTACAGTCTGGGGTCATTCACTCATCTATAATCAGGCAAAACAGTTTCTTGTGGTACTGTGCTGGCATGGGGCTGTCGAGGTTTAGATCTGAAATGTTGCCTCAGGTGGCTCCTGTGCTCAGAGGTGGGGCTTTTGGAAGGATACTGGATTCCCAAGGCTCTGAATTCATGGGTGGATTAACCTATTGATGAGATCATGATTTGATGGCATTACTAGGAAAGACAGAAACTTCGGATGTGGGGCCTAGTGGAAGAAAGTGAAGTGTGGAAGCATTAGCCACAGGACTCCATCTGGTCCCCGGCCCCTTCTTCCCTGGCTCCTTCCCCTCTCTCTGCTTCCTGGAGGCCATGAGGTGATCAGCTTTCCTCCACCACAATCTTTCAGCATGATGCTCTGCCTGTCCTCAGGCCCACAGCAATGGAGCCAGCCTACCATGAACTAAAGCCCTGACACCATGAGCTGAAGGAAAGCTTTCCTCCTTTAATCTGTTTTTACCAGGTATTTGATCACAGTGTTGAAAAGCTAACTAACACAAGGGCAATTAAGTGACAAAATCTGATTAAGCGTGTTTGTGAAGATGGCCAGCAGCAATTTGGACCACTACAACCTGGGGCTGAAGTAAACCCACAATGTAATCTAACTCTTACAAAGATTCATTGAGGGTTGGTGATTTAGCAAAGTGTTAGAGCACTAGCCTTGCATGTGTGAGGTCCTGGGTTAGATCCAGCACCACAGAAACAAAAACCAAACAAGAAGATTGCACTGAGTCCAACCAAACACTTCCTACATGACTTGGCTACAAAAATGTGTGCAGTACAAAGTTTGAAATTTTTCTCACCTCCTGAATTATTAATCACGTAAGAAATTCTGAACATTTCCATTTACCTACCTTGGCCTTCCAGTAAGAAGAGAAAATGTATTTATATGCAGAGCCTCCAGCAAGCTCAAGGATATGGTAATACTTCTGTTAAAGGAAATCTGCTGTGATGTATGAGTGGAAATGCATGAATAGAAATGCGGAGTTATTAGACTTTGCCAAGGGACAGAAGTCAGCTCAGCTGCCTCACCCTGAGAAACAGCTTTACTCTAAGGTTTTAGGGGCCCCAAGGGGCCACAGATAAAAGCATGTCTTCCATAAGAATTCTTCTTAGGTCCTTCGGTTACTTTCCCAAATTTGGTATCTCCTTGACCCACAGAAAGCTATACACCCTTCCTGAACGGTTTTGAGTCCTTGTCCTTCTTTTCTCTCTCTCTCTCTCCCTCCCTCCCTCCCTCCTCCCCTCTCCATCTCTCTCAGTTCTCACTGGAATGTAATATTTTCTTTTTTCTGTATTGAGATTGATCCCAGGGCCTCAGCAATGAGCTACATCTCCAGCTCTCCCTCCACCTTTTCATTTTGAGACAGGGTCTCACTAAGTCATTAAGTTGCTGGGCTAGGCTCAAACTTGGAATCCTCCTGCCTCTGCCTGCCAGAGTGCTGGAATTGTAGGCTCGTGCCACCATGCCCAACTGAAAAATTCTCTAAGAACACATGCAAACCATTAAAGCTTCATATTAGTAACAGAGTTCATGTGAAGCTGGCTCTGTGGTGGAAAGAGTACACAGAGTCAAGGCTGGTCCCACTGTTGTGGAAGCCCAGCACCCTGTAGCACTGAGTCTGTCGGCGGGAGTCGTTCCATCCTTTATCTAACCACGTCCGCCTGCTGACGGTGTGCTTCTGAATTTGGCAGTATTTCCCACCACTCCCAAACTTTCTTTGCTCTCAGTGATATCAGAGTCAGCAGGCTGCCCTCCTGCCTCCTGGAATGGGAAGGGGCCTCAGGAGAGGCTGAACGCTCTTAGGTGAGGGCTCTGACCCTGGATTCCCTTCTGTCATCTGTTCTCTTCTGCCTCTGAGGAGCTGCATGGAAAGGTGAAGTTGGGGAAACTTACCAAGCAAACCAGTGTACCCAGGCTCCAGGGAAGTCAATGAAAAGAGCATCCCAACCCTTGGCACAGCCCGTCCCTACGCATTCCTCAGGGGGCAGCAGCCCTGCCTTTGAGCCCTCTGCCGCCCAGTTTTCCAAACCACCCCTCTTCCATGCCACTTTTTCTTTCTGAAATTCTCATGAGCCCTGTACAGAAAAGGGAAAATGAACACAAAGAGACTCTTGCTTCCATGGCCAGCTTACTTCCTGTTTAAAAATTTCAGTGCCTTACTGCTGCCTTCAAAATAAGGCCCAAACTCCTGAGTCGCACAAGAAACTACTGATCCCCAGTTCCACCAAGTGGCAAATCTCGGGGTCTTTGGACATGCTGCTTCCTACGGAGTGCTTGTCCCCTGGGGAGCTCCTGCTGATATTCTGAAACTCAGCGGAGAGGCCACCAGCTCCCAGCAGCTCTCCTGACTCCCCGCCCCACGCCTTCTGGAGCCGAGGTCCCCCTCCTGTTCCCTCGGTGCTTTTCAAGGGCGTCTGTCAAAGCAAAGATACATCGAATGGTAATCTCACCCACTCTCTTCCCCAACTAGACAGAGAAGTTACCGTAAATAGAAATCATACCATTTGTCTCTACTTCCCTAGTAGTCTCTGGCAAATAATAGGAACTCAAAAAGTGTTTACCAGAGGAAAACACAGTCTGGGAGGGAAGAGAGGGTCATAAATCTGTAACAAAGCAGGATAAATACCAGTGGGGAGCCAGGGCTAATGGACAGAACAGACGCCTCTGCTTCCCGGACTCCTTGAAAAGGGCTGAGGAAGGGACCCGTGAGAAGATTCTTGGACTGACCTTGAGGAAGGTCAGGAGCGCTCCAGTCTTTGGGGAAGAGAAGACAGTGGGAAGCGTGGCATGCGGAAGGGGCTGGAGGCCTCAGTGAGCCTGACACACGCGGAAAGACTCCCAAGAACGACGTTGGTGCCGGCGAGCAGCACAGCTTGGAGGGCGAGTGCACAGAGAATGTAGGAACAACCCCAGCGGGACCTGGGCTGAGCCATGGGCCACGGGACACACAAGGGTGGGGATGGATGCGGAGCAGCCGTGGAAATAGGGAGCCCACATGACCCGCACGCTGCTGACCTGGGCGAAGAGCCGGGGTTAGAAATTAAGAGGAGGAGGGCAGGAAAGCGCCACCTGCTGCTGCTGCTGCTGCTGCTGAGTTGGAGTTGCCTTTGGGACCTCCAGGTGAAGCTGCTTAGTGGCCCCGTGGAGCGATGACCAGACGCTCAGAAGACAGTCGAGCCGGGAATGAAGACTCTCCCTGTAATTCCTTGAACTTTTCTTTCCGCTTTGTCATTGATGCCGTGCTGCGGCGCTTCAGTGCCGGGTGGTGCTGCCGGCGTACTGGTCCCACTTCTGCCACTGGTTTATATTCCAAGCCTCTGGCTGGCTGCTCAACTCCAGCTGACGCCTTTTACCTCAGAAGGTGGGAGACAGCCTGTGAAAGGTGCTGGCGCTGAAGTAAATTGAGTCCAGTCTTCCTGGCTCCTCCGTGGGGTGCGGAAGTCATTCCGATGGGGCCGTCCTCTTCCCTCTTCCGTTCCCCCAAACCTTGCTTCCAAAGGCCGCCAGGCACACGAAGGGACGTCTTTATGGTCCTGGAAGAGGTAAGGACCCTTCGAGTCCTCTGGAGAGGTGTCACACCCTTGCTACAGCAAATGTGCGTTTGTTCCTCCCCCAACTCCGGGGCCTTCTTTCCAGGCTCTCTGGCCACCGCGGTGACAACTGTCTTCCTGTTCTTGGCCAACCTGCGCTGTGCGCCTGCACCATCTTTCGGCGGTTTTGTCTGCATTGTAGAATTTAAGATCTGCTTTGCTTAAGAGACCCAGTAGAAGAGCATTTTTGCAGAGCAACTCACTGTGCTTTTTTAGCTGATTTGTCTGAAGTAACTTGTGCTGGAATGAGACATATTTTAACTCAAAGATTCCTGACAGCATGGTACTGTGGGGGTTACATGACACGCTCATGGTTGAACCTCTCTTATTCCAAATATCTATTCACGAAGGCTAAATAGGAATTGCTCGTGGGACCCAGGCATCTTTGGCAAAGCAGGAGGGATTGGTATTTAACTAGTTTCTGGTAACCAGGTGCAAGCGTGGCTAAGATTTAACAAGGGCATTAGTCATGGGTAGAGAATAGAGGGTCTCATTTTTAATGCAAGGAACTGTGATTGAAAATTCATCATCAAACTTCAATAGCAACCAACCACTGTTTACAACGAAGGCAAAATTGCAATAGCACCCAGGGAAATGTAAATGATGCATGACAAAAATTCTGAGAGATGCGCAGAAACCAGTCACTCCATCCAGCATGCTTAATTAGTGCACTAAGCCCAAAGCTGGTGATATATATTCAGTGTTCTTAAATATTGGCATCTTGGTTTAAAGCAAAGGTGCCAGGTTATTGTGGGATCAGATGTATTTTCTGATTGTTTTTAAATGCTAAGTACTTTACAGCCTCTGCCACATTGGCTAAGTATAAGGAGCAGATGGCCACAACCATGGTCGAATAAAGGTAGATAAAGTGTGGGGGTCAAAGTCAGGAGGCAGCCAAGCAGGCATTTGCCTCTTCTAAGCGCAGTAGACTGCAACTGGACCGCTCAGCTCTCTTAGGAAATTGGTTTTCTAGGGTTGCTTCTTCTTTTCTTTTTTGTAATTCTGTTGGAAATGCAACTTGAGTACAGACCATCCTTGGCTGACTTAATTTGTCTTTAATTAACAGGTAGGAGATCAAATCATTGAAATCAATGGGGAAAGCACAAGGGACATGACCCACGCCAGAGCAATAGAACTCATCAAATCCGGAGGAAGGAGGGTGCGGCTGCTGCTCAAGAGAGGCACAGGACAGGTCCCAGAGTATGGTGCGTTTCACGTTTCCGTTCACTTTCTTCTGCTGCTTCTGTGTACTGTAAAATCCCTGAGCTTATTTATAAAATTGCACCAGTTCTCTTTCTACCTAAATGTATGCTCAGCTATCGGTAGATACAGATGTGTGTGTGTGTGTGTGTGTGTGTGTGTGTGTGTGTGTGTAAGGGTGCAGACGTGTGTGAGCACTTCTGATTTGCTCCCTCGGTTAGGGAATGTTGAAAATATCCAATGTCTGATGTCCAGGGCATCTCTGAGTGTGCAGGGAGACCAGCACCACTTACCCATTAGAATGTCTGCGATCTGATGGGTAGTCCTGTTCATTTGAGACTACAGTAATGTACCAGTTACTGCCTACAACCACTTATGCATTTGACTGTCCCATAGGGTGCGTAAGTGAGGCCAGGCACAAGCGGGTGAATCTTCAGGGTGGGAGGTTTAAGCTGCCAACCTCAGTCCACACAGTGGTTGTATTTCTTGGCATTTAGGAATTATCCCAAAATTCGTTCTTGTATTGTGTTTCTATATGCTTTTGAGGAACGCTTTAAAATGCACTTTAACTCATAGAGTTGCCTTTAAAAATACTTGAAGTTTTTATCTCCCTGCAGCCCGTTACAGACACGGTGGCAGCATAACTAGTATAGCAGAATCAGCTGAGTGGTCTTTACATGAAAAGCTCCAGACCTGAGCTGGTCTTTAAAAACAACCTCAGGGGCCAGGGATTTAGCTCAGTGGTGCCACCGCCTGCTGCACAAACTCAAGGTCCTGAGTTTGATCTCTGGTACATAAAAAAAAAAAAAAAAAACTTCAGAAAAGAGACAGACATCAGGAATCACAGATTTTAATCTTCAGTCAGATCTTAGGGGAAGATCTGACTGCTGCTCTGAGAAGTGGGCTCTAGATAAAGTGATTCCCTCTCACCCCCATCCCTACCCACAAAATTTCAGAGCACTTTTCCCTTTCAAATTGTGCTTTTTTTCATGTGTTATCTAACTACATGATGTCTCCTTATTTAGCAAGGTAGATAAGTATCATGAGTGTAATTAAAATATCTGAATGCAAAGGCCTTAAAAACATTTTGTTTCCACCACTCCAACAAAAAGAGTCAGAAATCTCTCACATTGAGTTGGAAAGCATTAGAAGTTTCTAAAGAGCTGGCTCTATGCCCAAGGAAATGTTTGATCCCAGGTTCCCACCCTTGGTGCTTGGATCTAATGAAATATTTTAAATATTAATATTAGCGATAAGTACAAGGCTAGTCCTGCTGCATGCCGCCAACATTAACCCCTTTGTAAAGAATCTGAACTCTTGGGATAGAATAAGTTTTTGTGCCCTAGAGCATGAACTGATACAGTAATACCCAAGTGACCTGTGAAATTCTATTACTTATTTAAAAATGCCTCACGGCACATGCCTGAAATCCCAGCACTCGATAGGCTGAGACAGGAGGACTGTCATGAGTTTGAGGCCAGCCTGAACTACATAACAGACCCTGTCTTAAAAATAAATAAACCCCATAGTAACGGTATACTTCACTCCATGGCAAGACCTATTGGTTATGCCAAGTAATTCTCATAGAGTTACTATTGTTGTTATTGCTCTAAGAAGTTAATCTTCAAAAAGTTACGCTGACCCAGTGCCTGTCCTCTGCTGTGCAACCTTTCATAGAATTGTTGCTTTGTCCACCCCTTCAGCTGCTTGCATGCCGTGAACAGTTAGGAGAGCATTGCTGGCCAACTGAGGCACAGTTCAAACTGCACACAGAAGAATTCACCCACCCAGAGTTACCCTGAGTCAAAAAGGCAGTAAAAATATGCTTCAGAACAAAACAAAACAATTCAAGATCATGTCAACATTATTTCATTCACATCATCCAAAAGACCTGGAAAAGTCACTCACATTAGCCAACTCGAAGAACTTCTTAAATATGTGGGCACACTTTTGAGGGCCCAGTTGTCGATATTCTTAGGTGCAGCTGCTTTGCAGATTTGTTGGCTAAATATTCAGTCAGACTTTCCAGTAAGATTAGAGCTCACCAGTGACTGTTGATATTAGATGGGCATGGATTCCACTATAAAACAAGCTGGAGATGATGCCACAAAAGGAAAAGTTTAGCAGAGGAGAGCAGTCTTCTTTAGGAGAGTAAAAGAATAGCCATCGACCCAGTAGACATTAGTGCATCTGGAAAAGCTAAAGTGAAAGAGCCCAGTGGCCCTGGAGAAACCAAGAGATTTGGGATCCGGTGAGCATGTCTGAGGATAAGGCCCTTACATGCTACATCTAGAATTTCCTACCAACTAACAAAGAGGCCCAGGGTTCCCCGAGACCACTGCTTCCTTCGGAGGCCTGAGAGGAGGACTCCTGGGTCATAGAGTAGAGTTGTATTCGTGGCTCAGATTTATTAGCGCTCTGAAGATATGGCTCACGGTGGAGTCTGGTGGGGCGGACTCAGGGAGAGTCGAGAGCGGGCTTCTCTATGCTTTTTCTCTCCTGTAAGGAGCCATCCCGTCCTTGTGTGCTGCACTAAAAGTGCAGCAAGGACTGCGGCAGCCCATTAGCAACCCGGTCTGCATGGTTCTCACTTGGGCTGGTTGTGCAGAGCGCCCTCTGCCGGGCACATACCAGAACTCCAGGCTCCCTGAAGAAAGCAGCTGTTGGCCATGAGCAGAGTCATTTGTATAAGCAGTTTGAGTACAGCGAGCCACCCTTATGGACGAGGCAACACCATTTGTATTAATGCAGGGGACTATTTACCAGTCATGTTCCCTGACCCAGCCCGGTGCCCACCGCACACGCAGGCCTCTCCCAGCGAGTGGGATCGGTCTGCTGAGCTTGCTCACTGCTACAAGAAAAGCAAACCAAGGATGTGGCCACATTCCTGGCTCTGCAAATAACCCTCAAGGTATGAGGAGAACCCACAGCTAAGAAATGTATTCCTCCAGCATCAAACAGACTACATCATGAAACAGAAGTTGTTGTCCAAGATAAACTAGAGTGTATTTTAATAAAATTCTTCAGAGGAAAAGATAACATAGCATGACAGCAATAACAGAAAATAGGCTACCAATAAATAGAACCAAGAATATAACCCGCCTTGTCCAGGTGGAACCAGATCGCAGGACAGCTGCATTTCCCATCCAATATTAATTTAAACTTGCTTGTTTCCTTCTTTTGCCTTTGTAAGATCCTAAACTTGGTGCAAGTTCCATCCTTAAAAGTCCGTTACCAAGGTAATCAGGGTCTGTAGGAGACAAACTTAACTTGTTAGGGGACCTGAAGGCTTAAGCCAGCCTGGAAAGGGTGGGCACTGGGGATGGGGACACATCCTCAGACTGTGGGCACGGGTTTTAAGTGATACCCACCCTGGAGCCCTCTGACACCTACAGAACTCGGGATTCAGAGCAGCTCAGAGGCAAGACCCTTATCTGGACTCGAGGACAAATGCAAAACTGGAGCTGGGAGTTCTTAAGGTGATCTGTGACAGCAAGATAAGCATGGTACATAGGAAGAAAACACCAAGGGCAACCTGTCAGATCACTGGCTAATCAAAATCAGCATGAATCTGAGTAAGCTGAGGAGGAGAGTAAACACACTTCGAATAAGCCAGCCTCGATCACCAGGAGACTGCTCCTCCTCTGATGCCTCAGCCAGTTCAGAGGCGTAGACCAATACGTGCAGCCACAGAAGCCGTGGCTGTACCTACAAGCTGTGGAGCAGCTACAGGGGGCGCTGGAAAATGACAAGGACTTTGGAGGAGAACTTGCTTCTTAGAGTTAAGTCCTTGAATGAGAAACTTTTCAACACCAGCTCTAGTCCTCAGGATAAGCATTTGTTGACTATAAACTCAGTGGAATGTATGAGTTCCTCCTCCCCTGACATGTATCTCAAGGACAGGCAGGAGTAAGAAAGCTTCACCTACTAAGAAAAGAATCAAAAGACAAGGCATCAAACACGGTGCCCTCCTCAGCACTGGTCGTTGCTATTCAAATTAAATCCAGAAGGTTGAGAGAAATGGAAGTCTGCATCGTGGTTGTAAAACTGCACAGGAATAAATTATACAAATTAACCCCCAGCCTTGAAATACAGGTGCCCTTCCTTAGCATTCCAGGCATACAGCACGTGAGAGCGCACACACTTGATTTGTAAACTGAGCTACACATCCAGGGTCAAGGTAAACAGAAGTGCTCGTGGATGAAAAAAGTCCCATCTCAAGCAGTCACCCCAAAGTGGAGCATCTCCTGGTAACATTCACTGTTCAGACTTGATCCAAATGAGGCAGATGTGCTTTCCAGTCTCAGTTGGTGCTCTGGCCTGCTGATTCTCATAGAAAGCAGCAGGGCAGGTGTCCCTGTGTGGAACACTGCACACAGCCCAGTTGTGACAGGTGCACCTGCGATGGCTCAGAGAGGAAAGAGAACGAAGCAGCATTCTCACAGTGTGGACAGCCGGCCAGTGCTTAACAGCAGTCGCCCACGTGGAGGGGAACAGTAGCCCGTCCCTTACTGATGCTTCTGCCTGCGCGTCCATTTTCCAAGTTCGCTGTATCTCTAACAGGTTTAGACTCCATTCTAGGCCCTTAGTAAATGAAATTTACATTTTATAAGTATAATAAAACTGTAGTGGGTAGAGAGAAGACCTCTCTGAGCAAGTGACTATAGCTGAAGAAATAAATGGACCAAATAGTTGTTGAGTTAAAACCTCTCTTCACTCAGTGAATTAAAACAACTTACAATAACATATCAGGCAGTCATCTTGAACTGCAGACGTTAGAAATGGTCTTAGATGGCAGTGAGTAATGCTCAGCCTTCATTTTATATGCTGACAAGTAAACATAAGCACATCCTTTTCTTATTTATATTTGCTCAGCAATTCCTTTCTTCCCCCTATTCATTCAAAGGTAAATTGCAGACAGTATGCTCTTACCAAACATTCCATATGGGACAAACCCGGGATTCATGTCACTCATTAACACAGCTGCTCTTTCCTCTAGTAAACCAAGTTATCCTGAGCACCTACTGTGTGCCTGACATTTTGTGGGCACTGGAGGAAGCAATAGCCCTGTCCGAGGTGGGTGGACGGCCTCAGGGTGAACCTGTAGGCAGCAACTGTTTCTGACACAGTGGTGACTCGGGAAAAGGCCTCACAGGATCCCCTCTCATGGAGACAGTAAGATGGCTTGTATTATTCATTGAATTTAATAAGTCCTTCTGGAGCATTAGGGATTCTTGAAGAGGGCTTGGCGTCTTCTGTGTGTTAAGCATTTCCTTTGTAATATGTATCCTAATAACTCATACTATTTCTCAAGAAAGGACTTGCTGAGTAGGGGCGAATCTCTGCCTAGGCCTCATCTGAATTATAAATTCCATGGTGGTGAGCCGGAAGTTCATCCAGCAGGTGTGCTAATCATGGTTCCCCCCATAAGTCCCAGATTATAAGGAAATTCCTTCTTTTTACACATTCTTTGTGATTTGCAACGCACATTTTTTTCACTTTAAGAATATCTAAAAAAAAAAAAATCTTAAATGATGCGCTACTACCTGCAGGCCCTCACTTTTTACATATTTAGGACTAAATACATTAGACTACACAAGGACTTTAAAATTCTACCAAGAAGACCTTTTAGTTCTTAACCTTCAGCCTCTACCAGTCCCCAAACACTTAAGTTATGGTGGGAGAGGACCCAAGAGAGAGCCCTGCCAAACCCCACTGAGAAGAGAAGCCATAGGAGCCTGGGAAACCAGGAGTTCCCTGGTCCTCCAGCCATGGTCCCGGAGAGCCATGCTGTAGAGTCTCGCAGGAACACTCCTTCGCCTGTCCCTACACGACGCTGAGCTTGCTGTGAGAGGACTGCTTCCCACTGGAGTCCGAGAGGCAGCTTTCCTAGTGGAAACACTGTGGAATAGTTCAGAACATTGTGCAGGTACTAGGTTCCCTCTCATGCTCTGCCCTCAGATTCGGATGGAGTCCATTGGGTCTAGGACCACACATTTCCAAGAGCCATGCACAGATTCTGTGCTCTGGAGATTAAGGTCTCTTCTAGCCCCGTTGTAAAAGAAGAGTCTGCCTCCTCGTGAGTCTCTCCACAGTCTAAGACCTTAGAGGAAGAAAGGGGACTGTGTTTCCCCTCATTGTTCACTGCTTTATTTTATCCCCCAGGCTTTGTGACAAGCTGAGCATGGTTCTCCTCTCACTGTGGCTCACACATGATGGTGCTGACCTAAGATGAGCACCCATTGCCTCAGCTGGTCCACCTGAGAAGTTGGTGCTACATCCCCAAGCTGTTTTTCCCACCGTGAGGTTTTCGCTCCTCTTGACGTGGAGACATTGCAGAAAAAGTTTTGACCCTAGCAAGGAGTTTGCCAACAAAACTCTGCTGTCCAGATGCTCACAGCAAAATCCAACACCTTCAGATAGCCTTGGGTGGATCCAGCCCGCTGCCTCAGCCCTAGCTCCCCCATCACCCACGTGCCCATCGCAGTGTGAATTTATTGCAAATGCTGAGCCCGCAGCAGCGCGTGATTCTTACTAGAAGTCCTCGGTTGATGTTAAGGTCTTTCTCAGTGTTGTCATCCTATGGGTCAAACATGTATATAATGGCGCATGTCCACCATCATGACAACATATTTTAGCTGCCCTAAAATCCTCGGGGTCTGAGTATTCCCTCCTCCCTCCCTTCTGACCCCTGGAAACAACTAATCCTTTTACTATCTCCATATTTTTTCCATAAGGCTAGATTTTTGTTCAAACACTGCACCTACAACCTTGCTCAGTGCTGCTTTTGCCCCAATGTCCTATAATGATAAAGGCCTCCGGGGATTTCTTTTTTAACTGAACTCCCTCAGTCCAGGCCAAATATAAAATAACACAGTGCCTTACTCTAGGCCTGAATTCTATGGCGTAATTGTAACAAAAATCTCTTAAGTTTGGAGAATCACATGCTCCTCAGTGTGCTGTCTGGCTCAAAATCATTTTCGTAGTACAAACACACTTGGCCCAGACTGAACACCTGTTCATCGCGATGTGTCTCAGATGTGTGCTACCGGAAGAGCAGGCCTTCACCCTTCAGGGGAAGGGTCTTGGCCTTCAGGTGGGCCCTGTCTAGCATGTGGTGACCCTGGCTTCATGAGGACCCTGGGGCTGAGGGCTGGACACACATAAAGACGCCTGGTGTAGTATGCGACTCTGTCACATTTCCCTGTAGTTTCTATGCTGGCTTCACGACATTTATTGCCACCGCGTCCTGAACCCTTTGATCTGACTTTTGGTCCTGAAGTCTCCCAGAACCTGTCTTTCAAGTCCAGGAAAGGCCGTATTTAAAGCCAAACGAGAGCCTTCTCTGTGTGACACTGAAACAGTTCGATCATTTTCACGTGAAATTACTTGAGTCTTGGCAGGGCTAAATGATAAACTCGATCCTGAAATTTAATTTCCACTTGTGACAGTCATCCCACTTGTGAAGCATTCGCTTCCTTACCACGGAGAGGTTCTGCTTTGCTCCCACCATGCTGTTCCTTCCCTCTAAGGCACCAGGCGAGGAGCGACACCCCTGCCACGCCGTCCAGAGTCGGTGTGCAGCCCCAGGCAGCTCCCGGATGTGCAGGGGGCCGCGCGTGTATCTCGGGAGGGTCATCGGTGGGTCCTGGTAGAGGGCACCGGGCCTCCACACGTCGGGGCCACGAAGACCACGTCCCTCTGCTGACGTTAGCCTCGAGACGAGCATGCGCCCCTTCCGTCCACTGCAGAGCTGAGAAAGCAGAGGAGCAGGCGGGACAGGGCTGGTACTGCCCTCCTCAGGGGCTTGTCTCCCAGAGAGGAGAGAGCCTGTCTGGGTGGAAAGACCTGCGCCCCTCAGCAGGGGCGACACGGACCGAGGGTTGTCGGTTGGCTCGACCGAGGCTAAGCGTTGGGTTCCCAACCACAGCCCATGCAGGTAAGTGCAGCAGAGGAAAGCAGGCAAGATATTGCTGCGATATTTTTTTCACCTTTATTTTTTTCCAGAAAGCAATTACATCCAGCAAGTCAGCTGTGAACTTTGAATATAAATAAGCAGAGTTTTTGAGAATAGGGAAACTATAAAAATTTATTAGATTATTAAAGAAAAACTAAATGTAAACATGGGGATAGCATGTCTTTAGAATTTTTTAAAATTGGAACTAATTACTGTAGCCAATTCTCAAATGACAGCTGACATCGCTAAAATTCTTTATTTTGAAAATGTTTTACAAGAATGCTGATATTACTGCTTCAAATTTTATTAACATTGCGTCTCCCTAAAAGCACCTCAGGATGCCCTCAATATTGTGAGAAAAATCTACTTTTGAAATATGCATATAGCTCGGTCTTTCACTAATTTCACTTGCTGCATGCTTGGTAGGGTTAGCTTTACTTCAAGTCTTTATTCTTGCTACCTAGATAATTTTTATTCAACTGCTCTAAACATACTAAGCAAACTTGATTCTAACAATAATATATCTTTGTCACTGGTTCTGTTAATTCTAATGATTGGTCCTAGGCTGTTCCTCCCCTTCCTTTAGGAATGGTACCTTCCAGTCTCTCCATGTGCATGAAAAGTGACAAGCATGGGTCCCCATATTTCTACTTATTGGGCCACCCTAAAGACACGGTTTGTAAAATCTGCATGAATATTATCTTTCTCTAATAAGCTTTGGTTTTGCATATGTTTTTAACTGATGTATAATGCTCTTTCATAGTAGTAGCTTGCCTAATTACTGCTAGAGTTCTAGAAAATATTTCCAGCTGAGATCTTACAAGTGATAAGGATAGGATTTGTGACTCATGAGGGTTTGAAGTGAACTGCATTCTGGGAGGCCAGTCCAGCATGGCCAAGCAGGAAGGAAGGCATGAGGGGAGAACAACAAGGCGGTACTAGCTGACCTCTGCTCCTCACACTTCACAAAGTCCTCTCCAGGCTTTTGTGCAGATATTAAAATGAGCTCCTCTCAGCCTACATCTCCAATTTAAAGCACCCTTTTGCACCAGACAAAGCCACAATCAGCAGACATCCCCACCGACCCAGGAAATCTGCACATTACATGGCATCATGGGTACTTCTAAGCCTGCTTTGCGGCAGTTGGGCCATCAGAAATCATCCTCTTCCTTCCCCTTGCTCATTGATGCACCAAGTTGACAAAAATCATTTTTCCTAAAAAGAGGCTGTTTGTGACTATTTTTTAAAGTAGTCATAACTTTGTCTAAACAGTATCCCCCGCTATTTCAAAATGAATATTCCCAAATAGTGACAGTATTTTAGCCTAGCATTTGGTAAACATTCTTAAGGAAAGAAAAAGTATGTTACACATAAACCATGTAGTTGCCTTGCACCTGTTCAAGCAACGTTTTTACCCTTCAAATTTAGGCCTAGAGCAGCCACCTCGCCACTGTCAAGTCCTACAGCGCCATGTGGCTCCTGCCACAATTTAATCGGACTGGGAGTTTACAATGTCACTTTGGCTTTTTAGCAGAAACTAAAACTCATGCCCAGTCCCCGTTCTTAGCCATGTAAGTATGAGTCAAACTGATACATTTCTCATTCTGGCTTGATTCTACCCCATTCACACTATGAATTACAACTGTGGCTAAGCTTCTCTCCACCAATTTCTTTGACGCTAACTCTCTGAACTTTTTCTGAAGCATATTTCCCAATTATTAATGATCTTGATAATTACCATCTAGGATAGATTTAAATTTAACATGAAGGATAATATAATTCACTAAGTGAATTATATAATTGATCTCCTGCTCAACATTCCTTTATTAAATAGTCTTATGCTGATAAAAAATATCTACACACACCCTGTTACAATCCCTCCTGGCAAACGTCTGCAAAAACCTGTTTGAAGCGTATTGTTTCCCTAAAATATCTGTCTCCGAAGGATGACTTACTGATCAGGGGAAAGCTAAATTAGTGCATAGAGGGAAAATTACAATGTGCTAGAAAGTGTATAAAGCCACGGAATAATTACTGAGGAGATCTAGCCCAGTGGCCATGGTCTGAAGAGGTGTATTTTTCTGATTCTGGACAGAGAGAGGTCTGTTCTTACTGTATAATTTACTGTAGTCTGTAATCCATGGGGATGAGGGAGTCTGAAGCAACTCACTTCACTTGAGTCACTAATTTTAAAAAAGGAAAGAAAAAAGAGAGGGCTCTTTGTGGTTTCTCAGTCCCACAAATCTATCAGGTGCCCCCATGAGCCCGGGGACCTCGCTCGGGGTTGGGACCTAAAATTTACGAGTAAGAGGCTCTGCATGTGTTCAGGAGCTGGTAGGGGCACTGGGAGAAATCAGGCAAGGGAGCAAATACGAACAGTAGTGGCAAAGGGCGAGAAAACCCCAAGTGGGTGGTATGCTAAATCGGCTTAGCTGCATCCTAGAACACTCTGCACAGCAGCTGACTGACACTTTAGCCGGGCCTTGAGTGACAACCATCATTTCACCAGAGTGAGCAGGAGGTAAGGCTGCTTCTAAGCACAGGAAACAGCACAAAGTCGGGGATGTGTGTTCGAAACAGCTGTGTCGCAGGCTCTCTGGGAATGGGACAGGCAGCAGGGAGGGCCTCTGGCCAGCCTCCCGGGGCTGGGTGTCTGCCCAGGTGGTAGAGGGCATGTACAGCATTCAAGACCCCAGGGTCAGATCCCAGCACCAAAGAGAAGGAAGAGCTTTCTATGCCAAGCAACAGAATTTAAAGTTTATGTAATCGGATGGCGTCAGGAAATGTGAAACGTGAATTTGGCAATATATTTGGGTAGTTTTGAGGATGGATTTTATTTAAAAATGTGGGCAGTTAAAATGCCATAGCAAAAGCTGAGGCAGATGATTGAGGGCCCAAAGTAAGGACGTGGTCATAGGAATGGCAAACTAGAGATGCTTCTGACCGGGTGACGGGACGGCAGGGTCAGGTCTGGCCAGGCTGCATTTCGGGTGCCCAAGGGCCCTGAGGGAGGCCGCCCTCAGCGGGGAGCATGGACGGAGGGCTGGGGACCTGGGAGGTCACCCCATCCACAGGACTGAGTCCCCGGAGACTGGACTGCTAGAGTCCACACGACAGTCACACTTACACGAGGCTGGTGACGGTGGGAGAGGACGCACTGCCCCGCAGGCCCGTTTCCACCGCCGCAGAGTTTGCAGGCCACTGAGACAAGTTTGGCAAAAGAAAAAGGTTATTTTCAAGGCAGCCCAGTGAGGAGGAGACCCAAGTCTTGAGTGCACCTTAAATGTGGAGGCCGGGGGCTTGGGGACATTTCTAGGACAGAGGGGTGATTGTAGGCCTGGGGAAAGGCGACTGGAGGGAAGTGGTCTGCACTGTGTATGAATCTCCGTGGTTCTCCCTGGCATGTGTGTTCAGAAAAGGGCGGCATTGGCGTGAGCTGAGAGTGAGCTTTTCAGCCTTGTGGCGTCAAAGGAAGAGTTGGTGGTTTCAGCAGGTGTCCTCAGGTCCCTGGAAAGTAACCCAGGGTTACAGGTCAGAGGTGTCTCCTGCAGTGACATGCCGCTCGGCTGTGTGACCTCCTGTGGGAGGTTATGACTTCTTTAAAGGTGACTAAGAGCAAGACACTAGGAGCAAGTGAACCAGAGGCTTCGTTCAGGTTTCCCTCAGAGAAGCGGAACAGGAAAGCTGAGGAGAGGCCCTGGCCCCAGCTTCCTCCAGACGGCAGGGTTAGAGAGGAGGAGGGGCGGAGAGAGCCTCGTTCCCGCCTGGCTCAGCACAGCACCAGCGTGTAGTGCTCAAGAAATGGCGTCTGCTGTGAGGGTCGTGGGTGGGAAACCCCTCACCTCACCGAGGGCCCCAGCATTGGCCTTCCCACACAGAGCCTCGTTCCGAGCCCTGGGGAACCCTCTCAGGGAAAGCCCCCTCAGATCAGGGGCTCCCACTCAGTGCCAGTCCTGGGGGCCACACCCCGGTTTGTCTGGTGCTCTTTCAGGGAGCAGCGTACAAAGGTAAATGAGAGGCCGCTTCTACCCTAAGGCACTCTCTGAAGGGGGGGACTGTGTAAGAAAAACCCTCTCCAGTCCCCCTGCCTGCATGGAAGTCCTGTTTGGTGTTCTGAAAATACACCTGTTCTAATTTTCCTTTCTTCCTGACGTACTGCATTTTGAAATCTGAATTCCAGCGAGAGTTTAGAGGAAAGCAATGTGTCCCCCGAGAGACCGTGAGCATGGTGACAAAGTCCTAGCACTGAATCTGTCCTTTGACCTCCTGAATGCCCTGTCCCGGTCAGCGCTGTCTGGCAGTGCATTCTCTGTGCTTTTGGCAGATCTCCAACACCCTTCCCATGCAAGGGCCCCCACCTCTCCTGCAAGGGCCCCTCTGAGGCTCCCTGGTTTCTACCTGTCACCACTGTGCAAATGAGATCGCTATTCTGTCCTGCTGACCCATGTGTCCATTTCCAGGCCGGTACCATGCTAATTTTGTTACTAATGTCTCTCTAGTATGTCTTGAAATCAGTGATTCCTCCAGTTTGGCGTTTTTTCCTCAAGGTTGCTTTGATTATTCAGTCATTTGTGCTTCCACATGAATGTAGGGTTTTTTGGCGGGGGTGTTTCTTGTTCTGTGAAGAATGTCCTTGGAATTTTGATGGGGATTGCATTGAATCTGTAGATCGATTTGAATAGCGTAGGCATTTAAACAATGTTAATTCTCCCAATCCATGAACATGAAGGTCTAACCACCTTTTAGTGTCTTCCTCAATTTCTCTCTTTAGTGTTTTGTAGTTTTCGTTGAAGGGGTCTCTCACACCATTAGTTCATTCCTAGGTATTGTATTTCTTTTGTGTCTGTCGTGAGTAGGACTGCATTCATGATTTCTCAGCAAATTCATTATTGATATGTAGAAAAGCTACTGCTTTGGGAATGTTAATTATATATTCTGCTGCTTTAGTGAATTTATCAGTTCTAATTGTCTTAATGATTTTTGAATGATGACTTTATATCCTGCTTTATTGAATTTATCAATTTTAGTAGTTTTTTGATGGAACATTTAGGTTTTTCTAAGAACAGAAATAAACAGGGACAATTTGACTTCTTTCTTATTTGTGTGTGTTGTGATTGTTTCTTTTGCCTGACTGCCCTGGCTAAAATTGCTAGTACTATAGTGAATAAGTGCAGTCAGAGTAGGCACTTTTATCTTCTTCCTGATCTTAGAGGAAATGCTTACAGTTTTCCCCATTCGGCATGTGACTGGCTATGAGTTTGTCATGTAGAGTCTTTATTTGTGGAGAGATGATCCTTCTCTACCTAAGCTGTTCAGAGCCCTTATCATGAAGGAATGTCAAATTTTTTGAGTGGCGAATTTTTCTGCATCTGTTGAGATGATCAAGTGATTTTTATCCCTCTGTGGTTCTGTAAGCCTCCTGTACCTGGATGGCTATGTTTTCCCAAGATTACGGAAGTTTTCTGCTATTATTATCTCATTGAATAGGCTTTCTATGCCCTTAGTTTTTATTTCTTCCACTCTAGGAATGCTGAAAACACAGACTTTAATCTCCTAATGGTGTCCCCAAGACCTGGAATGCTTTGTCTTCTATCTAAAGTGATATTTCAAAAGACCTGTCTTCAACCTCAGTATTTTTTCTTCTACTTGATCTAGTCTGTTGTTGAGGCTTTCAGCTAGATTTTTTAAAAATCTGACCTGCAGACCTCTTACTTCCAAGATTTGTGTTTGGCCCTTTTTCAAAAATCTATCTCTTTGCTGAATATCTCATTCATGCCCTATATTATTTTTCTAATGTTTAAGTGTTCATCTGATTCTCTTGGATCTACTTGAGCTTTTCAATTATTATTCTTCTGAATCTTTTATCAGGCGTTTAATCTTCAGTATGTTTGGAATCTGTTACCAGAGTTAATAAACTTTAAAAGTGTATTACCTTAGGGTTTTACTCATATTTGTGTCCTACATTGAGGTTTATACATCCAGTGGGGTGGATATCCCTACCACTTTTATAGGATGTGTCTCGGTAGGATGTGTCTTGTTATATTGGTTAAACAATTTGGGATTTATTTCCTGCTGGGTGCCACAGTGTAATCACCTGTAGCTTCTTAGACTGTCTTGAGTGAGTTTGGGCACAGTGCACATCATGCTGGAGTCAGAGATACCCACTGTTTGTGTGGGCTGTGCAGGAGTGGGGACACACAAGCAGTCCAGGCAGGTGTGGTGCAGACAGCAGGGCGTGGGGTGCACCCTGTGCACTTGCTGCTGCAGTGGGAGTAGTGCCCCTGCTGGGTGATACTGACTCTCTTACTTGACTGTGCTTGTAGTAGTAGTCACTGCTCCTTGGTGGTGAGGGGCCGAACTGCATGTTCGCTGATTAGACACTGGTGCAGTTGGTCCGGCCTCACAGCGAGCGGTGAGGTGGGCATTTCGGCTCCTCCCGTGGAATCATACCATCTTGCTGCAGTGCATGACCAGACCAGCTGTGGGCCTCTGCAGGGACTCCCAAGGTGTGGGTGCAGGAAACGTGTTATTCCTCTCTGCTGCTGCCCAGTACAGACTTCCCCCAAGCTGTGCACACCTGTGCAGGGGCGATGGCCAGGGCTTTGTCACCCCTTGCTTTCTTTGGCATTGCCTGCAAGGATGACTCGTAGCAGGCTGCAGAGTGGCTGGAGCTGGGACAAGAAGCACCCAGCCATCGCTGGGCAGAGGAAACGGCCCTTTCTCTATCTTCATAGGGACAGACACCCACATGTGGTTCTGGGAGGGGGTGGCAGGGCCCTAGCAGACCGCCCATCCTCAGCCCTGGTCCCATGAGTGCCTGCATGTGACTGGCCATCCCTGGCTCAGGGCAGGCTCCCTGGATGCCACTATCCCCTCCCCTCTGAGTTACAGCACCTCCACTACGTGACACTCGGCGGGTTTGTATCAGGACTGCTGCTCAGAGTCAGGTCTGGGCATGAGGCAGCCAGGCACTGAGCCTGCCAGAGGGATGGAGCCCTTTTCCAGGTGCAGACTACCCTGCAGATTCTAGGCCTCTGTGAGGCCCCCATGGAGCCCAGGCAGCGGCGAAGGAATGTTTGGTTTTCTTGCTCTGCTGCTGCCCCTGGTCTCTGGGTTTTCCAAGGTTTCTGTCTTCCTGGTGCTGAATTCCAGTGCCCTCCCAGTGTCTCACCTCCATGTGCCGCCAGACCTGTTGCTTTGTTGCTCTTTGTGGAGGAGCAGGTACATGAGGCTGCCTCTCTTCAGCCAAATCTGTCTTAATGGTGGTGTTTTGCTTTTAACAAATTCCTGCCTATCCTCATTTTAGTATAATGAGTCTTTGTGTTAAAAGCTAAGTGAAGGAAACTGGCTAATTGAATGTTCCAGGTAATTGTTTCTGGCTCATCTAGGTTTTATTGTTTCTATAAAGTGTCCTCTCCTATTGGAGCCGTGACCTGTTGAAAACCCAGACTGTATAATGTTCTTGGTTCACCTCTGTGCTACAGCAGTGCCAGGTATGACTCAGGCTCCCAGAAACCCGGAGCAGCTAGGGTGGGTGGACCTGAGGTGAGAGTGGGCTTCCGGTCTGACTTCTTGCTGTGGAGAGGGGGTGTCGTGGAGACCTCCAAGGCCCCTTCTGCCTTGGGTGCCAGCCATTGCTGGGTGCTGTGGGGACCGCAGAGGAAAGTGCGGGATTGTCCCTTCCCCCAGGGAGCTCTCCACCGCACAGAGGGGCCAAAATACCTGAACAGGGCCCCCCAACCAGAATGAGAAGGGACTCTGAGATCAGAAGAAGAGATGGCCAGGAAGTGAGACAGGTGCCCCCCGTCTTCACACGCCCATGAGAAACCACGGGATGTGGGACAGGAAGGCAGACAGGAGGGCAGAGGGCTCCACACTTTGAAAGGAAGATGGATGTTGGGAGGTGATTTTAACGCTGAGAAGCGAATGATGTGAGTGAAGTGCAAACAGTCTTCCTACAGAAGAGCAGAGGTGCAAAGGGAGGTGAGATGGAGCAGTTTCGGTGCTTACCAGAGGCAACTCCTGTATCCAGAAGCTAACAGAAATGATGAGGGATAGAAGACTCCTGAGCATCACATTCACATGGACAAAGGGGTGGTGGAAAATATTTTTGGAAAGGGTTTTGCATCCTAGCTACCCTTAGAATTACCTGGGGACTTTGTATTTGAAACACACCCATGGATGTGTTTCACGGGATGCAGGGGGAGCTACAGCAGAGGCAGCATCTGTGGTTACAACATGCAACATGTGAAGGTCAATAGAATGAGCACCGGGGAGCCATCAGTACAGTAACCTAGGAAGTGGGAGATGAGCTGAGGTGTGGGAAGCAATAGGGTGTGAGATACAAGAGAGCTGCCAACACCAAGGCCCTGCAAAGAGTCTTCGTGGCTGGTGGTATAAAGGAAATGACTCAAAAATGTCCCCAGATTCGATCCTGAATATTCCAGGAAATGGTGGAACTGTTGTCTGGGTGGAAGGATGGGGTTGGGAGGGGACAAGAAAATTTTAAAGTGATGCCCTTTAATAGCTCAGTGATCTTTCAGCACCTAATTCACTTCTCTGGGCCTCTGTTTTCCCAACTGTGAAATTTAGGGTTCAATTAGATATTGCCTTAGTTCCTTTCAGATGTTAAAATTGAGACTACTGTGAGTGAACTAATTTGGGAGTATGAAAAATTGTGGACTATTAAGCTTTGTGTGGACATCCAGATAATGGCTCACAACAAGCAGCTGTGTTCAGCATGTGTGAGTATCTGGTGACTACAGAAGGCAAAAGGGTCCCCCGGGTAGGAGCCTGGCAAAGGAGAGTGAGGGCAGACACCCCAGGGCCAGCTAGCTCCAGGCTCGGGGGCACCTGGGACAGGAGAGCAGTGACTCGGAGTCTACTCTCCCTCACACCCACATTTAATGGATGGACACAATCACTTTAACAAGACCACTTGGTGGGCCAGGGATTTAGCTCAGTGGTTTCGCCACCTGCTGCACAAGCGCAAGGACCCGAGTTCGATCCCTGGTACCAAAAAAAAAGACTTAAAAACAAGACCACTTGGACTTTCTCTCATGCACAGAGTTCTTCTAATGTAGTTCAACTGGTGCATAAAGTTGTACATATGAATGGAGTACCATGTAACACTTTGATATATGTTTGTATAATGTTTAAATCAGTTTAAATGTGTATCTCAAACATACCATTTCTTTATGGTGAAAGGTTTCAATTCTAATCTTGCTCCTTTCTAACTGTAACTTAGGACAACCTTTCCCAGTCCCCAAATACTTCCAGCCTCTGAAATGAAATTTTGTAGGTTCCACCCATGAGTAAGATCACACTACTTGTCTTTCTGTTCCTGGTTTATTTCATTTAACATAAAGGTCTCCATTTCCATCCGTGTTGTCACAAATGACAGGACATTCTTTTTCATGAATAAATAGCATTCCATTGTTGGTCACTCAGTGTAAGCATTTAAATCTATTGCCCATTTTAATTGGGTGATGTGGTGTTGTTGGGTTTTTTTAATTAGTTTTTTTGCTTTTGAGTTTTTGGATTCCTTATATGTTCTGCATTTCAGCCCCTTTTTCGGTGTATAGTTTGCAAATATTTTCTCCCATTCTGAAGGCTATATCTCTTTGCTCTATTGATTGTTTCCTTTGCTGAGCAGAAGTTTTTCAGTTTTATTGTAACACCATTTATTAGGGTAAACCGAGGTATGACTGAGACCACCAGAGCAGGCAAAAATGAAGCAACAAGTGAGGTTTTATTTTCAGCCTGGGTGCAGGATAGTCAAGGGTGACAAAGCCATTGACCTCAGGTGCTTGGGCAAGGGGAAACTGTAACGGACTTTGGGTAGGGGAGGGGTAGTGCCAGGAGGAGTGGGAAATTTTGTCCCGGAGTGGAGGAAGTCTGGTGGTCTCCAGGGGTATCTGGACCCACAGATGTTGCTGCATGGAGCAGGCTGTTAATCTCGAACCCAGCCTTGGCATCCTGTTCTCCTTTGTGCCTTACAGAATGTAAAACTGAGTTGCCTGGGAAGTTTTTCTCTTCCACTTGGCCAGGGCTCTGATGCCATCTGACTACTTTTGTTCTTGCTTCCTATATTTTGATAGTCTTTTTTTTATTCATTGGGGGGGTACCGGGGATCGAACTTGGGACCTTGTGCTTGGGAGGCAGGCGGTGCCACCACTGAGCTAAATCCCTGGCCCTGTCTTTTTTTTAAAAAAAGCCTTGCCCACCCCAAAGTTCTCATACTTTTAGGACTTATATTTAATTCTTTCATCTATTTTGAATTTATTTTTGCAACTGGTGAGAGATGGGTCTAGTTTCATTCTTCTGCATGTGAATGTCCAATTTTCCCACCACTATTCTTTCTCCAGTGTGTCTATTTTGTTCCACTGGTATGTTCTGTTTTTATGGCAACACCATGCTGTTTTGATTACTATAGCTTTGTAGTGTGCTTGGAGGTCAGGTAGTATAATGTCCTTTTCTTCTTTTTTCTTAAGATAGGCTTGCCTATTTAAGGTTTGGCCAGATTCTATATAAATGTTGGGTTGTTTTTCTAGTTCTAGTTCTGTGAAGCATATCAATGATGTTTTAATAGAGATCACCTTGAATCTGTAGATCACTTTGGTTTGAGTAGACATTTTGATAATGTGGATTCCTTCACTCCATGAACATAGGGTGTCACCTACAGTTTCTTTTATCAGTGTTTTGTAGTTTTCATAGTAAATATTATTCACCTCTTTGGGTAAATTTATTCGTAGGTATATTATTCTCATAGCTAGTGTAAATGTGACAGCCTCCTTGATTTCTATTTATATTGGCATATAGCATCACTACAGATTTTTGTATGTTAATTTTGTATCCTGCAACTTTGCCATTTATTTATCTTGCCTATTAGTTCTAGTGGTCATAACCAGAACAATGTTGAAAAAAAGTGGTGAACATGGGCATTCTTGTAGATCCCAAAAAGAAACTTCACTTTTTCTCCATTCAGTATAATGTTAACTGTCAACTTATTATAGACTTTATGTTGAAGTATGTTTCTTCTGTACCTAATTTATTCAGCATTTTTACCATAAAATAATGTTGGATTCTATCAAATGCCTATTCTACATCTATTGAAATGACTGGTTTTTGACTATATGTCTAAATGACTGTCTTCTGTTGATGCATTGTCTATTGATTTGGATCTATTGAACCATCCCTGCATTCCTGGGATGAATCCCACTTGATGAAATAATCTTTTTTAGTGTGCTGTTGGATTCAGTTTGATAGCATTTGAGGAAGATTTTTGTATCTGTGTTCATCAATGATAATGGCCTGTAGGGTTTTTGTTGTTGCTGCTGCTTCCATTTCAGGTTTTGGTATTGCTGGACTCATAGAATGTATTTGAAATAATTCCTTCCTCTTATATTATTTTGGAATTAAGGACAGTTATTATTAGTTATTTTTAAATGTTTGGTAGAATTTTGTCAGTGAAGTCATCTGGTTCAGGACTTTTCTTTCCTGAGGGTTTTTTATTTCAGATTTAATCTCATTACCTATTTTTGTTTTCGTTTTCAAGTTTTCTACTTCATGATTTAGTCTTGGTAAGGTCTCTGTATCCAAGAATTCATCCATTTCTTCTAGGTTATGGAATTTGCTGGCATATAGATGTTCATAATAGGGTCTTGTGATCTTATATTTCTGTGGTATCAGGTGTAATGCCTTTTCAACTCTGATTTTGAGTCTTCTCTTTAGTTCAGCTAGCTAAGGAACCTGCACTTTGTTCCAATAATCTTTTGTATTTTATTCTCCACTTATTTCTGCTCTAATTCTTATTATTTCTTTCCTTCTAATTGTGGGTTTGTTCTTATTTCCCTAGTTCTTTGATAGGCAATTATAGGTTCAAATATTTCTACTTGTTTGATGTAGGTATTGATGGCTATATACTGCTCTTTTTTAGTACTTTTACTGTATCCCATAGGTTGGCATATGTTGTATCACCATATTCATTTGTTTTCCTTATTGACCTCTTCCTTGGCCCATTGGTATTTCAAACATAAGTTGCTTAATTTCCATGTATTTGTATACTTTCCAAAGTTCTTCTTGTTATAGTTTTATTGCATTTTTGTCAGAAAGAAATACTTGATATGATTTAAATTTTCAAAAATTTGTTGATCCTTGTTTTGTGTCCTACCGTATGATCTATCCTGGAGAACTTTCTATGCGCTGATGAGAAAAATGTGTATTTGACAACTTAGATGGAATGTTCTGTAGCCATTAGGTCCATTTGGTCTAGGGTACAATTTATTGGGGGGTTTTTTCTGTCTGGGTGATCTGTCCATTGCTGAAAGTGGAATGTTTAAGTCTCCAACTATTATTACAATGAACTTTCTCTCTGCCTTTAGGTTTATCAATATTTGCTTTATTTTAGTACTCTGATATTAGGTGCATATATGTTTACAATTATCATTATATATAATGACTTGTCTCTCTTTTAAACTGTTTTATCTCTCAGTATGGTTACTCTTGCTTTTATATTGGATTTCATTTGCATGAAATATTTTTATAGTTTGAATCTTGAACACTCCCCTCCCCCAGGTTGTGGCACTCCTGGGAGGAGATATGGCATAGTGGGGGGAAGTTAGGTTCTCAGAGGAATGGTGAGGCCAGCAGTTTCCTTCACCACGTGCTACTACCATGCTGCCACAGGTCAAAAGCCAATCAGCCAAAGCAGTGGGACCTCCGAAACCTGGACCCATAGAAAACTTTTCCTCCTTCTAGTTTTATTATCTCAGGTATTTTCTCAGTGATGGGAAGGTCACTAACAGAAAATTGGTATCAAGATATAGGGTAATTTTTCTATAGCTATGTTGTTCAGAAGCTTTTGGAAAAGGAAGATAAGAAATCTAGAATACTACACTACACTCAAAGCTTTATGGGTGATTCTGGTGATGACTCAGAAGACTCAAATGCTGATAGAAATGTGGGCAGTAATGTTAACACTCGTGGAGTTTCATATGGAAATGATGACTCTAGGGGAATTAGACTAAAGGTTCCTCATGTTATACTCTAGAAAAATAAGAGACTTCACAATTTGTCCATGCCTTAAGACTTTGTGTGAACCCAACTTTAAAAGTGAGAGACTAATCCGGTGGAGGAAACATCAAGGTGGCACAGCTATTGCTGTCTTCTTTTAGCCAGGCTTGAGGTTGATAACTGGGAGGAAAAAGAACTTGCAGTTTGGCCAGAAAATGAGGGCATTTAAAAGCGTTGCTAAGGAGGGAACAGTTGCTTAGCACCATTAAAAAGAAGCCAAGTGCTGTACTTTGTACTGCCAATAGGAAAGATGTCTTGAGGGCATCTAAGAAATGAGAAAGGTCTGAGCCGCCTAGGCTGAACGATGAAAAAGTATAAACTTCTCTCAGAGACTTGCATTTGAGCAGGGTGCCCTGGAGAGTCTGCCTTGCACAAAACTGCTCAGGGATTTGTTTCTCCATATTCAGCCATGTCCAAGTGGGCCCCAGTACGCTCACACTGGCAACAGACCTCAGCATTCAGATAATGCCAGATTTTCTGGCATGCAAGAGTTAATGGAGGCTTCCAGTGAGATTTCAAGAAGAAAGTGTCAGAGACTAGGTAGTGACGGGATTAGTGCCCCTACAGGTAAGCCCTGACAAGGTCATGTGCAAAGCTGTGAAGGTGAAGTTGAAGCTGCAGTGGAGACTTCAAGAGGTTAGAGATGCCAGGAGCATAGAACACCTGCAGAGGGGAGCCGTAGCCAGCAGATGCGTAGGGTTGAAGCTGCCCCATGCCCTTTCTAGTTTACATCCTACCACTGCGTGCCAGCCATGAAACTACAGGATTTAATGTTTGCCCTGCTAGGTTTTTGTTGTTTTTGTGGTTTTGTTTTTTTGGTGCTGGGTATTGAACTTGGGACCTTGTGATTGCAAAGCAGGCAGGGGAACCACTGAGCTAAATCCCTGGCCCCTGGCCTGCTAGGTTTTGATCTTTGGTCTGATTCCTCCACTTCAGAACGAGAAGTTTATTCTGTGCCACTGTATCATGGAAATACATAACTTTTTTATAATAGAGCATTCACAGCTAAGATTTTTACCCTTTGGATCTCTTAGAGATAAACCAAATGCATTTTACACAGTGAGGTAGACATGAGCCCTGAGCAGAGGGGGTAGAAATCTATGGTTTGAGTCTGGAATGTCCCTCAAAGGCCCATGATGCCTGTGGTACCATAGGAGGTAGGGCCCAGGGAATGGAATTTAGGTCATCGGGAGTGTGCCCTTGAAGGAGATATTGGAAGCCTGGCCTCTTCCTAGCTCTGTTGTTTCCCAACTGCTATGAGACGAGTAGCTTCTTCACCATATGCTTCTTCCTTGATGAACCATGGACTCATCAATGGACCATGAACTGAAACCTCTGAAACTGTGAGCTGAAATAAACCTTGCCTTCTTAAAGGTTGATTACCTCAGATATTTTCACAATGGTGGAAGGCTGACTGATACATATATCTTATTCTGTCCTTTCACATTCAGTCTGTGTCTCAGCCTATGGGTATCCTTAGAAGTGAAGTGATTTTCTTACAAAGTTGGGTCTTTTTTTTTTTAACTCATTAAATCTAATCCATTTAGAGTCACAATAATTATTGATAGGTAAGGTCTTGCCATAGCTCTTATGTAACTTGTTTTCTAGCTTTGGTTAAGTCCTTTGCTCTTGCCCTCTCTTATGGTTTTTCTTTTGTGGTTAAGTGGTTTACTTATTATTTTTCTTTGTCCATTATAGATTTTTTTGCTCTGTGGTTACCATAAGGCTTACCAAAAAAAACTTTTTTTCTTATAATAGTCTTTTGAAATGATAGCAACTTTACTTGATCATAAAGGACAAGAACAAAACCAAGAGAAAATATACTAAGATAACTCAACATTTGCACTCCATTCCTCCTTACATTGTTCCCCTATTTTACATCTTCCTAATTTGCTTATCTCTTAACATATTAATGTAGTTGTATTAGCTTTCATTTCACTGAGATGCAACACCCACAACTTATAAGGAGAGAGGGTTATTTTGGCTCACAGTTTTAGTGGGTTCACTCCATGGTCAGTAGGCTGCAAAGCAGAAATGGCATGGTAGAACAACCTGTTCATGTCATAGTGGCCAAGAAGCAGGAAGAAAAGGGAAAAGCCAGGAACAAGCAGGCCCTACCTCCAAACACCAGATTATTGGACATTTCATATCTAAACCATAACATTCCACCCATGTCCATTTCATTGTACAAAATGCATTGAGTCCATTGTCATAACAGTTCCAGCATTCCTGAACTCTGAAACTCAAGGAAAACTTGTAACTGTGAGCCCCTATAAAAATCAAAATGAGAGTTAAATACTTCCAAAAAATGGCAAACATTTCCATTCCAAAAGATAAGAGTAGGGGATAAAAAGAAATCAGACCGAAGACAGACCAAAAACCGCCAAGGCTAATATTAAAATGCTTAGCTCGGTCTCCAGCATCCAGAGCAGTTTGTGGTGAGATGTAAGCTCCAAAGGGCTTGTGCAGCCCTGCCGCTGAGGCCTACCCGGGTCCAGGCCATGCCGGCTCTTTCTTCCACTATCTGCCTGTGACTTTCCTCGGCAGTTGTTCCCAGAATCTCCACTAAACTTTCAGCTTCACTCTCACAGCTTCATACATTGCCCTCTCAGGAACCCCTGTGTGGGCTTTCAAGTCTTTTTCTGAAATCTTGAGGGAAGCCTCCCTGACCCCCATAACTCTGAAAGATGCCAAGGTCTGCTGCCAGCTCAAGAAGAAGCCAGGCCCCCCTGGACCATGACTGCAGTGGCCTCAGAGTTCCAAGATGGCTGAACACAGTGAAATGAAGCCTGGGAGATCAATTCCCTAGGTGGCCCTTCTCCAGCAGGGGGCTAGAGGCTCTCTTCTCAATGAAAGCTTCACAGTTTTGCACCCTGGACGGTCTGGTTAACTCCTGAGATGCCTCCATCTTTCCTAGTGTCCTGAGTCAAAGTGCTTGGCTCTTCTTATAGTCATCTCATTTTTGGCCAAGCTTCCCATCACTCAGCTCTTCTTTTTGCTTTGATCGTCACTGTAATTCTGGCTGAAAACATCCAACAGCACCCATGCCATAGCCTTGAAATTTCCTCTGCCACGTTAATTTGTCTGGCAAATTAGTCTTTAGTCCTAGTCTTCTGTAAAGTCTCAGGACATGGAAAAAATGCAGACCATTTTACACACAGCCTCTAGTCCAACTGTCAATGGAGTGGACTCCTTGTTCCAAACTGAAACCTCCCAAGTCTGGCCTCACACATCAAGCACTGGTGGTAACATTGTAGGGCTCTTCTAGCCAGCATTCCCAAACTCCGCTGAACAAACTAGTTCCAAAGGCTTCTAAACCTCGTGCTCAGGTACTGTCACAGCAGTGATACCATTCCCAGTACCAATTTTCTGTATTAGTCAGCTTTCCCATTGCTGAGAACCAATTCCTGACACCTACAACTTAAAAGAGGAAAGGTTTATTTTGGCTCACAGTTTCAGTAGGTTCAGTCCAGGTTGGCAGGCTCCAAAGCAGAAATGACATGGTGGTAGGACTTGGCAGAGGAAAGCTGCTTACATTGTGTGGTGGCCAGGAAGCAGAAAGGGACTTTTAGGGCTGGGGACAAGAATACATCCTTCGTGGTTGTGACCTGCCACTTCAACCAGGGCCCACCTCTGAACATGAGGCTTTTGAGGAACATTTTAGATCTAAACCATACAATCATTATTATTTTTTAATAGTTTTGGTTACCATGCTTATGGTAATGAAGCATTCTGAATTTTCTTGTTTAATTGCTCTTACCCATGACTTGTAGACCTTTCCATGTTTTCTTGTTACTCTTTACTGTCTTCATGTAAAATACTAAAGAGGAAAAAACATAAAAAGAAGTGGACTATATGTGCTCGGTTGGCTGTTTCCTATTATAGCCATCAACAGCTTATTAAACGATACCTTTAACTGGTTTTCAAAGTGAATTATTAGACAACACCTAGCACAAAAAAATCTCACTGCTTACTCGTGTACAAGTGATACATTTCAGTGGTCAAACACAGCAAAACTATGTCCTAAAGCCCTGGGGCAAGTCAGAGTTCTAGCTAAAACCCACAGTCATGCTGTGGTTGTTAAAAGACAGATATTGTTTGTGTCTCAAAATAAAAAGGGCTGAAGATAGAGCTCAGTAAAAAGACTCTGAGTTCAATGCCACTGCTACAAAAGAAAAAGAGAAGGAAGGAGAAAATGAGTCTCCCAGGCTGGAGGGGAGAGGGGAGTTGTTCCATGGAGTAGAGTTTCAGTTTTGCCAGGTGAAAAAGCTATAGAGATTTGTTACACACAACGCTGCTGTGCTGTACACTTACAGATGTTTAAGATGGTGAATTTTGTTACTTTTTATCACGATTAAGAAAAGACAGTGCCACATGGGGTGCTGAAGAGAAGCAGCTCCCTGAGCCTTTAGCAGGCACAGGCCTTAGCACATGGGGTGCTGCCCACCTTCTGAGCTTTGTCTTGCAAATTGTGCCGAGGAGGAGCAGGCACCCTGAGATTGGCATCACAGCTCCCTCTCCCATTCCCTGGTTTATGTTTGGCTGCTGCTGTGTCTGTTCTTGCCATTGCTTGACCTGGGATGAGGACCCGTGAGGGTGCAGGACTGCCTGTGTCCAACAGGACCTGCTGAATCTGGGGAGTCCAACGGCTTATTTATGTTCCTTTGTACCCTCCTCTCTGCACGACGACTTCTTGCAGGCAGAAGTTCAGGTTAGGCAGGGAGGAGAAATATCTGTTGTCCTGTCCACACTCAAAGTAGGAGCTGGGAAAACAGACAAGTGCTAATAGAACAACAGTCCTGAGTCCCACTGAGAAGCTCATGGAGGAGGGAAAAGCATCCCCATTCATCTTCACTGGGAGGGGAGGCGGCAGCGCCCAGAGGCATTCACTGCAGGGCGGGGAATATAAATATGAAGCCATCATCAGATTATTTAGTATTATTTAGTATTGCAGAATGGGACATGGGAGTCATGGCGTGCTTACTGCCTTCCTGTGAGCTTGTTTCTTAGGGAAACTTTTACTGGATCAACTGACAAGTACGACCATACCAAGGTCCCCATGGCTGGCACCAGGTGGCGGCTTCACTGTGTTTAGCAGGGTGAGGTCCTGTCCCCCAGGACGTTGTAGTCTAGGTAAAAAGAGGAAAGCAAACAAGCATTTATGAAAGGAGGGGCTTCAAAGCAACAGTACATACACACAGCCCAATGAAGGGGAATGACAGGGGAGTTAGATGAACGATAGGCATTTTTTCTTAAAAGAATCCTCCCCTACCTTTTCAATCTTGAGAATCACAGTATAAAAACTAAATGTATTTAATAGCAGCATTTTTTGCTTCGATGTATATAAACTGATCTGTTTTTAATATGTGTAAATTTTAATATTATACGTAAAGTGACTGCATTCCAAGAAAGAATTATCCTGTCAAACTTGTAGACCTGGTTTCTTTCATTTAGGAAAAGAAGGTAGAAAACAAACCCAATTCATAAAGGAAGTCAGCACTGTTGCTCCTGATCGTGAAGTAGATCTCAAGGGAGTATGGGAAGGCTTCAGAAAAGGGAAAATACCCTAGGACTAAACCCCTAATACCTCTCAGCAAGCTGGCAGTTCCGTTTGGACTGCAGAAGAGAATGCAACAAAGTCCCATCGAGTACTTCCACCTCTCTGTGTACTCTTTGCTAGCCCTTTTGCTGTCTTTGGATCTCTTTCCTCAGTCCACCCACCCCAGAAAGTAGGCCCTTGGGCTTTGAAACAGGAAAGAACAGGCAATGGAAGATAGGGAGGAGACCATAAGACTGAGGAAAAGGTAGCTGCAAACTGTTATGTTTTTACCATCTGTAGCCTAAATCATTATAACAAATATGACATCCTTTGATTGCAAAGTTTCTCTTTCACAGTAAATATAAGATAGATTTCTTGCAATTCTAAACTTCAGAGGCGAAAATACAAGAAAGTATTGTCTTTGTATTTTCCTGAATTTCTGGTTAATAGATTACTCCCGGGAGAAGACATTTAAAGGCCTTAGCCTGACTCCTTGACACCATATATGTACACACTCCTCCTAGGTCCTCCCCACCAACCCAACCCTGGGGCTGGCGGGACAGACAACAGAAGGGAGGACTCGGCTGTCCAGTCCTGGGACACCTTCTGTACGAAGTGTCTCTCCTCCCTCCGCTCTGACAGAGCCACTTGGAAGCTGCTTGCTCTGCAGTGAACTCCTAGGGCAGAAATTCTAAAAGGAGGTGTTTTACATAGAAATTTTGAAAATGTTACTGCTGTCATTCTGCAGCTACGTTAGTTCTGAAGTAAAGTAGTAACAGACTCTTTTTTTCGATAAAATAATCACTAATTACACATTATAGAATATCTCAAAACTAGAAATTTTCAAAGGAAGGAAAAGAACTCTTTTTAAAGTGCAATCATTTTCTTTAAAATCTGTTTTCCCCCCAAATTAGGGAACACATTTGCACTACTTTTCCACAATGTAAACATCCTTGGACACACGGTCAATGACGACTTCGTATTTTGTTATGTACACTCATCATTTAGCCGACCTATTAAACAATTTTTCTGCAACTGTATAATTTTTCCACTACATGAAAAAGTCTACGAAATATGTGGAAATATCTTTCCACATATCGTTGGCTACTGACTTCAAATAACTGGAAAAGGCGAAACTCCTGGGTCAAAGAGTGCGCAGCAGTCTCTCAGGAGGGTGGCCTGAGTCAGACTCACTCCTGCTTGTCACAGGGGAGCTGCCGCTGGGGAAGGAGTGCAAGCGCTCTGAAAGCACCCTTCCCCGGCGCTGATGAGCCCTGGCTGAGGCCTTGTGCTCTAGTAAAGAGGCCGGAGCTGAGAGGAAATGCAGAGCCACAAGGCGGGGCTGCACCACCCGGCCAGGCCCCTCACCTGCCACCCCAGGGACCCAGGGAAAGGGGTACATCCGGGCACGGGCCTCTCCTGGAGCCCTAACCTAGAGGAGAGCAGGGGACCAACAACTGCACTGTATCATGTATACCTGTAAAACTTCTTTCTAGGTTTGTTTTTAAACAGCACTAACAATATTTCTCAAAGAAACAGAGGGCTGGGCCGGGGATTTAGCTCAGTGGTTCTGCCACCTGCCTTGCAGACACAAGGACCCGAGTTTGATCCCTGTACCAAAAAAAAAGAAAAAAGACAAAGAAACAGCTCTGTAGGAGCTCATAACACGCGTCCTTGACAGGTTAAAAATCAGACCTTTTGCAGCACAGAACTTGCCTGGGTCTGCGTATTTTCTTTCTTGGAGGAAGGCAGTGAGTCAAGAGGAAGGCCATACCCAAGACACTTCTGACAATAGCACCACCACGCAGGCTTCATTGCCAAGGGCAGAATGACCTACAGCTCCCGCGACAGGGACTCGGCCACAAAACCACAGCAGCGGAGCACAGGCTCTTGTTCACTTCAGTGTGAACGAGCTTCCATCTGGGGATGCTTCCCTGTTGGTGACAGCAGGGGAAGCCAGAAGATAGCACTCCTCCCGGGACCAAGCCTTGGCCTGGAAACATGAACCGCTGCATGAGGAAAGTCCTGATGGACTGGACCAGGCAGCTCTGAGAAGCCTTTAAGTCCCATCAAGACAGATCAGGCCCTTGGGAGGGTGATCCCCACCTTGTATCTGAAAGATGCAGAAGGGAGTTCGACCACCCTAACCTACAAACCTGAGGTACAGCAAACCTTCTAATCTTCTAAGTGTTCCACGTGTTCCTGGCCGAACAGCATGGCCTTTGGGAAATTCTGCAGCTCTGCTGTCCAAAACGACTTCCCTGCCGTGCTTAGCTAAGCCCTGTCTTGTGAGCCACTGCCACTGAGCAGAAAGCATGCGTTCATATCCAGCCTGCAGTCTAGATAGCCATCCTGCTCCTCTAGTAGAACAGTCTATGGAGTGGAAAAAGACAACCTAAATGAATCTGAATACCCATCAATAACGTTGGTCTAAAACCATCAGGAAATTTAAATCTCAGATCCCAAAGGTCCAGGTAGGTTTATGGCTAAGGGTAAAAATTATTCAGGGGCAAAATTGAGTACGAAAATGTGTTACTCAAATACAGCTGCAGCAGTAAATATGTAAAAGCTGGCGAGTGAGTCGAGGAAGCATCTTGAAGCATCTTCAGATGGGAAAACAGAGAATGTGGGTATCTTCTACCTGGTGACTCTTCTCTGCTGTGAAAGATTTATTGAGCTTTTACATAAGTATCATACAGCTTCATTATCCATTCCAAGGTATAAAATGGCATTTGAAAAGAGAAATAGTGGCATATTTCATAGGCCAAAGGACATGAGATCTTACAGGGAGAAACTCATTGCCAGGAGCACAAATGTGTGGAAAATTACAGATATAAATTCTGATGTACATCAGCGCTTGATGAGACCCTAAATACTTGGAGTTCTTGTTTTTTCCCTTCTGAAATTAAATAAGAAAACACTGAGGGACCTTCATAGTGTTTTACAGGGCGCACCGTGCTGATAGCTTGGCTTTGCCAGGTGTAGTGTTAGCAGATGAGCATCTGGTACAGTCTGCAAAACTGAGGGGTTGTTGACCAAGTTCCAGTAGAGTCCCACACCCACAATGGGCAGGCGGAGAAAGGCGGGGAGAGGCTGGTAGGTGCTGAGCCACAACCACTGACCCCTCGTGGAGCTGCAGTTGTGTGTGCAGCCATTGCTATGGAGTCAGGCGGGAGCAGAGAAGAACCCAGCCAAGCAGCACCAGCAGGCAGGCGGCAAACACGGCCAGTGTGGGCACTCAGTGACATATCTAGGAGGAGAAACTTCACAGGGGCTCAGCCTGCCCTGCTCTGAGCCAGTGATGAGCTTCAGGTCCCCCGCTTTGCAAGAGTTTCAGTGTGAAACGACCATTTCCGGGGAGAAGCACTTTGTTGCTCAGACTACTAGTGTGGGGGAAATTATGAGATTCTTTCTCATCTCTTATTTCATACTGTCTCTTTTTTATCATGTCTTGCCCTTAAAGCAAAGGCAACACATCATAAGTCTGAAGGTGAGAGGAAAGAAAAAATTTTTGAAGCCATTTTTCAAAATCTCCAAGCTTTCCCCATATTCACCGCAAATCCCCCAGAATGTCTGAAACTGAGAACAGAAATCAATGGGTGGTTTGTTTCAGCCTCATCCTTAAGTGGAGACTGAGACGAGCCACTCCCCTGCACCCCAAAACAGTATGAAGTGAAAATCCGGGTACATAGATAACAATGGTACAAAGGAGAAATATTATAAAAAGAAACAAAGCTTATTAAAGCACCAGATAATACTCTTTTATATATTATCTAGAGTGTCTCGATTATTAATCTGGAAAAATATGTTTAATGCACATTGGGAACAATGAGGAAGGAGGAGGGAGAATGACTCCCATTGATGCATCTCATGTGGACAGTGCCTAGGAGGGGTACAGGGACTTTCTCCCCCAGATGAAAGACATGCCAGTGAGCACACTGCCCTATCCATTTGGTAACCTGAGCATTTCTAGAGCCTTCATTCCACAATGTCACCTACACAATGCTTTCTCTTGAATTCATTCATTTCAATAAGTCAACAGTGTTTTGGGCACAGGGCACTCAGCACTGTGAGGAAAAGAACAATGAATGAGCCATAGCTGTTACTTAGAGGACAAAACCAAGACAACAGAACCAGTGCCTGTCAGCTACCATGTGCTCAGATGGGAGGTACGAAGCGGTGGGTCTCTGTGAGCCTACTAAGGAAGACTTGAGGCGCATGGCCGTGTTCCAGCAGTCTTGAATAGGCAGGGTTCAGGAAGTCGAGGGAGAATGGGGGTCCTACCCAACTCAGGGTCAGTGAAGGCATGGGGCTTGGTGGAAGGAGGAAGGGTCTGCAGGAGGCCATGCCACACAGCCAAGTCCCTGGGGACAGCCAGAGCATGGGCCGGCCCAGGACCACTGGAGGCAGAGGAGGCAATGACAGTATAACAACCACTGTCGTGCTGCAGAAGAGCAGAAACGAGGGCTCCACTAGGGAGCGAGTGGGAGGCAGGCAGACTCACGTGACTAGGGGACAAACAGGGAGGAGGAGCCCCTTGGGTCAGCCCTGAGTGATGGGCTTGCAGAGGAAGAAGGGCAGGAACCAAGATGGCAGCAGGTACAGGGCAAACAACAAGACAAGATCACCATTGGACCATCCAAGATGGCTCTATGCTTCCAAGTAGGATCTAGGCTGAGCCAATACAAGGCTCACCAAGAGAGGATCCTGCTCATTTCTCCCTCCCCAAGCCAGTCCATACCCAGCTTCCCAGACAGTTGAGCTGCCAGATCTACCCAGGAAAGAAGAGTCCATCATCCTGTTTCCATAGGCTTCTGGGATAATCTGCTATTTGAGGGTAATATAAACCGCGCTATCCCACCTCGGCTTCGTCCTCAGTAAGCCAGTACTCTCAGCACACATAACCACCACTCAGCCCGAAGGTCTTTGTCAGAAATGCCTATCCTCTGACCCATCACTATCAAAACTTACTGATGCGAGTTTGGACTATAATATTTTATAGATCAGTAAGCAGTTACCGAGTTATTTAGCTTGTGATGCAGAATGTTCTTAAGCTACTTTATATTGCCAATTAATATATTTGATGTAATAAACCAACATGCAATATGTGACTTTTAAATTATTTAGCCCATATATGTTTTCATTAAGGAAGAGCATTCCATTAGCATATTTATGATACCATCTAAAGACTTAATATGGCTAAATTCTATTAATAAAAACTAATTTAAAAGTCATTATCTTTTTTAATTATAGCTTTTGATTTAGTTCTTTCCTATTCTGCAAATAAGGGTGGCTGTGGCCATTATTCTGTTGGTCCATAGGTAACTTTGTTCTTTTTAGTGCTATCATAATTTACTTGGTGGGGAAAGTTGATTAAAAGCAACATCCACAGGGCTCCCTGTGTAGCCTCATGACTTGGCCACAGCAGTTTGTCAGAGCTCCGTACAGTATTTAGCTTCAAATGAAGCTATTAGCTACATCTTCCCTGTGATCAGTCTTTAGCCCAGGTAATTCCTGCTGAAGGCAATTTAAACTAGGTGGCCAGCAGCTTTACCCATGAGGCCCTGGGAGGTCTCAGAGCGTCCTCTTGGTCCTGACGATGGGCATTTCCTACTTCTGGCTCTTTCTGACTCCAGAGAACATGAGGTGCTTCCACTGGTATTAAATTCCTAGCTGCTCAATTTCTCAGCTGTATTAATCATTCAGGATCTATAGATGCAAGGCTTCGAGATCTGGGAGCTTGGAGACCATCTGGTTCTCGACCTTGGCATTGACAGGAAATGCACAAAGCTGCTGAGTGTCCAATTCAGCGACTATCAGGAGGCTTATATATTAGAACTTAGTGTCATAGAGTTGCGGCAGGGAAGGGCCGAGGAAGAGAGGTGGAGAAGATGAGATGTCACATCGCCCTTCCTGACTGTCCCTAGGATAAGGCTGCACAGTACCTGAACCGAGGTTTGGTGCTTTCCTGAAAGCAAAGCCCAACAGGAAGACGGGGGAGGCCTGTCAGCTCACCTGCAAACAGGCACGGCCAGACCTCCGTGGCCAATAAACATGTTGCCACACTCACTGAACATTTTCTAGTACAGGAAAAGTCAGCTTGTTTCAGAGTTAAGCCAGACTATGTCAATTATAGAAAAACTGTACTTTGATCTAGCTCTGTCTGGTTCTAGCTAGGAGAGCTGTTGGGCCCAAAGAGAAAAGAAAAAAACAAACAAACAAATGAAAAATGTAGTATTGAGAGGCGAACTAGCTATGCGGCTGCCAAGAAGCACTCCAGTTTTTCCCTGGCACTGTTCAGTATGTTCAGATTAGCGGAAAATGGAAAGTAGGTTGCGAAGTAAGCATGTGATGTTACTTTTGTAGCTCTTTTCAAGGAGAAGCCTCAAACCAGTCTGTATCTTAAGGGTAGGTGGTCAAAGAAATGATGAAGGTCAAAAGATCTTGAAAAGATAAACCATTTCTAATTCATCTAATGCCAATTAATTTTAAAATTGAGACACTTTTATTTGCTTCCATGCTCCTTGCGAAGAGAGCTTTATACCTCGCTGTAAATAAAATTGGAGTCTAACTGATTAAATGAGTCTACAGACCCCAGCAGAGAGGGCCGGTCCTACATATATTTATAACCATAAAATTGTTGACTGGAACTGAGAAGGCTCATAAAACGCCATCATTATTCAGATGTGTTCACTCAAAATGTACTTCTGAGGGACTTTTCTGTATCTTTATATCACTCACTATACAACTCTATTAAAGTGCTTTACAAATCGCATGGTATTTATTTCCTTAGATGCCCTTCTCTCCCTAGAAGGTGAGCTCCCCCAGAATAGAAAGAGGAGTGGCTAAATTCATGTTCACCTTCCCACTGGCTGCCACGTGGCTCTGCCCAAACAATGTGAGAGGGTCCCTCACTCTTTGAAGGGTAAATGAATGAAGAAATGAAAGAAGAGACCCAGCCAAAGATTGCCATGTATTTGCTGCTGTCCCTGCAATTTGGATGCATCCCCCAGCTTCTGAAAGAGACTTTCCAGGTGAAATCTCTTGAGTCTTAGCTTTCCATTCACATTTGACCTTCATTCCCACATTCAGCAAAATGGGTCCTTGAACTAAGGATTTGAACGGTCATCTTGGCTCCACCGCTGATTCATCGATTGTCTCAGTGGGAGTTGCTATTTGCCAACTGCTCCCCCAACAGCGGAACTGACTTTGTCTTAATGACCTCTGTATCCTGAGCACCTATCCATAGTCACCCGAAAATGTATTTGCTGATTGAAAAAATGAATTACAGGTTTCTGTCCTACTGTGATACCAACCAGTTTTCCATATTCCTGTGGAAAAATAAGACTGGTATAAAAAGCTACATTAAAATTCTGCACTGAGATTAAAAGTGGCTCACTGTTGTTTAGCAAGAGGAAGATGTGGGGTTGAGGAAGCGTTAATACCTTGGTGGTTCTTGCACCTCTATGCTTCTGCCCTTTGGATTGCACTGATAGCAGCCGACCTGTCTTCCTCGTGATGATGTTGGAGAAAGAAAGAAAAGGCCTGTCCTCCAGTCCCACACACACGCGTGCACCCTGTGGCTTAAAGCAGCAATATTTCCACTTAGAAATAATTGGTGACAAACTTACAAAGAGAAGGAATGCCCTTGATACTCGAGAGCCTGAAAAGGAAACATTAATGGTGCCATAAATTTTAGGGAAAGAAATCACATTATTTTAATGAATGAGTCTCATAAAATAATGGAATAAAGATGTCCTCCTCATAATAGAAGTACAACCTAGGACAAAAATTACCCATTTTTTCCATTTACCTCTAGTCAGCCCACTCTGAGAACATCAGAGAATAAAGAGAATGAGCTTGAACTTAACAGAGATAAGATTTATACCCAGGTAATTGGCTGAATCCATTCATCATCACTATTCCTTTTGCATTTTCTTCCAGTTAGAGTTTAGCAAAAATCAAACCTAGGAAAACTAATAATTATTTCAAAGCTTCATTTGGTCCCAACTCCTAAGATTAGAATTCACACCCCTTATGATCTCTTTCCTCTCCGTTGTGCATTGTGCATTGTGGATTCCTGTGTACCAGGGAAAGGCATTGCCAGAAATAAAGTGCGAGTCTGACTGGTCTTCACTCATCCTAGGCAAACAGCAATGTGAAAAGCTGACCGTGAAGACATTAGCCACACATCCGTTAAATTCCTTTGACTCGCTTGACTCATTCAAGCTGAAATACTAAAATCGGAGGGAGGTACTGACAGCCCGTCCTGCGGGATGCTCTGAACCCAGAATCCACCTTTGTCAGTTATTTCAAGTGGATATAAATGGAGATTTTGACCAAACTTTTCTGCCCCAGGGGTCAGGAGAGCAGCTGTACTTCTACAATTCATCTGTAATTTCCCTGTGAAACTTTCTCATGACCTTGAAAGCTAATATGAAATGCCAAAGGACAAACTCACTGTGTGAATATTTTCCCACAGTGGGATATTCTGTTCACTTGGGATGGAATCTAAAGCCTTTCATCCCCATGTTAGTCATTAAAACATCCCCAAAATAGTATTTTTGAGAGTTAAGTCTTTTCTTGTCCAGTGATATAAGAAAAATGTCTTACTCTATATTTGTATACTGTTTTCACCTAAGTATTTCTTACAAGATAACTTTATGAAAGCAAAGGAAGTAGTTAACATTTAACAGTTACAAAAACTGAGGCCCAGAGAGAGTTAATGGTTCACCCAGGATCTCACAGCGAGGAAGCGGCAGACTGTGAAATTGACCCCATCCTCCGGCCTCCAGGGCTCATGCTCTTCCCTCCTATGGTGCCCTCTGGCCCTAAAAGTGGTCCTGGGGAGGTGCTGGCATGCAGCAGGCACTCACTGCTGAAGTCAAGTCTGGGGCATCTCGCACCTGAATCACACAGCTGCAGTGGCATCTACAGATGGCCCCAGCCTGGTGTTCTGCATCTGGACAAAGATGACTCATGGGAAGAACCCCAGCAGATTTCTCTTTCTGAGCCCTTGCAGGGGCCTCCATGGAATTGGGGCCTTCTTGGTCAACCAACTGGAAATAGCCTTTCCTCACTCACACTGACTTCCTGTTGACCCTGTGCCAGTTGCCCCCATGTCTTCCCTAAGTTATTGAGCTCGTTCGAACCTCACAGCAACTCTAAGAGGGAGGGGCTGTAATCGCTTTTGTTTTATTCATAAGAAAACCAAGACTTGAAGAGTTTGGGTGACCTGCTCCACTGGGCAGCGCAATCGGCTCAGAATTTAAAACCTGCAACCACAGCCCGGCGTCCCGCTTCCTGATCAGCCCAAAGGCAGCCACTCCCTGAGCCATGACGGAGACCCCATGGGCTCAGGATGGCTGGTGCCCACCAGAAGGACAGAAGCCGCCATTTAAACTACATGGGGCGTCTTTGGGTCGCTCGCCAAGCACATAAGTTGGCCAAGGGACAAATTCCTCAACTACTGGGGAAAGAAACCCATGGCCCCAACTCTCTGAGATCAACAGCCAAACTCTCCCAGGACCTTCCTCTGCTAATGAAGGAAGAAAAAATTAGAAATTAAACTACAATCCAAGAGCGGGAGGAACAATGTAGGGCCCACATTGCATGGAGTTACCCTTCGGCCTTTCTCTGCTCTCAGCTCCCTGAGCTCAGGCCTCATCTGTGGAGGTCACAGCTCCAGACCCCGACTCTGCCCAGCATGCTGCCTCACTTGTAAGGTTCTGGGACTCCGGCGGAGAAGGCAGGAAAGCTTAAAGAAGACCCATACAATAAGCAACTCAGAGGAACCACAGGCCCGGAGTCTGGCCGTGGTCTCAGCCTGTCATGTGGCAGTTAAGCCGCTGACTTCGCAGGCCCCCGAGTCTTGAGGAGCAGGCTGATAGAAGGCTGTTCACTCCCACCCTCGGGAACTTCCCTGTGTCTGTCGGCCTCACTGGGTCCTGATGCTACGTCCCTCCAGGGTCCAGATCTGAGCACGACTCCTCAGGGAGGCCCGGGCGCTCTGGCAGAGGGAAGGAGCCTCCCTCGCCCTGCCACAGTCCCAGGTGACAGCCCAAGTCAACATCCGGTGGATTTCTCTTCCCTAGGGACCTGCATGAAAGCGCACATCTTCAGGCCAACAGCACACAGTCTCTGCATGGAAACCAAGCAGCCCGAGTTCCACCTCTCTCCCTCACCAACACACCCAGGCGTTCAGCAGAGAGGCGGACAGAGGCGTGGAGTGAGCTCTTGTCCTGCGCTGTGTGTATGAAAACAGTCCCCGTGCACCTGCCCCAGAGCAATGCCACATGGTGTCCCCAGACTGCTCTGGCAAGAGCAGTCCATTTGCACAAATTATTGCCGCTAATGACTTCCCTGCCCCAGACTAACGTCTGCGTTAGAACAGTTGCTCTGTGCTGGGAGCTGCCCTCTAAATGCCTCGGCCCACACATTGCCATGAGGATCCATCTCCCACCCTGCACTGTGGTACTAGCAGGTCCTCTGAGCAGCCGGTCTCTCAAAGCCCCAAGACCAGGAGGCGAGTTTCAGGCGGCAGAGACGGGGTCCAGGCCCCTCTACCAAAGAGAAGCCAGAACACGGGCAGCAGCTTTATCTCGCAGACACCAGGGGCTTCAGACTTCAAAGCTGAGCTGGAATGAAGGGAACCCATTGCCCTGGAAGAAACCCTCACATTTTTCAAGCAATTTCTCCGGTTCATTTGTTTCCTGCACCTTCGAATTCCTCTGGCATAATCACCGTACTCCTTGTCAGCACAAAGTGATTCTTTAAACGACTCAATCAGATCATGCCATGGGCAACTATTTCCATTTATGATGATTTATTGCCTGTTTAGCACCAAAGAGCCAGGCACATCCAACAGAAGACGGGCATTCAAACAGGTTTTCCTTCTGCTCTGCTCTGAAGGCTTGCAGAGCAACAGCCGCCTGTAGGAGGAAAGCAGAGATTACCATGCCCGCCGGTGAGGCCTTCGAGTGGCTCGCCTTGGGGAGGTTTCACTGCCCAGATTACCAAGACCAGGCCTTGCTCATTTGCATTGCTCCTCCTACCAAGCTAGAGCACAGAGTAAACCGATTAACAGGGGATTCCTGGTTTTTCACTGCCAGGAAGAGATTTGTCATGGATAAAGGAAAGTTATATCATTTTCTTGAAGGCAGGAATCTGGTCCTTTTAAGCACTGAATAAATGCTCATGTAACTAATTCAAACGTGAGAGATCTGAACACATACCTTGCCCACCACTAATGACAGCTCCAATTTAGGGTCAGAGGCAGCGAACTCCCCAAGCTTTAATGGGCCCCTGAGTCCTGGGCTTGTTGGGGTGCAGTTGCTGGTCGTGGGTCGGGTCAGATGAGAGAAGGAGGCAGAGTGTGCGTTTGCAACAAGTCCCGGGAGACGCTGGCCCCGGGCCAACACTCAGGGCCATGGAGTTCTAGAATTCACACAGGTATTTTTCCCCACAAACTTTATATACTGAGTGATGCTTTAAATGCTTTTCGATGTAGCAGTACAAGTCCTATAGAGTAAAATTTAAGAGTTCTATAACATCAAGTGATGTCTCATACAGGTATGGATATGAATTGTGAGAGATAGACATATACTTCAGATATGACAGGTCTCCCCTTAGTTCCCTGAATTATTGAGGTCAGCTGTGGTCCCACTTGCAGGAAAAGAGAATGAGCAATTTCTGACTGATTCATTCAGTCCTCATTCAATCAGTGTTTACTGAACACTTAGTAGGGCTCCAGCAACACATTATAAGGGCTACAGCTACAGCAGTAAACAAGATACGACGTAGTCCCTAACAAAACTTATATTCTAGTAAAGGGAGATATATTTCCCAAAAAAAAGAAGTTAACACACAAATAAATGATAGCCAATATTGTGAGAGAAATTCAGAGGGAAACTAAATGGAAAAAAACCACTGTGGGGAGGTAGGAGAGGCTCCCCGGACGGTGATGCTCGGAATTGAGGACCTGATGCCGGAGTGCGGGCTTAGGAAGAGACAGTGGGAGTTTAGGGTCTGAAGGAGCCCAACATGCTGGACAGTGCAGGAGGGGCCTCCCTGTGGCCTGTCACACACAAGCTGGGAAAACCCGATAGCCAAATTGCTTCTGCTGTTTCACTTCTCAGGAAGTAACTCCAATGAAAACCTTATCTTTTACTAAGATATAGTTAAACCTGCTTGAACTTGGCCATTATATGGAAGCCCTGAACGCGACAGAGCATGCGACCAATCAGTCTGTTGCTTGGAAGACCTGGGGCTGTCTGCAGAAATAAGGACAGGCAGGCTTTATCAGAACCTGGTACGGTCAGGCAGACTCACTGCTTCCCCCACCCTGACTCTCCTTTTCCTTCCTGGGCCCCACATTTCTGTCTCCATAATGCAGAGTAGCCCTGGTTCCGGGGGAACCTGTCCCACCACACCCCTCTCTGCAAGACGGGGAGCTGGGCCTGAAGGGCTCAGGCGGCTCCCATAGCATCCTCTTTCCTCCTCGTGGCCAAAGCAGGAAAGGTGCAGGGCTTTCACCAGCCAGGGCAAGAGGGGTGCAGGAACCAGGGACAGGCAGCTGGAGCCCAGCACATGGCTGTCCCTGGACCCTGAGCCCTGCGTCCCCAGCTGGGACACAGCGGGCACAGTGGCCTGAGTTTGCAGTGGCCCCTGCACGCCCGCTGCCTTATTCTCTAGAGCAGGACACGTGGGAAAAGCGACAAACCCACTCCTCTTCCTGGCGCTTTTTAGGGTCGCTTTGGGTTGAAGTTACCCAGGGGTGAGGAGGGCAAAGGCGACAGTCACCGGGTGAGCCTGTCAGCTTTCACAGCCTCAGCTTCCGGTCTGTACGAGGAGGGACCAGCATCCACCTCACCCACCTGCTGTGCACACAGTGCCTCGGAGAAGAGTACAGGGAGTTTCACTGTCCTCACTTGCGTCCTCCAGGGCTCACTCTGTGCCCAGAAAGTATTAGACGCTCATTTAACTTTTACGAAAACTGGTACAATTTTAGTCTCCATAAAAGATAGCTGAGGTAGCTATTACGTCATGTAGCCTCAGAGAAGTTAAGGAATTTGCCCAAAGCTGCACAGTGGTCAGCAGTAAAGCTAAGATCTGTGCCCACACTGCTTTAACTCTAGAGTCTGATTCTCTCCCCATTCTCTGGGGTTCTGGGTCCTGGCATTACAAAGCAGGGGAGGAGATGGAATCCATGAAGCAGATGATTTGTCCCACGTGCAGCTGGCAAGACTTTGTACAACATAACTTAAGACATTCACACATACACACAACATACACAACACACGTTAATGGGCACGGGCCAATGCCTGGTGAAAAATGCTTTGAAACGTGAGCCTTTAAAATCACATCCACTGTGTTGAATTCTTACTGTTTTTAAAGTGAAATTGAATCAACATAGATTTACTTCTGGCCAAGACGCTTTGGTAGGTGCTACCTACAGTAGCGTTAGGGCACAGTTCCTGTCTTCAAGGAATTTGTAATTCTGTGGTGAAGGAAAATATGGGAGGAATAAACACATGAACCGAGAGATAAACTAAAGGTTTACTACAATAAAGAAAAAAATAAGGCCATATGTAGATGTCAGAAAAAGAGGAGGTAAACCAGGCATAGTGGCTCATACCTGTCATCCCAGCAGTCTGGGGGGCTGAGGCAGGAGGACTGGAAGCTCAAACCCAGCCAGGGCAACTTAGTGACTTAGTGAGACCCTGTCTCAAACAATAATGAAATAAAATAATATAAGATAAAGGGACGCGGGTATGCCTCAGTGTGGAGGCCCGGGGTTCAGTCCCCAGATCTGAGGGAAAGGCTCTATTTTAGTATGCAGAATGTAGGTTGAGCTGAAGAGAGAAAGCCGCTGGCAGAACGACCGGTCAGAGTGATGCTGCGATGATCTACATCCACAGGGACCAGGCCTGAGGCCAGGCTTGGACCCGGGGGACATTGCAAAAGAAACAGGAAACTCACGGAGTGACTGTGTGGAGAGATTGAGGGGAAGGAGCAGTGGACAGGTTCGAACTGGCCTCCCTGGGACATCTAAGCTGTAATCCCAGCCCAGTGACGACGCCCACCCACTGCGACACCGGCTGGAATCGGGAGTCCCTGGGGACCCCTGTCCGCTGCCCCCGACCCCACACACCCTTCCTGTGCCACCCACCCTCCGGAGCCCTGCGTCCGCCCGTCCTGTCCGTCCCCCTCACCTGCACAGCTGACCAGCCCGAAACCGAGGCTCCCGCCCGCCCCGTGTCCCCACCAGCACCCCGTCCTGTCCTCCGTGCCATGGGCCACGCACACCTGTAACGACCAGGCTGCTCGGCCCTGACCATTCTCCACCCCACACGCACACTCCTTGCACGCCCTGCACACACGGGACGACACTCCCTGTGGACGCGGCTCCTGTCACTCCCCACGTGGTCCTTAGCCGTGGCCCTCTGTCCAAGTCCCTCAACCATGAGTGCGCGTATGGAAGTCAGAATCGCACGGCCAGTTGGGAAAACACTGACAGGCTGGGTTGTGTGTGTAAAAGCGAGAGGTAGGCAAGGGATGAACACGTTCCAAAGTATAGAGAAGGACTCGTTTGACAGAAAGGCTGCATACAGAGAAATAGAGGTGACTTTGCTGCTTACAGTAAAATTCTAACCAGCTTAGTCTTCACTTAAAGACCATAAATGAAGTTAGCTCTTCGTTAGATGCCTCGGCAGCTCACCTCTTTTTCTTTTCTTTTCAACTTCCTCTCCGTGGTACATCACATCTGGTGTCCTTTGCTGTACGTCTGCCTCCTGCCATGAGCCCCACAAATGCAAGGACATCACTTTCTTCATGCCACATTCCCAGCCTGGGGCAGAGTAGATGTTCAGAATCAGTTAATCGCAGACTGGTAGTATTTCTCCACCCGAACCAGAGCGATCGCGCTTCTGCCTGCCAGTACCAAGAAAGCAGAAAGAAACTCCATGTGTCGCTACAGCACCAAAGACAGCGCGATCCTCTGGTTGAGCAATACACGTTGAACAACTTCCAATTTCAGTCTGATTTACTCCCGTATTTAGAAAAGGAGGGGGAGTCACCCTCACCGTTCTTCTTAGTCTTTCGGAGGTCGGAGGTCGAGGCTGGGCTGAGATCAAACGCCTGTCATGTGGTCGAGGGCCGATGCCTGACCTGTGACCCCTGAGGGCTGAAGTCCTCCCTCCCTGACCTGCCCTCCAGCCCCTCCCCTCACTCACCGCCCAACGCACCTGCACCATTTCCACAGCCGCCACTCGGCGCTGCAGCCCCTGACCCAGCCTCCTGCAATATTCTCCCCTACTCGCTGCAGCGGGTGGGCGCTCCGCTCTCCCCGAACCCCCGCCCTGGCCCTGCTCACCTGCAGCACTCTGCATCGGAAGACGAAATCTGAAGTGGGACACTGAGTTCCTGGGAGGGGCTAAGGGTGTCCTGCACGGCCCGTGTGTAAGCCAGCACATTCTCTAGTAAACACGTGTGAGAGAAAACCCTCATCCCCCAAATCCAGTCCATCACCGGGTCCCATCCAGCTTGTCTTCAAAAAGATGCCCCAAAAGTGATGGCTGCTCACCACCTCTCTCTCTACTCCCAGTGCCGGCGCTGTTGTCACTTCCTGCCTCCTGAGGGTCCCCTCCACTCCTCTGCAGCCGTGTGGCTCTGCAGATCCCTTCTCCACCCAGTGGTTGCCTTCACACTTAGAACACAGCTCAGCCTCCTCACTGAAGCGTGTGTGATCCCACCAGACCCCTTCAGCTCCCCGACCTCACCACGCCGTGTCTCACAGGATCTCCACCTACAGGTTCAGGGCCCGGCAGCCACATGACCTGCTTCTCTCCTCTGCTCATGCCCCGCCTCATGCCACCTTCCCGGACCTTTATCTGAAGCAGCATCCCACACTTCAGCTCCTGGACTTTATTCTTCCTTGTTGCACTGATTCCTGTCTGACTTTTACTAGTCCCTGTTCAATGCTAATTTTCTATCTCTCCCACTGTGATGGGAGGGCCCATGAAGAGAGAAACGGTGCTTGCTTCACCGGTGTATGTTTAGTGTGTTGTCCCGTTTGAAACAAATGGTAGATGCTCATTTTGTTCAGCTAAAAATATATCTATGAATGGAGCAGCTGGGTGCTGGCTCCCAACAAATAGAGAGAGACAAGTCACACACACAAGAAGAAAAGCTTTTAAAAGCTAAAGCTGGTGTTCCCAGCTCTATGCACAAGCTATTCTAAGGATATCCCTGCTGACAATGATAACAAGATTGGACAACTGCAGGCACAAAGGTTCTGCTTCCAATCATTTTGAAACAGCCGGAAATGTTGAAAGAGGGCCTGCCTTGTGTCCCCAAGGACACATCCATGGCCCATGGTGGGGGTCACCCCTGCACATCACTTGAGGGGTGCTACCCTAGAAGTGAGTTAGTCTCCTGCCTGCACCCAGCCCATGAATGGGTTCCCGAGGGGAGCACGGGCCTCTGGTAAGCCCAGTAGGCCCAGGCTGAGCTGGGGTCGGGAGCGTCCGGATGTGGGGCTTGGCCACTCCCATGTTCTCCCTGAGTAGACACCTGTGACAGATCCGCCTGCCCCTCATTTCAGCTCCACCACTTCAGACAGGGCTGGATCTCTGTGATGAAGAACACGATTCCCAAACAGCTCTGAGATTACAGGTGCCTTCGAAAGATTACAGAAAACCTCTTTAGTTCAAATTATTCCAACTCTGAACTCGGAATTTGTCATCAGATCCATTGAGCTGAGGTTCCTCCTGGTCCAGCACTAAGGGACAGGGACAGAAGTCACGAGGCAAAGTGTAGGGGTGGAAACATTATTTGCAAAGGTGTAGCCCAGGGGCCGGGGATTTAGCTCAGTGGTTCCAGCACCGGCCTGGCAAGCGCAAGGTCCCGAGTTTGATCCCCGGTACCAAAAAACAAGTGTAGCCCATTTAAACAGACTTCTTCAGTCAGGCTTAAAAATACTTTATCAGCACATTAATTTTTTTTCCTTTTTTGTAATCGAAGTATAATTTACAGTCAAATTCACCCTTTTGATGTGGAAGTCTGAGTTTCACATAAAAGCATAGAGAGTTGCATCGTCACTGCCACCGCCCCAGTACAGAATGGCCCGAGTCTCCTGATGATCTCAGTTCACCACTGTAGTCAAGCCCCGCCCCCAAACCACTGGTCAGTTTTCTGTCCCTTACTGTGCCTACTTTCGAATGCCATCAAGATGGAGCCTTTCACATGGACCTCCTTTCACTTGGCATAAGGGACTGGGAACCGGCAGGGCTCCCAGGGACCCAGCAACATCAGGGCGAGGTTGCCTGCTGCCCCTGCTAGGTGTCTGTTCAGCAAAACCACACTGTGCTTCCTGTCCCTTTGCTGAAGTCAATCCCTAGGCTGCTGACACTTAGAAAACAACTGCTACACAATCCCTCCCTGTCCTTCTTTCTCTACCATGGGAGTGGAGGTTTTTGTCCTCTAACAGGGGTTTTGAGAGACAGCATTTCTTCACGCAGTGGTTTTCAAACTCCTGTCAGAGCCTCAGGCCTCCCGAAGGAGCCAAGAGCCAGGGTGAGCGGCTGAGAGAAGGAATCGACTCCACCTAACATCGCAGTGTCATCTCTACCTGTCTTACGTACTGGCTCCTCAGTGAAGAGTCTATCTGAAAAGGAGAATGTGTTGATTTTCCAAACAGCGAGCTGAGCCACAATCCCATCCTTAAATACCCGAGGGTCGAAGGCCTCAGCACCCTTCGCACATTACAGCGTGCTCGGGATAGGTGAGCCAGCACACGGCCCGTCCTCCAATGCGTATCTTACTCATTTGAACTGATCCCCAGTTAACTCCCATCCCCAGACCAGTCTGAAGGACAGATTTCACCCCGGAGAAACCAGAGCCCAGTCTCCTGCCCTGACACCCGAGGGTGGTAAAGCTTGCCTCAGCCTCAGGGAGGGGCCTGGGGTGTGAGACCTGAGGGGACCCCACGTGGACGCCAGCGCACCGTCTGTGCATGATCCTTCTTCCCTGGGTGTGCGCCGTGCGGAAGCGTTGGTGAGCACTAGAATCCAGTCTGCAGTGATCTAAGCAGTTGTCCACATTCTCACCAGCTCAGGAGTCCGAGAAAGTTACTCGATTCATCTACGCCTCAGCTCCCTAATCTGTGAAAGGAGGACCACAGCACCAGAATTCTCGGAACCACTGTGGGGTTAGAGGCAGTGTGGGGTGTTTTTTGGTACCGGGGATTGAACTCAGGACCCTGCGCTTGCAAGGCAGTCTCGGTGCCGCTGAGCTAAATCCCCGGCCCTAGAGGCAGTGTGTGTGGCACCCACAGCACACCATACCCCACCACTCCCGGCCCCATGTGGATCTGCCCCCAGCCACGGAGGAGCTAAAGCTTGCCCCAGATGTACGGCAGGACCTAGATTATATATCCACAGCCAGCATAAATGTGAAACTTCAGTAAGCAAACACAGCCACCATTCTAAAAGATATTAATTGTATAACACCGAGTTCACACCTCTCTGGTAATAAAGGTGAAAGAAATCCATGTCTGGAGATCATTAGCAGTAACTCCAGACTGGAAACAATGCTTCAGAAAGAGCCGACGCAGTAAAATCATTTGTTCTGAAATGTTTTAAATGCATGCTTTTCACTTTTTTTTTACTACAAAAAGCAGTCACCTTGGTGACGGTTGAACAGATCCAAATGAGCCATTATGGTCTGAACACGATCCTTAGCTTTTACTTTTCAATACCAAATGACTCCACATTCGTGTCCTCTGATCTACCCTAATCATTTGGTGTTTTCCTATCACGTTCCAAAATAGAAGGAAATAGATTCCAATATAACCACATCAATACTCTGTAACCCCAGCCAGCTATAAGTCTCAATAGGAAAGGTTTATAGTGTGGTTGAACACCAAATCCGTGGCTCTCTCTACAGAATAGTTTTTGTCATTTAGCAGTAAAAGTATGTGTGTCTCAAACTGACATGGTGTTTGTAATAACCAATAGGAGTATTTTCATTTTAATCCTTGTTCAGGGAGTAGCCTGGAGAGGGTTACTTTTGAAATATAGCATAAATTATCCCTGCGCATTCTTTGATTCCACCTATTTCCAGCATTTTCATGAATCAGTGTTCTAATCATAGACTTCACCTGCGTCTAAGGGTCCAACACGTCGCATTTCTGAGTCACCACTGGGAAAGACAGAGTGGCTTCTGACGACACTTTCAGTGGAAGTGTCTGTGACGTCACCAGGGAAGAGATGAGCCCCATTCCTCAGTCCTAATAGCAGGCAGCAAAGGTATCTAGGGACACCGAGTCCGCTGAGCTTGGGCAGCACTGCCCAGGATGGAGAGCCACTCACGGGCCCTGCTCCTAACTGCAGCTGTGTAGCCTTGTACCTGTTGCTTGAATTATCCTCCGTGCCTCAGTTTCCCTGTCTGTAAAATGGCTGAGTTCACATACGTTGATGGAGTTAACACAATGCAGGGATTTGGAAAAGTGGGACCTGCTAAGTACCTAGTGCCAATGGCAATAAATCTACTTTTATTCTCCTGAACATTCTAGTCCAAAAGGCCAGCCCTGGGTCTGAGCCCTGTGCTAAGCAGCAGCAAAGTAGGAATCCTAAATCCAGAACCCCTGGGGAGGTTGGTGAAGGAGGAAGATGACAGGACCTCTTTTCTCTGTCCCAACCTCTGGTCCCTCCTCTACCGTGCAAACGTTTTGCTGGTGATAAGCACCATCTGAAAAACTAATAATATAGATGCTTATTTACTGCAGTGAGCAATGTGTCCTAGCAGGTCAGCTCTCTGGACTCTGTCACTCAAGATGTATTTCATAAAATAATCAAGCTTTCAAAATACAGTTCTTTGTATATGAATTTTTTGATCTCAGCATATGAAGTAAAAGGAGTATATTTTATTTTTCATCACTGCTGGGTTCCTACAAGGTTATTTAAGAAATCATGTATCTTCTAACCCTAAAATAATTGTGTGTGGTCTGTGAACATGTGCTCTAAGTATGTGCTTAGGTGTTAATCACCCCAGGTTCCAGGAGAGAAGCAAACTTGGTAGAAACAACAACAGGAAAGGGAAGAACTCTGAGCCTAGCAGGAGAGCGAATGGCTTCTCCCACAATGGTGAGCAAGGTGCCCAGAGTCTGTCACCTGTGGGCCCTCGGAACACACCTGGACACAGTAAGCAAGCTCTCTCCAGGGACAAGGCCCCTGCAAGCAGAGCCATTACATCCTCGCCTTGAGGGACTGACAAAGGAAAGAGCACGTGGAAATCCAACCACTCTGCACCCACCGTGGGAACTAGAGCTCTGGCCACCCCGCCCATCCCTCGGGCGCGTGGGGGCTGAGCACTCCTCCCCGGAGCTCGCTTCCTCCATGTCACCTCCCAGACTGGGCTCTTTTCCCTCCCTCTCCATTAAATGCACATTACTGTCTCACGCCGTCCCTCTCTCAAAGCTGATAAAAGTCACATTCCCAAACGTGCTTTTGACAGATCCTACTTTAAAGGAAAATCACTTGCCCTGAAGTGTTTCCTCAAGTAGGCATTTGGTTGCAGGTCTTCCCAGTCTATTTGCAGAATAGTTTTATTCACTCATCAAATATCCATCAGCACTCTCTTCAGTCAGGCCCTGTGCCAGGCACAGGCACAGACACAGCTGATAAACAAGGCCGGTGGGCTCATGGCCCTCCCGAAGCCTCCAGCCCTCACTGCAGACTGAGGGTCACACAAGAAGCACATGCATGATTACGAAGTTTCAGTGCCAGGAGGAAACCAAGACAGGATGCTGTGGAGGAGGCCGAGAATCCCTGTAGATCGGGGTCACCTGGGGTGGCATTAGGAGTCCCAGCTGAGGCAGAAGAGCCCATGTGTGTGTGTGGCCAGGAGCCCAGGGGGCACAGGGACAGCAGTGAGCCAGGTGCCTTCAGGACCCAGACAGCAGGCACCAGCTCCAGTAGGCGTGGGCAGGCTGTGCTAATGACTCCAGGTGTTAATCTAAGAGCAGTGGGAATCCACTCGAGTCTGAGGGAGGAACAGCAAGGTTTAATTTTATCTCAAAAAGATCGTTGTGGGCCCTGCCCGGAGAATTGCTGGAGGGGGTGAGCATGGAAGGAGAGGGAAGAGTGGGTTCTGCAGGGAGAGAGGCCACTGGGTAGGCCAGGCCTCAGGGGCTTTACCAGTGAGCTGTCCGGGGCTTTGAGGCTCACACTGCACTCTACTTCTCTTTTCTAAACAGCACGAAACTCACCTTTGAAATGTTTGTCGTCAGCAGTCTCCCCAAGGGTGTAGAAAGAGGTCCACCCGGTGGCCTATGTTTGACTGTGACTGGCCCGAGCATCCCACACCAGTTGCCTCCTCCTACAGGCTGCCCTGTATCTTGAACCACTGTAGTGAAAGTGAAGGTGAAGATAGCCAGGCGCAGTGGTGCAGACCCCCAATCCCAGAACTCTGGGAGGCTGAGGCAGAGGATCACGAATTCAAACCCTGGGCAGCTTAGTGACTTAGTGAGACCCTGTCTCAAAAGTAAAATAAGAAAGGCCTAGGGATGTAGCTCAGTGCAAAGGCCCTGGGTTCAATTCCCAGTACAGAAAAAAAGAAAGGTGCAGATGAGTTCGCAGCATGCGCATGTATTTGGAGATAAGACTCGGAAGACTGCAGGTGCACAGGGCTCTTGAGGTGAGGGGGAGCGAGGAACCAAGATGAGTCCAAGCCGTCCTCAGGGAGGAAAGGTTTCCATGTGGGCCCGTCCTGCAAGTGCAGCGAGCTGCCAAGGAGAGAGGTCACGGGCAGTTGGGGACACCACACAGAGCCAGCGGCGAGGACTGTCGCTGCAGGAGAACAACAGGGACAGACGGAGACACCCAGGAGGGGCTGTGGGGAAGGAAAGTCCCTGAGGCCGAGCCCTAAAGGGTCAGGGCAGCCATGGAACCTGCAGGGTAAGTGGGGAAGGGACTGCAGGGAGGCAAGCAAAGAGCAGGAGAAGGACCATCGCCAAAGCCAACCGCCCAGCCGTTTCTGGAAGCCCTGGCTCCCAGGAAAAGGTGGAGGATAAAGTACTGAGATGAATACAGAGATGCTTCCGCTGGATCTGACAGCAGAAAGGTCATGGACCTTGGGGGAAGTGTTTGGGCCTGGGGCTGGGAGGGGAAGCTGAGGAGGCCAGGCTGAATGGGGAGGATTTTTCCTTTCGGTTTCTGGGGGCACTGGCCCGAGGGACTGCGGAAACCCCAGCAGGCCAGGGGTGGCCGACCGCCTCTTTGTAGGATAGGCCCTGCTGGTTCTCATTTTCAGTTGAGCATCTCAGACAGGAGAGATGCTCCGGAGCACATCTTCCTCAGGCTCCTCTTCCCAAGGTTCACAGAGAAAGAGAAGAAAAGAAGGAGAGGGGAGGAAAGGAAGGGAAAACAAAATGGACCCGTGGTCTGAAGGGGTCAGAACTGCATTTGATTCATTCTCCTGTCTACTGTGTGTGTGGCAGGGTTCCGTGGGCACTAGACTGTGAAGTGCTAGGGAAGGCCTCTGTCCACAGTGGAGGCCACCCTGGGGCAGGGCGGTCAGGTGCAGCCTGCCAAGGAAGTCGGGGTGACCGCAGGCTGACGTCTGTGGTCACAGTGGTCCAGCACTGCGCTAGGCAGCTCCTTTGCACAAAACTGAGAACGATTCAGCATGCAGCAAGGTGTGTCTTTTCGGTCACTTTGCTTCAGGATGCACCTGACTTTAATTTCTGATTGATATTCTGCCAGGGGGTGGCTTAGAACATTGGCGCTTTTAGTTTCTCCCACTGTTGAGTATTTAATGATCTGAAAACAAACTCTGGAGAAATCTTCATATAATAAGACGGAGCCCTTTGTACTTCTGAGTCAATTCCCCTTTTAGTTCGTCATATAGAGAATCTCTCGGGGTAGCGAGAGTAGAAGGAAAGAGGAGAGAGAGGCCCCTTCCGGCCAGTTCGTCACATGAGAGTCTGGTCTCCCGCACCCCGCCAGGACTCTCCAGGGCCTCATGGGACGTGTGTGGGTAGGGTGATCGGGAATCCTGCGAGGTGTTCTGTCCAGTGGTGGGGTCCAGCTCCCATGGCCAGCAGTGCCCCTGAGCATGCCCGTGTCACGTGCTCTCGTCCTGTCATTCTGCAAGGTGACAGCTTGGGACGATTTTTTCAGTAAGCAGAGACAGAAAAGAAACCCCAAACTTTACTCCTGACGAGGCCATTATATAATCTTGGTCAAGGCACTTGACCTCTCTCCACTTCAGTTCCTCCTCCGGGAAATGGTGTGGATAATGTCAGCCCTCTCCCTGGGTCTCAGAAGTAATTTACGTCCGGCTAATTGACTCCTCCCTGTGTAATGTAAAGGTGGGGAAAGAGCTATTAAAATGTGAAAGATCATCACCGTGGTCCGAGCCAGCACACGAGCTACCCTATGGCCAGGCCTTCGTGAGCCCACTTCTAACTCTTTAAGGCGAGGTCTGCCTAGAGGGTGGAGGTGCCACAGTGTCCCTCAGCTGGGAGTTTGCTTCCGAACTCCGCCGCAGCCGCAGTAGGGCGTATTCCATTCCCATCTGCACTGAACACAGGCGCCTCGGTTTCAGAGGATTCCTTGAGGTAACCAAGGCGACCGAGAGACCAGAGAGCACCCCCAGGAGTCGTGGCGTCTGGGTGCCAACCCGTGTGCTGACTTAGAGCCTCAGCACCTGCGCCGGGCAACGTGGCAGCTGCCACGGGAGCCGGGCCATGAGGAGGCCGGCCTGGGGCCCCGGAGGGAAGCGCGACTCTGCCCTGTGCGGACCTCACCCTGAGCTGCCGGCGCCAAAGTGCTCTTGCCTTAGAAAGTGCGCGTCCCAGTCCATGGGATTGCACATTGCGCCTGAGCTTGGGGGGAAGCAATGGAGCGCAGGGCCACGGGGCGCTTGGTCCAGAATCACACTGCTGGCACTCGCGTCACAGAGCCATCCTCAGAGTCTCCATCTTCCGATGCTTGTCTAGGATTTTTTACTCACTGTGAAAATGTCATGGACAGCAGTCTATGGGAAGAGAGAAGAAAGCACAGGGCCCCAGATGCCCCGTTCAAATTCACATCGAAGGAGAGACTTCTTTACAGCTGATTTGATAGTCTACAGGCAGCCATAGCAAGGGGAAGAATCAGCCCACGGTCTCCTTCAGAGCTCTTCCTCTTACTTCATAGTCAGTATCAAAGTTACCACACCAGAATCCCTAACTTTAAAGCAAAACAGACCCTGGCCATTAGGGCCTGGAAGCCCGGGGATCCCCTGGTGTCTGGGGCACAGGTTAGGGAGCCTGGACCGGGGCTGAATCTTGGCTCGTGAGGGGGGTCCCCACTCCAGAACTCAGATAGCGACATGTCTTTGTTCCCCTGTGTGACCGATTCCTCGGGAGAAATGAATGACGTCCTAGAATGGAAGGACAACGTGTGAGGGTTTCCGAATGTCACAGACATGTTCCTCACAAATACAAGGGTTGGCTGTGTTGAACTGAAACTCAGGGTAGCTGGAAGGCTCGTGGCAGAAACTAACTCATCTCGATTCCTAACATATCTGTCCCCTACTTGGCTGCTGACCAGCAGTTGCTTAAAAAAAACTTTTCCCATTTTTATCATTCTGCTTTATATACCTTTTTGATGTTGTGAACTGTCTTAAACCTTTTTAGAAGCAGCCAAGAGTTGAAATCCTAAATAAATGTTGAAACTGGGCTTCCTAAAAAGAATCATTTCTCTTAGTCTTGGGCCTTCTACGTTAGAAGTACAAAAAAGAATTAAGGACAGTGATTTTTTTTAAGGCAAGATAACAAGGATAGTTTGTTTTTAGATGAGTTTATCCAAATTCTGAGGTCATGTGCAGTAGCAGCTAAGACGGGCTTTGGGTGACACCTAGTGGTTGAGAAAGTCCCTCCCAGCGGTGTGGAGACCCCACCAGTGCTTCTCAAACCCCCTTCTTGCCGGTGGCGGGACCCGGACCGAGTTTGAGAACCACTGGTCCGAGCGCCCTGCCGTCCGTGAGCAGAGAGGGCTGTGGCCTCTGAGGACGCCCGGGACTTAGATGGGGCTCCGGCTTTGCAGGGTCCTCCCGGTGAGGGGTTCGAGACAGCAGGGGACCCCAGCCCGGGGCGGAGAGGGAGGGCGCCGGGTCCCAGACAGCAGGGGGCGATCGCGGGGTGCAGGGGAGGTCGCGGGGTGCAGGCCGAGCTCGCGCGCCCCCTAACGCTGTGCTCCGTGTCCGCAGACGAACCCGGCTCCCGGAGCGCTCCCGCCGCCGCCGGCCCAGGTCTGCCGGAAGTAGGCGTCTCGCTCGAGGACCTCTTCTCTTCATCCTCGCCATCTCATCCCGCCCCACCCTCCGACCCTGCCCACCCGAGGAGCCCAGACCCGGCTTGGGATGTCAAAAGGGAACACGACGTTAGGAAACCAAAGGAGCTCCCAGCCGGCAGCCAGAAGAAGCAGCGCCTCGGGGAGCAGAGCGAGCGAACGGGGAGGCCGAGGCAGGAGGAGGCGCCCGGCGGGAAGGAAGGGCCCCGCCCTGCACCCGGCCCGAAGCCCCAAGGGGGCGCCCCGGGGTCGGGGTCGGGGTCCGGGTTGGCGTCGCGCAGGGCAGCCGTGGCGCCGGGGCCCTGGAAGGTGCCAGGCTCCGACCGGCTGCAGGGCGCGCTCCAGCCGGGCGCCTCGGCCGCCAGCCGGTGAGCACCAGCAGCCCTCCCCCGGGCTCCCTCCCGGCGTTTTAATTTATTGTCACTGTCACACGCATAGGTCCATGAGGCGCCACGCCCGGCACGCACGCACGCATGCGGCCACCCACAGGCCCTACGACCCGAAGCCCGTGCCCGGCACCCGGCTGCGCGGCCGGGGCAGCTGTGGAAGAACCAGAAGATCTTGCAGAACATCAGAGACCAGACGGTGCAGTGCAGCTTTAGTGAAAAAGAGTCAGTTCCCCGCTGCATGAGGGACTCGCGTGCCACCAGACTTTACACCAAGCAACTGGACGAGTTAGAGCAATCACGAACTGGAATATCGCCTTAACAATCAAACTGCACGGAGCAAGCTGAAACTGAGACAAGATTATATCTTTTAATTGATCGAAAGCCTTGTAAATAAATCGTCCTCGACATATCTAGACGGGGTGAAGGGGTTTCTTTGAAACATTCAGAACTGTTCACCCACAACCACTCCACACACCCGGCCTCCCGCGGGGTGAGGTAGAAACCTAGTGAGTTCATTGGTGTGATCCCATTTTTACTGCCATTTCGGTGATCAAATCATATTTCTGTACATTTTCAGTGGTAGGAAAAAAAAGGTTTTAAAAATTGTAACCTAGGGAACAGTTTGCCATGAGTCAGAATTTTGCAGTTTAGCTCATAGTCCTTCATTGATTTTCCTCTGAAATACCAGTTTTATGATTGAAAGACCACCATCCTTCGAATCAGGATTGGCGGCACCGTGGTCCCTTTGTGAGCAGGCTTCATCCCTGTGTGGAGTTCACTGTCTTACTGTCTGCGGTCAGGCCCTCTGGAGACATCGCTTTGTTTGCACTTTGACAGAACTGAGGCCGAGTATGTGTCCTATCTCTCAGATTAGAACGAACCTCTAATAGTAAAAAAAAAAAAAAAAAAGTCGCTATTATAACTAATTTATTTTCATTAAAGAACATGAGACCTTTTAGCCTCCCTCCTGCTCATCTTTCTTTCCTAATTCCTCCACTTTTGGGTTCCATTTGGATTTTGTCCCGAGTTCTTTGCTAAATTTTGTAATCTCATCAGCAACCGCTACCCGCTCAGTGTTTATGTTTATCTCCATGGGTCTCAGCTCCATCCCCCAGTGAAAGTCTAAGGCTGTCTTTCTCCCCCGCTGCAATAGGATGTCTTTATAAAATGTTAGCATCAATTAATTCTCCTTTGGTACTTATTGTAGCTACATATATTAAAAGGCAAAAATGTCTCTTCGGGCAGTTTGTCTTTAATATGCTCTGTACACAAGAGGCTTCGCCCTTCCCATCATCCGCCCTAAGCGGAGCTGGGGTGCAGATGCATAGGTGGCCCTTTCTGGTTTCCCCCCTCTCTCCCTCTCTTCCTAAGTGCAGTTACCTGAGAGCTAGCCGTTTCACTTCCATCTGACAAAGGAGCAGTTTAGCTGTTTGACGTGGAAAGCCTCCTGTGGAGGGCCTTGCAGCTTGTACAAGCAGTTTCCAAAAATGAAACCCATCCGTCGTAAACAAAAGCACAAACACATGTAGCAGTTTATAACCCTTTTGGTTTAATCTCAATTAGTCTTTCTCCCCTAGGCTAGAAATCCAGTCTAGTTTGCCATTAATTTATTGAATCTGGTTCCGGACAATGCTTTTGTAGTGTAGCTGCACGTCCTGGTACTGTATCCTCCGACATTTATTTTTCATGTGCTACAAAAGGAAAAACTCGAGATTACATTTGCATAAACTCTAATTTCCACCGTTCACAGCTACTACTCGTGCAGCAACTGCTTTATGCGGCTGTAATCCATAATCTGTGAGGACAGCACACCATCTCAACCCATCCCAAATAATATTTCTGTGTAGTGTTAGCTGAGAATTTACCCTGTACAGCTGTATCTCTATAAATATAATTCCATGTATTAATAGTCACAGAAAAACTGTAAGTGAGCAACTATTTTTATGAAACGCACCACTATGGATAAATTAACTTTTACAGAAATCTTGTTTACTGTATGATATTCTAAAACAACACTGTCAAATAAAATATATATCGAAAAAGCTTTTCTTTTTCCAATTATATAAGCTGTGTATTAATTTGAAATTGATCATTCCTGGGGGTTAACTTATGTTTTTTTAATATGCATATGCAGTATATTAATATGCAGTTTCCATAGATTTTTAAAATATAAGTTCACTGCCCTAAACAGGACTTCTTTGAAAGTTTATTCGAAACGAAGTGGCAGTGGCATTACATGGCAAAGACTGTCGCTTTCTTGGCCCGAGCACACTGAAGCGTTTTCTCAGACAGCCTGGTGGGGATTTGTGTGCGGTTCCCTACATCATTTACCAATTAGCACAATGACTGCTACCTCACCTTTTTGCAAGAAAGATGGAAGTATCAACCAGCAAAAAAATTCCATTGCACTTTTGTCCTTCTAATTCTGAAACTTTTTCATGCAAAATCCTGAGGAGTTCATGAAGAAGCCAACGACGGTTAGAGTAGTCAACTGGGTGGCTGAACGTAGGTTTTGCACTGCATGCCCTGGGGAGGAGGAAGAGTTCTGCTGGCTATGGTGACAGTGACTGCTCTCTCAAGGGGTCTGGAGTCCCAGGGACACTTCTCAGCTGGGTCCTGTCCAGTCTTTCCCCACTTACATCAGCAGGAGACCTGCAATTCCCAAACTGTCGCTCTTTTACTGCAATACAATTTTTAATAGACCATGCATCATATTTAGAAAAAGAAAGAGGTGGCCTGAAGTCTGAAATCGAACACAAAAGTCAAGATATCGGTAGTAAGTATATACAGTGCTTTATGAGATAATCTGAGAATGGCCTGGGCCCAGCAGAAGACCTACAGAAAAGGCAGCTAGCCAGACAGGGTGTGAACATTAATACACAGTGAACTACCATTTTCTTTAAAAATTATCAGGACACCAGCAAAATAAGAAATCAGAGACCAAAGGGCATGGGGGCAGGGACAAGGCAGAGACCCAGGAGCCAGCAGGAGGTGCACAGGGCCCCCCTCGGGACCTCAGGAGTGTGCAGGGCCCAGCAAGAAAATGGAGGCCATGACAGTAGCCGGGTGTGGAGAGAGCTGAAGGGCAAGAGTCCCCTCGACAGCTGGTGTTCATCAAGGCTGGTGTGGAACAGCCTTCCTGTTCCTCAAGAGAGGAAAGAGATCAGCTATTTACAATTTTAAGTATTTTCCCAAGCTCTGACACACTTATCACATATTTAAGAAACCGTAGTAAATAGGAAGACAAACCAGTACCTGGACAAAGACCCGCCGGGCAGACCTGGCCCAGCCCCCAGGCTGGCACAGGCACAGCAGAGAGCCCCTTGCTGGCTCGGGTCTGACCTCTCCAGCAGAGGCCGAGGTGGGGGCTGCCCAGAAAGCTAGGGGTGCACGCTGAGCATGCAGCTGCCCGCCAGAAAGCACTCTGCAGCGGGTTTGATGTGAGGCAGATAAACTGCAGCCGGATGGGATGTGCACCTCATTTGGAATTGTAGACTCTCTTTTTAATGAGTTTTCTCCAAATCGTGTAAGCCTGAGGCTCCCCAAAGGTGTGTCTGGCCTTTCTTGACATTGTTGTTTTTCAAGCCAAACTCACCACATGACGTCACCAAATGACATCGCTGCTGCAAGAACTTGAATCGATTTTTTTTTCTTTTTTTCTTTTTGGTACTGGGGATCGAACTCGGGATCTTGAGCTTATGAGGCAGGCAATGGAACCACTGAGCTAAATCCCCGGCCCAATAGCGATTTCTCTTGTAGACCCCATCGTGCCAGGCAGGATGCCCATAAAATCACCAGTGCACTCTCCAAGTCTTAAGACAGTAAGGGTTCTGTGTCTAATGTTAACTTCTACACTCTGTCTCGATCATCCAAGGCCCCAATTAAAGGGCTAGAGATTATGATTATGATCATTGGTGGTGATAGCAGCTGCAGTTGTAAACATTTGTGTGTAAACATCAGAGTAGCACCCTACAATTAAGTGGAACCCTCGCTGGGCCTTTGGAAGCTTGCTGCACAGGCGACTCAGTGATCAGGGACATGGCACAAGCTTGAGCCCAGCCACCACCCGGGAGGGGCGCTGGCACCCACAGATGGGGGCTGCGGCTGTTCTGAAGGGGTCCGAGAGTCTGGTGGATCTTTATTCTGGGGAAACTACTATGCTGAGTGGCTTCACAGCAAGAACGTGGGGCTCTGTGAAGCATCAAGATGACATCTGACCTTCTCTCCTAAGTGGGAGGTGAGTTTCTAAAGTACTAGCAAAGTCCAGCCATCTGGGTGAAGGGATCTGAACACTCCTTCAACTGTGTCCTACGTAAACACCATCGCACCAAGGAGGCCTTAAATAAATTTTGTCTGTTGGACTTCAGCTCCCACTTGGATGCATGTTAAACCTGTGATCTGTCAGTTCCCCATTCCTACCCGTCCTTTACACCACAAGAAAGGCTAGATCTCTCCTGCTACGTTACCCAAGGTGTAGAAGCCTCCAGGCCCCAAGGCACAGGGACTGAGAAAAACAGAGGAGAAGCAGCCCTCCTGCAGGACAGCCAGGAGCAGGCAGACCGTGTGGATGAGGCAGCTAGCTGCCCAGTACCCTGCCACATCCAGGAGCCCTGGTAACATGGCTGAGAATTAATAGCCACGTTTATTTGACTTTTAAAATAAAGTCAGATCTTTTTTTTTATTGAGTGTATGATTTGGCTATTTTTCTGGTTTGACTGAAGACTGACTTTGTCCATTACTTAGATGGAAGAAACTTTCCATAAATTAAAGGTATCAAACCTACAATTCCAAGATCCAAATGAAAATATGTAACACACGCATGCAACAGGAAATAGCTCCTTCTCAATATTTAAATTTGTCATTAAAAACACAGATGTCGGCCGGGGATTTAGCTCCGTGGTTCCGGCACCTGCCTTGCAAGCACAAGGTCCCGAGTTCAATCCCCAGTGCCAAAAAAAAAAAAAAAAACGCAGATGTCGAATGTAAGATGAAACTGGGAGTCTAATGTTTAACAAATCATTTTAGGGGCCAGGTGAGCTAGAGAGAGAGAGAGAGAGAGAGAGAGCGCACTCATATAGGCAAATCTCCTTGAGCACAGTAAAATTTTACACAACAGTACTGTGTCCAGCACATCGAAACACGACAGGTAAGCAGAACACAGCCCCGTCCTCAAAGTTCCTATCATCTATTTGGAAGACCAAGGCCAAGGTGACCAGCACCTGGGAGAAGGTGGCCCAGTGACGGACCAGGGAAGGGGGTGGCACCCTCATAGCCGAGTTTTAAGGGACAAACAGGATCTCCAGGGTAGAGGACATCTCGGGCAAAGCCAGGGTTCAGAAGTCTGAAGGAACATTGGAGGGGAGCAGCTGCTGTTGACTGACAGCAGAGGAGACAGCTTAAACAGGGAGGCGGAGACACACAGATAACAGAAGCTATTCACGCAATGGGGAGCAGAGAAAAGGGAACCTACACTTGGCTCTGGGATCTGTCCTTGCGGTTCCGGGGAAGCAGGTAGAGGTGGGAGGAGGCCCGGCACAAGGTGCACCTCGGTCTGGTGAGCCATGAAGACACCAGACACCTGTAGCCACAGAGGGGGCTTGGGAGACAGCCAGCCTCCGTCCTTCTGGGGCAGAGTCGGGAACAGCCAGAGCCCCCAAGCCTGAGAGGGTGGGGAAGGGGGAGGGGAAGGGGGAGGGGAGCCGAAGAGCCCAGGGTCACCAGCAGGGCTTGTGACATAAATGTGAGGAGCCCTCAGCCAACAGACCTAGCTGATGTCCTGCACCGAAGAGGGAGATGAGAAGAGACGAAGCCTAGAGGTTTAGGAATCAGCGCCCTTGAGCCGTGGGTCTCCAGTCATCAGCTGCACGGGACCTGGGCATCAGGACTTTTTTAAAGTTCCTTTGGGAACCTTAAAGGCTGAGTAGTCAAGGCTGAAACACAATATCCTAGAAGTAAAAGCTGATCATCTTAAAGGTAGAGAGAGCAAAGAAAAACTCCCTGTAGTGCGGTCGTGATGAGAAAGAAGCCGCCTGAGTCCAGAGGAGCAGAAAGTGGAAGATGGGCTGCGGCTGGCTGGTTCCTGGTCTAGAGGTGACTTTTCCCTGCCTCAGCCCAAGGGGAAGGAGAGGGGGACAGGAGGGGAGTTGATGTGAGGTCCAGACTCCAGGTAATGCAGGTAGGGAAGGAATACAGACCCCGCGTGAGGATGGAGGGGAGAACTGGAAGGTGCACACTGTCTCCCCAAGATGGTAACACCAGAAGATGCAGACCTGGAGAAAGACTGGTTAAACGCATCTGTGTTTTATGACTTCTGCCATTGCAGTTAGCAGCGATTCGCGTGAATTTGTAGAATGTACAGGTGATAACAAGGGTCTGAAAAGAATGCAAAGTTTTTCCTGGGAATCTTCAAAAAAGAAACACAAATGAGAAAATATAAAGGAATGACTGAGGTCCTTTGTGAAGTTAGCAGGCGGCAGAGCTAGAAGTCAAGCTCAGATCTCTATTAATACAAAGCTTGGTCTCTAGATAAGGGTTTGGTATCAATAAAAGGTTGGCTGAGTGAATGCTCCCCCTTCTAAACTGCTGCACTGCAGGCAGCAAGTGAGTTAAAACCTCCCCGCTCACCTGCAGGCCTGCCAGCAGCAGCTCCAGCCCTGCTCAGGACCCAGGGGACAGCACTTCAGCCACCGCAGCCCACGTGTGCAAGGCTCACCCACAACCACCACCACCAATGGCCAAGTTCGTGGACCGAGGGACAAACCTATCATTCGAATGACTGAACTATTTCTCTGGGTCTAGATAGCCACTGAGCACTTTCAAAGGGGTATCGTGAATATTTCCATGTGATTGTGCGTGACGTAAAATGGGAATGGGAAATAGTATCTTCCGGGGATGGAAATGCCATATGCCTTTGCAGCTGTTCCCCCAAGGTCACACAATGGCAAACAATACAGGGTCAGCATCCAAGTCCCAGCCCGGGGCCTGCCCGGGACCCAGAGAGAGGAAGGAGCAGAGATGGCTCAGTGGCAAGGGTATGAAATGGGACGGCCCGACCTCAGGGCAAAGGGAGGGACAGCAAGGAGGGGACTGGAGGGCAAGGGGAGGGACAGATGGACACCAGGAACAGGTGAAGGGTGCGAACAGAGAGGGTGGGACCCACACAGGGAGGTGGTGTGATTCCTAGTGTGAGGTCCTGTCTCAGGAGTAAAGAATTAAATGAACAAGTGAGAAAAGACCTGCTCCCGCACTGCCTTTAAATCCTGACCTGGAGGCCAACACCCTGCAAACAACACTTACAGAGCCCTGGGGAGGGGGCGTCCCATGTGTCACCATGACCCACCAGAGCGTGGACACACAGAGGGCTTGCTACACAAGCCAAAGATGGGGACAGACCTGGCTTCTTTTTAAAACCCAGGCACCAACCAGAAAGATATGAGTCAATCCATTTCCCCAGTCCCCCACAAGATGCTAAAAGTACGTGGTCAGTGCTTCAACTACAAGGGACTTGGAGTCTAGAGAGAAATCCACAGAAAAGGTGCTTTAAAACAGATGCGCCGCTGCCCTTCCCAGATTTTAAAGATGAGCAGGTGTCTTGAGACCCAAGGACATATCTTCCAACCATTCCTGTCTTGCTCCTGAGTATTCCAAGATGGTGCTAGATGTGCTTCAGAGCAAGCCAAAGTGAGCAATGGAGCAGGTCCAAGATAAACACTGGGAATAAACTGTTAGCAATATCACATACACGTGGACACACAGCATATGTATCCATCATCCAGGGACTCCAACTTTAATACCTTTATGTGACAAGGAAACATATATGCCCAGAAAAATACACAAAAACACATGGATGGTTTACTTGACTTCAAATAGGCTCATGTATGACCATCATTCAGGCTGAGAGTCAGGAACACGTTACTAGAGCCTGGCCCAGAATGAATAATTCACAGGTATCTTTACTAGAAGTGTTACTAGTATTCACTTAGAGGCAAATAAACATCCACAGCAGTACTCCGGACTCCCATGCCACAAGTATTTGACAGTGTCGGCCACATGCCAGGGACAGGGTAAAGGCTGGCAGTCGTGCAGGAACTGGACAGGAAGGACACCCGCTTTTTCCTCCAAGTGTCCAAGCCCACAGCAATGCTGGACCTTCCCTGTGATGAGTCTGGGCCCGGCCCAGAGGAAATGAGGGGGCCATGCAGGAAGGTTCCCCGGGAAATGCCCAAGGACAGCACTGCCGGAAGCTAGAGGTGTCCTGGGGACACCGCAGTGCACTCACAGAAGGAGGGTTTGGAGAGGCAGGCCAGCCCCAAGGTACCTGGGCAGCTGAAGTCCCCCAGTTTGCCCCGGAGTGTCCACTCTGGGAAGCCTTTCGATTCTGGGCAAGTCGGGTCTGTGGTCGCCTGGACCGGGCTGCCCTTGAGGACCAACAGAAGCCAGGTGCCTTGGGCACAGAGGGTGAGAGAGACCATGCTGCCTGAGCCTGGGATCCCTGGGTCCAAGTCACACAGGACTCTCCAGGCCCTGTCCAGGACCTAGGACTCTGTTCTGGAGGCTGTAGGAGGCTCACGGTTGGGCAGAGCAAGTCAATGGGCTGCGGGCTTCCTCCACAGGACACTGTGGCTGACCAGAGAAGGCATCAGAGGGACGGACTCTCAGTCCCCTGCTCCCAGCCTCTGGGCCCTCTCCTTCTTCCTCTCCAGCCTCTGCCCTTGGAGTCGCTGACCCCATGCTCAGCCTCCCAGAATGAGAGTCACAGTGGACTCCAATCTTTCTGCAAGCCTCGGGTACCCTGGCAAGCATCATGGCTCGGGAAGAAGGTCTCCCGCTAGACAGCCAGCGGGGGGACACTGACTCACAGCCCTGACTGTGCAGGCTCAGTTCTTTCCTCCAGCATCAAAGAATGGGCTGAAGACTCCTGTATTTCCGGAATGAATGGTGTCTCGCATACGGTAGGTGCTCATGGTGTTTAGTGGAGACTGGATTGTTTTTTAAATTCCCTTCACTGAGGCCTGAATGGTAGGAAGGGCCAGTTCACCAGGCAGCAGCTGTGTCTACAAACATAGGCCTGGCCGGATGTTGTCTGAGCACCACTTGAGCTGAAAGCGATCGATCGCCTGGAGCCCCTCCAGGTGCTCTGTCCAAGATAAACCGCTCCTGTGCACACTCAGGCCTGGGCTCTGGAAGGCAGGGCCAGGACCAGCCCGGGGGACCAGGAGGCCTTCTCGTTCCAGCCTTTACTCCAGCCCACAGGCCTTTCCTCTAATACCCTGGGCCGAATTCGGGGGGGTGGGGTGGGGGGTTCAATGGGTCCAGCTGACCGGGTCCTCACAGGAGCTTGGGCTCTCGGCCCATGACAGTACTCAGGCCTGTTCCTCCTGAGCTGCCCACCCAAGAGCAGGCTCAGTCACGAGCCCAGCGTCTCCTCCAGCCTCCTCTGTCCACCTGAGACGGCAAACACAAGGCTACGATCTTGCTCACAGCCACTGCTAAGGTCAAGGAGCTGGCGGAGAGGGCGAGGGCTGGCCAGGATCGGACATGCTAGTCAGGTGTACGCGGAGCGATGGGGACTATGGAGAACGTACGTTAAAGTAGAACTTCCTCGGTAAGACACCTGCCAAGAACGATGGGATGAGCATCCGAGGTGAGGGAGGATTGTGACCATGTGTCTTTTACTGTAATAAATTTTTCTAAAGTTTTCCCTTCATTTTCTCCTAGCTCATGTGATCACACTGCCGGTGGGGAGTTGGAGTGGGCACAGAGCACATCCCGATTCCTTAGTCCCTTCTCCTTCCCTCCCCCTTTCTTCCTCCTTCCAAACGTTCAGGAACTGTATCTCACAGTGACCTGGGCCACCGAGGCCCTGACCTCCCCTGGGGGCTTCTAGTAATGCAAGAGGCCAGGTGACCCCACACAGAGCTGGGGGAGCCCCGAGCCAGAACCTGGGCAGCAGCGGGAAGAGGAGGGCGGGGAGCAACAGCAGCGCCTCCAGATTTCCTGAGGTCTCGCCGGCAAGGGCGTCACTGCCACTGGCGTGGCCCCGCTGAGTAGAAGGAAGCGGGGATGCAGATCCTGCTGGCCGTGTGCGGCAGCCACCATTCCGCATACGGAACCGAGAGGGCAGGCGCTGGAGCACACAGACATTTCCAACTCCCTGTGCTCTTTGTGTTTTTCCACTGGAAGAACATCTGCTCTCCCCTAAAACTATGTTGAAGAGAAGGCATCATGAGAATTTTTCCAGCTCCCACTAACTGCATGGACTTTGGGGACCTCAAGACATTTTCCACAAAGCCTCCCTTCCCTGAGCATCCAGAATTCTGTGTGGCTCCCACCAGCCCCAGCTGCTTCCACCTCACAGGGCTGGGGTCCTCGTCCGTGGGCACAACCAAGGCACCCTGCAAACCTTTCTAACCAAGTGCCAGATAATGAATATTTCGGGCTCTGCAAGCCTGTCAGTTACTACGTCTGCCACTGCAGCATGAAAACAGCCATAGACAGAATAGAAAAGTCTTCCTGTCATAAACGCAGTGTGGCAGGAGGCAGTGCCACGCTCTGTACAGCTCCTCCTGGGCATTTCTGAAGCCACCGCGTGTCTCTGAGCCCAGTGGATGCGTGAGCTCCATGGGGACAGGAACACAGCCATTGGTCCCTTGCTGCAGTCCTGTAACACCCGGTTACAGAGCAAGGAGGAGTGTAAAAAGGTGCAGGCAGGGAAACCCGCAGATTGGCAGAGGAGTAGCAGACTGAGGTCCCTCCAGGCCAGGAGACCCGGGCCGGGGCCACACAGCACCTGATCAGAAGACCGGAGGTCACCCACGAGGCCGTTCACTTGTGGCCCCGGAGGGTGCTCATGGATCAAGGTGCCTTTAGGGCTGTCCCCAGCGAGCAGGCGACCCGGCCAGGACACTGTCTCAAAAGCAAACGCCGCTGTGTGCAGCAGGCAGGCAGGCCCTCTGCCCAGAGGACTCTAGGCACTACTCCCCAAACCCACCACAGTGGCCAGGACAAGTGCAAAGGCCACAGTGACAGGCCTGCAAAGAGGAGGAAACTCAGGGAGACCAGGAATAAGGGAGGAGGCAGTTTGCCTTGCATGAGCATGAGCTGTAGGCCCAGGATGTGTGTTATCCTGTTTCATCCATGCAGCTGCCAGTGCATCTGTAATCTCCCTACATCCGCAAAACTGCTTTCCTTAAGGTCACACACTCATCCCAGCACCTACCCTAAAACTACATGGGGCCTCATGACCTCACACTGGTGACATTTTGGACAGGTAGTCTGTGTTGTAGGAGGCTGTCCTGTGCATTCTAGGATACACAGTGACATCCCTGACCTATGCCACCAATGTGACAACCATAGATGTCTCAGACATGGCTTCGTACCCTCGGGGGAGGAGCAGAGGGGACAGGCAAACCACTGCTTGTTAACAGCCACTGAGCTACAAGAATCAAGACTGTGAGGGGCTGGAGGGAACAGACACATGGTCAGAGACAGAGTCAGCACATGTGGCCCATTAACATTCAGCAAAGCACAATGGTATGGGATTGTTCTCCTCAACAACTGCATGGCAGGATGTAAGAGAAACGTACCTTGAGGGGGATCTCATACTACATACTACATTCAGCTGAAAATGATCATAGGCCTAAATGTAACACCTAAATCTTTAGTAAAATGGACTTAAAATATAAGATCTCTAATTTTTAAAAGATACTGTCAAAAAATTTTAATGCAGATTGGTAGAAAATATTTGCAAAAAATATCAGATAAAAGAGTTGTATCCCAAATATATTTTAAAGCCACAAAATAACAAAAACAAATAACTCAATTTTTGAAGAGTAAGATTTGAAAAGGCACTTCACCAAAGAAGATATACAAAAGGCAAAAAAGCACATGAAAGAATGCTCAACATTATTTGTCCTTGAGGGAAATACAAAGAGAATATTTACATGTTTACTAGAACTGATTTTTCAATGAACATGCACTGCTATTGAGAATGCAAAATGATACAATCATCTTGGAAAATGGTTCTTACTAAGTTAAGATACAGTTGCCACATGACCCAGCAGTCCCACTTTATGATATCTACTCACAAGAAATGAATACTTATGTTACACACAAAAACCTCTACACAGATATGTATACTGGCTCTACTTTAGCCCTCCAAGACATGGGAATAATTCAGATGTCCTTCAGACTATGAGTGGATAAACAATCTGCAGTACCTCCATACCCTGAAATATTACTCAGCACAGAAAGGAACAAACTATGGATAGTTGAAGAGCATGGATAAATCTCAAGTACATTATATTCAGTGAGTGAATCCAGACTTACAAGGCTACGGAATATAATTCCATTTCTATTATATTCCCCAGACAAAATCATGGGGACCAAAGACCAGAGGGACAGCAAAGAGGGCAGTGGTGACCAGAGGCTTGGGGAAGTGGGCGTGGACTCTGAGGGCCTAAAAGCATTCTTCTAGTGCACCTCAGGAAATCACCTAAGAATAGGATTTCCCCTTAGGCTTCCGGAAGACTGATCCTTGGTGAACCTGACTACAGCAAAAGCAAGTCCTCTCCAGTCTCCGTCCCCTGCTGCATCCCGTCATCACTGCTCTTCCCGGGACATCATCTTCCTCCTCGGTCACCATGCTCATCCTCAGGACCTCTGCCTGCCGACTCCCTCCCTCCAGGCACGGCCCTTGCCCTGTCACTTTACTCAGTTCTTCCTCTTCTCTCCCTTCTCTGTCTCTGTCTCTCGCTATTCCCTACCACGTTCCTTCGCTTCATCACATAAAAATGAGAAAACGCACTTCTCATGCATTTATTTTTGTTTTCCACTTACAGCACGAGAATGTAAGCCTCATATTTATCTGCTAGCCTCACTTTAATTTCCCAGAGCAGGCCCCGGACTACAGCGAGGCTTCACCCCCACTGCCAGGTGAATAAATGGATAAATGGGTGCACAGATGGGTGCAGGGCGTGGGAGGAGGACCCTGGAAGAAGAGGTGGTGATTGCATGGTGGCCGAATCAGATGTTCTCTTGGGGAATCGGAATATTAAACATGCAGTGAGGGAACAACTGTAACAGTGAGGACAGAGACGGGAGCAAAGATTCACCGAAACCAGACTGGTACAGGCTGACGAACAAAGACAGCTCAGCGGGCCTGAAACCCAGTGTTTAGGGGTGCGAGAGGGGAAACTGGGTCACGGTACCCCACCCCGCGCCCGGACCTGGTATCCACTCCGTCTTGGGACAGGACCGGGCTTGGGAGGGGCAGCTAGCCCCTCAGAGCCGTCTGTGGTGTGAAATGAACCCACAGTCCGAGGGTCGTCCACACTGGGCCCAGCCAAGTTAGACAACTGCAACCCAGGGCGTCGAAGAAGCCCAAAACAGAGCAGGGTGAAATTTAACCACAACGTACTATTGCCCCTGTCCCCAAAACCTGCGGGCAGCAAGACACTGGGGAGAGAGGAGTCATCTCCCACACAGACAACGTTAGCACCGCAAGCAATGAGAAGCCACCTGTGTCTCGAACACCGGACGTTCGGTGCCCACCCAAGACTGTCGGCGGCCTCCCATCCAGCAGGGGGCGCACGCGAGACCTAACTCAGGGGGGTCACAGGAGGCAGCTGCTGGGTCCGAGACGAGCGGAGAGAACAAGCGCCCCCTTGCGGGTCCTGTAGGTGGAGTGGCCACGGACATGGCGATCAGCACCAGGGAGAGGGGTTTGGGGCCAGGAACCTATGAAGGGAGACTCGAACCCAGGACACGAGTCAGGAGGGAGCTGCGTCCCCGAGGCTTCGGACTCTGTCCCGGCCACAGAGAAGACTGAGGTGACGGAAAGCAGACAGCGACACAGGGCAGCAGGAGCTCCGTGGGGACCGGGTTACATGGCATCAGCTGTGCGAGGGTTTCTTTTGTATTTCCATGGTTATTTTGGCAACTGAAGTTATTGTAACCTCGCGAATTTGTTGGGTTCAGGCTATCCTGTTTGGTTTTTATTGTTTCTGGGTTTTCGTTTTTTGTTTTGTTTTGTTTTTTCCTATTCTCTTCATTTTTCTTATTCGTGTTTCCTTCGAGTCTTCTTTGTTGGTACTGGATGGTTGTAATACTTTTAAATCTCAAAGGTTTGCATTTAAGGGCACACCAGGGTAACCCTTAACAAAACTGGGCTTAGATGAACCAGAAGAGAACTACCAACAGATGAATTACAGGCTGAGCAGACGTACAGCCTCTCTCGATCCCCAAATACATTGTCACGCATCTGCATGCATCCTCTCGGCTACCCTCTCTCCCAAGCGCCTTCCACACCAGCCCTTTACTCCAGCTGTAAAATAACTCTATCTGATAGAGTCCAACTTCCGGTCTACTTTCTCTTTACCTGTTGACATCTCTCTTCTTCCTTGCCTCCTGTTGGCAAAGCCCTTTTCCTTTACCGTTCCTCTCCATATCCCCACACTTCACACAGCCCAGTACAATATACAGCCAGACCTTGGACTCTGAGCAACTCATTCTGCAATTGTTCTGCAAGAGGAGCAAACATTTCTAAGGAATTTAAAATTGATACACAAGCTATGTCGTGCAACACGAGTAGCACCTCACACCGAGCATCACCTGATCACAACCAGTTCTTTCACTGTCTCTCGCCGCTCTGATGTACAAGTGCTTTGGATTATGAGCAGAACAAATTATTCTCACAAACCAAGGTTTTACTGTAATCTGTAAGGAGCACTGACAAAAGGGGAATTTTCAAAACAAGTTGTAATGCTTATGATGGATGTATGCTTGGTTCAGCTGACACTGTAACAGCCAGTAGAAATTCTCTCCTTACAACATAATGACAGGCTCATGAAAAGCTTGTAGGGGTGAACAATACCCCTAGACAAATAAAGCCATGAACACATGACTTGGAAAAGGGATCTTCATATCAACAACAAACTCCCCTCACTCTATTTGACCTTCATTCTCACCACCAAAAAAAAGAAAATTAAATAACACACACACACACGAAAAAATAGGGCACCATAGGCCTCCTGTACTAGTCCGTGATTGTAGGGAACAGGGGAAGGGGACGTTACCAGAACCTCTGCAGTGAGTCCTAGTCTCCTGCGAGCCAGGGCAGCACACGGTGAATAAGAGGAAAGGTAGACAAATGAGAGTGAGAAGAAGCTGAGCTTTGGGTCTGATCAGTGCTGCTCTGGGCAGCAAAGACAAAAGCCCCCTAGCTTGCAGCACTTTTTATTCAGTACATGGGGAGACAGATGTAACAAGTGAAAAATGCAGAGTTTAGCACTTCACATTGGGATAAACAAGGTGTAACAGGACTGGGGGGCAGTGGCAATCTAAGAACTATGAGGAACTATGCAGATGAAGATTTGGTTCCTCCCAGGGTGTCTCCCGCAGGTGTGGTCTTGTCCTGGAGCATTATAGCATCTGGGGATCACTGAGGTCTCAGTTGTGACCCGAGGCCAAAATGCAATTATGTCTGGAACGCCATAGCTAGCCTGTAGGCAGGAGAACTAGGCCTACTCAAATGATTTTTCCCTAGAATTATGTAACATTGCTCCCAACCCGCGCTTACGAGAGCTGGCAGGCTGGGGCGAAGCTCCTCAAAGACTGCACGTGCCCTGAATCAGATTGAGTGCCGCACACAGAAGCTTACAAGATTGGCCTGCAGTGGCCGCCCACAGTCAAATGTACAACGGCGTGAAAGCTCAGTCCTAGAGATCTGAAGGATCCAGCCCGGAGGCCTGGTGCCCATGGCAATGTCCCACAGGGGTCCACATCAGGAGGCCGAGGATCCGTGACAAAACACTGAGGGGCCCGAGGAGAGATCCAAGGTCAGCACTAGACACTGAAGAGTCTGCACCAGCAGGCCCAGAGGCTGGTGCTGAAAGCTAAACAATCTGTACCGAAAGCCAGGAGATGACGAAAACTGCAGCTCCTTCAAAGAGAACAGCAGCCATCCTTGGTGAGAGCAAGGCCCGGAGCTCTTCCAATGAAAATCCGCTGCAATCCTTCCCTCCTGTTCTCCTTTATACCATTCCAACAACAATCTGCCTGAAAGTGGGCCTTCCACGCCCAGAACCATGCTGACCCAGTTCGGGATGCCCACTTTGACAATTAGTCAGTTAACTACCACACCTCTCCCAAAGCAGACCCCAGAGGCACCAACAGAGAGGAGAGCGGCACCCGGTAGCAGAGCTGTATGAAGTGATTAAAGAACAGCTAAAGAAACTAAGCAATTTCAAAGAGGACAAGACCCAAAAGATAATAAAATTAACACACAAACTGACCAATGTAGATATGGGAGAAACAAATAAAAAATTGGAAAAGCTGGGCCGGGGATTTAGCTCAGCGGTTTCGCCGCCTGCTGCGCAAGCGCAAGGACTGGAGTTCGATTCCCCAGTACCAAAAAAAGAAAATTGGAAAAGCTGAACAAAATGGTTCAAAACATAAATGATAAATTCAAAAAGGCACTAGTCAGAAATTCTGGAGACAAAAAAAATTATATAGAATTCATAAATTGCAGAAATGACCAATGTGAAAACAGCGTTTCTAATATCAGTGGCAAAATAGAAAATCATGACAAATTATTCAGACAAACCTTAAAAATGACAAGAGAACAAGACAAATTCATCTAACAGCTACTAGATGACTGTAAGAATACAACCTAAGTCTAACAGGAGTTAGAAATTAGAAGACAGCACACATAGGATTAAAAAATCTGTTTACAAAAATCATAATAGAAAACTTTCCAATTATAAGGAAAGATTTCAACATACAAATAAGCAAGGCATGCAGAACACTATTTTAAAAAAAAAGAGCTCCTCACAACACATCATAGTTAAAATCCCAGATGTTCAACAAAAAGAGAGGATCTTTTTTTGGTACCGGGGATCGAACTCGCAGCCTCGCACTTGCAAGGCAGGCAGCTGAACCACGAGAATCTTAAAAGCTGTCAGAGAAGGGCCGAGGATTTAGCTCAGTGGTTACACTGCCTGTCTTGAAAGTGCAAGGTCCCGAGTTCAATCCCCCGTACCAAAAAAACAAAAAGCTGCCAGAGAAAAGCAAAAACATCACATTTAAAGGCAAAGCCATCAGGATTACAGCAGACTTCTCAACACAAACTTTAGAGCCAGGAGACCTTGAAGTGAAGTGTTTCAAGGCCTAAAAGCAAACACAACTTCCCACCCAGATTAATACATCCTACCAAACTATCTTCCAAAATTGATGAAGAAATAAGGACATTCCACAACAAAGAACACCTTAAGAAATACATCAGCAACAAATCAACACTCCAAAAATCACTCAAGAATATCCAAGACAGACAAGCCAGGAAAACTAAAAAATGAGATGCAATGAATATGTCAAGCAGGCAAGTAGTTAAACAAAAAAGGAAAATGAAGACATCATTGAGGAAAAAAATAACATAAATAAATACCTTCAGTAATAAATCTCAATGTAAATAACCTCAACTCCCCAAAGAAAAGACAAAATTCAACACTCATTTATGATAAAACCATGAAAGAAAATAGGTATAGAAGGCCCTTACTTCAATCTGATAAAATCCATTTATGACAAACCAATGGCCAACATCCTATTGAATAGGGAAAAGCTGGAAGCTTTCTGTCTAAATTCAAGGACAACATAAGGATGTCCACTATCACCACTCCTGTTCAGTATAGTACTCTAAACATTGATTGGAGTGATCTGGCGAGAGAAGGAAATAAAAGGAATATATATGAAAAGAAGAAATCAAATTACACTATTTGCAGATTAGATAATCCTTTACACTGAAGACTCAAAAAATTCCACCAAAGGACTCCTAGAATAACCAAATTCAGAAATGTAATAAGATACAAAACTAACATGCAAAAGTCAATAGCATTTCTGTACATCAATAATGAACACACCAAAATAGAAATTAGGAAATCAATACCTTTCTCAATAGCATAAAACATTGATTTAGGAATTAACCTAACCAAGAAAGTGAAAGACCTCCGCAGTGAAAACTACAGTTCTCTGAAGGAGATTGAAGAGGACATCAGAAAATGGAAAGATATTCCATTTCTGGGTAGGCCAAACCAATACTGTCAAAATGGCCATCCTCCCAAAACTGATACACAGATTTAGAGCAATCCCAATCAAAATACTAATAGCATTCCTCACAGAACTGGAATAAAATAATCCTAAAATTCAGAAGGAACCAGAAGAGATCCTGAACAGTAAAAACAATCCTGGGTAAGAAGAGCAATGTGAGAGGCATCACAATCCCAGGTTTCAAGTTATATTACAAAGCCATAGTGATAAAAACAGCATGGCGCTGGCACAAACACAGATATGTGGATCAACAGAACAGAATAAAGGATGCAGAAACAACCCCAGGCACATTTGACCACCTTATCTTTGACAAAGGGCCCAAAAACTTATGCTGGGGGGAAACCCTCTTCAGCAAATGGTGCTGGGAAAACCAGATATCCACATGTGAAAGATTGCAGCTAGACTTGTATCTCTCACTATCTACTAAACTAAAATCAAAATGGAACAAAGATATAAGTGTTAACACAGAAACACTTGACCTGCTGGAAGATAAGGTAGATAAAACTCTTAAAGTCATAAGCATAGGCAAGGACTTTCTGAATAGAACCCCAATTGCACAAGAAATAAGAATCAACAAGTGGGATTATGTCAAATTTTAAAACTTCTGCACAGCAAAGGAAACAACCAACAGAGTGAAGAGACAGCCTAGGGCATGGAGAACAATTTTGCCAGCTATTCCATGGAGGGTTAATATCTAGAATAAAGAACTCAAAAAAATTAGACTGTCCCAAATTAAAGACTCAGTCATAAATAGGCAAGTGAAATGAATAGTTACTTCACAGAATAAATACAAGTGGCCGATGAATATGTGGGAAAAAAATGTTCAATATCACTCGCCATTCGAGAAAGGCAAACTAAAACCACGCTGAGATTCCATCTCACTGCAGAAAGAACAGCCAGCATCAAGAAATCAAATAAGAACGAATGCTGGCGGGGCTGTGATGAAAAAGGAAGCCCTCTCCACTGCTGAGAGGAGTGTAAACCAGCACAACCACTATGGAGCTCAGTGTGGAGACTCCTCAGAAAAATAAAACTGGAACCTCCATTCCCCCAGCCCTGCCCTTCTCGGTGCCTTCCTGAAAGTGTAAAGACACCGTGTTATAGTGGCATGCATACCAATGTTCCTCGAGGCCCCATCCACAGCAGCCAAATGTTGGAAGCAGCCCCCCTATCCCTCAAGCAGTGTGAGCCCCCAGAGGCTCGCACCCCCTCCCTGCAGACCTGGGACAGCTCAGGGAAGGACGCCCCAACCTTGCTGGCTTGCGCACCCATCCCCTCCCCCAACTCTTACCTCCACTCCACTCCACCTTGTCTTGCCTGGCCCTGAGCCCTGAGCCCTGAGCCCCGAGCCCTTCCGCAGAGCCCCCCGAGAGTCCTCCACAACATCTCCACAGGCTGATTTTTTTCCCTGAACTTTTCGGCATCCTTGTGCTGTCCTTGGACCCTGGCTTTTCCTGGAGGCCTCTCCTTCCCCTGGGAGTAATGACCATTCCTCTCCTACACCCTTTGTTCCAGGAGAGGAGGAAGTGTCTTTCTGGCATCTCATTGCTCCTTCTCCATCCTCCTCCTGAAAACCTCCAGTCTTGAAGCTCCTATCATCTGGCCCCACCTCCCCAGCCCTCACTGTGTCTTCTATTGACATAGCTCCTTCCCTCTCTCTGAACACACACGTTCAATGCAGCACATTTCACACTAAGCATTTCTTCTGCTACGCCCCGTGCATTCTGATGTTCTATGTGCATTTTCATTGACTTCTGAATATATTTAAATTTCCCTTGAGACGTTGCTATCATCTGAAAGTCTGTGTCCTCCCAAAATTCTCGTGTTGTATTAGGCAGTGGGCCCTTTGGGGTTGATTAGGCCATAGGAACAGGTCCCCAGGAATAGGATTCATTTCCTTATGAAGGAGGCCTAAAGAAACTTGTTTGTCCCCCTCACCATATGAAGAAAGTGCCACCTATGAGATGTGCTGTCACCTGACACCACATCTGCCAGCACCTATTTCCCAGGCTTTAAAGCTGTGAGAAATATTTCCTTTATAAACTGCTCAGCTTATGGTATTTTGTTGTAGAAGCCGGAACAGACTAGGGTGTCATCCCTGACCCATATGTGATATAGAACTGTTCGATCTCCAAATATTTTGAGATTTTCCAGGTATCTCTGTCACCAATTGCTAGTTTAATTCTACGTGGTCCAAGCATACTCTGTGTGATTCCTATACATATGGTCCAGAGTGCATTTTTATCTCGGCAAATCTTCCACATGAGTGTGCAACGTGTAATCTGGCGCTGCTGGATACAGTCATCTCAAGCTGTCCATTGTATCTATTGATTGATGGTGCTGCTCAGTTCAACTGTGTCCTGATTGATTTTCTGCCCCTGCATCTGACCTGGTTTGGAGTCCACAGTCAGTCACTGTAGTCCTGCCCTGGAAACCACCTTCAAATCCTTGTCTTCTCTCCTCCAGCCACTAATTAATTAAATCACAATCCTCATCCAATCTTACTCCCTCTTTCCTGTGTCCACATGTGCTGAATCTACTTAGGGTAAACACCCAGCCGCACTGACCGGAACCTCTCGGAATTAATGAGCACTCGGCTGAGGTGGGCAGTGTTCTGCCAAGGAGGAGACTGCCATTCCTTCGTCCATTCCCAGGGTAGGGTCTGCTCCCACGCGCTGTGGCGGATCCCTGATCGTTTCCCTTCCAATCACTGATGCCTCCTCCTTATGCCCACTCTCAGTAGATGACCTTGGCTCACGGGGAACACAGAAGTCTCTCCCTCGTACTGAAGTTGGGTTTGTGCCTCTGACCACGAATCTTCTCCCCATGGTGCTCAGGAACAAGAACCTCCTCACTTCTGTACCGGACTTGCTGACTCGGGGAGGCACTGCTGCAGGTCTCCCCTTTCTCTGGCAGCATCCGCTTCTCCATCCTCCTTATACTACCCACCACCACACAGACTTGTCAGCAGCTTCTTCTCCCCCTTTCCCTCCTGCAGAGCTGCCCCCACAAGGAATGTGCTTGACTTCTTCCTTCCTCCCAAGCCCTTGCCCAATGGTACCTCCCCGGAACCCCTCCCTGGCCACCCCATCTAAAATCCAACCTTCCCTAAGGGGACCCCAGCAGGCCTCAACTGAGCCAAACCCTCCCTCTTGGCAGGGGGCAGACCCTGTCCCTTGCTTCTTGCTAACAAAGACAGCAAAAGGAACACAGTGCTTCATCCTTGACGAGGACATATTGTATGGCCAGGTCATCGTCCTCACAATTACGTTCCAGTCTCTGAGACTGTGTCCTAAGGCCCTAGAGACTGCATCACCCTTGCCAGCTTGAGGAACTGAGCTGCCAGGTTGAGGGGAGTGACAGGACCTTGGGATGGGACACAGCCCACAGCAGACAGCCATCAGGAAACCAGGGCCACAGCCACAAGGAAAGCAATCTGCAAACAACCTCAGTGCTCTGCACAGAGTGGAGGTTCCCCTCCGGCCAGGTCACCAGGACAGAGTAGAGCTGGCTGAGCCTACAGGGAGGCCTGTGAGACCCTGGCCAAGAGCCCAGTGGACTTGTGTCTGAGCTCCTGGGACCCAGAGAGCTGTGAGGAAATAGACATGCATGTCACTTTAACATGCTAGGTATGTAGTAATTTCTAATGTAGAAAAAAGAGAAAACCAATACATCCCCAAGCCCCAAGGGCAACCTGTTTGTGTGCTCTGTGTTTTTGCCTTAGCACTCATACTCACTAACATACTATTATGCTCTTCTACCTTGCTAACAGTCTGTGCTCGCTCCCATGACTCCCAAAAAGACTTGCACTATGACAAGAATCTTTTGGGATTTTTTTCTCTACCATTATATTCCCAGTGCCTTCAAAAGTCTCAATAAATGTTGGTGGAGTCAATGAATAAATGCTTAATGCTAAACCTTGTTACTTTGCAGGGGAATTCATTAAGCGCACATGTCTCTTGGGGAGTAAAAGAGGAAAGGTTCATTTTGCTTTTAACTTGTTATTATGAGACTGTGTAAGCACTGATTCCAGAGCTGGTGTGATCTACCTAAGTAACAGCTTCTTACAAGTCTACTGTATTCCAGGGGTGAATGATAATTTCCTACAGTGGCATTCTTCAAGGGCTTTTGACGTGACTAACGTTGTAAAAACACATTTCACATCATGGGTCGGCAGACACAAACACCCACATACACAATGGAGGCAAAAGTTTCCCCAAACAGTGCTCATTCTCTCTTCTAACATACTCGGATTGTTTCCCATTGTGCTGTACTTCATTTTTAAAACTTAGAGGAGACCCACTGGTCCCGGACCCTGGACAGGTCCCAGCTACACTCGGCCCTGCTGAATGCCAAGCGTGTACCTAGTATGGCTGCTACGGATTTGACATTGTGCTTCCTGGCTTCCTGGTGAGTAAGTAGCTCCCTCCTCTTCTTGCTGCATGGGAAGCAGAGCCTTCTACCCTAGCAGCAAGGAGATGGTGGCAGGGCTGGCCTCATCTCATGAAGCTGGCAGGGAGTGAGGCTGAACCGAGCCGCTGCCCCTGCGGCAGCTGAGCTGGGCCATGTGAGGTCAGACGCTGTCTCAGTCAATAGGTCCAAGCGCTTCTGCCTTCCAAAGACTGAGACCCAAGTATCGGTCAGAACATCCTTCACCCCCGTCATGTCTCAGACGTCTCAATGGTCTTTGAGTCACCACCATTTGGCCCTTGACTCTCTGTTAAAAAGTGTTTTTAAAAATCACTAAAATATTACCCACCTTATGTGGTTCCAAATGGTGTAACTTGAGAAGCTGTTGAAAAATTATGGCAAAGCACTTTCACGCAGCGCAAACTAATCAGTGAGCCCAGAAGAGCCAATGTTGATGAAGTGCCATTAAGTTATGGCATGAAATGCCACCTGCTGGTAGATCTGGCTCTAATTGGCCTCTACAAGTAGTTTTCTATTTACTTGGACATGAAATGAATCCTAATGGCAGATGACAAAGATGATTTGAAGTGTCCTTGTCCTTCATTTAATCATCCAGTTCAAGGCCGATCTTTTAAATCCCCTCTTAGGTTTCAGCCCAGCAGTGCAGCCAGAAGGGGCAGTGCCCCTGACACTACCCACCTTGATCCTTACCCCACCGTTCTCCTGAGAGCTACTGTGTGGGTTGAGGGGGGTGAGGCTCTAGAAGTCAGAGAGGGATCGGGAGCATCGAAGGTCACCTAATGGGCTTCTTCCTGCGCCTTTGGCTCCTGCTCTCCTCTAGAGCTCATTTCCCCTTACTGTCCCTGCGGCTTTTCATTGCGATCCTTTTCCTTGGGTCAGATGGCTTCGTCTCTCTGCATTTCCATCAAGCTCCTCTTCCCCTGTGCCTCACTTCTGTGGGACACCTGCATTTAACGGGTTTCTCTGCTGAGGTAGCACTCACTTCTCCCCATGTGGAAGCAACAGCCAAATCCACATGTGGGGATTCTACAGGACAAATGACCCAGCTTCTTTGCCATATGAACAGCAGCTGGAGGAGAGGCGGCTGTTACACAAGACACATGAAAATTATAAGTCAGGTTTAGTCTTTTCTCAAAATAGAGACAAGAGTGTAATAATCCCCAGCTGCACATCACTCAGCTTTGACATTATGAATATTTCATGTTTATTTTAACCATTCACTCCCACAGATCTGTGTCTGCGTGTCATATATAATAACTATGGTCTGTATGAACCCCCAAAGTTTCTGTGCTGGAAACTCAATCCCAAATGCAACAGTGTTGTGGTGGAGCTGAAGGAGGACTCAGCTCTCAGGAAGAGATTAATGCCGCCGTAGAAAGGGCCTGCAGGGCAGGCGGTGTGGCTCAGTGGCAGACTGCTCGCTCATCGGGCACAAGGCTCTGGGCTGGATGCCCAGCACTACACACAGAGTGCCGTAAGAGGAGGCCTGCTGTCTTTCCTCCTCAGCCCTCTGGTGCCTGAGGACCCGTCCGCCCTCCCTTGCCTGCTGCCATGACTGTGTGACTACACAGCAGCAAGGCCTCCTAAGATGCCCCACCTCAGCCCTGGACTTCCTGGCCTCCAGAACTGTGAGAGAATATACCAGTACTCTACAAATTGTCTGAGCTCAGGTGCTGGGTATTAGAGGCTAGGTACACTTATGGCAGCACAAAATAGACTCAGACAATAGTGTTCGACTGCAAAACCACAGTTTATTTCACCTACAAATACTTTTTGATATGTCTCTTATAGAAAAACACTTTGATAAAAAGTTCTCAGTCTTTGAAAAGAGGCTTTCTTGGAAACCTCCCTGCAACTCTCCATGAGGACGTGCTCTGAAGAATTATGGAGATTTATTAAAACACTGTTCCTCTGCATAAACTCAGAATAAAATTCCTGCAGGACACGGCTTAAACAAATCCCACAATTTCTCACCATACAATGAAAATTGAATACCTGATTAATTTCCCCTTCATGCACGATCTGCTAGAGACAAATCTGTGGCAAGCATGGCATAGATTTAAATCTATGTGATGAACTTTGGTATTAATGTCATTGTGATTCTAATATGTTTCTGCCTGATGTTCCATTTTCTTTCTCATTTACTTCAAATTTGTGTTGTCTTATTGTATCTTTATAATCCTGTAAGCAGAGATGTGCTGATAAATGTTTCACGACTAGTTCTCTGAAAAATGCATATAATATATAAATTCATTACAAATTTTGCAGCTTTAAATGAGGTGCAACACACAATAAGCAGATAATAGCAAAATGCATAACACTTTTGTATTCTCACAAAACACTTGGGTTGATTTTTGCCAAGCTCTTTATCCAGAGCTGACCTCTGCTTGCAATTTCTTCCCCACAGCCAATTTCAAGAGGCCGACATGAGGTGGCTTAGCATGGATTTGGAAAGAGACACAAAGCAGGGTGCTGTTGTGGAGCACTGTTGCCAGTACAGACACAGGGGACATCAGTGACCTCAAGGGTAGACCACAGTGAAACACAACTAGAAATGGATGGCTTTGTGTGTTTATGGCCTTTGCCTTTAATATAATGTATCAATTTATATAATTTAACTCTTAATAATGGTTTTAACAAACAACTTTCAAGAGTCCTAAAAACTGAACAATATATGTCTCCAAAGCCAGTACAAGGTGAGGTCAGCATATCACTCCCCGGAAGCCTTGAGAACTACGTGTGGGCAGGAAGAATGCATTGATCAACGCACTTGTGGGGATTCTGCTTTAGGTTGTATTAGGAGCTTGCGATTATGAAAGTCCCTCCTTTAGAATCCAATGATATCCTGGATTAATTATAACATTTTTTGAAGTTTTGCTGAGCTCAAAAAGAAAATATGGAGAATCAAGCAGGTTCAAACACTAAAATAAGAGCAGTGAGCTAAATCCAGGTTGGTAAAGAGTAGGCGGAAGACAAAAAAAAAAAAAAGGCTTGATTTTCCCTGTTAGGTTGATGCTTCTACCAACACAGAGAGCTGGGAGAGAGATTTGAACCTACGCAAAATATGGGGGCATTAAGACTCCTACATCCAGCCAGGAACCTCAAGAGGAACACACCCTTTATGAAAGAGTAGGACAGAAAGAGTAATATCCCAGCAGAGGAACATACCCCAGAAATTAACTGTCCCATAATGCCTCCCATTGCAATAACATTTTCACCTCAGAATCTGCACCCCCAGGATTTCCGACGCTGTGTGGAGATTATGTCCACAGTATCCATGCTGCTACCTACGGTATAAAATTTAAAACAAAGTGGCACCAGGTTGGTAGAGGACTCAATCCCCTAGAGAAGCATACACAGCTCTCTGGAGAATCAAGTCACAGGTGAAATGTTTAAGGCAAGGATGAAATCAGAAAATAATCAAGAAACAGAGAGCCAGGGAAGATTTGAAAATGCTTCATATAAAAATCATAGAAAGGAGGGCCGGGGATTTAGCTCAGTGGTTCCGCCACCTGCACAGCAAGAGCAAGGACCCGAGTTCAATCCCTGGTACCAAAATAAAAGGGCCGGGGGTTTAGCTCAGTGGTTCTGGCGCCCGCCTTACAAGCACAAGGTCCCGAGTTTGATCTCCCGTACCAAACAAACAAACAAAACACTCAACAATAGAATGCCATTGGAAGAAGGGGGCATTGTTATGGCTTGGTTTTTTGTGGGGTTTTTTGGTATGGGGGATCAAACTCGGGTCCTTGCGTTTGTGCAGCAGGCGGCAAAACCACTGAGCTAAATCCCTGGCCCCTGTTACGGCTTGTATTTAGATGTCCCCCCAAAGCCTCATGTGGTCAGATGTGGGGTTTTTGGGTGTGGCTGCATCTAGAGTATGTGATGGTAGGATTAAGGGTGTCCCACCCTACATGTGGGTGGCACTGTCCAAAGGGCAGGTAACCTTGATGAAATATAAAGGCAGCTTTGGCTGGTGCTGCTTAGGGCTTTCTGCCTGCCATGAACTGTTTCTCCTCTGTGATGCCCCTCTACCATGCCACCCTGCCTTAGAGCCAGCTGACTGTAGACTGAAACCTCTATAAACTGTGAGCCAAAATAAACCTTTCACCCTTTCACTTTGGGTATTGGGTATTTTGGGTCAGCAAGGAGAAAAGTAACAAAAATAGGCATCTCAGTTTAAATGGTTGAATATCCTTATATTATACAAAAGGAACTGATATCTTCATCAGACTTGTACTTTTTTATGTTAAATATTCATGTTAAGGTTTCAAGGACAAACACTAAAAAAGTCAAACAGACAGTAAAACTTCACAAGTAAAAAAGGAAAAATGCAATAAGAAAGCAAGCAAGACAGCAAACAAAAAGTCTAGAAGTGGAAGTCTTTACTGATGAATCCTACCACAGATTTAAAAAAGAATTAATATCAATTCTTCTTAAATTGTTCCAAAAAACATAAGAGTAAGGAATTCTTTGGAAATCCTATACAGCAGCATCACCCTAAAGTCACAACAAAACAGAGTAATCTGTTAATGACAAAGACACAAGGATTCTCAACAAAATACTAGCACATTAATCCAACAGCGCTTAAAAGATAATTCACGCTACCACTCCTCCCAGTGCAGAGACAGGGGCCTCTGGGACACCATACCACCTAGCTCAAAGGTAGGGGCCTCCCAGCTGCTGTTCCACTACTCCCAGCCCAGAGGAAGGAGTTTCTGGGCCCCCATTTCACCACTCCCAGCACAGAGGAGGTGAGCCGCACAGGCGCCAACAGCGCGCGCACACACACACACAC
>NW_004624739.1:27014615-27102343 GCF_000247695.1 Heterocephalus glaber | reverse complement strand
GTGAAATAGGAAGAAAAGGGGCAAAGGGGAAGGGGAAGTGGGAGGGGTAGGGGAAAGGAAAGAAGGGAATGGAATTAATATCAGAAAATGAAAAATGGAAATAAAGTCTTTGTATATAGGGAGGAATGGAGGGGTGAAGGGTGGGCAGGGGAAGGGGGAAAAAATAAGAACCAAGAGAGATTATGTGAAGGTGCAAATTTCCAATGATGAATATCATTATATTGTATACCTAAAATGTACTAATAAAATAAAAATTTTAAAAAAAGATGATTCACCATAATCAATTGGGATTCAATCCAAGAATCCAAGGATAGTCCAACATAACACAAATCAAAAAACATAATATGCTACATCATGAGAATGACAGACAAAAATTGTATGGCCATCTCATGGATGCTGAATATATATCTGATAAGATCCATCATTAAAAACTCTGAACAAAATAGATGTAGAAGGAATGTATGTCAACATAATAAATTCCATAAAGATTAAACCAACAGCTAACACCACACTGAATAGGAAAAAGCTGAAAATATTCTAAGATCTACAAGATAAGGATGTGCACCTTCACTGCTTTTATTCAACATAGTGCTGGTAATTCAGGCAAGAGAAAGAAAGAAATGAAGAGATAAAACTAGAACAGAGAAAGTCAAATTGTTACTACTTCCATATGACATGATCTTATATGGAGAAAACTCCAAAGACTCCAACATATAACTATTAGAATAAATTAATTCAGCAAAGTGGCAAGATACAAGATCAACACAGAAATATCAGCAGCATTGCTGTATTCTAACATCAAAAATAGAAATCAAAAAATCAATTTCATTTACAATAGCTGCAAAAAAAAAAAAAGAATTCAGGGAATAAACCTACCCAAAGAAATGAAAGATCTCTACAAAGAAAACTATGAAACACTGATGAAAGAAATTGCAGAGAACAAACCACAGATTGAAAGGATATTCCTTATTCATTTATTAGAAAAAAATTACTCAAATATCCATACTACTCAATGGTTTTAATGGAATCCCTATCAAAATACCAATAGCAGACCTAGAAAAAATAATTTTAAAATTTGTATGGAGCTACAAAACCAAAATCATCTCCAGAAAAAAAAACCTACCAAAAAGACAGCAGGGGTATTTATACTACCTGACTTGAAAATATACTACAAAGCTGTGGTATTCAAAACAGCATGGTGTTGGCATAAAAGCAGACATCAACCAATGGAACATAGAGAATCTAGAATAACCCCACTCTAATGTACAGGCGACTGATTTTCTACAGAGTTACTAAGAACACACATTGGAAAAAGGACAGTCTTGTCAATAGTGTTGGGAAAATTGAATGTCCACATGCAGAGGACAGAAACTAGACCCTTATTTCTCAACCATTACAAAAATCAACACAGAACGGATTAAAGACTTAAATGTAAGAACTGAAACTACTGGAAGAAAACATAGGTGAATTGCCTCAGAACATTGGAATGGACAAGGATTGGGCCAGGGATTTAGTTCAGTGGTTTCACTGCTGCTGTGCAAGCACAAGGACCTGAGTTCGATCCCTGGTACCAAAAACAAAAAAAAGGAATGGACACGGATTATTTGAAACAAGAACCTCCCACCCCCCATCCCCCCCAAAAAACCCCACAGGAAACACAGGGCAAAAGTAGACAAATGGGATTATATGACACTAAGAAGCTTCTTCACAGCAAAGAAACAATCAACAAAGTGCAGAGACAACCTACATACTGGGAGAAAATATTTGTAGACTGTACATTTGATAAGGGACTAATTTCCAGAACACATAAAGAATGCCCAAAAACCCTTAAGAGAAAAAAAAAAAAAAAAAAAAAAAAAATCCAATAAAGTGGGAAATAGAGCTAAATAGATGCCTGTCAAGTGAAGACATGCCAATGTCCAACAGAAATATAAAATGCTAATCATCTTGGATCTGCAAATCAAAACCATAATGAGATTGTAACCTCACTCCAATTAGAATAAATGTTATTAAAAAGACTAAAGATAACAAGTCTAGTGAGGACGTGCAGAAAAGGGAACCCTTGCACATTGTTTGGGATAATATAAATTAGCGCAATCATTATGAAAATGTTCTTCCAAAAATTAAAAATAGAGCCTCCATATGATCCAGCAAGTCTACCACTGGACATATAACCAAAGGAAGTGGAGTTGGAAGAAATATCTGCACCTTGTGTTCATTCAGTCCTATTCATGACTGCCAAGAAATGAGAAGAAGCTAATTGTCCATCAGCTAGTGAGTAGATGAAGAAATGCATGTCCACTGTGGAATGCTGTGCTCAAGACTCAAAAATGAAAGTCTGCCATTTGCAATAATGTTTATGGATGGAACTAGAGACCCTTGTGTTGAATGAAATAATCCAGGCACAGAAAGACACATACTGCATGATCTCAGCCACACATGGAGTGGAAAACAAAACTGACCTCACAGAAGTTGAGCATAGAACTGTGGCTACCAGAGGGCAGGGCAAAGGGTGCAGGGAGGGACAGGAAGGTTCAGGAGTGGGTACCAGGTAAAGCTGGAGGACAGCAAGACAATTTGACGTTCTATTGAACAGCAGAGTGGCTGTAGATGATGAACATGTTTTAAAAAGAAGTGATTTTTAATGTTTTTACCATAAAGAAATGAATGAGGAATTACATGTTTATCCTGACTTGAACATTATGCAACAAACATGTATATCAAAGCTTTACATGGCACCCATAAATATGTATAATATTTTTATCTATTAGTGAAAAGTAAATTCAAAAAAGAATTCAAACAATACAATTCAGTAGAAGAACAAAACGAGACAAAGGAACTGTGTGTTTACATGGCGAAATAAAGGACCCTTTGCAGGAGGCAGGGACTTATTGCAATAGGTTTTCTGTAGCTATTGGTAACACAGACTGGGGAATTTTAAAGAAAATGGTTTCTTTGGCTCATGGCTTAGAAGCACAGAGCACAGTGTTAGCATCTGGTGGGGGCTCACTGCTGCATCATGACATGGCAGGGGGATCCGATGGTGACACAGAGTGAACACGTCACAGAGAGCTGCCTTGAAAATGACCCTTCTGAGGATCCTTTATTGCACTCCCCCATCAGCCCACGAGTGATTGATCCACTTGTGGGGACAAAGCCCCAGAAGCCAACCGCATTTCATACGAGAAATTAAGTGCAGGGCCTTCGCCTTGAGCTACATCCCCAGCCCTTTTTAAAATTTTGCCAAAAATTTCCAAAGATGAATGTCATTATATTGTATACCTAAAATGTACCAATGATTAGAATGAATAATTGATAATGCAAAATAGGAAGAAAAGGTCCAAAGGGGTAGGGGTAGTGGGAGGGGCAGGGGAAAGGAAAGGGAAAGGAAAAATGCTGAGAAATGGAAAACATGGAAATAAAGTCTTTGTAAATAGGGAAGGGTGGAGGGGGTGGAGGGCTAGGAATGGGTCAAAAATAAGAACCAAGATGCATTATGTAAAGGTACAATTCCCAATGAGAAATGTAATTGTGTTGTATACCTACAATGTACCAATAAAAGAATTTAATAAAAAAATATATTAAAAATTTTGCCAAGCTGCTAAATGGTCAAGGCTGGACTTGAACTTGCAGTCTTCTGACCTCAGCTTCCCAGAGTGCTGGGGCCACAGGATCACAGGCCTCCACCTCCCTGCCTGCAACCTGATTCTTCTGAAAGGCCTCAGTCAGCTCTTGGTCTCAGTGGAGACTCAATTGTAGTGTGAACTCTGGCAGGGATGTCCAAGCTATAGCCAGATGGCTGTGGGGTGTGTTGTCAGTCAAGGCTCGCTAGAGAACTAGATTTACTGTTAAGATACATGAGGTTAAAAAAAAAAAAAAAAAAAAAGATACATGAGGTAGGCTTCCACTGCAATTAAACCTGAATCCTGAGGTTTTAGTGTAGAAAAAACAACTCAAACCTTTGGCTCAAGTGAGCGCTGAGAGGGCTCTGCGAGCCTGCTGCGGCACGCGTGCCATAAGTCACCACCACTGCCCTAGCAAGTGCACCGGCCACAAGCCCAGGCTCCAGCTCCTTAGAGAAGGCACAGCCTGTGTGACATTGGCCCAGGCTCATTCCCCAACCCCAGCTGCCTCCCTGGGAGCTCTGATCACCGAAAACCAAGAACTGTGAGCCACATATGTGTGGACACTCATTGCCCTGCGGCCCAGCCCGGCCCACCCTTTGTAGAGAGGCAGACTCTGGATCTAGCTCTGGGTTTATTCTCATTTGCGCAAACGGACACTGAAGAGGTAATCAATAAGGGCTGATGGTTCCAAGATCCCTTGCTCCCCACATTAAATATGCATCAGATAGGCACAGTGTGAGCTTTCTTTTCTGTATCAACCCCCGCCCTTGTGCATGGAGCTTTATGACTTGCTGCTTGTGTAACACGTCCATGTGCTCAGCATTCCCTCTGACAGCCTTGCATTCCGTTGCTGACCTTCTGGCTCCTCTGGGCGGCGATGTTGAGGAGACACTCTTAAGGAAAGACCCCAGCGGGCTTCCCTGTGCCTTGCCCCACCCCCTGGGCCCTTTCTCTGGATTCATCAGCTGCTGGGATTCGAGGACCTGCGTGGACTCATGGTCCTTCATCTGCCTGGATTCAGAAGTCAGGTCCCAGGGATGGCTACTATTAAGCACTCCGATTGACCTTTCAGTAGTTACATTAAATGCTCTCTGTCCACCACCATCCAGCCTGATTTAAGAGATGTTTTGATGTGATTCACAGGCCGGGCTTCCCTAACTGCCCTCATTAAACTTTCTCAGTGCTGAATGGACTCCAGTCCCTGGGTGTTCATTCTTGCCCACACCTTCCCCTTGGCAGTTTTAGAGCGCATCACTCTCTCTCAGGGGGCACCCCAAAGCCTCGTGGTCCCTGTCACTCACCTTTACTTATCACATCTCGTGGTCTAGCAAAGCTCAGCCACGACTTGTTCCATGGGAGCAGCCGTGGAGAAACGAAGCCATCTCCTCCTGGACAGGCCCCGGCCCAGCGCCCAGCCTCCCGTGGGGACACCACAGCCAGCGAAGGCCCAGAGGGCTCCCCGTGCAGAGTTCAAGGCCAGGACGCTGGCCTCTGTCCTAGGTTTCTTCTCCTACCCCCAGGGCTCTCATCTCGGGGTGACCTTGGTCCCATGGAAGTCTTGTCTGACACCCGTACAGCCCACCATACCATGTTCCTGTGCCAAACACACTCCTTCATCAATAACCTCATTTAATTGAATTCTCTAACATCACCCCAGGAGGCCTCATATTCAGCTGGCCCCAGTGAGGTCAGGATGAGTGATTTACAATGACATGTTCATTCTCTCCAGAGGCTGGGCCATTTTGAGAAGTACACAATGCGACCCAGAAGTGGATGCCATTCACAGTTTACAAGCGAGGAATCTGAGGCAGAGTTTGCAGCAAGAAGGGAAGCCACGAGGCATCCACTTTGCTGCGCCAGACCAGGGCAGAGCGGAGGGTCCTACAGCCCACAGGGGTACAGCAGCTACCCAGTATGGTGGAGGCAGCAGCTGTCCAGCTATGAGGTCCAACTTGGCCTAGACTTGATTTCTCCAAATCCTCTTAAATCTGTAAATTACTCCCCTGGCCAGTATCCCTGGCCACAGATGTGTTTCCAGGGTCACAAGTATACAATGGCCAGCAGTAGAAGGCTGGCAAAGACAGTGGTGGGAGGAAAGAGTAAAAGGCACTGCTGTTTTGTTTCTACAAGGATCAATATCCAGAGAACAAAATAAAACAGATCATAAAATATTCTGTGAGGATCAGTGAAAAAAGAATCATATTTAAGATAATATTAACATTCTCCATTACACTGAGCAGATTACTCAGGATTAAACATCCAAACTCCTTGGTGTAGCTGCTTGTAAACCTAGCATACATAGGTTCCAGTGGGCAGAGAACACTCCTATTCAATTTAGTGTCCAGAGGGGCGGGGATTTAGCTCGCTGGTTCCACTGCCTGCTTTGCAAGCGCAAGGACTCAAGTTCAATCCCTGGTACCAAAAAAAAAAAGAGACTCAATTTAGTGTCAGAAACTCTTTGTCCTTTTTAGTATCTCTCAGTATCTATGACTATGGTTGCTGTAGGGGCAGCACTGGGGAATATTAGTGAAAGATAATGACAGATGCTACCACAGCGTCAGCACAGAGCACCCAGAGTCAAGTTGAATGCAGAAATGGAAGATGGGTGTGGTTATCTTCTTCAGACTCTTAGCCAAGGGAGAAACAGGTCTTTATCCTGACACAGAGTGTACAATGACAAAGCCCAAGTGAGAGCCAGAAGTGGGCAGGAAGCGGACATGACAAGGTCAGTAGGCAGCAAGGACATGGTGAGGGTACCAGACATGTGGTGCCAATGTTAACTGGGCATTTACTTGACAGCCCCTGTGCTTCACCCAGGACATGCTCGGTGGCCTCCCTGCTGAAGAGGCCCAGGTGCTTCCTGCCCAGGCTAGTGTGAAGAGCACTGCAGAGTTCTGCTGGATATGCAGGCCATGCTTCGGTCAGAGACAGCAGCGCCACCTGCTGCCCTGGGACGGGGTGAGCCAAGCGACACAGTTCAAGAGCCCGGGGCTGGGTCTTGGTCTTGTCCCTCCATGGGGCATCCTCCTGGAATTTAAGGAAAAACTAAAAATAGAGGTATTAGGAGTATGTTGGTTAGGTTACTTTTGTCTCCAAACAGAGAAAGCCTACCTCAAATTGTCTTCTTCAAAGAGGAAAAGTGTAGTAACCCCAAACAAAGATTTGGAAGATGGTAAGGTCTCAGGTTCAGCTTCTCCATGTGCTCCAAATCCTTTTTGCTGCTGTTCTCCTCGAGGACATGATCTTCTTGGGCCATAACAGCGAAGCCAACACACAGGGACCCTGGGCATATTAGGCCATAGGCTTTCTTCATCCTTGAAGTTCAACACTCTGCTCTGCATCTTTCTAAGCAGACTTTTCTTTTGGGTCCAAAGGCAAAGATGCATTCTCTGCTTCAACTTTATTCCTCATTATGATGTTTCCAGAATTTTGATGCGGCTCTCAGACAAAACCACTATTACTTCAGCTCTCTCATCCTTAAAGCATAATTTGGGTATGAGTTGTGTCCTGTATTTGTTGAAGCCTCACTGAAGAAGGTGCATCAGGGCAAACTGAGGATGACATCAAATCCTAATGTGACCTGGGTACCTCTACAGGGAGCATCTGCTAATTTCAAACTGAAGCCACAGTTTATTACAATAAAAGACATTGCCATTAAGCCCCCTCAAAATGTCCCCCTTGCTTCAAACACACTTACCATTCCTTCTCTTTCTGAAGCAGTTCTGGATGTCTTCTTTCCTGAGTGTCTTTAGCTGCACTATTGTGGCTGCAATGACCTGAATTCATTCAAAACATTCATCTTCCGTGGTCATTTTGACTTGGAGGAAGAGCCAGCAGTTGCAGTGTCAGATCCAATGAGTAAAGTGGAAGAGGACATAGCACCACGTCTTTACAAGCCAGCCTTTCTGTTGGACGGCACTCAGTAGCAGTATTCACTTTATGTTTTATCACACCTCATAAAGATGCTCATAAAAGAGGACCCCAGAACTGATGCAGAAAGTGGCAAGAGAGATGGGATCAGTGTGTTCAAAGTGAGGTGAGTTCATGGAAATGTGTCTTTTACTATAACAAGTTTTTTAAAATTTAACCCTCCCCTATGAGTTTTGATTAATGCTTGTATATGTGCATAGACAGATAGATTTATCTATAATTAGATGGATATCCCAGACTGGTTTGCGCACACACACATGTCGGGAGCAATGCTACATGATTTTAGGGAAAAATCATTTGGTTAGCCTAGTTCTCCTGCCTACAGCCCAGCTATGGAATTCGGAGACATAATTCCATTTTGGCCTCCAGTCACAACTGAGACCTCAGTGATCCCATGATGCTGTGATTCTCCCGGACAAGAAACATCCTGGGAGCTGAAGACATCCTGGGAGGAACAAACATCTACTCAGTTCCTCCTTGTTCTTGGACTGTTACATCTTGTTTACCTGGATGTACTGAACTCTCTGCAAGTCATCTGTTACATTTGTTTCTCCCAATGTACTGAACAAAAGGTGTGGTAAGCTAGGAGTTTTTTGTCTTTGTCGCCTAGAGTAGCACTGATCAGACCCAAAGCTCAGCTTCTTCTCAGTCTCATTTTACTACCTTTCCTGTAATTCACCATGTGCTGCCATGGCTCACAGGAGACTAGGACTCACTGCAGAGGTTCTAGTAACGTCCCCTTTCCCTGTTCCCTACAAATCAGATCCAGGGGTGAACTCGCCTGTGAGACAAACTCAGAGTAAAAGAGACAGCACACAGATCTCCCAGGACAATTTCTGGACTCGGATGAGGGACACTGGTGCTAAGAGTGTCCAGCTGGGGGTAATTTTCTATCTTTGCTGAGTCACAACTATGGGTCGGTCTCTGTCATCAGAGCAGCATAACTTTGCCAAATTACTTAAGTCGCTGTTAAAGCAAGCTATGTATCCAGTACCTAAGGATGCTGTGATCAATTTGTTAAAAGACATACAAATGTACGTCCCATCTTTTCCCCAGGAAGGGACAACTAACTTAATAGCGTGGGAACGTGTAGGTACCGTTCTCCGTGAGGCCCGGCGAAGGGGTGATCGTCTCTCCCCCCGAACGCTCCCCACTTGGGCCTCAGTCCGCTCTGCTCTCAGATTCTCTCAGTTCAGGAAACCTCGGCTACCCCTACTCTCCCCAACCCTTCTGTCCAGGCTTCCCCTTGTTCGGCTTCTTCTCCAGTTTGCTTTCATCTCACTGCGGCTTCTGCTCCACCACCACAGCGTGCTGAGGAAGACCCTAACTCTCTAGCCCCTCAGCCATCTCGCAAAGGTCTAGCTGCCCCCCTTGTGAAGCCCTCTTCTGGGGCCACTCCCTGTCGCCGTACCCTGCAAAAGGCTGTGACATGGAGCAAGGCGGTGGGAGACCCTTTGTGCTGTCCTGTCTCAGTTTTGCCTGATCCTGATGACCCAGAGGTGGACATGTATGTTCACGCCTCATTTTAACATCCTAAAGGACCTCAGGCAGAGTGTGCTAACTAATGGTGTCCAAAGCCCCTATACCGTGGGTTTGCTGGACACTGTACTTCAGACTTATTCTCTGGTTCCGCATGACGTTTTTCACCTTGTGAAAATGTGCCTATCCCCAGCTCAGCATCTCCACTTTGAGGCAGACTGCATTCTTTAATCAGGGAACAGGCTCATAAGAATGCTCAAAGAGATCCTCAGTAGAGAGAAGTTACTATCGACATGTTATTGGACACAGGTGACTTTTCGGATCTAAGCAGGCAGGCCTGTTGCCCAGAGTTACTCTTTCACCAGCTAGAGGACCTCCTGCAGAGGGCTTGGGCTTCCGTGCCAGTTGAGGGTGCACAGACAAAATCTTTTACTCAAATCCTGCAAGGGCCATTGGAAACTTATACAAAATTTGTAGCGAGACTACAACAAACTATTAGGAGACAGATTTCTAATTCCCAGGCAGCAGACATCCTGGTCTTACAGCTAGCCTACGAAAATGCTAATATGGATTGCAAACGGGCAATAAATCCTGTTCGCTCCTCTAAAGATCTTGGAGCCTATATTAAGGCATGCCAGAATATTGGGTCTCCTTTATACAATGTGGCTCTGACGGCTCAAGCCATCTCCCAACATTTACACGGTACACACAGCGATTTAAAATGTTGTCATTGTGGAAAAACGGGGCATCTCAGAAAGAAACTGCAAAATGAAAGTGGCTTTGCAAGCTGACCCAGAGCCACTGAGTCAGGCATCCAGAAAAAATAAGTTGCCACCTGGCCTTTGCCCTCAATGCCGAAAAGGCATTCTCTGGGCTAAAGATTGCCGCTCCAAGGAAGGTGCACTGCTGCCAGGAAACGGAAATCGAGCCTTTCCCTGGGCTTGGGAAACAATAGGGGATCAGGGCCAGGGGCTCCAGTCCCGAGTCAGTGGTACCTGGTTCAGACCTGTGCACAAGTACAAAATCAGATGGCGTGGGTGTCTGGAGGGACATTTCTTCCCTCGTCAGGGGAACACTCAGGAGCTCAGGAATAGATCTTCCTGCTGCTCAGAGAGTTCACCTGCTGGGAGGTGAGACTCCGGTATCTGTCTCCACAGTAGTTCATGGACCCCCCCACCCCCCGGAACCATTGGTTTGATACTTGGAAAATTCTCTCCAACTTTGAAAGGCACTACTGTTATTCCGGCTGTTGTTGATTCTGATTGTACCTCTGCATTGTGTGCCCCTGTTAGCTCCACAGGACTCTGGGTCATAGAACAAGGAGATTATATTGCACAATTTTTGCTTTTGCCTAAACCAAAATTAAATAATGTTTAGCTTTAAAATTTCCCGACAGGATCCTCAGGATGTACTGAACTCTCTGCAAGTCATTTGTTACATTTGTTTCTCCTAGTCTTTGCTGCCCAGAACAGCACTGATCAGACCCAAAGCTCAGCTTCTTCTCACTCTCATTTGTCTACCTTTCCTCTTATTCACCGCGTGCTGCCCTGGCTCGCAGGAGACCAGGACTCACTGCAGAGGTTCTGGTAACGTCCCCTTTGCCTGTTCCCTACACACACACACACACACACACAGAAATAATAAACTATATAAGACATTTTACAGGTTTTTTTCTCTGATTGAGATTATGATTTTTAATCTTCTTTATATTTTTTAGATCAGAAAAAAGAAAACTCTTTAAAACAAAGCAGGAATTGTTAATGTTTCCCACCGTGCAATACTAACAGGAAAAGCCTGACCTTCCTCTCACCCATCCTCCCTCACCCACCACCCTGTGCAGCTGCTCCTCACTGGGAGAAGCAGGAAGCCAGTGTCTGGAAGGAAAGCCTCCTCAGCTAACTCGGTCCAGTGAAGGCCAAGCCTGGGAGGTGACAGAGGTCTCCTCCCAGGGAGGCAGGGCTGTGTCACGAGCACACCCCGGCCCGGCCTGTCAGGCTCTGCCTTACTCGAGACTGGCCCAGGGCCCTTTCCACTCTTGACTCCACCGTGCCCAAGCTGGAACGGGGCCTTCAGATGGGTGAGCAAGCAGGGCCTGGAGGTGGGTTAGCACAGTGCAGGGTGAGACCTGGCTGGTGTCACCCCAGAGCTATCTGCACAGATTCCAGGTCTGACAGAAAAGAATCAGCTGCCCTGCTCCACACTTTCCTAGAACAAAACCCTGTTCTCTGTTTATGGGTGTCTGCTGTGTGCCCTCAGTGAACAGATAGGCAGGAAACCCAATGCAAATCACGGTTCTCCCTGAATTTCTCCCTCTTCACCCTGACAGGAAGCAGTGACTCACCTTGAGATCCAAAGGGTCAAACCCAAGCACCTCCCATGATCATCTCTTGAGGAACACCAGCCAAGAGGCCCCTGCCGGAACCACTGGAGGAGCCCCGGAGTTCCGAGGCATAAGTGCTCTGACAGCGTCAATGTCCCCTTGCTCTGCTCCAAGCACAGAGAAGGGATTCAGAATGAATAGGGGCACAAATGGGTAAATGGATGAACAAAAGAAGGAAAAATCAGACCCTCATGTTCCATCTCCTCAGCGTCAATCTCCCTTGATAAGAGACACCTCCTCTTTAAGCTTGTGTGTCTGATTTACTAAACACTGCGTGGTTTCTCTCATATGAGAAACCCAAAGTACAAAGAGCAAAATAAAAGCTAGAGAGTAGGAAACAGGGAGATAGATCTTTTGCCAAAGGGAAGGCCATCACGAAATAGCAGGGTGGAGGGAGAAGAAGGGAAGCAGATGAAAAAAGAACTAGATGCATTATGTCCATGTATCAACTCTCCGTGAGGAGTCCAGTCATTATGGACTGATACAGATAAAAATTAAAGTGATGCCTCCTGTTAATGACAGTTTTAACCCAGGTGCAGCTCAGACACTATCCTGACAGGCAAGAGATTATCAAACACATGAAGCACATTCCCCATCAACGCTAACACAGCTTATTTTGTTTTTTTCTCTTCCTGTTCAATGATGAAATAAATCCCAGTCTGGCACAGGGTAAATCTCCTTTTTTCTTTTTTTGGCACCGGGGCTCAAACTCAAGACCTTGCACTTTCGAGGCAGGCCCCAGAACCACTGAGCTAAATCCCCAGCCCCTGAATCTCCATTTTTAAAGAGCACTTAGATTTTACTAATTTATTTGGCATATACGTAATTCAAAGGAGGATTTTATCTCAGTGCTTTATTCATGCCTTCTAGTCATATTCCTCTGGAAATGGCCCTGCACCTACCCGAGGCCCAAGGCTCTAGGATGGGCTTGTGGGCTCTGTGTGTGTGTGTGTGTGTGTGTATGTGTGTGTGTGTTGAACTTCGTTTTCCAAAGCCACAACATGAGAGAATCCATGGACCAGTTCAATCCATAGGACTTGGGGGGGCAGCTGAAATAGCAAAATCTAGGCTATGATTTCTCGGAAAACTGCAGAGGAAATGGGGCTTGACTCTGAATCTAGCAGGCACCTTTCCTTGGATTCCAGGAACTACGGTGCATGATTTTTCAAAAGGAAAGAGTCCATTTTCCCCAGCACTGTGGCAGCACGGGGCCATCTCCCTCCATGCTGGGTGGGTGGCAGCTGGGCAGGAACTGACCTCCCAGATGAGCCCCGGGGGTGAGGCCCCAGGCTGGGAGGAGCCCCCCTCCAGGCTCCAGGCTCTTCAGTCTCCATAATTACTGTGCTGAGGCTCCCTGCACCTCTGTGGGAGCAGAGAGAGCCTAAGATAAAACTCAGATAAAACTTGATTTTTAAAGTAGCATTAACTGCATGCCCGGGCATCCAGAGGGCTCCTGAGCAGAGGGGAGGAGGAGTCAGAAAGCCAGGTGGGTCCCCAGGGAGTGAGCACTCAGGGGCTGTGGCCTCCTGGGAGAGCCTCGGCCAGGCTGCCGCTGTCCATCCTCTCCCAGCAGTGTGCTCCCAGCCTCCTCCAGGCTTCGGCCCTGGTGTCTGACTTCCCTTGCAGACCTGCTCTCTGCACAAAGCAGGGAGGCAGAGCCCTTGGTGGCCCGGAAGAGATGGACAGGAGCTTTAATGAGAACCCACAGGAAGGCTGCAACCAGGGTGTGAGGGGATGGGACAGTGGGCCCAGACCCCAGCCTCCAGCCACTGCTCCTCCACTCAGTGGGTGCAGGGTGCTCACATGCTCCTGCTGGGCAGCCCAGGACATGCTTGCTGCCCCCTGACGTTGCCTCTGTGGCTGGGTTCGAGCACCTGCCTGGGGCCTGGCTGCCAGGGGGCTTGTGACGATGCTAGGCCTTGAACCCCACTTCCTGCGGGGCTGGCTCCCAGAAGGAAGGGTACTCAGCTGCTGCATACCTTGTAAGCCAGGAACCACACAAGTCTAAAGCCAGGAGTCCTGGCCACCATGCCGTGGTTATCGGTCTCATCCTACCCCAGGGGAGGCTAAAGCCAGGCCCCTCGCTGCGGCACCACCTCGGGTCTGGTTGGGTCATGGCCTCAGAGACCACACAGCTCAGCAGCTCAGACGAGGAAACAGGTTTCCTGAGATCAAGTCTCAGCTCCAGCCGTGACCACCAGAAATGAGAATCCCGGGTCTCCATGGGACTCTGCACCCTCCCACCTCACCCACCTGCTTGCTGGCTATGAACCCATACGAACTTGCACGCACTAAAGCAGAATGGTTACGATCTCCTTAAAACAGAACCCAATTTCTCTACTTTCATGTTCCACCTCCCAGCATCCTTGCTGGGTTGTTTTTTTTTAGCTTCTGCTAGAAGAAAACCCTTCACTAACACAACCCTGCCTGTTATACTCCTCAACACTACACCATAACTGCTCAGGGGCACTGATTAATATTTGCCCAAATCCTGAGCCCTGCATGGCTGGTTCTGAACGAAAAGAAAATGGTGCTATACAGGGATTTGTTAGGAGGAGGAGCAGAAGAAAGAAGGAGTGAGACAGAACAACCTTTCCATTTACAAATCCTTTGAAAACTTGAAGACTCGGCCACTCCTCAGGTGATGGGCCTCTTGATCTGCCTAATGATGGAGCCCTTGTTTCATTTAATCACTTCCAGACCCATAACCTCGCTTTATTTCATCATGATCTATGAAAAATATAACTCCCGCCCTGCTAGATGTCAGATATACCTAGTTCGCGTCCCTTGCATATTGAAGAATGAATTCCAAGGGACAAAGGAGGTTGGGAGTAGCGAAGTTTTATTAAGAGAAAGCTCCTGAGAGACAGGCAGGATCCCAAGTGGGTGGCCACTGCGGCCCTTTGTCAGGGGTAATTTATACAACAAAATCACAACGTGGGTACAACGTGGGTCAAACTAGAATCACCCTGTAGGATTACAAGTGTAGTGGACCCTTGACTCGTGAACTTAATTCGTGCACAAGGGCTGGTTGCAACTCAGGTTGGTCAGTTGAAAGCTCAGGCTCCTCTACACAGCCTTCAAAGTCTCTCTCCTGTGTATAGGCAGATCTGTGTCCTTAGAGAGACACTGGCCCAGGATTTCTCAACCCCACACAGGGAAGGATCCTGTAATGTTCCTTCCAGGACTCTTTAAGGGTTAAATCTGTATCTGAGACAATCTGGAAGCAGAAGCAGCCAGCATTTAGGTTATAACTCAAGACTTTGGTCATAAGTCAAAACTAAAATTCCGGTTGTAACCCAAGTTGTTTGTATGTCAGACCAGTCGTAACTCGGGGATCCACTATATAGCTGCTAATATTGATCCGATAGGGAAACAAGTCACATAGCAAGGGTACATGGAAAGATCAAAGGAGGTCTTGCAAAAGGAGTATGGGCCCAGGTCACACACCTGTGTCTGAGGCCCAGCTGGGGCCCGGGCTCGGGTCCAGGTGGTGCTAATTACAGTAGACTGTCAAGCTGCCATTCATCTCCAGGGAGGCTGCCGGCCTGGCTATCAATTTTCCATCCCGAGGCCTGGCTCTTTCCAGATTTGCCTCGAGCCACGATTCTGATGTCTTTATTTTTGGTGCGGACTTCTTTGAGGGCTCAATCCCTCTCTGACTGTATATTAATTTCTATCTAACTCAGCTGTCTGTAATAATGACTGTTTAAAATGTCACCAGGATCAGGGAACTTAGTGGGGAAAGGTCATGTTTGCGATACGAGCGGATGGACCCAGCAGATAGATTCCAGGCCTTAAGTACGGCAAGCCAAGAATTGCAAACACACATCCAGTGGTAAAGGAAAAGCAGCTACATCTACTGAAGGTCGAGGGAAGATGAGCTCAGAGCAGATCTGTGCCAACCAAAATGTGGCATGAAGAGAAGAATGGTGCCGAGATGACAGGAAAGTAAAAAGCACACAGACAAATCAGGCTTTCTAAAGAATATGCTTCTCACTGGGTCTCTAGTTAGACTAACAAGAAGGACTGACAGGCCGCTGAGTCATCCCAGGTTAGAGTTCACTCTGATTACATTACACACATGAGATGCAGCCCCTATGTATGAACCTCTGAGAAGGTCAGAGTGGGGAAAAGCTTACAGAAGGTCAGACCAGGCCGGGAGCCTCAGAGATTTCCTGGGTCTGAACCATGGAAGGAGGGGGCGCCCTGTGGCCCAAACTCAAGTGTGTGTGTGGGGGTGGCCTCCCAGCCCCCACTGTGCTACCTGTACTATGTGTGTTGGGAAAGTGGACTATTTTAATTATAATTATCTATTAATTATAATTAATGCTTTCAAACGAGTCAACTACTTTCTTTAAAGGGTGTTAAACTGAACTCACAGAACACAGAAGGGCAAACCATCTTCTGCTGATTTCCAGACTCACATTTTCACATGTTGCATCTCTGCGTCAGTAACAGTGCTGTTTCTCTCTTAGGAATACACAGAATAATGGTGGCGTCTTAGATTCGGTGAACACTACGTTGTAAGCTCTATGTAACAGCAGTGAGTGGGTTATGAGGGGCGGACTAAGCTGTAGCTACCCCTCATTTTAATGTTACCCACAGTGTCTGTGACGTGGGTGGTGAGTCTTGAGCTCAGCGCTTTTGTGCGTCAGCCCATGGTGGCCCCCTTTACACTTCTGGGAAAGACCAGGCGCTCGATGGCTTCTACTCTCTCCAATGTGTTTCATGCTACTAGGAAAACAGATGTGGTGACCATGTCTTCCTCAAAGGTGGTCCTCCCCCGTTTTTTGTGGTATTGGGAATCCAACTTGGGACCTTGTGCTTGCAAGGCAGGCGTGCTGCCACTGAGCTAAATCTCCAGCCCTCAAAGGTGGTCTTATTAATCAAAAACAAGTAAACTATGAACATTAACTAGTTATAGAAGAATATGCCAAGAAAAAGCAAGGCTCAAACATCTGCTTCCTCCTCCTGCTGCTTCCTCATGCAGAGCTCTCTGATGCACTGAAATTCAGCTCTAGTGAAGCAGCCCTGCCCCGTCCAGGAAGTCACCCGAGGTGATGAAGGCATCCTGACGCCACAAGCGGTGGTGAGTGTCACAGCTGACGCGCCATGGAGATGACGTGCAGCTGGCTTTACCGACAGGCTCTGAGGAAACTCACCCGACAGGTTTAGAGTCTGACTAACGTCTGGGAGGGCACTGATTGACTCTGTACAGTCACACGTCTGACAGGGACACAAATGAAGACAGCCGCAGCGGTGTCCTGAAGCCTTAGCGAGCAGGCTCGCGCGTGCGTGCGGCTCATCCCTGGAGCGAGCGCGTTCTGCGCGTGCGTGGGGCAGGGTGTGGCACATGACTGTAGCGAGTACCATCTGCTGAGCGGCTTCCGCCACACCACTTCGGCCGCCCACGTGGTGCATCTTAGAGGCGTCCTAGAGAGTTACCCGCTTTTCTGTGGGGAGGAATTCAGCCTCAGCGCTGGGATGCTCCCCGCCTGCTGCTGGGAGGGAGCCAGGCCCACCTGTGCTCCCTTCCTCGGGTCTGGAGCAGCTCTCTCCGCTTTCTGAGGGGCTTGGGTCAGGAGCGGACGGCAGTGAATAGGAAGAACAGGTCCCGCCGCCTGGGCTGGAGAAGCTGCCGCTCTGCCAGCTCTCAGCGCACTCCTGCGGACCTGTCTGATCGACGTCCCGCCTGGCCGGGCTGCGGGGCCCCAAGAGTCCAGGAGAGACTTCTGTCACCTGGCGGGGCACAGACCAGCAAACGCTGGCCAGCGCTGGGGCGACAGGTCTGTCCGCGTCGCGCAGGGCCTGGTCCGCCCTCCGTGCGCCCAGAGCTCGCCCCTCACACGGGGCTGCTCCGGCAGCGGCCTCCCGGAGGTTGGGGAAAGACGCTTCTTTCCAGCTCCATTCGACACCTTGGAACCCAGAGACCTGCACCCGTGGAGAACACCTTAAAATAAGATGGAATTGTATAACCGTAAGTGTGCTGTAACCCTAAAGTGTGCTGTGACTTTAAGAGTGCTGTAACCTAAGTATAACACAATCATAAGAGTGATGTGTAACCATGAGATATGAAAGTAATGAAAGTAGAACCTTAAGTGGTATGGCACTGATAAGGGTGTAGCCCAAACTGGACGGGGCGTACCCCGAATGGGGCAGAGTATGCCCCAAGCTGGACAGTGTGTTAAGTCTGAACCAATACCACGAGCGCCCAGCTAAAATAGTATAAAAGGAGCTGAAGACCCCAAGCAAGTCGACGATCCGTCCACCGACCAGTCGGCCAGTCAGTCTGATGATCTGACTACCGACCAAGAGACATCTGCACACCTGATCCCGCTGGGAGGAGCATTGCCGCCGACCAGATGAGACCAGAGGATGAGGCAAGCGGGGAGACGGATAGCCTAGCGCCGACTCAACGCCCTTCGTCTACGGATCGGACCCTCTGACCCCACGGGAGGAAACGTCGCGCTCCCATAAGGACTTGCGCAGTACAGGTACAGGGACGTGGTAATTGGCAGACTTAATATTGTGTGGTAATTGTATTGAAACGAATTATAATAATACAAGATAAGTGTGTGAACTGCCATCCGAGTCCGAGTCCTCTTTACCCACGGTACCTGCTCGCCACACACCTGAACCCCGAGAACTCGCTGGTCTCCTTTTAAGAGATCTTGTGGTGCTGTGGGACTCCCGGAAGCCTACTTAGGGCATGGGGTCCCGAGGTGGGCATACAGGCGGACCCCCGGGACCCACCCTGCAGAGTCAGGACGGACTCCCGGTGTCCAGCACGGGGTTCCACTTGTATCTAGTGGGTCTACCTTGCTTAAACTCAATTCAATGTCTACCAAGAACTTTCACAATTCAGCATAGAGGCTCCGAAACATTCATGGTGAAAATAGTAAGTGCTCACTGCAGAAAATTTGAACAGCAGAAAATTAAAATCACACATATTTTTATTCCTAGAGACAACTTCCGCCCCCTTGTTGCTCTTCTTTCCAACACCGCCCCCCCATCCATTGGCAGACAGCAGATGAACACGAGGCTCACGTCAACTGCCACCCTTACCCCAATCTCTAGGAGAAGGGCTTTCTATTTTAATTATAAAAGCAAATTTTTGCTTGAATATTCTACAACATAATAGCCACCTAGTATGTAGCCTTTTCATTCTGATAGTACAGGTTTTACTATAAGCATGTACAAAATGCAGTGCATTCTGAATCGATGTCTAAAATGAAAACATCTGATTTTTCAGAGTAAACAGGTTCAGACTGTCATTTTCATTCAATACTTTTTGAAAAAAGGCAAAACGAGGAAGGAGATTCAAATAGATTGGTGGAGTGAACTTGATACAAAAGATTGCTACTTGAGTAGAATGTGTCCTGCATACCGAGTATTTCTGGCACAGTGAATAAATCCTTCACCTATATGTTCCCTTTACTTTTCACTACCAAGAAAATTGGATATAGTTACTCACCTAAAAATTAAAACCAATGAGGATTCTGTATCAAGAGGTTCTCTTTGCTTTTTTGTTGATTTGAAGTCTCTGGTTCTACGTCTCCATTATACTTAAGGTTACAGAGTCAGGTAGGAGAGAAATTTTGAAAGTGTCAGCAGGGATTAGAATTCCTGACTGGGGCGACTGTAGGTTCAGCTGATTCTATTCTTGACATTAAAGAATTGTTAAAAGGCCTGGGAGCAAAAATGAAATCTTAACCACGCAGGTGAAATACCTGAAAACTAAGAAAACGAGATTAAACTGTTTCTAAGAGGAAGGATTTGGGGCACTGCAAAAAAAAAACTCAGCCCCCCAAAAATGCTGTACTAGCCATGTGGCTGTATCGCTTTTTAAAACCTCAAACTCATACTTGAAAGAGTTTGCTCTGCTTTCTGACATCACAAGGCTGCAGGTTACAATCCGCGGGGCCCCTCTTGCCCATGCCATGCCCCAGGCTCATTCCACATGGCTCTGGTGGGACTGTCTGTTCCAATCCCTCTTCCAGCCCTTCCTGAGGACAGAGCCCATGACCAGGACGCTCTGCCCTGTCCAGGTGCTCCATGGCCTTGTGTAAAGTCACTGGTTCAATGAAAGACCAATAAAGCCAATAAAAGTCTTTGAGGGGCTGGGCGTGTAGGCACCGGGAGAGAGCACCCCAGTTCTATCTCTGGGCTCATAAACAAAGGTCCATGTTAGCTTGGTGCCCTGGGTGGGTGGGGGGCCCTAAGCTGCAGGTGAGTGGGGAAACTCTGAGAACAAAGCAAACATAGCTAGGCACAAGGTAAGGAAAAACAGGCCCTAATGACACTGTTTGAACATCTGTATTCAATTACGCCAGCGCTTCCATTAACATAGCTTGGCTTTCCAGTTGCACAAGTCAATAAATGCTCTTTTTATGCTTAAGCTAACTAAGTGTAGGTTTCTGTCACAGGAAGACAAAGACCTGGAAAGTTTTCTGACTCCTGGTTTGTAAAATGTGGAGAAACTGAATCCCAGACAGGTGTTGGCGGAGATTAGACACCAGGGCAAGAGATGCCCAGGCTCTCCAAACGCTGTGCCAAGGAAGCAACCAGCACGGTGAAAAGCAGCCAGAGCCACAGGGCTGGAGAGCTCCCCGCCACAACCCAGACAGGTGGCCACCAGCCTTTGACAGAGCTGTGTCATTTCTGGACTCCGAAAACAGCTCCCTTTCAAGACCCATTGTGCTTTAACGTTTCCTTTAGTTTCCTTTTTCTCTTTAAGGAAGAGAGAGAATTTATCTTAGGGGTTATCTCAAGGGCAGGAGATGTGAGGTGCCCACAGACCTCAGTGGAACCACTGGTAAGCTACGCCACTCTCTGGATCTCTTGGGGGACACTGGCTTCTGAATTTTTGCTTTTATCCATTCTTCCTCCCTTCTGGTCAGGGCCCTTCTCATCTTTGGCACTCATGGGCCCACTAACATCAGACACTCAGGGCCAGGGATTTAGCTCAGTGGTTTTACTGCCTGCTGCACAAGTGCAATGACCCAAGTTCGATCCCCGGCACCAAAAAAACCCAAAAAACAAACATCAGACACTCAGCTTCCCAGACAAGCATACAAGAAACCACACCAGTTCATTTAGATTGTTTCCAGACTTTTTGATCTTAAGACCCCTTTGTACTCGAAACAGCTGAGGAATCCAAAGACCTGTTTATATTGTGTTATTTTTATCAATATTTACCATGTTCAATATGAAACCTAAGAAAAATTTTAAAGATTCATGAATTTATTTAATGATAGTGATCATAAATAATTACATGTTAATTTTAATATTTTATGGAAATTCATTATATTTTCTGAAAAATGGCTTAAAGAGTGGAATTATTTTAAATCTTTGTAACTCTCTTAAATATCCAACTTAATAGGAGATACCTGGGATTTCGCTTCTAAACAAGGTAGAATGGCAGGAACCATATGCATTTACAACTAAGCAATTCAGAAACTAAAAAAATATATGAAATGATAGCATTAAAAACATCAGGCAGTGAAGGAGTGATCCCTCAGAGACAGGAAACAAGCTGAACCCTGCAACGGCCTGAGCTGGAAGCCTTGGGTTTCCAGCCAGCAGCACCAGGAGAGCAAGCCCTGAAGCTGTGGCCTCCCCAGGTGAGGACAGGAAGCCGGGGCGTGTGAAGCCAGGGTGGGCAAAATACCCAAGGGCACAGTGTCCTAAAAGCAGGCAAATTCCCGAGCTCTCAACAGCGAAGAACTGATTGGTGAATACGTGTTTGGAAACTACCTAGTTAAAGAATAGGTTACGGGAAAAGATTAGAAGCTACATACAAGGTTGAAAATTGTGTCTATTTCCATTTTCCACAGGAAAAAAACCTTCATAATTCATGGAGCAAGAAGTAAAGTATTCCAAGAGCACGCCTCAGTTACGAGGAACATTAACCTGATCCTTTTAAAACCTTGAAAAGCAAGACTCTCCCCAACATCAAACTCTTTCTTAATCACTCCTGAGAACAAAATTCAAGGATATTTCATAGGAATACAAAAATAGCCAGCACTCAATAAGGTAAAATTCAGTGTCCGGTGTTCAATAAGCAATTACCAAGCATACAAAAAAGCAGAAAAATAGAACCTAAAATGAGGATAAAAATCAACAATTGAAATGGAACCAGAAAGTAAACTGATAATAGAATTGGTAGAAAAGAACATTAAAATAATTATTGCAACTATATTCTGTGTGTTCAAGGAACAAGTTAAAAGATTTAACAGGTGAAGTGGAGACATAGATTTACCAGACTCAGCTTGAAATTCTAGAGGAAAACTGCAATATCTGTGAATGGAAATTCACTGGAGATTGACAGTAGATATTGAAAAAGAAAAGATTAGGAAACCTGAATACAACATAACTCAAAACTATGTGAAACGAAACCCAAGGTAGAAGGCCAGGGAGAAAGTGAAGGGAGATGGTGAAGTGTGGGAAAGCCTGAGAGGAACCTGGAGTCCCTGAAGCTGACAACAGGCAAGGAACACTGGAAAGAAATAATGGCCAAGATTTTAATGAAACCAAATTTGATGAAAACTTATAAACCTGTGTACACCCAACAATCTCAATAGTGCCAGGCCAAACATGAAGAAAACTGCACCGACTCACATATAACCACGTTGATTAAAACTAGTTACAAAAAGAAATCCTTAAAAATAGTCAGAAAACACTAAACATAAAGAGAGGAACAAAAATCAGGATAATAGTGGAGTTTCTGTCATGAACAGAGAAAAACAGATGCATAGTCAGGGTTTGATATATCAAACCCACCAAGCGGTACACTTTAGATACGTGTGGCCTTTACTTCAATAAAGATGTCAGAAGACAAAGAAGACAGCTGCATTTTCACGGGCTTTTTCTCTGCAGTTTGTTCTGACATGTTGTTTTCGTTCAAGTACATAAAGGAAACCCATAGTGCTAGGTTGTTGGAAAAGAGAAATCTCAGCCTTTCTTGCTAACTGTGGATATTCTTTAATACTACACCAAAACTTGACATGTAATAGTTTCCTTGAGGTGAAGTCACAGGGGAGAAACTGAAGCCACAAGACACAGCTTTATCCTGTTGTACCTTATCAGCCGTTCCATGTGACACTCTGACATATGTGACTCTAACCGTGAAGACCCCTGCAGGAGTGCCAGGAATCCCCAGAGGCCCCTGAACCACACTTTGACAATGACTGATTTGGATGATTCAATCTTCTTGAAATTCTTTTAAGGACTAATTTATTAACTGAGACGTAGGCAACTCAGGTAGCTGGGCTCAGATCATAAAGGATCTGATAAATGAAATGAGGAAGGCGGGTTTTCTACTGATTTAAGGACTACATAAGGTGGATGGTTTGGATCAGTTCAGTTTCTGCATCAGATACAACCTTTCCTCTTTATAAACCCTCTTGAAACAAAGTTCATCAAAGACCTGTAACTGTGGTCCACCAAGGAGCAGGGGAGCACAAGGGCTACATATCACCGACCTTGAGGCAGACATGCTCTGTCTGAACACACCTGTCTCCGAGTCCCGGGAGCAGAGACGGTGGTACTCAGGTGTCACATCAGCACGTAACAAGAATTAACACGGTCTCTGGTCTAAGAAATGCCCACATAAAACGCAGAGAAAACACCATACCTTATTTAGAGTACAGAAGTTCAAGTTGTCAACATAGCTAACATTTTGTTTCAACCCCTCCATCATCACCTGCCTAAACAAGTATCTTTGATAACTAAGACCCAAGTTTCAGTGAAGGCAATCCTGACTGCTGACTCGCCAAGAATAATTTAGAAGATTTACAAAAAAATCTTTCAAGGTGACTGATCTCAAGGGTTGGGGCAAAGGTGTCAGTATGTTTTTGAGAGTCCAGTTTGTTCTTACAGGTAGCAAGTGTTAGAGCCTATCATGAAAACATCAAATTCTAAACAGGCACTGTGTTTGTCTGTTGCTGTCCCTTTGTCCTCTCTTCAGTGAGTACCTGTCTCCAAAGACCTACACTACTCGCACATGTTTGGAAACATATTAAAATGGTAAGACATAGATTTTGTCCCCAAGAGCATCTTGTAACCTAGGCACGCAGATGTTCTGTGCCATTGGAAAGGCAGATAGGCTGGTTTCAATTATAGGCCAACCTGGAGTTCTCCTAAGATACTTAAAGAAGACAGAAAAAGTAGGTTGGAAACAGAGGTCGGTGGGCAGCACACACAGGGCCGAGTGCAGGGGTCTTGGCACTTTCCGGGGAGGCATTTGGAGTCCACTATCCACTCGGGGAAAAGGAAGGGGAGACTATTCAAGGATGCCATCTCCTAACCCTGGGAGTCACACTTCAGAAGGAGGTAGATCTGGAGAGTGAGGACGGAATTGCACCAAGAACCACATTTCAGAGGATCGGTGGGAGAAGGAACCTCTGTTCCCAGCTTGTAACAATGGACCAACCGATGAGACGCAGGCTGAGCAACTCCATGGACAGATGGTAAAATGGTGCAGTGTGGACAAAGGGAGTCTGAGGATTAGGAAAACCTGAAACTGAAAAGGGCTGTACCGAACTCCAAGGCTCTATGCAAAAGTGTAAACGAGCGAAAGCTCATTTGGGAACAGTGAAAAAACAAGCCTAATTTGCTACACTGATGGGCCACAGGAAGGAACCAAAGTGTCTCCTCTAAATTCCCTGCCCCACAAAAAACAGGTTTCCTAGGGGCCTGGGATTTAGCTCAGTAGTTCCATCACCTGCCTGGAAAGCACGAGGTCCCGAGTTGGATCCCTGGTACCAAAATAAATAAATAAATAAATAAATAAATAAATACTAAAAATAAAATAAAAGATACCAACATGTTTTTTAAAAAAATAGGTTTCCTCAAACAGGGACAACTGATCAAAGAGACTTGTTAGAGTGATAGTAGTTACATTCTTCTACCAGAAAACCTTTTTCCTCTTAGAAAGGAGGTGTTTTAATGCATTTGCATTAGAAAATTGTAACCATAGTCCACTTTCTGAGAATAAAAGAATTTTTCATTTCGCTGCTCATTACTAGAATTTGAGCAGGAAAATTTGAAGTAAAAATGTCTTGGTATTAAGGCTGAATGAGAATAGATCAAGTGACCCTAACGTCACCCCACCTTCATGCGGATACAGGCTAAATGGCAACTCTGAAAGCAAAGATACTGTCTTAGGTTCCCGGTGTTTCCAGCAGGACCCAGCTTCTCTGCCAAGCCTCACAGCAGAGGCCACTGAGGTTGAATTTACCATTACAGAGAATACAGTTTCAAGGACCACCCACTACGTGACGAAACATGTACAGAACTGGAACATGAAGACCCCAAAGGAGCCCCTATGCAGTCCTTCCTTCTGGCAGGTCAGCTCCAAAACTGCCTATGGCATTTCTAGGGTCGAAGAACCCACAGCTCCTATTAACACTGCATTTGGAAGAAGTACTTGATACTTCTTTGTGTGTCTGACTGGCCAAAATCTTGCAATACAAATTACTTACCAGCTGTTGCTTTAAATCCTGGGCTTAAGAACACCAGACCAGACTCTGCTGTGAGTGACTATGAGCTTAACGACAAATGTAGGCTTTTCAGGTCTACAGTCAGTAATCCAAGTGCTTCCTCCCAAAGCCTTATTTTTTCATCTCTTTAACAATTCGGATTTCTTTCTTTGGACAGTTTCTCTTGTTCATTTTCTAGTTGGATAATTTCTTTAATTCACTGAGCTCACTATGAATTCTTTCCTAATGTCCAAAATGGATACTACATAATAAAACAATCCTGAGCGTTACTAGTTTTTGTGGTGTTACTGTACATCAGACACTGAGCTACATACTCTGTGGGAGTGGCAGGATAAAAGTGTGAGTGATGTCTTTCCCTCCCCAGTCCCAAGAGAGCTGTACAACCCTATTTTAAGGGGCTTCCTCCCCTCTGAGGTAGTAACGGCCTTGGTTTCTAGTCTGAAAACAGAGGTTTAGTCCCTGAAGACGGAGCCACAGTGGGGCTCTGGGTCAGGAGCTTGAGGGACCAGAACAGCTACAGAGATGGTAGAGATGGTGGAGGTGGTGGAGGTGGTGGAGGTGGTGGAGGTGGCGGAGGTGGCGGAGGTGGCGGAGGTGGCGGAGGTGGCGGAGGTGGCGGAGGTGGCGGAGGTGGCGGAGATGGCGGAGATGGCGGAGATGGCGGAGATGGCAGGCTCTGGCTGAGGGGCAGGGTGATGATGGGCTGCAGCTGTGTGGAAGGAGAGAGACGCGGCCATCGAGGCCTCCTGAGGAGAAGGCAGCAGACCGGGGTCTTTGGGCGGGTCTCTTGGGGACCACTGCCAAGGGGGCTGGAGGCCGCACCAGGATGGGGCGCACACACCGCCAGAGAGCAAGGACCAGGCCGCTTGTGCGAGTCCCACACACTAGCTGCACCCCTGGGGTGCCTGTACTGGTCTAGGGAGTGTGGTCACACTGAATTCTTGGTACTCCTTTGGGGAGGTGCTCAAAGTCAGATTAGTTCTGTGAGGACAAGTACACTGCTGTTCTGTTGCCCAGGAGCGTGGTGGGCGAGCGAGTCCAGGCCCTTCCCACAGCTGCTCTGTTCCCCACTCACAAGACCCACACGAGGCCCAGCATCTGCTGCTCTCGGCCTCAGTCTGCAGACTGTCCTTGCCGAGGGCCGCACACATGGTGCAGGTAACCCCCAGCTCTGCCTCTGTGCAGAGCCCATCCATCATCTAAGTTTTTAAAAATGAGATCACTTTGCAAATAATAATAAATTACCTCTATCACTCAAATGTGGACGATGCATCTCAGGTCAATATAATTATATATATATATATATATATATATATATCCTTGGTACAAATTTGTATTGTCCATTTTTTTTAAATTACATAAAACTTCTAGCACAATGAATGGAACCTTTAACATGTTGTGTAAGTCAGCTTTTCATCACTGTGACAAAATAAACATCTTAAAAGGAAGACGGGGATCATTTGCTCACGGTTTCAGAGGTTCCAGTCAATGGTCAGTTGGCTCCATGGCCTGTGGCAAGGCAGCACATCCTGGTGGGGGTGAACAAACCACTCACCTGAGGGCAGCCAGGAGGCAGAAAGCAACAGGAAGAGCCACAGCCTCAATATCCCTCTCCAGGGCACGCCCCAGCGCATTAGTCCTTCCACAGGGCCCTGCCTCCCAAGGAGTCCATCCCCAAAGAGCTCAATAGGCTGGCAAACCAAGCCTTTACCACATGGGCCTCTGCGGGAGACTTAGCCACGCCACAGCACATGTGCTACTTGTTAAGTTTGAAATTTCTCAGCGTAAAGCCGTTTACTGAGTTTGCTAGAGAAGAACGTGACACCGAAGCGTGTCACAAGAAAACGGGACACTGCTTATCTTTAAGGGTAGAATTCCAACTCCTTAGCTCCACAGTCACCTCCCAGCATAATCTTCCCGTTTGCCCATTCATACCATCTCCTCCCGCCACAGCGAGCTGTCCTGTCCGCATGGGAGGATTATCCTGGCAACCCCATGAGAGCACATGCCCTCCAGAAACCAAGTTGTTTACAAGGCTGAATCGCCTCTTAGCCTCCAGGTTAAGTGAAGGAGGGGCTATGTTTGAAAGTCCATATCCCTTGCATCTAGCTCAGTGCCTAGCACATATCAAAGAACTATCCATAGAACGGATGAAAGAGAAGCTATAAAATTGGAATTTCAACTACTTGGTCTGCTTCTCCTATTTTCTATTCTGAACTCATATCCTAGCATCTTTCCCCAAACAGCAGAATTCGTGTTCTGAGAATCTTTCAGTCCCACTAAACTGACCCAGCAATTCTGATCGTAAGAGGAAGGCTACAAATAGAAAGCAGAACTGTCAGCTTAAAGTCTGTATTTCCAGACAAGACTGATAAATGCACTTGCAAATGCTGGGTATGTATCTCAAGGGATGCAAACTGGTCATTATGTTTGACAATGCGTGTGTTTTGTCTTAAAGCTCTCTCACTACCAGGGTTGGGAACACAGGAAATTCCCAGGTATAAATGATTGATCAAAACTTGCAGGAGAATTTGACTAAGATTAAACCATAACTCCAAAACTGCTGAAAACCTGCCAAGGAGATGAACAATTATAGAAAGTCAATTATTAGCAGTAAGAGTTAGACTTATCTTGAAAGTCAAAAACAAGTCACCAAGTTACATTACAAATCATTTGTTAATTAACATTTTATAAAAGGGCAGGAATAAGGAAAACAGCACTAAGACTGTTGTTTTGTAAACATAAGAGGCCTAGAATGAATCTCCCAAGTACGACAAGCAAGGGGAGAAAAAACCCCGAGGGAAAGCCAATTAAGAAAACTGGCTTGATTGGACAGTCATTTGCAAGAATCTGCTTCAGGTTGAGTTCACACTTGGCTGCTTCCTGGGATAAGCCTTTTCATGAGGACAAGTGGAAGCATCTGGTGTCACGATTCAGGACACAACTTGGAGCTGCCACATTGACCAGCTGGCTGTGATGATCCGACAGCAACACCTGCCAAACTATCAGTTTCTCTGCCTCTGCCAGTTTGGGGCAGTTTCTGTCAATTTCATCTCTTTCCCCACAATTCATAGCTTCTCTGGGGCCTCTGCTCTTCTAGCATTTCTACTGCTGACACTGTGTCCTAAAGTGAAATTCACAGAGACCCTGGTCTGCGAGTCCCATTTCAGACCGAGCGTCTCCTGGGTAGTGCTCTCCCTGGCTGGCCCCTCGGGGTCCACGGAGGTCCCCGGGATGGCTGGCTGCTGTAGGGCACCAATCACTGACCCACTCGGCTATGGCTGAGAGAAAATGGGTCCAGCTCAGCTTGGTGAACAGGCAGAAACCGTCCTGCCTTTAGCAGGTAAGAGCAGACATGGCAAACTCTTGCAAGTGCCACCAGTGTATGCTTCCCTCCAACCACAACCCTCACCAGTTCTCTCAGTCTACACTCGCCTGCCACTGAAACCTAATGCTTTACAAAGTCGGGAAGAAAAAGGGCGAAAACGATGGTGGGGACAACAGAGGTGGCATCATCTAGGCTGGCAGACAGAATCCTGAGCCCTGAGGGAGGCTGGCTTCAGAGAGCAAATCTCTTCCACAGAGCTGAAGTGGGGGAGATGGTGGAATCCACTCACGCTTAATGATTTTCATCTGTTCGTAGAGTCAAGGGGAAAATGCTGGTAGTTACATGAGTAGGAGCTCAGGGACCATAAAGGAGGTTTGGAAGAGCCATGTAGGGATCACATAAATGGACTCCAGACTGATTTGAAGACCAAATCAGAGGTTCCAGTAACACCCCAGTAAGCAGGGCTGGTGAAAGCTCAAGCCTGATGCTCTCCAACCACACAGCAGGAGACCTGCTGCCGAGGACTGAGAGGCAGCAGAGGTCAGACCGGGCTGTTGCTAGTGAGCATATCCACTTGGAACAGACCTCAGATAATGCAGAGCTATAACTGGAAATGCGCCTGAAGATTTGGAAGACGTGTTTGTAGCAGGCTTACAAACGACTGAAAAAACTTCTCTCTCAAACTTCAGTGCCCTCTTTGGAAGAAAAGGAATTAAATGTTGGCTTATTGTAGAAGAATTCTGCATATATAGTTCATATGAAGCATGACTCTTAATTGGTGGAGAGGCATTGGATACCTTATGTGCCATGAATTGTGTAGCTTGAAAATTTGTGTTCATTTTCCTAGGCCACTACTTGTTTTCTTACTGGAAAAGGTGAACAGAAGCATTCTTTCTGCAAAACCAATGCATTATCAGTCCCTGTGCTAGGTGCTTTACACACCGTTCATGAATCCTCCTAATATCCCTGTAAGACAGGTATTACTGTCAGCAACTTACAGCTGAGAAAACCAAAGCTTACACAGGTTAAGTAATTTGCTCAAGATTCCAGAACAAGCTTGACGCTAAAGCATATGTTCCAGAGGCCATACTGCAGTTAAATAGGGGGATGGCAAGATGGATTTTGACTTTTCATTTTTGCCTATTTATTACACCTCACTACAGATATGGATAATCAGTATCTTTGTTCTCCCCAGATTATTTTATGACTAAATACTTGGATTAGTCAGGAGGTGCCAAATGTTTACGAACAGATGCTATTACAGGTCTGGGAGGCAGCTCAGTGGCGGAGGACTTGCCTAGCATGTGCAAGGCCCTGCGTTCAGTTCCCAGGACAGTAAAAAAAAACGATACTGTTACAGAACAGATCTACAAAAGGAATAAAGAGGGCTGGGTTCTAGCACTAATGAGTTGTACAACCTTGGGCAAACTTCCTAAACTCTCTTGCTGGCTTTTTGTTTTTTAATCTGATAAAATGAGCACTTTAGATGGTGTCTGGGTCCTATTTGACTCGTTATTAATTTATTTAGTAAATCGTCTTCTATGCATTAGGGACTGTTTTAGGTGCTGGGAAAACATGGTAAATACATTTAGAATTTCATGGAATTCACACGCTATACAATTCATGACCTCCAGATAAGAATTCTCAAGGTGGTGAAGAGTGGGGAAGGTCAGACACATTTTCCAAATTATTCAGGGAATACTTTTTGGAAACTATCTGCACCAACACTGTGACAAAAGGAAAAAGACATTTTGGGGACCTTCAGTCCCTCCTCCCACTCGCTGGAGAGGGATGAGGGGCTAGAAATGGAGTGGACACTAGGCTGTGCCCGTGATGAAATCCCACACAGATTCCTTGGTTGCAGAGCTGCAGACTTTCTGGGTTACTGAACAGGAAGAGGCTCCTCTCCTGGACACGGGCGCACCCCTCAGTGCTCCCTCCCCCTAGCTTGCCCTCAGGATTTCCATCACCTTTACCCATTAAAATAAGCTTGGGAGCGCAGTGTCTCCCTGAGTTCCGGGAACTGCTCTAACGAGGGTTGTGGGAACCCTGACTTAGAGCTGACCAGTCACAAGCACACAAAAAACCTAGCATTTGTGACTGGCATCTGAGGAGGGGAGTCCTGTGGGATCTGCCACCGTCTGCAAGGAGACCCTCAGAGCCGAGTGAGACTACGGGCACACTGAATTGGTGCCTGCTGGAGGGTGGATGCGGTGTAACGTGTGTGCTGCGTGGTGGCGAAAGTAGTAGAGACACTTGGGCTCTTCCTATCCTCAACAGTCTCCGCCAATCCCAGGGAGGAAGTACTGTGGGGAGCCGGTGTACTGCGAGGTGTTTGCATTTGGGGTACCCTTTAGGGAGGATGGCAGAAGAAAGGTTGGGAATTTGCACCTGAGGTAAAACAGCAAATGAAAGTGCGTACCCTATTTTCCAGGTCTGAAGGGAAACTCAGGAGAACAGCTGATTCTGAGCTTGAGGTAAGGTCATGTCGTCACCACCACCTGGGGGCCACCGCACTGGGCTACCTCCCCATTCCCTTTTAAACATTTGAGACAAGTCCCCAAGGCCAGGCAGGAACCTGCGGTCCTCAGCCTAAGTAAGTTTCAAAGTACACTCGCAGTCCTGGTTAACTCAGGCCCTCTCATGACTGAGACACGAGGGTGCATGGGCATCCCACTGTCGCACCATCTGCCCTGCCCAGGGGCGAAATCGTTTGTCTAAAAACACCATTATCCTTCCACAATGAATTTTAGTATCTCCTGCCATGGCCAATTTCCTATATTCAAATGCAACACCAGTAATGTAAAAGCATTTGGTGATGAAAAGCCTATGTACTTGGGGTGATCAAAAAGATCGTGAATGTTTACATTTTAAGAACTTATCACAGTGGGGCCGGGGATTTTAGCTCAGTGGTTCTGGTGCCTGCCTTGCAAGCGCAAGGTCCCGAGTTCGATCCCTGGTACCAAAAAAAAAAAGAATTTATCACAGTAAAAGACACACTGACATGAGCTTCCCTCAGAATACATACTGAATATATTTCGCCTCACTTCAAACACTCATTCCCCATTATTCTTGCCAATGTATCTTTTACTGTAATAAACTTTTTAAAAAATTTAAACATTCACCAGTTTTAGAACATTCCTTGTATGTACTATTTTTCTTTCAAGTTCCAAGATTCATAATAAAATCTGAAGTGTTAGGAAGGTTTAAAAAAATTATTTTCACTACTCCCAAATCTAACAGTTATAAGTTTATGCTGTTGTAAACACAAAATTATCACAGAAATGTAATTTTTAAAAGTCAGTTGTAGAATATTTTATTTAAAACTTACTGTTCGAACTTTCAAATACAACACATGTGGCAAAGAACAACAGTTAACACACAACATCTGCCACAATTCTTTGAACTGCCCTCTCCATATAATGTGAGATGATACAATTTCTTACATTCATGTGATTCTTAAAGGCAGCAATGTCAATTTCCTACCTTGAAACAGTTCTGTTAACGTTCAGAAATTGCTTAAAATAACTTTTAGTACTCTACTGCTGCTCACATTAGTGACATAATTCAATATATTATTAACTTTCAATTCCCAAGTCTAAGTTAAACTGATCTGTGACCTACACAAGCATTTTCCTAAATTAGCATACTTAGGCTATTTTTCTCAAAAATATTTCCATTCTGAAATAACTTTTTGTAAGATACAATAGTTTCATATTTCATTCCTAACAGAACTCATGCCGTACTTTTTTTTCTCAAAATATATTTGATATAGTCTGTGCAAAATGTTAAGTTCTGTATAGGTATGTACCTTATTTTGAAAAAGTTTATAAAATATAATTCCTAAAAACCACCTCCACATTAGACAATAGTGGAAGAAAAAACATATCAGACAAAGCCTAATTTTTCACATGAGAAACTAAGTATGTTCTTAAAGCTCCAGTAATGCGTTCCTTGAAAACCTCAGAATGCACTTTGGTCATTGTTAAACACAAGAGGAGAGAGGCCAACGGAACAAGACAGGACGAAAAGGCGCTGTCCAAGGAGGCTGACTGGAGGCTGGCGGGAGGGGAGGTGAGCGCAAGGTGACAGGACCTGCGTGGCTCTTCCCCACGCACTCCTGCTCTGAAGGTTGTTGGGGGGGGGGTAGAGCTGCACCAACCAAATACATTATTTACAATTAACTATTTCAAATTCCATAAAACATGGTAAAAACACGAGCATATTCAACATGATATACTTTGCACCAAGAAAATTCTAGATTGTTTCAAATAAATTGTTTTAGAAACCAGATGCTCAGTTAAAAAAAAACAGCACAAAATCATTTTGTTTCATGTAATTCCTAAAACACTCTTGATTGTACAAATGTGACAACTTAAACCAAGGTCCAATGTAAGACACTATCATATTTGCCCCATATACCCAACATGCCCACATGGTTAAGTTCTCACTGGACACTTGGCCAACTGTTAAAGGGGAGCAGCTAACTGCATCTAAAATAGCCCTTATACGAGGGAGGGGATGCACCGGATTAAGTTTAGAGGACAGAATTTGCAAGCTGAAGCTATCTTTTCTGGAAATCTGGGTATAATTTTGTAACTAGCAGTCAGAGGAACACTTTACTGGTTCGTAAGCTTATTCTTAAGTTGTTCATTTAAATGTGGTCTGAACACACACCCCATTGTGTACCATGGGAGAAAATGACTTTACGTGAGTAAACATAATGTACTTCAGTAACATCAACAGGCACTTCGCTGGTGAGCTGAGTCCAGACCTCACTGAGAAGGGCACCACGTCCTGCCCCAGTCCACTGTGACACACCCCATAGAAAGATACACAGTAAAAGTAACAAGTTTTAAAAGTGCACATTTTGAGCATGCACAGTTGGAGCTGTGCAAACAGCCCAGTGTTTCAAATAAATACAATTATTACTAATTAACTTTATCAAAATATCTTACAGTATGGTAACCATGTACAATTATTGCTCCACTAAGTGTTTTATCGTCAAAGAGCACTTGCTGACCTGTTGTGTAACACCATATATATTAATACTGAGGGTGCTTCAGCTGCAGCTTAGTCATTTCAGATCCTGGCACTGCTCTGAAATGTCGAGGGAACCCTGACGGGATCTTGATTTAACCAAGAAAACGGTGTCTGCATTTAGCCAAGTCCAATGCAATATTCCAAAGTGAAAGGATTTCTCCTAAGTAAGGCAAGGTCACGGCACTGACAGAGAAACGCTGCTTCGCAATGGCTTCTTATTATGAGCAATTCCCAGGACCTCAAGTATCTGGATATCAGCTTTATCACCCTTTCAACAACTAAGAACCATCAATGCTTAAGAATAAAATATAAAGACTAAAATAAATGTAAAAAAACAGTGAACAAGTAAAATAAATATAAGAATTGCACAAGACAATCTGATGTAAACACTTCAATTCCCCAGCGGAGACTCCTGAAGCTCAGTCAGTGACTGCTCTCGGGCAGCTTAGTCAGTACTCAGATTCTGGAAAAGAGGCTGCATCTTCTTTTCTCTGAATCGTTATGATTTAATCTTCCACAGCTAGAGAAAACATGATAGCAATAATGACCATTAGAGCCAGTTTCATATTGGCAACTTAAATTATACCATATACCGTTATCTGAACTTCATTCACAAACAAGTGTAGGTTTTTAAATCTTAACTCCTTATTAATCTTTTTTATTTTCTGGTACCAGGGATCGAACTCAGGACCTTGCGCTTGTGAGGCAGGCAGGGGCACCACTGAGCTAAATCCCCGGCCCTTCACCTTTTTATTTGTGTTTAGAGTGAGTTTTCCTTAAAAAGAAAAAGATTACTACTTGCTGAAAAAGATTACTACTACTTACTGAATGTGATTATTCTACATCTTACCAACAGGTAGCTGTGCATAAACTGGAGGAAATATGCAGTGCTACATACATAATACAGTTCTTACCAACAACAGAAATAGGATTCTTCCTTTTCTTATCAAAATTATGAGAAAAAATAAATACTCCCACTTATCCTAGATGACACTCCTATACAGCATGATGAATTCTGTTCCAAATTCAGAGTTCTATCAGTATTTGAAGGCATGAATCTATAACACCCTTTGAAATTAAATCCAAAACCATTTTGACTAATTGTATTCAATCTTATCAAACTGACTCCATTACTGTGCCTATGAGATTTCAACAGAATGATAGGGTAAAATAAGGGTCACAAAAATGCAATAGAGTACTAAAAGATTAAAAACAAACAAACAAAGCTATTACCTTCAAATTAAATCCAAGCAAGTCACTGATAACACCAGAAACAGCTGAGAGGATAACAACCTGGGTGATGTTATAAAGCAGCGGATTCATTGTAAGCCCATATAATCTAAACGGGCTGTCCAATTCCTAGCAGGAGAGAAAAACAAAAAGAAAAAAAACCCCGCAAACCCCAAACCAAACAAACAAACAAAAAACCCCAAAAACAACCATTAGCCTCATGTTCAGTAAAAGTTATCAATTATTAATCTAGGTCAACATACAATGAGGATTTAAAAAGACACTGTTCTCAGGCAATTATGAATTAGGAAGGATAAACTTAAATAAATTTTAATATTTTTTATGTTTTTAGGAGAAAGTGACTTCTTATGAAATAAGTTTAAATTTGTAGCTCCATTTTATATCTCAAATGAATGACTCAAAGTATTTGGTCTAGTAGCTTTAAAGTTAGATTTTTAATAGAAGGGCTGGAATACAAACTGAAGGAGAACGTTACCTTTTTGCAGAATTAGAAATTAGCCAGGTTTTTTTGACAATATTAGTACACACTGATTCAATTCATTTTCAAATACACAGACTGACTTAGAAGTTTAAAGTTCTACTAATGTCAGGTCCTATAGGCTCTGCAGAGTTAAAATTCAGTCCCTTACTGAATTTAAAGCTGAAGGACCTTACAGGTTAGGCAGTATGCAAGGTTTCACATAGGAAAGTCCCACCACAGGGAAGAGTAAAGTGAGGGCCACAGGAACGTGCTCCTGACACTAGAGTGTGGGCAGGTTGTTGCCCTGGCACCAGAGCACGGCACACTTCAAGTGCTACAGGCTGCTGGGCATCTGAGAGGCCACGACAGGGAGGAAGTAACTAAGAAACCTTCCTTCGGCAGACCGTGCCGACAGATGACACGAAGGGCATTTAAGCAGGGTAGAAGGATATCAGAAGTGTGTGTGACATAAATCACAAGGCTGGCAATGTAGAAGATGGAAGAGCAGTGACACCAGAAGGAGGAAAGCCTGTAAGAAGTTCTGTGTACCAAAAGCTGTGACAGGCAAAGGAGCCACACAGGGCGGCAGTGACAGAGGAGATGAATCAGAAGACACTGGAAAGGTCCAAGTCCTGCACCCGGGCAGGATGTGCTTGGCTCTGAAGGACGAGGGAGCCAGCACACGCTACATGGAGGCTCAGGCTGTGGACCAGGAGACTATGTGCGGCAAACAGGATCGGTGATCAGTCATGTGCTGTACTCTGTATTTTATTTATTTTTATATTTTCAGCTGCTCATTCCATTACACCTTTGTGCTCCCTCCTGTCTACCTCAGCGCCTACCCTCTGAAGATGCCAATATACAGGCAGCAAGCAAACATACAACAATCGACTCAATTTCAGATACTTTTTTCACAGAGCAGAACAACAAAAAGTGGAGTCTGCCTGTGTATCTTTATCCTCCCCAGAATACTTAAAGCAATTTGAAAAGAAAGCAGTTTGTAATTGTTTATTCTATTACCCTCCACTCACTTCTTCTGAACCCTTTCAATGTCTAAAACAGAGGTGTACAGTCTATACTCCAATTATTTTTTAGCTCATTGAATTAACCACTACTGAGACACAACTAATTTCAATCAATTTTCTGAAAACTTGTAAATTTTCCCAGAGAGTTATTATGAAATCAAATATAAATATTTGATTACCAAAAATGATTTGTAAATTAAACATTTATGGATACTGTATATAACAACTATATATTATTACTTTTTAATTCAGGCTGATTTGAGAAACACTAAATTTCCCAATATCAAATCTTAAAATGTATTTCCTAATGGTCTAGGAGGGATACATTTCCAAAGAGGCCACTGCTGTAGTACTCTAAACATTACTAAAAGTCTCAATATACAATTCCCAAAGACATTATTTGGATTATTGAGTAATGAGATGTCAAATTAAAATTTCATGAATATGAAACAAACGGTATACTCATGAAAACCAAGTACTAACAGGACCTACAGAGACTAAGGTATAATATCAGAATAATATATTCTACTGTTTATTCTTACCTTTAGTAGTTTAGTAGCCAGTTTTAAAACATTATTCACTAGTGTCAGTTCCTCCTTTTTGTTAGGTTTCTTCTCCATTTTCAAGTAGAGGTTGATCTTTTATTTTAAATAAGTAAAAAATATTTAGAATAACAATACCCTTCCCTCCCTCCATTCCTTCCTTCCTTTCATGCTGGGGATGGAGCTCCGAGACTCGTGCATGCTCCTGCCCACCACTGAGCTACATCCCCAGCTCACAAATACACAGAAGGACTTAAAAGACAGTCATAGTATTAATAGCGATCATCTGAGGACTGATATTATATGTGATGTTAATATTTTTTATCCTTTGCTATACATTCCCAATCTCCTATAATAAGCTAATTTTATAAGTAAAACAGTACTCTTAAATACTTTTCAAATGTAATCAAAAACCAATATAAAAAAGAAAACTGGATAGCATTAAAAAGATTCCCCTAGCCAAATCTACTTAAAAAAATAAATAATAATTAGAATACACTAAATTGTTTTGTGTTACCTTTAGTAACCTGAAAAAATGAACATTTTGATAGACTACCCTGTAGCAGACAATTTTCGGGTGCTGCCTGTCCACAGCTCCGGTCTCTCCAACTGCTCTGAGCCCGAGCTGCGGAAGCAGAAGCGGCCCCTCGGGGCAGCGGCCCTCATCCACTTGACACTCCCCTTCCCGCAACCCACACAACCCCGCCCACCACGCTGGCCAATCCTCCCCGTGGGGCCACACGTCTGCCACACGGCACAGGCACTTCAGCTGCAAAGTTAGCAAGATCAAGGTGCACCTCAGACGAGGCCAAGCCAAGCCACGCGCGGCGTGAGCTGAGCTGCGGGCAGGGAGAGGCCGCTGGCAGAGGCTGCGAGAGGAGCAGGAAGAGTGACCCAGCGGCCTCAGGGAGAGCAACAAGAAGCGGCCGGCCTTGTCCAGCTCGCTGAGCCCCGCCCCCCCGCCCCGTACGTTTTCTCTGAGATCTCTGCCTTTGTTGGCTACTCTGCGCGTTTCCTTTAATTCAGCTCACTTGTCAGCTATTGATTCTTTAAAATCAAAAACTATTACTAAAATATCTAAAGTTCATTGGCAATAAGTTTCTCTATAGAATTCTTACCAAACAGTAGGGAAAAGATTTAATTCATGTAACATAAAATGAATCAGCCAAATTATCATGCTTCATCTTTTCTCCTGCACAAGGATTCACACTTGTCCTACTGCGGCCCTGCTATACTGAAATGCAAACCTGCCCTACGCGGGCATAACTAACCTGAGGCTCACATAACAGGCCAACTGTCCTTCTAAAAGCAAAATACAAGTATTTTTAAAAGGTTTTGTTACCTACACATTAACTATTATTAATGGCCTAAGACAATTCCTCTTCACTCAGTGTGACCTAACCAAATCAAAAGGTTGAACATCCATGAAAAATAATTTCTGTACATAATACTCCCTTGTCAAAAGAAAATGTGACATAAAAGCAGATGAGATGGGAAACCTGAAGGCGGGAACACTGAAGAAAGGCTTGTATCCTGTCAAATTTTACTGCACAAATGACCTCGATTAAATATGATCCTGAAAACATGAAGTAAAAATATTTTAACTTAATATGTAGATTTAGAGGTTGACGTACAACATTATTAACTCACCTGTTCAGTAAGTAATATTGAGGTATTGCTATACTTCTTACTTGTTTCTGATCCCAGGGTAACAAATCTTAAGAGGAAGAGTGTTAAGGAGATGCACCAGATGACCAGTTCCCAGTTGTAGTGGCAATCAAGGAAGATCTCATGCACGTGAAGCAGCTGAAAATGCAGGAAAAAAGGCCACATGAAGCAGTAATGTGACTCAAACAAGTGCATTTGAAAACAAAAAACATGCTTTCTACATACAGACTGTTCATAAATGTAATACTGAAAATATGTGAAAATATCCCATATTCATTATGAAATGTAACAAGAAATATACAGAATAATGTAATAATGAACCACCCTAGGCCCTAGGTGTTTGTACTGTAAAACGACAGGATACAACCCTTTCCTTCAGTGTTTCTGCCTTCAGGTTTCCCATTCTCATCTGCTTTTATGTCCCATTTTCTTTTGACAAGAGAGTATTATGTACAGAAATGATGATTTTTTTTATGGGTGTTCAACCTTTTAATTTGCCTAGGTCACACTGAGTGAATAGGAATTGTCTTAGGCCAATTTAATATTTTGCAATATTTGTTTCAGATACATTTTTAAAAAATACAATGTTACAGGTCCAATTAAAACCCCTTTCACCTCTTCCATGGCCTTGATCTCTGCCCATGCACTCTGCCTCAGCCCGGAGCTAACAAACTTTGGGTTTACCTTTTCCATGCAGGTTTTTTAATGTATATATGGTCTTGAAATGTTACTTATGTATATTAAATTCTATGTCATCACCTCTGCATCTTGCTGCAACTTTTTTATTCTATTGAACCTTGTTTACAAAATTTACCCACACTTGTAAATTTAGCTCTAAATGTGTTTATTCTAACTGCTAAAAGATGTCATGTAGAATGAAGTCCATCATCACTCTAACCATGTGCTACATCAGAACTTACTAACCTATTCTACCGATTAACATTTATGCTGCTGCAAGTTTTATGCATTAAAATTAATGCAGCAATAAGCACTCGTGTATGTGTGCACAGCTAGGAGACTTTCTCTATAAGTTAATATCCAGGAGTAAAACTATGACGTCCTATCTTCAGCTTTATTAGATATTACAAATTCATTTCTAAATAAAATAGTTGTACCAATTTATATTCTCAGCAATGTTTTCAATTATTTGCCTCCATTTTTGTCTGCACATATTATTATCCAGCTTCTGAACATCTGCCAATCGGGTGGGTGTAAAATGTTGTTTTACTTTTCTTCCCACTTAGGGAGGGTAAGTGTGTTTCACGTTTGGTCATTGGGTTTCCTCGTCTGTGGCCTTTTTTTATAGTCTACAGTCTCTTCTTGCTGTTGGGTTGATTTTCTTATTAAAATCACTTACATATTCTACATAAGTCCTATTTTACTAAAATCATCTAATTCTAGTTTGTTGCTTATGGTATCTTTTGTGGTTCCTAAAATTTTAATTTTTATACATGTTCAAGTTAAAAATTTGCTTTTCACACTGAGGTCTTTAATCCGCATGAAATTTATTTTTATGTGTGGTGTGGTGCAATGTTATCTTACGTCCCTGCAGCATCACGCTGTGAAGCCTCCTGGTGCTGATTCACAGTGCCACTTTCCCCCGTATCACAGGGGGATTGCTGGACTCCACTGTGTCCCACTGGTCACTGTGCACCTGTGCCAAAATCAGTCTTCCTATAACTTTAAACAGTCTTTTAAGTCTTTTATATTTCTGAGTTCTTAAAACTCTCTGGATTATTCTTGTCTCTTTGTGCTTCCAGATAAATATTATAAAGTTTGGGAACATGGGATATCTTCTTTCATAACTTTTTAATAAAGTTTTAATCATATTTCTCTAGAAGGTCCTAAACATCTTTTGTTAGATTTATTCATGAGAACCTTGTATTTTTTTTCCTTGAAAATGACCTATATTCAGCTTTTGTACGTGAAGAGGTCAGAATGATGACTCACCAGCCACATCTAGCTTTAGGCCTGTTTTTTTTGGCCCTGAAGCTAAAAGTAATTGGGCACTTTTTTTTTAAAGGAAGAAGAGAAAGAAAGAAAAGAAAACTAATGTATTTCAGAGACTGTTAGGTATCAAGAAAAAGTCTAAAATACTTATTATCTGTCCCTCTGTAGAAGCAGTTTACCAATCCCTGGATTATAGAAACAAAATTGACTTTTTTACTTTGATGTTGCATCTATTTTTATTTATCTTGATCTTATAAAAACATTGCCATTTTTGTAGTAGTGTCTATAAAACCACTTGTATATCTTACATAGACATTATTTGTTCATTGTTACTGTTCTGTTGTTATGTTTTTGAGACAGGGTCTTACTATGTTGTTGCCCAGGCTGATCTTGAACTTGAAATCCTCCTGTCTTGGCCTCCCAAGTAGCTGTTCACAGTGTTTAATGCCAATGAGTATATTTTTCACTTCTCTGAAGTGGTTTGGTTCTTTTTCAAATCTCTGTTCTTTGTTCACAGCATTATCTATGTCTTTAATCATTTTAAACAAACTTACAGTTTCTATCTGATCAGTCTAAGAGATCTAAACCTATTTATTGATCCATTGAATTACGATGTTGCATGTTTCTCTTCAGGCATTTCAACCTGAAGTGGCTGTGTTTATGAGGTTCAGGGGAAGTCTTGTCCCCTAGTGGTCTTTATTTTGTTTCTGCCTGGTGTCCTTGGGCCTAGGGCCACTTTTTATATTGACTTCCTGACACAGTGAGGGCAAGATAACATGTATAATGCCCACCTGAGCCCCTGATCTGTACAAAGGGCAGGCTACCATTACACATTTTTAGCAGGGACATTTCCCTCTCTTTACCATCCAGAGCCCAGGCAAAGTCAAAGCTTCTTCACTGTCTTCCTGTGTGTTGGCCACACTGGTGTTCTCCCCCTGCGTTTTCACTGAGGGGGTAGGCCTGAGGGTAGATGTGTGTAGGGAGGTCCACAGGTCAAGGCCTCGGCCCCTCGCCTCATGCAGGCATGAAATCCAAGGCTCTAGGGTGCCAAGACTGATGGTGCACAGCACCCACTTCCCCCAGGGCTCCATGGGATACTGCATGTACTTAATCGCCTGCTCTTCAGTTTCATCTTCATTTGTGGCCTCTCACAGTCTTGTGAGCTCAGATGTGCACACAGTATATATGTTTAAAAGCCAATATGTATCCAGCATATGCTGGGCTTTTCCCCACCGGCACTGTTTGGTGTTCTGAAGCAGAATCTCTAGGTAATCTCTCGTACTATGGGAAGTAGAAGTCTGCAATGTACTTCACAGGGCACAGCGTGGCCTGATGTACTTCTGCACTTTCTGACTAATCTGAACAACTGAGAACTGTTTTTCAGACCATGTGGCAGTCAAGTCAGAGATCCAGAGATAAGAAATTTTAAAATTTAGTATTAAACATGAATAAACCAAACACTGGCGGAACAATTTCAAAACTCTATGGTTTCATGTTTGTTTTAAAGACAATCAGGTGGATTCTATACAGAAATTAATTACTATATATGTTCATTCAACAGACACTGGAGCATATGTTCATGACACAGAGATGAATAAGATGCGCTCCCTTATTCTACTCAAAAAAATAAACAGGAAAAAGTCAAAACTTGCTTGTCCAAGTAGGTTTAATTATTAAAAAGCCTTCTGAAACTTAATAACCTAATGATTTGATTTCAACATGTAACAAGTTGACTCACCTGAGCACAACAGATAAATACAACTGAGATAGTCAGCAAGAAGGCAGATGAGACTATTACATCAACGGATCTCTGTGGACCTCGACGCTAGAGGGGGAGAAAAGGGAAAACACTTTTACCTACACTTATTAATTAGCAGCTAATGTCCATGCTTTCAATTAAGGTGTTGATCCATCACTGCAGGTTGGTCATAGCTTACATCGTCAAAAATATGCCTAACTTATCCGATGAATTTTAAAATGGTAATATTTCCTGGAAATCTGCAACATAATAAAGTCTGTATAACAATTCTTAGCATAACATTCGCATACTTCTTTTCTAACGATATAATCATTTATTCAACAACAATTTCTTGAGCATCTGTTCTAAACTAAGTGTGCTAGGTGCGAGAGAACAGAGAACAGACAGACAAGATCTCTACCTTCACAGGTACAGATACAGTATATGTGATGAGCGTTAGGAAGGAAAAGTACAGAGTGGATGCTTTGAGATACTTGTCGGGGAAACTTAATTGAGATTGGAGGTTAGGAATATGGGCCTGGAAGATTGGCTTAAGGAAGTGATACTTACACAAACTAAGGGGCAGGGGCAGGATAGCATGTACCAATGTTTTAGGCAGAAGGAAGAGCATGTACAAGAGCATAAAGCAGGAAGGATCACAGTGCACTTAAAGAACAGAAGCAGTCTAGAAGATTAGAGAGGGAAGTGTTTCAAAATGAGCCGAGAGACAGCTGTTATGATAAAGTAGGGCCTAGATCATGAAGACATTACAAATCACATTAAGATTTTGTCCTTTATTCTGAGAGCAGTGAAAAAACTTAAAAAGTTTACAACTTATATCGTCCACATTTTTAAGAGATCTACATGGCAGTCTGAAGAAAACATTGGAGAAAGGAAATGTGAATGCTGCAGAAGCCCATCTCAGAAGGTGACTAGGAGTTTCAGTTAGGGTTGGAGAAAAAAAGAAATAGAAGTAAATAGATTTTATATAATCTGTAAGCAGAAAGGATAGGAATTGGTGATAAAATGGATGCTGGAAATCAAGAAAGGGAAGTAAGTATCAAGATAATTCCTAGGTCTTGTAATTACATGTTTCTTTACCCAAATGGAGGCTCCAAAGGCAGGACTCTGATCTAACCAATAGTAATGGCATGTGGTTCACATTAAATAAAAGTTTGTTGAATAAAATCACCAATGTATAGGAACTCAAAACCAACTTAGGGTTGATAATGAGGGAAAATGTCAAATGGATCCTCACTAACCTAAGCAACAAAGATCAATTCATCCCCACAGAGGAGAAATGTCATGGTGAGAAAAAGTAACCTACGCCAATTTGCAGCATTTCCCAAGGAAGACTAAGACAGTCGGATTTAACAAGTTAACTAAACAGAACAGTAAAATTTAAAATATAAGGAATAATAGTACAAACTTTAAAAAAAGAAACCTCTCATTGCTACTCAAAAAAAAAAAAATGAAGATCTAAGCATGTCAGGAGATACTTGGTCTTGGGGCCAATTTTAATAACATACAGTATTTTGAACAAAATATCCTTCTATTTGCATGATTAAATATAATAAGATTCACTGTTCTATAAGATTCACTACTATTTAATTCAACAACCAGAAAGCAAAAGAGTTGATGAAATTAATTTAGATGTTTCCGTCTTTCCACTAGCATTGCCATATCTTACTTCCATAAACAGGAAAACTGTTAAAACGATTAAAGAAGAGAAGAGCATGAAAAGAATGGCTTGCAATTGAGGCTAAAATTTAAAAATAATAATAGGTCACGTTAGGGAGGAGACTCATTGGTTACAGGATCTTTGAGATTCTTCTCTAAGTAGTGGGCTCCCTCTGCTGGTGTGTGATACCCATTCTAGGCAGAAACAAAATCTTTAACCAAGCTTTTGCATGACAAACTGGTGACTGTACATCTGCAGACACATATATTGGCAAAGAAACTGGAACTAGCAGAGGGAGTCAGCATTTTAGGAATACTTGTATCACTACCATTCTACCTTAAGATAGGAACGGAGAGATAGCCACATTTTTATATTCTGTACTTTCTTCAACCGGAAATGAGGAACCTCAGATTTTCGAGCCCTCCTTGCAGATGTTAAATGTCCAAAGAGTTTTGCAAAAAGCAATCGCTAAAAAAGATTAAGATGGGGATTAATTTTCAAGTAGATTACCACAGAAAAACAAAAATCAACAAAAAATGGATTGTTATGATTTTATTTGGTTAAGTACCATAAAGGCAAAATAAAATAATTAGGTCAAACTGATTTAGTGAAATACTAAAATATTTCAGGAATACTTTGAACATTATGAAAAGGATAACTCTATTTAGAAGTGTGTATTATACCCACCTGTTTATAAGTTCTTTCTGCTACACAGAGCAAAAAAAAGAAAATCCATACGAGAGACACACGAACCACAAAACTTATTATAACCATAGAGAGAACCATAATGTCTTCATTAGAACCAAATGCAATCACATAAAGGTCTGAAGCAGAGTGTGCTGTGAGTTGTTCCAAGTCTGTGGCTTGAGAAAGCCGGAAAACAAATGGTGTTAAGCCCAGGATTAGAGAGACTGCATTTCCAAAAATCTGGTATCCTATTCCTGGTATATGGCTGTTCACCTTGAGAGAGTCAGGAAAGAAAGAAAAAAAGGTTATACACTATTTTATCAAAATTAAATTAAAATTAATTCCTACTGAGCCTTACTTTGTTTACAGCAATAGGAAATCATTTTGTCAGAATATATTTTAATATACTAAATAATGAAATTTGAAAGCCTAGTACACACAAATTATAAATCACTTATTTCTTTAGTTTTTACAATAATTCACTACTGGATCTTAATTTAAGTAGCTGCAAAAGAATTTATTATCTCAGTCTTACTCAGATACTGAAAAAGAATCCTATGCATCTCATTGTTTTAAAAGTTAAACATACTCACAAACACTGCAAAATTAGGAGAAGGGGATTTTAAGCCCCCAAAGTGGCAGACTGGAAGAGGCTCTTGGTGGCTAACGTTTCTCACGTGCTCTAAGCGGGAGGGGCCTCCCGTCTAAGTTACCTCCAGCTCACAGAGCGTAGGCTTTAGAGCACCACTAGACCCAAGCTTCCAGGCTCCAATCTACTAGTTTTACTGTCAGAATGAGATCTGTAAAGGGCATATATTAATTTTTAAATCCACTTATTTTAATTCCTGTTTTATAAAAAGTAAATACAAGAGTTCTAGTATAATAGCGCACCAGGGAGAGTTAGAACTGCAAGTTAGACTATGCCGAGTTGTGCAGAGAAATCAGGAAATTTGTTAAAGTAGCAATTATCTGAGACAGGAAATAGTTTAATAGAAATTGAAATGAAAATCCATAGTATTTATATGATATTTCCTCACAGTACTCAAGATTTTTAACACCCTCTGAATTACTTTCGTATATTTAAGCAATCCAGTACAAAGGCAAACTTTATTTTTTGGTTTTTATTTTAAATTTTGGGTACTAATAAATGAAGCATTAAGGATGATACAGAAAAACAGGTCTTTGTCAACACCTGTAGTAAATATAAATATCTAGCAGCTTCTCAATTTATCCACTGAAAGCAAGAAAGAGAATAAAAGAGGAAAAATGTAAGTGTATTAATTACTCTCAGTCAGAGGAGTGAAGGCAAACAGTCACTGCTGGAATCGCAGACAGAGCCAGACACACACGGGATTTCAGAGTGTAGAAGTGAGGCGACCAGCATGCTGACGGGGACTGTGGGAACTGTTCTCCGTGCTGGCAGCCTCTGATTTTACATTTAAACTGAAAAAATAAAATCTAAGACTCACTCTGTTCATGATCATTCCACTGATCTCGAGCACAGACATGTCCGCCTTTTTACAGTCGTTGCCTTCCCACACAATAGCGCTTATCTTTTCTAATCCCGGGTGAGCACTGTGGAGCCAGGGCAAGTGACTCTATGAAAAATACACAGAAACTGGTGAAATCTATTGATCACATTTCATAAATAAAGTGTGCATATAGATTTATACGTATGGCTATACATTTAATTTTAACTGCACTACAAATAAAGAGTGGTATATATATCTACCATATTAAGGGAGCACATACACCTGTACACCATTTCAACCACTGCCTTAAAATCAGCATATACATTAAACAAATGGCATAGGAGACAGAGTAAAAAAACACAGAACTTCTATGCAATAGATAATAGGCAACATAGCATTCAAAAATATACTAAAATGTGTCTGTAAAAGTCCTCAGTTGTCAGTCTAGATGGCTTCAAAATACTAATGCGGAAAGACAAATGGAGGTCAAACTGCCCACACTGGTCACTGCCCAGCTTAGGATCATTCAACATGTAGAGTATTACACATGAGATTTGAAGTTCTCTGAAAGCCTACGTAGTGATACAACCTTATCCTGAAAGAAATACTTCCTCATACTTACCTTAAACATCTGATTCAGTTATTTTTACGATATTTTAGTGTAGAATTTCTCCAAAGTGTCAATTTAGCTTTTTTCCCAGATAGTGCAAACACTGTAAGCTGAAGCACCGAGATCCAAAGGTATTCCGTGAAGCAGGGATAAAGTATCTCTCAATGCTTCAAGGAATACAAGAGCAAAGAGGAAAACTGAAAACTTTAGTATGAAGGATCAGATGCTTAAATTTGTTTTCGTTTTGTTTTAGATCTATCAGTAAGAGAATAAAACGTGAAAATACAATAAAGAATTGAGTTAAAGGTAGCAATAGAATTAATGAAATAGTAACCTTTACATAATCAGAACTTGAGAGGAAAAGTCACACTCAAAGATTATACCCAGAATAGAATGAATTTATATTACAGTATTTCTGATTTATAATTTCTTAAGGGCTACTATACTTCTCTCCCACATTTTATAAAAAGAACAGGTTTGTTATTCACAGGAAAATAGTCAATGGATCTTTTTTTTTTTTCCTTTCAGTACCGGGGATGGAACTCAGGACCTTGCACTTGCCAGGCAGCCGCGGTGCCATTGAGCTACATTCCCCCTAGTCAATGGATCTTTGACTTCAAATACTAAAATTTTATAACTTCTTATTAAAATAACTTTTTTTTTTTGGTATTGGGGATTGAACTCGGGACCTTGCACTTGCGAGCCAGGCAGGGCAGCACTGAGCTAAATCCCCTGCCCTAAAATAACTTCTAACAATGAATTGAAGAATTTACTGTTACTTTTGGAGGACAAAATGTGATTAAAATATGGTAAATGTTTCTGTAAATTAATATATATTTATATATTAATTATTAATTATATATTAGGTTAATTATATATTACATATTAATATACTTAATATATTTAACTAGAAAAATGTAAAATAAATATTGTAAACTTCTAAATGAAAAAAAAATTTAAGGAATATAATTTTTCCTCTGGGGAAATAAAGTCATACTGACTCAATTTAATTGAAGTTGTCCAATATTAAAATGAAAGAAAACAGGTGGGAAATTATCTTTTTGACTTTAATACACATTTACTTTCAAGGTATATATTTTAATATTTGAGGGCCATCCACCGCCTGCCTTGCAAGTGCAAGGACCTGAGTTCAATCCCCGGTACCAAAAAAAAATTTGAGGGCCATTAGAGCTATCAGATACTAGTTATTAATTATCAATTCCTTCAAATGACATTTCCTAACTTTTCCCCAAACAAAATATTCCAATTTGGGACAGAAATAATTTGCATCAAAATACAGCATGTGTCAAACTACTCTGAAAATTTAATAATAGGAGCAAAATAATGGAACTACAAAGCTAAAATCAAGAACAGGAAACTGAGTGGAAAGAGTGGACCGTGGGAGGCACAGACTTTAACGGCCGTCTCAGTCCGTAACAAGAACTGGAGGTCTCCAGATACAGAGCAGCAAAGCTCACCCACAAGGTTGGCCTGGTGACACAGGGTGGAAACCAACAATCTCCTCCCCGTCCTTCCTAAATACTTAGCTCTGTACCCAGCTACACTCCCAGTCATTCTAACAGCATTTAATACTATTTATTGTAGAAAGCCAATAAGCAAAAGAGAAGATGGCACTTAGAAACAGGTAAATTTAGAGCTCGTGGAAAGAAGCCTGTATCTGGTTGTGTGCGTGGCACACGTGTGCTGCCTGCAGACTTGGGACCTGGACAGCCTGCAGTGTGGGGAGCAGCATCACAGGAAACCACCCCCGCCCCGCCCACCTTTTTTAAAGAGTCAGGGAAAACTTCAGAACAAATAATTACATCTTACAATTTTATCATATGGAGTCTTAATAATGTTTTCAAACTAAAATCTGGAACTCTTTTAATGATTGTTCATCTTTATCTCAACTGCTTTGCCCTTTCATTCAAAACTGCCTAAAAAGTTTAACCCTTAAATGGAAACCATGTTTTATTTCTAATAAATTCACCATGACAACTGCTTTACTAGTGTTTCAACTACAAAAATGTACTTATTAAAATCTAGCCTTACCTAATAAAAAATAAATGTCACATGGCATGTACCTAAGCCATGACTCTAGAAGAAAATTCTCTCTTGCAGAAATGTTTGTTCCTATTTACAAAGAAAATAAGCAACAAAACAAAACTGCAAATTTGGGGATGTTGTGACTAGAATACACTAATTCAAAGGGCCAGTGTTTAGCCATCAGGACAGATTTCCCACGTTTATGGCAGGCAGGAAAGGCCCTGCAAGCCTAACACAGACCTTGGCCAAACAAGAAAAGAACTGTGTAACTTTTCATTAAAGGGAGCTAATGTATTTGACTACTAGTAAAACTGAAAACATGATCTTACTTTTTAGAAGCTCGAGAACAGGAAATGTTTATAAAAATTGGAACTTTAATCCAAAAGCAAAACCAACATAAGTTTAGTATACACAATTAGAAATGCAGAGTAAAATATTTTTAAAACTATCTTACAAACAGAAACAGCATGGTACAATAGACAGGATCAGTTTATTCTTTATAGACATCATGAAACAACTGCTTAATCATTGAAGAAAGCCTAGTTGAGCACAGTAGCATGCTCCTGTAATCCCAGCACTGAGGTGAAGCAAGAGGATCTCCATGAGTTCGAGGCCAGCCTGAACTACATAGTGAAACACTGTCTCAAACCTCCCTCTGAAAAAAAGACCTGACATGAATGTTTTTAAAAATTTTGTTTCACGTATTCACTCAGCTAAACATTTATCATACACATACTATGTACTAGACAATGGGTGACACAATGGGGTGACACAGCTTATCGTATCCCCAGGGAAAGAGCTCACAGGTGTTCACTCCTCTCCATTCCAGGGCATAAGCGCAGTGACTTGGTTAGATATGCAGATGTCTCATCCCATGCCCTGTCTTCTCACCATCACTCATTACTGTCCAGTTTCTTCAAATCCAGGGACCGCCAGCTATTCCCACAGTGCCCCAGGCCTTGTCACCACACAGAGCTGCTCTACTGCTGGGAGTCGGAGACCACGGCCTCCCATTCCCTAGGCCTCCCCAGCTTTGGTTCTAAAACACCTCGCTCAGATGCGTGTGTCCTCCAGCAGGTTTCGCGCTTCAGTCTGATGCAGCACCTTCCCTCCTGGCCTTTTGTAAGACAGCAGTCAGTCACACAAGTAAACTCTGAGCACCAACCTCCTCATCTGTGAAATCTGAAAAACCTCCTCATCGGTGAAATGAAAAGCCCACAGGGCACAAGGGCTGCATAGGATAATGCATATCCACTATTTTGCACAGGTCTGATGTACAGCAAATGCTTATTCCACATTCATTTCTATTGTGGTTATTACACTTACACCCTGGAAAATATTTCGAACTGTGGTGGACAACTACAAATTCAGGCTTTCAGATTCCAGTGAGGCCCTCAACAATGTGGTCACCCGAGCCTTTTAATGTGTTCACTGGCTACTGGCTGGAGGATGCACACACCCACTCCTCCCCTCCCCACCCTTTAGCGCACGCCTTCAGGGCCACCCACCAGCCCGTTACAGCATCTCCCTTCTCTGTCCAGTCCTCCGCCTCTGCCCCTCACAGAGGGGAGCTCATCAGACTACAGTGCTGTGGTTGTCTTGCTTTCTTCCTCTCCAGCAGGTATGTTCCACTTCTTGTCCATGGCTAAGCTTCCTATACTATGTTCCCCTCTGGCATCCCAGGAAGCCCTCATCCCACCAATCACCTTCCTCCTCTGTACCTGTAGGTCTTTCCCGCTGGTTTTCATGAATGGACGTAAGTGTCCTCCTCGGTAGCTTGTACCTTGGGCACTGGGGACCAAAACACTCCAACTCCTTTCTCCATCCAACTACTCATTTTCTCCAAACTCACGTTAAATTTTCATGCTAGTAAGGAAAGTCCCCCTGTTGTGCTGTAAAACTGTGCCCTTTATTCTTGATATCTTCCTTTTTAATGGGGACTTGAAGTATAAATCCAACCAAAAGCAATCAGATAAACAAATCAGAGGAGCTATCAGAACTTTGAAAGGCAAAGTGGTGATAATGGGTCTCCTATCTGGCTCCTGCCCTTAATGATGGCATTTAGAGGCAGAGCCTCTGGAGGTGATCAAGTTAGAGATGGAGCCCTGATAAAAGGGAGTAACGCCCTTAGGAGGGGAGGAAGAGGGAGGAAGAGACCAGAGCTTGTTCTCTACCGCATGAGCAGACAGGAGATGACAACAGTCTACAAAGGAGAGCTGGGGGAGTAAATGTCTGTCTGCACTGCCTCATCTGCAGGATTCTGTGGTGGTGACAGCGGGAGGCTCTCTGATACCTCCTCTTCGTCAAATTAAGAACTGCCTTCTATCTCTAGCTAAGACCTTGCTTCTTGTTCTATGGACAGGATCTGATGAGTTGGATGAGAGAAAGGAGGTGAGGGAGAATGAGGACTGTAAATGGTCAGCAAGGGCAGGCATGCCACTCAGCACATGCTTCTGAGTGCAGAGAGAAGCGGATGGACACGCACAGATGGGAACAGGATACAACTTAGGGTACTGCTGGGGCGTTCAGACGACGACATCCCACAGAATGGTGCTGTTCAATACAGTACCTCAACTCACATGTGGCTACTGAGGTGCTCTTTAGCTGGGCATGGTGGCGCACACCTGTGATCCCAGCACTCGGGAGGCTAAATCAAGAGGAGTTCCAGACTAGCCTGGGCTACGTTGGGAGTTCAAGGTCAGCCTGAACTATACAGGGAGTCCAGGTCTCAAAAAAACAAATCAATGGGCTGGGGATTTAGCTCAGTGGTTCAGCTGCCTGCCTCACAAGCGCAAGGTCCCAAGTTCAATCCCCAGTACCAAAAAAAAAAAAAAAAGCAGAAAAAAACAAACTAATTAACTGAAAAAAACTGAGATGTTCTTTAAGGGTTCACATTGAATTGTGAAGACATAGTGTAAAAAAAGGAAAATATTTCGTTAACATTTTTCATATTAGTTACATGATACAGGGCCAATAGTTTGAATATAACTGGTTAAATAAAACACTCAAATTATTTTCAGCTTTTGAAGTATCGTGATGAGGCTGACAGAAAATTGAAAACTACGTATGTGACCCGTATCTCTACTGAATAGCGTGACTGGTGTCCTCTAGCATCAGCCCGACATTCCTGAGTGTGGCTCTGAGCCATAACCGCACAGGCAGTTATGACCTCGAGGTCCACTGAGAATGAAGGGCGCTGAGTGAGAAAAGAACCAGTGTGCCCGCAGCACAATTCAACTCGCAGAACTCACGAGATCTGCAGGCCAAACAAGACACATCACATCCGCAACACAAATACTGCGATTTCACATTCTAATGAAGCCTGACCACAGCTCACATAAAAAGAAAACTGTAATATCATCTTAATTGAATGCAAGTTTTTCTTCACCTCTATAAAATTTGTACATACATTCAAAGGAGCTCAACTGATGTGATTGCCCCACAGAATCCAACACTGTAAACCAACCTGATGAAAAGGGTCGTCTCTATATTCTTTTTTCACACATGGGTTAATCTGAGGATTTTCCACATCTGTCTCACTGGTACAAGACGAACGGCATTCTGCACAATGTAACAAGTCTTCCCATAATACATCTTCTGTTTCAGATTCTGGCCTTGTGGTCTCAGAATCCTGTCTGGAACTTGAACAGCGAGAGCTGCAACTAGTACCCGATTTAGGGGCATCCTGAAATCAAGATATTCTTTGACATTAATACAATTTATGTATCCTTTCCAACTAAAAGGATTCTAACAGAACCATATATTGCTACTTTTCCCAAAACAAACACTGTCAAGAGACAGTGAAAGAGATAACAAAACATTAAACATATATATTAAATTTTAAGGAGTAACAAAATGCTCTCACATCAAAATTTATCTGATTTCATACTTCAGCTAAGGTATTCTGGTTGCAAACACTGCCTGTTTTCTCTTAAATTCTGCATGAAGTTCAGAACACCAGAAGGCAGAGACTAGTCTAAGTTTATGTGGTCTGCACAGTGAATAGTAACCTTCTTCAATATTCTTAAAGATATTTTCTTATTCTAATGTTTTTTAGCAACAGTAGATGTCATTAATCTACTGCCTTTATTTCCCAAACTGAAATTTAAAATTGATAACCTAAACCAAGAGGGTAATTGGCAACTCGTGTTCTTAAGATACTTTGTGGTATAAAATGAAAAGCTAAAAGCCACAAGTCATTCCTAAACAATTTATTTGATCCTAGTTTTTAATGTACAAAATAGGAACTTGAGTCAAATCTCGATTTAAATTTTTAACATGTTTACTGAAGAGTGGTAATAGCCATCCTTACAACCAACTATGCTCAAACTTTTGGATTTGATTTTAGCTGTTCTCTGCCACTAAGTTTTGTCAATCCTCCTACTGAAATGTTTTATATTTATCCTTTTGTCTTTCCCATGATCACCGGAATTCAGACTTTATTATTCACATCTTAACTGTTAAAAGCTCCTAACTGATGCTTATTCTTCTTTCCAGATTAATCTTACTAATGCCTCTAAACAAAATCTTTCTGCCATGATTTCCCCCTACTCTCTCCTGGATAAAGTTCAAATTCCTTCACCAAGCCTCCTGGTCTTCAGTGCTAGGTTTTGACCCCAACCTTTTCCTCCGCTGGTACCAGGGTACTCTAACCCTGGACATGGCTAGTTCTTTCCCACTCTAGCCATAATATATACGTACATACAATCAAATTTAGAGGAGATACATTATTTGAAGGAAGTAAGAATTTATAACAGAAATGCCTTGTTTCTGGCAATTTATGTATAATTTTACTGGCTCCTAACAATCTGTTAAGGCCAGTCTTATCTCTCCACTGTAAAAATGCAGAAATTAAACTATTCTCCCCTAGTCATTTAAATGATCTGACTCAAAATCTACGATGTCTTCATTATGCTTCCCATCAAATACTACCTTCATTAAATGAAAGGCTAATCTACAATAAGGAGTAAAATGTGAAAAATACTAGTAGAGTTAAACAAAGCAGGATGGAGTAGCAGACAGGACACACATATGCAAGAAGCTGCCTTTTCTCCAGGACATCCTGTGCATCCCAAACAAGCAAGTAATTCCACCAGCACCTGCTCAACAGGAGGACTGAAAGAAGCCAATCAGATAGAGTGCTTTTTAGAAAATGCAAAGCACAGGGTAATGAAAGTCTACACATGAAATGACAAGATCCCCAGCTCACCTTGAGCACTCTTGGTGTCCAGCACTTGGCAGCCCAGTGGCTATCTCCCACCCCAACCCAGGAGACTGGAGGCTTCACCTGAAACCCAACGCCCTGTAGGGCCCTGGGAATAGCCTCTGCGGGCTTCCAACAAGCAGCTGGATTCTTGGCCCATCATCTTCAGGGAGCCTCTTCAACTCCAGCCCCACCTTGTGCAAAGGGCTTCCCCAGACGTTTTTAGGGTTCCTTTTTCATCGGAACACTTTTATAAATAGAAATTGTATTCAAACTCTTTCATCTGTGGCCCCTGAGACCATGTGAGGAAACCCTAGTGGTCTCTGATAGTTTCCTTGCTCTCTATCATCCCAGAGGCTTCCTGTGATCTGCAGGAACTAGGAAACAATCATTTCTTCAAGAAGTACAGCTTTTTGGTGGGACTTTCTTGAAAAGAGCTAACAGCACAAGCTAGGTATTAGAGTTACTTATTGTGGTGGTGGTGGTGGTACACGGGTGCCTCACTCTCGCAGAAAAAATATCACCAGCAATTTGAAGAGAGTACGATAATTTGTAGTACAAATAAAAACGCAAAGCAACACTACAAATCTGTCTCCATTTAAATTTTTCAAAAAAGGGTTTATTTTGCTCTTTTAAAAATATCATTTAGGGCCAGGGATTTAGCTCAGTGGTTCTGCCGCCTGCCTTGCAAGAGCAAGGACCCGAGTTCGAACACAGGTACCAAAAAAAAAAAAATTATGCATAAAGTTGGTTTGACTTGAGAAGGTAAAAGATTTTTGGAACTGAATGCAGCTTTTAAAATATCTTTTAGTCTACGTTTTCTACATAATCAACCAATATGTATTAACTAATTATGAGCCTTACTACATTGAAATCTAGAAAAAAGTTAATCAACATATTTATTTAAAAGTCAAGATTAGTAGAACAATGTTCTGCCTTTTAAGAATCTCGATAGTTCAGCCAGACATAGTGGCATATGCTATAATCCTAGAACTTGGAGGTAGAACGATCCCAAGTTTAAGGCTAGACTGGGCAACTCAGGGACTTTTTAAAGCCCCTATTTAAAAAAAAAAATGGGCTGGGACATAGCTCAGAGCAAAGGCCCTACATTCAGTCCCCAGTAGCTTCCCCAGTGTGAATCTCAATAGTTCAAACTATAGCTGCTAATCAGGAAGGACAAAGATCCTGGGGTGAGAAATGTGCCCAAAGCCAAATAATATATTCTCCAGGAGAGGGATTAAACAGCCATCCGCTCCCTTCAAGCACCAAGGACCTTGTAATTGCTGGTAGGGTAAGACTGTGAAGGTCACGCCTGGTTACTTGGTTTAGTGTCAGCGCATCAAAATGATGCGGTGAAGAGGCCAGGAGCACACACGTTGTGTTAGTGTCTGTCAGAGCAGCCACTGTGAGAACAGAGCCAGCCACTATCAGCAGAGTAATCCAAGACAACTGCAGAGAACGTGCAAACAGGAGACTCTGCTCATCTCAGCACCTGAAGGGACTCACATTCTAGCACAGAGTAACATTTGACTTTTCATAAATTTAACCCAAAATCATCAAGAAAAAAACAGTAATAGACTTTAAAAAGCGAGGACAGTATTGACCAAATAAGTGACATAAGGAGTAATTTGCTTTGAAGCCAGGTAAGAAAATTTTCTGTCCTTAGAAAAGAAATTGAAAATAAACTGGGATGAAATTCTTTTTTCTATTTAACTAGCTTAAAGCTCAAGAGGCAATAAAATGGGAAAACAAAAATCAACAAAGAAAAATAGAATCAAGGAAAAAAACTGAAAGCTACATAGCATGGAGAACTTAATAAATAATGACAGCAGCATGAAGAAAGTCATCCAGAAAACAACTCGCACGGACTTCTAAAGTCTCTCCGGCTGTGGGCCAGCACACGCACTTGCAGACTCTGAGGAAGAGCCTTGTGTAAATGCAGACGGCAATGTGAGTGTATGATGCCTCAGCGATGGTGCACGAAACAACTGCACATGCACGGCTATCATACGTGTGCAACACAGAAACCTGTCTGCCGCTCTGGGAATCAATATAACTAATACTGATGATGATGGGAAATGTTTCAAAAACATTCAACTGCTGAAAGAAGTTATACGTTAGTAATGTGTAAAACGGTCAGATTATATACCTCATTAGGATACTGCTTCTTGTAATGGGGTGATTTTCTATTCCGAAGGGTGCTTTCAGAAGTCCTGTCCATGTGTCGCCGGGGTGAATATCCTGCTTCAGGACCTTCCTCACTGGACACTTCATCAGAGACATTTGTTACTGTCCTTTGGGTATCCTAAGTTTGGAGTACACAAAGAGGATTAGAAGTCATTTCTGCTGGATGTGGTGGCACACACCTGTAATCCCGGCACTTGGAAGGCTGAGGCAGGAGAATCGCCGTGAGTTTGAGGCCAGCCTGGGCTACATAGTGAGTTCAAGGCCAGCCTGAACTGTACAGTGAGATCCTGTCTCAAAAAAACAATAAGAAAAACAAAAAAAAAGACATTCATCATTTCTGACTGACCAGTTAGCTTCAAGGTAGCACTATTTTAATTTAATTTTTTTATTTTTTGGTACTGGGGATTGAACTTGGGTCCTTGAGCTTGTGCAGCAGGCAGTGAAACCACTGAGCTAAATCCCCGGCCCAGCACTATTTTAAGTTATAAGTAACATCTGAAATATCACCAAATGCCACTGAGAAACTGATTAGCACTACCTGATGTTTTGTAGAAAATGTCTCAAAATGGCGATTACATTCTTAAAGTATTCTTCAGTTGGGTTGGGGACATAGCTCAGTGACAAGGTGACTGCCACACCTGTGGCAAAGCCCTGGTTTCAATCCTCATTACCACCAAAAAGGGGAAAAATTATATTTTACTTTCAAAAGTAATTCAATAGCCATTTATTGTATCTTGTTCTACATTTCAGTAGATAAAAACATTCGAAACAACTTACAAAACTAAGAAATATAAAATGAGACAGAAGCAGAACAGAGGCCATTTCAAAGATGCTGAGAAATCTGAGAACTAATTACTTTTTTCAAAAACAAGAGTAACAAAATCATCAAACCACTGATTCAACAGTGGCTTATGAGACAGCACAAGGAGGCAGAGAGCAGCTGAATATGTGTGTGTATTAGACAGATATTATGCATAAATTAATTTGTAGGAGGCATTCAGATTTTAGAAATTCTGAAATTAAAGAACCCCAGGGCTAGGGCTGTGGCTCAATGGTAGAATGGCTGCTGAGCACATGTGAGGTCCTGGGTTTAATTCTCAACACCGCACAACTTCTACTGATTATCTTCGGGCTCCTCTCCTATAACTTTACTATGCACTATATAACTGGAAATGTATTTGAAAACTTGTCTTTTGAGTGATGCTTGAAACATCTAAAATCACAGTAAGGTGGGCCAGGGATTTAGCTCAGTGGTTTCGCCACCTGCCTCGCAAGTGCAAGGACCTGAGTTCCATCCCCAGTACCAAAAAAAAAAAAAAAAAAAAGAAATCACAGTACGGGATTATGCAGTGAGACCAAGAAATATGGTGACGGTCTAAAAAAAGTTTTAAAAATGTGCTCCAGTAAAAGACACACTGCCATTACTCTTCTTTACAATACTACCCCTTGCTCTGTCCTTGCCACCTTCTGGAGAAGTTCTGGAAGTCTTCTTTCATGAGTGTCTTTAGTTACCTTTTTGTGGCTGCCTCCATGTCCTGAATCAACTCAAAACGTTTACCTTTCACCATAATCTGGACTTTGGGGAAGAGCCAGAAGTTGCACAGGGCCAGATCTGGAGAATGAGGTGGGTGTGGCACTCGGTCACGTTTGTTTGAGCCTGCCTTTCATGGGCTGGCACTGGCAGCTGCGCTCACACCACGTGAAGGCACTCACTTTGCTAGGAACGCTCCTCGGTGTTGCTGGGATCCAGGTGGTCTCTTCGGGACGGACAGATTCACACTGAGGTTCATGATTTTGTATTCCATCTTCACTGCTTTTAACAGTCTTCTTCCCATCAAGGGACACGTAGCCATTGTCAGTCTCTGTTGATTTATCAATTGAATTCTTTGTTTTCGTTGATCTGAAGAGAAAAAATACACAGAGCCTGTTATATAGACTTAGTTCATTTTGGATGGGTTACTGTTAGAAATTATCATCTGTTGGTAATTACATTAAGTAGCTGTTTCTCAAATTTTAATAGCTATTCTTTTTATAATAAATAATTTCAGCAACATAATAAACATTTAAAGTCTCAGCTTAGTTCAGCTTACTGCATGTTTTGAAGTTTTAGAAGTAGCAATTCTGAAAGACATTCTCTAATTAATTTAACAACTGTTGGTCAAAATCACTAGTTCTTTGAGCAAGTGTAGGATCAAAATTTTGCTTATTTTTTATGGTTAACAATATATTTTGAAGTTTTATCTTAAAAAACTACCTGAGCAATTACCAGGTTAAGTTGAAATTAGTGGTGTAAGTTAGTTTTAATAGTCTAGTTTACCTAAATACTTTACCATCAGTATATATAAGCAAATATCTCATAAATTCATTTTAACACATAATGGAAACATAGCACCTTTTTTAAGGATAAAAAATACATGAAAAAGAGGAAAACTTTCAATAAGGTTCAAATAATGAAAGAAATAACAATAAAGAACATAAAGTAACCTCTTTTATCCACTGAAGTACTCTGGAAAAATATTAGTAATCAGAAGTTTATAAACACCTAAAAGGCAAAATTAAGGATATTAATTTATAGTAATAAAATTTTTCTTACTATATAAAAGACAACTTGATAAACATTTTTTATTAATAGGCAAATCATTGGCGTCTTCTTCAGAGACTACGGTGGTTAAAAAGACTGCTATTCAAAAGAAAGGATTAACAGAAGTACCATAATGTAAGTGCCACATAAATTAAAATGTGCTCAGTGCAGATTCAGTCTATCATAAAACAATTTTAAAACAATTATATTTAAATAAATCTTCTTAAGTTTTTTCCCCAGAGTATCACTTTTCACAAAAGAAAAACATTAGTATGTTGACTCTGCGCATCCAAACATAAGTCAAAGACACACAATGCCTTTAACTCTAGCCATTCAGCTGTACTGTAATCTGGATTTCAGGGTGTGCAGAGCCTTCAGACTCCTTTATTCTAAGGGTTATTTTGGAAACAAGGAGTCAGCAGGACTGAGGTCTACGGTGTACGTACTTAAGGTCACAGCACGTAAAAAGGCAGGGTTGGCACTAGACAGAGCCCTGCTGTGAGGTTCCTTCTGTTCTCCACACTATTTCCAGCTGCCCAGGCTTTGGGAAGCTGCCCTGGGGTTTGTAACACATGTGGTCCAACAGAGAAAGCTTCTGCCGTGCACACAGCCCTCCTCGCCCTCTGCAGGGACCTAAGGGCGCAGACAGACCACACTCCCAAAGTGTGGGCCAGAGGACCCATGCTATCAGTCATTCAGAGCACCTCTGCACAGAGCTTCAAGGCTCAGAAGCCCAATCTCCTGACTTCTTTCTATGATTCTGGAGGAATGGGGAGACCAAGTGAACAATGAGCCACAGAATTAAGATCATTTAAAAGAGGGGCAGAGAAAGGGCAGAAAGGTATTATAGTAGAGGAGCATGGTGAAAAGAAAATAATAGGCACACGGAAACTTGTGACCTTCTTTGGAGATGAGAGTGATAAAAGCTCCACTTTTAACATTGAGCAACATGCAAATGGAAGGAGTATGCTGGAAAGATATTTATGAAGAGAAGGTTCATGAAAATTAGACTAGGCTGAGAGAAGAGGAGGGAGACTGAAATATAGAAAGAAATGGGCATTAGGGATTAAAGTACTGCAGTACAGAAAGAAATGATATTTTTCAGCATTATCAACACATAAAAAATCTACCTTCTGATATTTGCACTTCATGTTTGTAATACATTTCTTACTAAAACAATATTCTCACAGGAAGGCGGGCAGGGAAGGGAGACCCAGCGACAGCCATCTCATGCTGGTTTTGGTTACTCCATTCCAGACGCACTGTGTCCTAACATGCACAGCGCACCTAGGGAACAGAGGCTGCCGAGAGAGGGAAGAACCCTGTCCCCAGGTGTTGTCATCAGTGACGCACTGGAGGGCAGGGCTGAAGGGAAATGAGTGGACTAAATTTCCGGGTGGTGCTGAGGCGGGAACACGGGGCACCACGGGGGTTGGAAATGATGGCTCCCGTTCCTGAACAGGAAATGGGCGTCGTCACTGTCGCCCGAGGCAGGTAGCGTGACCGACGGTGAGGGTGGCACAGGTGCTGCCTCTTGACAGGGCGGACTCTTGGTGCACGAACTGGGAAACATGGAAGAGCACAGACGCGCGGAGCAGCTGAGAGGACCGCTGGGATAAGGGGCACAGCCTCTTGGTTCTCTCAGTTCTGTTGGCAAGCGATTCTGGTGTTATGATGAAGAAACGAAGATGAAATCAAGGAAAAGTATTTTGTGAACTATAAACATGGCAGCAACTGCTACCAATCTTATTGGTTCTATGATGACCTCACTCCTGGATTTTGAAAAGATGCTTATCAAGTGAAGCATAACGCTAACGAGAGAATGAGAAGGCGGCTCCATCAAAGCCTCTGCTTTAACACGGATCTGAAACAACTGCCGCACAAACCAAGGAAACATGGCACTTGATACCACCACAAAACCTGTAATTTCTAACGGGCTTCTCAGAATATTGACAATTAATTGCAGATTTACTTTCGCCACTTTGAGAATCCCTAAAATTCTAGGAATATTAGAAAGAAAAGAACACTGTGATTTCTGGTATCTTTTCCAACTCTATTGTTGTATGATTCTTAGAGGAAGAGATTTCAGATTTCATTCTGTCCTGAATACTGAAGAAGCCTGTAGGAGCAACGAGGAGCTTTCCCCAAACATGTCTGTGTGGAGGGTGGAGGGTTTTGAGGCCACCCAGGCCCCGCCACCGCACTCAGCAGGCTGTGAGGCACGGTCAGGCTGCACAGCCTCAACCCAACCTCCAGTTTCTATTCAAAAACTGATACAGGAATGACTTTAACAGATTCCAAGAACCATCTTCTTGTGCGAACATCACGCAACACCTTGTTCAAATTCACTTTTAGAACAAGCTGAAACAGGCGGACTTCCTGACTCCCCCTGTCATGGACAGCTGCACCTCCTCACTGCGCTGAGGGGTTCTGTTTACACCCCAACTTTGCACTTCAGTGGATTCTTCTCTGCAAGACAACTTCAGCGCTGACAGAACATCTGCCTGGCCTAAGATGCCTAATTTGTTTTACTAATAAGCAAAACAAGTCCATCTGCTGACAAACGATGTGCAATTTCATTGTCAGGGTCAAGGCTCACAGTTATAATAACTAGCCTTACACTAACTAGGCAACATTTTCTTCAGAATGTTATGCTGGACATTCAAAGAATAGCTGTATGTCAAAGATGCTATCGAGAAGAAAGGATCTTTAGATATGTACTTTATAAAACATATGTAAATATATGTAGTAAATATATGTAGTTTAATCACTTTAATTCCTTTGTGAAATAACTGATTTCAGTCTTCTCTGGAAAATGTGAACAACTATACAACTTACACCATAAATACATCAGGAAACTGTTTTTCACCTAAAAAAACTGTCACCAAAAAGTTAACAGAAATGTTAAAAGAACTTGCTAGCTCATAAAATCTCAAATTTATTGAATTAAATATGAAACCCAATTGCTTCTATATTAAACACCTAGTCAATCAAGGACACTTACTCTGTTATTAAAAAAACAAAGGTTGAAAGTATGTGCTGGGATTCTTAAAAATATCCAGAAAGCCAGGTGTAGTGGCGCACGCCTATGATCCCAGCACTTGGGAGGCTGAGGCAGGAGGGTCACTGGCAAGGTCGAGGCCAGCCTGGGCTACATAGTGAGTTTGAGGCCAGCCTGAACTACATAGCGAGACCCTCTCTCAAAAAACCAAAATATAAATAAATAAATAAAATAACAATTTAAAAATATCCAGAAATATATACCAAACTGAAGGCCATCTTTCCAGTATTCAGACACTGGTCTGTGGTGGGGCAGCCAACAGTATCAGGTAACTCCTGTCCCAGAACACAGTGTGAACTTCTCCTGCTCTCACCTCCACAGGCTGGGATCGGGGAGAGAAGAGGCACAGTACAGAGGCAGAGCGCACACTCTCAGACACAGGAAAGTGACACAAGGCCCGTGTTGCCACGCTGTGTCTGCAGCTGTGTCCACACTGCGGCGTGTGCGCCCCACGTGTTGGCATGGGCTTCTGGGCAGGCTGATAACTGCCTGAATCTGCACTGTGCAGTTCACTTCACTCTGTGAAGAAAATCCAAATAGTAAAACTCTAGCTTTCACTTCAGTGCTAGAGACAGATCAACACAGAGGTGACGTGGGACAGAAACCTTTTCTCTCTTTTTCCTACGGTGCTGGGATCTAACTGAGGGCCTTGCCCATGCTAGAAAAGTACTCTACTATTGAGCTACACTCCCTGGCCAGTACAGAAACATTCTAGGTAGGTCAATCAGGCATATGAACTAACATTGCTCTGGTATTGTTCTGGTATCTGTCTGTAAGCCACAAGTCAATTTATGTAAGTTACTTTCTGCACTCAAAAAAAGAGCAAAATTCTTGACTGGTAATCTGTTTTTCAGTAATGCTATGATGGTTAAAATCTATCTTAAGGACATGAAAGGAAACAATCAATCTGAACTCTGAAACAGGTAGTATGCTACAGAGATACATCATCTATATGTAATTCTCATGCCCAATCTTTTCATTGATAAACCATAACTATGTTAATGAAAGTCAGCAAGCCACCAAAATCAAAGTACTAACTTTTGGGAATTATGAAAGATTTCTGTATCTTTTTAAATTGGGACTTTATTGGCCTTTGTTTTCTCATGTTCATAAAAGTATTTGTACCGTAACTCCAAATTTTTCAAACTAGAAATACCACGCCTTGTTTCTAAGTTTTTTCTTGAGAATGAAATATACTGAGATGATCATGAGCACCTTCCCAGTGTGTACAGAGGATTTAAACAGTCATTTTCATCCTAACATCTAAAGCTTAGACATTCGAGTGGTTGTTTATTTTCCCAGCTATGTTAACTATGATACCTTCAGGGAAGTAACCAGCTTCTCAATGTAGTACCAGAAGGAATTTTATTAAGTCTCAGTCAGTATTTCAGTTTAAGCCCCTCTTCACTTATCGAGAGTTCTTGAAATGAACATTTCTCTTAAGATCTTTTTGTAGCTAGTATTTAAAACAAACTCATTCATATGCCAGCAAGCTGCCTCACAAATGACACAGTTGGAACGAGTTTATCTTTTAAAATATTTATATGTAGGCACAGTTGTGATGATCAAAGGCGTAAACCCAGAAGGAGCTGGTCTTGGTCATGCTGTAGCCCAACAGAAAGAGCCTGGGAGCTAGAGAAACACAGTCACTCCCAGAAGCACCAACCTACTGCTTTTAGAGGGATTCTACATACTGCATACAGTACAGGATCAGCTGTAGTTAGCAAAGAGTCCCTATGAGCAAAATGTATCCCTAAAGCTGTTTGTAACTGCTTATCTCAAAGTCTTGAGAGACATTTTAAGAAACTGACCATGCAGTGATTGATCTGTAGCATCTCAATGTCAGAAGGGGAGCCGTTATTAAAGAAGACTTAGGTGGGAGAGAGGTAGGCAGAATCCAACCCAGGTCAAACATGAGAGCAACATGGGCTCTGAGGGAAGAATGGGTAATTGGAACAAACGGTATTTCAACTTGATCAATGCCATGTTACTTCTAACCATTAACACTTGGGAAAATTTTTCTAAAAACTGTAACCAGTGAAAATATACCCAGGAGATAACTGATCAGCTGTATCATGCAAGATAGGCTTTATCATAAGAGCACAGCCATAAATTAACAAAGCACTGACATTAGTGAAGTAGTTACCAGAGTGACAGAAACCAGTTATTTGTGGTATCCCTTTTCTTGATTTATTAATTTAGTACTTTTATCAGTTATGGTATTTTGATCATAGTGTTTTTTAACTTTTTGCAAATTTATTATATGTATGTGAAAACCAGTGTTATAACCGTTATACATTCTGAATATTCAATTCAAAATAATAATATAAAGTGACCTTGATGAGTACTGAAGGAATTACCTGTCAAGTTCCTTAAATAAAAATTTATTTTTAAAAAATGATGAGGCTGATACAAGCCTGGTTAGGTTTATTTATGATGTTTGCTGTTTTCTGATTTGGTAAATCCTCCTCGGCAGTTCAGACTATATAAAAAGCCCAGCGCACTTTCACTGCAGTACAAATTATAACAATGCTTGTATAGTCAGATAATTGTGGATAACTGAAGCAGGGATTTAGAAGGAAAATCTCGCATGGAACTGACACGATATATGAAAGCCAATTTTAACCTAAAGGGCTGCTAGAAACCGAAATCAAGAAATCCCAACTAAATATACATTGCTAGTAGCTATTCATTCTCAAGCAGTTCTGTTTGCACATAACCCAAAGTAGACATCACAGTGCTTGCAGCACTACATGTGTCAATACAAAACCCATCATGAGGTGTTCTATTTAAAGTCGTTAGAGCTCATTATGTGGAAAGGGACAGAAGATCCTGCATCAGTACGAACCGGGACAGGAGGAAAGCGGCATGCCAGAGATCCCTGAGGACGGCGCCCACGCCGCAGGAGCTGCTCGGCCGGCGGCTCGGGGCCGTGCCCCCCTGTGTGTTGTCTGTCGTGCTGGAGCCATCCCCTTCCCTGTGCACCTCCAAGTGAGCTGCTTTCCTCAGCTTCCTTTATCAGAAGAGATTAAGAGCAGTAGGCAGTTTTAAAACTCCCTTGGTACGGCAGCACATTCAAAATTATGAAAAACTTAAACACAGGAACTTTAATACACAATCAAATTCAAATTTACTGGATGAAACTTCATCCAAATATCACAGTACATATTCAGCTCTATACAGCGATTGTATAATGGTAAGATATCGTTCCTGGCTCATCCTGACAGGTCGGTGGAGAGGAGCTTGTAAGGGTCACTCTGGACAGATATTTACAAAAGCATCTCCTCCCTATCTGAATGACACTTATCTCCAGACGGAGAAAGGAGAAAATGTAGACTGGTGAGAATTATAATCTAACAATCGGTAAAACAATTTGTCTAATGTAAGCATTATCTTTTAAAAAGGGGATGTCTTAAATTTCAACACCCAAAAGCTGTCACAATCTCTTGGCAATGATATCAAACAAAGAATTGCTCTAAAGACCCTTAAAACAGAATTCCACTGTGCTTAATGGCCAGTGAGACTCACTATATTTACTTATCAATGGGCATTAAATGCTTTTAACAGCATTTAATAAAGACAGCCAGAATATTTTCTTGCCTCATATTTTTACTGAGGCATCACAGAAATATAAGACTCTGTGAGCAGAAAAAGGAATTCTAGCAATTCTAGCTTACATATATTCCTGATACCAGTCTTGGGTGACCAGAAATGAGCTACAAAAACAAAAATAGAAACACATGCATGTGGACTAAAAATGGTCTTGAAGCAAATACAGTGTGGGGCAAGCAGGTGGTGATGGATTCTGGGGCTCAATGCTTTATCTGATCTGAAAGAGCAACTTTACCAGATAACATTTTATTGCACAAAGGTAAGGGCAGTCAAGAACAATCCTGGATTCAAATTAAGAGACTGACAAAAAGATGACGTCCAACAGGCAGTACCTTCTTCTTTTACCACTGGTACTGAGAGGTGGCTTGGGTGTTCGCGTTGAGACAATCTGGCAGTGCACCGTTCCCAAGAGCAGCATCAGCCATATGGGCCCAACCACTTCTGTCAGAGGTATGCTGTGCGGGCTGGAAGTGGACCAGAACAATACTACTGCGGCAACTGCAAAAGGGAAAGAAGATGCGTTTCACTATAGGTCTCACAGGTACTTTTCAAACTGCTCTTAGTTACTTGTCCAATTCTTTTACTAAATTTAAACAAGTTTAAAATGTTACTCCATACAAGCTGTTTATATTATTGTTTTGTTCGCCACAGCTGAACCATGAGATTTAGTAGCACACTCTTTGAATGAGAGGACACTCAACACAGTCCCTAAAAAAGTACACACCTCACCGGTGCAATGAAAACTAATGCATACATATGTAAGGGTGCTCTGGCTTACATCACAATCAAAAGAACCATACTAACCTCAAGTACATTTATTTCTATGTTCTAAAAATAAAGAAGTCTAAGACAGCATATGATAAGCCTAAAAAGTTTGTCAATAGAGGTCTATGGGACCATGTGGTCAAGATTACAAGCATAAATTCACTTGAGCACTGCACCCACATCGATGGTAACCATTACCGTGTGAATAGGAAATTCCGTTTTTGCCTGCCCTGCATGCCTCAGACTTTCTGCATGTAAAATATCCGTACCTTTTGGGAGTCTCCTGCCTTTATCAGTCAATGAAAGTCTATTTCTCCCCCTCAAGCATGGATATGTAATCTAGGTTTGCCACAGTTTTAGCAATTCTGGGCATAAAAGATAAAAAGACAGACACATGGCCCAGGTAGGGCAGTCAGAACTTCTTAACAGTGCAATGAAAATGAGGTGCACACAATGCAAGGGCATTCCTGGCTGGCTCAGACAGAGGCTGCTCTCTTCAACCAGAAACAGTAAGGCTGCAGAAATATGAAATGTCAGGGGCCACTTCTGCTGTCACCCAGAGAGGGCCAACGTGCCCAGCAAGGGCAGTGGAGTCAGCAGAAGGAAGTGAGGGTGTCACCTGGGCCTCCAGACCTTGCCAAGCCTGAATCCAGGGCCTAGGAGAATCTAATTTTGTTTTGGAAAAAGTGGGAAATTAAAATATTAGGCGGTTTCTGTTCATTTTCTTAAGTATGATCATTGTATTGTGGTAGCATATTTTGAAGTAATACCTACTGGTATTTTGAAGTAATACCTACTGGTGGAGTCAGGGTAAAACATCATGATGTGTATAATTTCCTTTAAGGCCACATATGGTGGTCCACTCCTGTAACCCCAGCACTCAGGAGGCTGAGGCAGGAGGATTGCCATACGTTTGAGGCCACCCTGGGCTACACAGTGAGTTCAAGGCCACCCTGAACTACACAGCAAGACCCTGTCTCAAAAAACCAACTCCCGGGCCGGGGATTTAGCTCAGTGGTTTTGCCGCCTGGTGTGCAAGTGCAAGGACCCGAATTTGATCCCCAGAACCAAAAAAAAACACCAACTCCCGGGCCGGGGATTTAGTTCAGTGGTTCCACTGCCTGCCTCACAAGTGCAAGGTCCCAAAGAGTTCTACACCCAGCACCAAAAAAAACCCCAACTCCCCCCACAAAAGCCAAAAACTTATAATAAATTAGATTCATTATTTACTTTAACAAAAATTTAACTTAATAAAAATTATAACTATACCTATATCAGATAATATAACTCTGAAAGAATTTTCATGTAATATATTACTAACAACAAAATGATTTAACATCAGAAAGTTGGTAATACATTTAATTTCATGCATTCTAAGAATCCACAATTAAAAATAAGACAGCTTCGTAAACAAATGTTTATTTAAGCATTAATTACAATAGCAAAAGACAACAGCTTAAATACCCAATATTGATGTGAAGTACTTTCCAGTAATTTTAAATTATGTATAAAGACTCTGAAACTTGCTATGACATTATGCAAAAATAATATACAATTGTTTATATAAAATCATCTCAACTATGTATAAATGTTCCAAACTAAACCAAAAAGCAAGATTATGGGAAGATTTTTTAAAATTCTCCTTTAGCTTTTTCTATATTTTCCACTTTTTTCTATCATGAATATATATCTTTAATCACAAAAAAGAATAGGACTGGATTTAGCTCAGTGGTGGAACACCTGCCTAGCATACATGAGGCCCTGAGTTTTATCTCCAGCGCTAAAAACAAAAAACAAAAAATACCACACAAGCCACACACACTCTGATAACATTAACCAAAAAGGCCTTACAGTCTACTCCCTTTCATATATGTAAGATGTCCCCTGGCTTTAAATCAACTTAAATAAAATTTGTAATTTCAACTTTATTTTCATTTACATAAAAGGTATCTCTTACGTATTCTTTTTTTTTTTTTTTTTTTTTTTTTTGGTACCAGGGATTGAATTCAAGTCCTTGCGCTTGCACAGCAGGCAGCGAAACCACTGAGCTAAATCCCCGGCCCCTCTTACATAGTCTATTGATAAAACATGTAAATAATCTTTCAGGATTGAAATCGTGCTTTAAAAATAATATTAACACTAAAAAGAAAGGCATCAACCAAATTAAAGTAATTGCTTTATTAGTGTGAGAGACTCGTAAGTTGTTTCTCCTAAGTATTACAGACATCGCGATGTCTACTGCTGCTGTGTTGGTGGAGTGGGCAGTGTGTGTGACTCTGGGATCACACTGCTTAGGCTTGAACCCAGGCGCCACCAGACTGGATGACCTCTGGCTTTGGAACCTCAGGCCATTCAGGTCCATGTCTATGGAGCAGGTATAATGGACCCTTGACTTATGAACCTAATTTGTGCCTGAGGGCTGGTTGTAACTCACTTTGGTGAATTGAAGGCTCAGGCTCCTCTCCACAGTCTTCAGTCTCACCTATGTACAGGCAGATCTGTGTCCTGAGAGAGACACTGGCCCAGAATTTCTCACTTAACCCCACACAAGGAAGGATGTTGGAATGTTCCTTCCAGGACTCTTTAAGGGTTAAATCTGTATCTGGGACACCTGGAAGCACAAGCGGCCAGCATCTGGGTTGTAACTCAAGACTGTTTGTAACTTAAAACTAAAATTCCAGTCGTAACCCAAGTTGTTTATATGTCAGGCCGGTTGTAACTCAAGGGTCCACTGTACTAGTACCCGTCAATGGGTTGTTGTGAGAATTAAAGAAGACTCTGAGAATCCAATTAGAAGAGTGCATGGTATATAAAATTTTAATACAGAATGAGGGTAGCAAGATCACAGTGAAATAAGGTACAGAAAAATCAATCATGTCTTAGGTGAGAAAAACTTGCATAGGTTGTATTAAAAAAGGAACGGGTGTATGGATGGGTGTGTGTGTGTGTGGTAGGTGCACTTTGATGAGATTTTGCTTCTAACTTTTTTTTGCTTCTAATTTTTAAGTCTCAATTCCTATTTTCCCTTAGCCACCCACAGATTTAAATTTTTATAAATCATACTGAAAAATATCTGCTTTGTTTTCTCAAACATTATTAATACCAAACTAGTTTTGTGTCTGGCACACTCACTTCACACTTGGTGGTAGTTAATATGTTGTTTAGAACAAGCCCTAGTAACCCAAAAATATAACACCCTGAGAGTTAAAAGTAAAGTGCATTTCCATCACTTAATTATACCTTGAAGAAGGTAAAGGACAAGGAGCCAGAAAAAGATGACCTTTGATGTTACTTGTAACCACCACCGGAAGAAAAAGGGAAAAAATACAACTCGAACAATTCCTTTTCTAGTTAGAGAAGTCCAAGGACTTTCAGGCTTTGCCTTAGCAAACGCAGACCCTGAAAAACAAGTAAAATACAATGACAGATAACATTTACTTTTCTTTAATTTCCCTACATAGAAAGTTTCAAGGTTTGAAAAACAAAAATACCATGTAATTTTATTATATTCTGTGCTATGAGTGAGAAACATTCAATTTGGGGTAATAGTCACTTTAAAACATGGTATCATATTAACTCGGATACTTGGAACAAGATGAATTCAAATAACAGTAGAACTTCTCCCACATATTGTACAAATATAGGACAGTACTCAAATCTTAGTTCCAGTTAAGAATTATAAATTATGGCTTTAATTTTCTTAACAAAGTACTTCTAATTTTTCTAACAAAGTTCTGTAGTTTGCCAAGCAAACACAAATGCCTATTGTTTTATATTTATTTCTTGGAATGATCTTTAGTGGTAGGAAAGATTCCTCAATGGTATTTAAATACCCTATTCTCTCTTCTCTGTAGGATGCTTATCCTCATTTAGGCTCATATTGGTTTTATGTCCACAAATGTATATACCTAACCTATTCTGACTTTCTTCCTTCATGCTCAATGTCTACTTGTATTATAAATTTATTTATTCAGTACTCACCTCTTACCAGATCAACATCTATGAGGTCTGGCTTCACATGTGCTGTTTTCTTTGGTTTATTCCTTAACCCCTGTAATATATTAACAGTAATATTGGAATTCTACATACATATATTCTTTTGGTTGAGAATATCAGAAAAGAATCAACTTCTAATGATTTCAATTTAAAATAAAATCTTTCAGTAAAACACTAGACACATTGTGCATTTGTTACAAATGGAACGTAACTGCAGCACTGTGATAAATTTTTTACTTAAAAGACAGGCTTGGTAGTGGGTAACATGCAGAGCCTGTACATTACTAACAGTAACATTCTAATACAAAGACTCTCACTACACTGAGCAAATCTGGGTCTAGACCTACGTGGTTCCCAAGAGCATAGCAGCCCCAACTGGCACTCGGAGAGCAGAGCACAGAGGCTTCGGGTGAAGCAGTGGCCACAAGGGGCCTCACGGGATGATGCTGGGCGAGGGGCTACAGAAAGTATGGACCTCAGAGCTGAGGACCAGTCCAGGATGCAGACTTTGCAGCAGATGCCTGCGTGTGGCCCCAGAGAAAACAATCTGCTGTGTGCCTTAGAGCTGTCGCTGGGCTCAATGCCAGCCACTGCCCAGAACGCAACGTCCCCTCGTCACCTCAGAAGGAGATGCGCTGATCAGGAAGAGCAGGCACGCAAGAAGGTTTATGTGAATTGAATTCACTAAAACTTGAAATTACTGAACATAGACTAAGATTAAATTTCCCATCAGTACAGAGTGGGAATAGGAATGGAAGTCAAAAGTAGTGCGGGGAAAAAAAAGAAAAAAGTAATGGGGGAAAAATTATGGAAAAAAGAAATTACAAATTACTTAAGACTAGTATGTTGTAAATCAGAAGAGCTGGGCCAGAGATTTAGCCCAGTGGTTCTGCCGCCTGCTTTGCAAGTACAAGGTCCTGAGTTCGATCCCTGGTACCAAAAAAACCCCAACAAAACGCAGAAGAGCTTACGCTAAGATGTCACAAAGGTTTAGATGATTTTTTAAATTATTCAATCAATTAAGTAAGCAATTGTGCATTAAATCTTTCCTTTGGTCCTAATCCCAATAACAATGACCCCCCTAAAGTTAAAATCAGATTAAGATGGCATCTAAAGCAAACAACAGGACAGCAATTTGAGTCAGAATTAACTGAGATGTCTTAACCAAGACTGCACCCTGCAATCCAGATGCAATTTACCCTTGAACTCCTGCATATATACTACCCATCTGGTTTCAAACCATCCAATGATACAAAGCAAAAAGGGAAAGGCAAGAGTTGAAGATACAGCCGCAGTAACTTGACTGCACTTGAGCACTGTGCCCTCAGCTTCTGTATTTGGAAGTTCATTCGCTATCATTTGTACCCTTCAGTCCAAACTCTCAGTGCCTTTATCCTCACGGGACAAGATGAACACAAGGGGGGGGGGGATCCCCGCCAAGGCCACACGAGGTGACATTGCTTTCTTGTTTCAGCTTTCATTACTGTGCACAAGTGCTCTCTTCAGTCTATTTAGGGTTGTTTCCCACATATTTGTACTTTTTGTTGGCAACTCATTGCTTAAAATAACCCCACGCAGTACTTCAATGTCTTGTGCTTCCCAAAGCAAGAAGACTGTCATACATCTCTGTCACAGAATCTGACCTCCATTTAGTCATGAGCTACAGTGCTCTCGGCCATGAGTTACTGTTAGAGAAAATCAACAATATACATAGTAATAAAGTATCTTTACACAGAAACATGTACAAAAAAGTTATAGATCAATTAGTTGACAAATGTGACCAAAGGCTTGCAGGAGCCAATTATTTCCCCTAGCAGTAATGGTTCTGTATTACTAATTCTGTGTTGATGGGGACCTCAAAGAATGTAACTACCATAAATAAAAAGACTCAACCTCATTTCCATCTTAGTGTCACTGTAGAGTAGCTAATACATTATAAATCATTTCTAAGATTTTTTAATCTGGGAAGCCAATTCTAAACATTCATATATTTATTTTGGTTTTGGTTTTTCGTTTTGGTACCGGGGATCGAACTTGGGTCCTTGTGCTTTCGAGGCAGGCAGTGGAACCACTGAGCTAAATCCTTGGCCCTACATTCATATATTGAAACAAATTTCATTACAAGAAGTGCTATTTTGACTTGGTGTGGTTTATTAGAATGACATTTTATTTTTATTACTATCAAAAACTTGAAAACTATACCATTTTCATCTACTTTCCTAATCATCTATTAACTTGAAATAACTGTCATGCTTTCAGATGAATTTGAAGCATAATTAATTATAAACCTAAAATTTTCAGCAACATTGTTTTAAGTCCTTGTTAGAGAAATGGTAAATTGTCGTGATTTATACAACTATGTTGTTTTTCCAACATGCACATTATACATGACTTTGTGTAAATGTGGTTCATTTCCTTTTTTACACCCTATTAAAACACATTTATTTTGAGCTACACAGTACAGTCACACCATAATTGACAATTTCAATAAAACTTCCCCTTCAAGCTTCAGAATGTTTAGTTTTTAAAAAGAGGATAAATCAGTGATAATTTTAGTTATAAAATAAAAGATATTAGCAAGATGTAAACGTTCATAAAACTTGATTTAATTAAGTTGAGAAATTTTTAATTGGTTTGGTGTAAACTACATACATACAAAGTAGCATAGCTTTCAGTGCTAGCTACAATCATAAACCATCACAAAACTTAAGTGAACAAAAAAGCAAAACCTAAATTTTTGAAAAGAAGGAAATTTTAAAACTCATTTATGCACAAACCAGAGGGAGAAACAAATAGTACAAACATAATTAACCTGAAAGAATAAAAAATGATACATTCTTTTTTTATGCACATTTAAACTCTTAACAGTCATTGCCATACTGCAATGACTCAAATAGTACAAAGTTTTGTATTTTTAATAAATCTCTAATTGCACAGATAATGTTGTGCCAAAAAATGAAGAGAACTGTTAAGTTTACAAAGTACTTCTGTTCGATTACATAGAGTTCTTGTGCTTACTGGACAGGGAACTATTGTAATACTTAGACTGGAACAAGGACCTAAACTTCAGCTTTTCTTTCTGGAAATATTATTTAAGTTTCCCTTTATCCCCTTTTACCTTTCTGGTGGCTTCATAAACTTTATGTTGAAGCTTTAAAAGTCTAGTAAGTACTAAAGATGAAAAAGCATGCATTTACTTTTTTGTTTTTTCAGATTAACATGCAGGCAGCCAAGGCATTTACACTTTTTAATTGCATGTATTTATAGATACGTGATGTTTCAGTGCATATATAAATATAAATATGCATTGCAAAAATATATATCATAATATTCAACTCAAGGTACAGATTTCCTCAAATACTAATTATTTCTTTGCAATGAAAATCATCCCAAATCCTTCCTTCTAGCTTTTGGAAATCCGCAGCACATTACTGTTATCTATATTCACCCTACTATGTAAGAACAGTAGCCTAGAATATCTAGTTCCTATCTAACTGTACGCTGGTATCCACCTATCAACATTTCTCAGAGTCTCCCCTCCTCTACTTTCTACAGCCTCTGGTGGTCTCCATTCTACTCTCAACTTCTATGAGATCGCCTTTCTTTTAGATTCCACATGAGTGAGATCTCGTGGTACCTTACTTATCTTTCTGTGTCTTAGTTTCATCCATGTCACAAATGACAGGATTTCAGCCTTTTTGTGGCTGAACAAGTACTTCACTGTATTTTTCATACCACACTTTCTTTACTCATTCATCACGTGGTGAACACATAGGTATTTCCACTGCTTGGCTATTGTGAACAGGGCTGCAGCAAACACGGGAGTGCAGATGTCTCTCTGATGCACGGGTTTTGCTTCCTCTGGACATCTACCCTGCAGTGGGCTGGCTGGATCATACAGTCATTCTATTTTTTAGTTTTTGAGGACTCTCCATGCTGTTTTGCACAGTGACTGTATGGTTTACATTCCCACTAAAGTGTGCTCCCTTTTCTCTGTATGTGTGACAGCTTTGTCCTCAGTCTTTTTGCTAAGACCCATTTGTACTGGAGCGAGGAGCTACCACACCATGGTTCTGATTCGCACTTCCCTGCTTAGAGATGGTGAACATTTTTGCATACCTGCTCACCATTTGTGTGTGTTCTGTTTTTAGAAAAGTCTGAATTAAGGGGCCAGGGATGTAGCTCAGTGGTTCTGGTGTCTGCCTCGCAAGCTCAAAGACCTAAGTTTGATCCCTGGTACCAAAAAATAAAAGAAAAGTCTGTCTGAGGTCTACTGCCCATTGTTTTACTGTATTACTTGGGGTTTTCTGCTACTGAGTTTCTGAGTTCCTTATATAATCTGGAGTATTAACCCTTTGTCAGATACTGCATAGTTTGTAAAGACAGTTGCAATTCTGTTGATTGCTTTCTTGGCTGTAAAATTTGTTACACATTTATCTTTCCATTATGAACAAAGTACTCAGAGAATGAAGCAAAGATTTAAGTTATAATTTCTAAAAGGATTAAGGAAAAGTGATTTGCAACTTACAAAAGATTTTACTTAGCAATATCAACTACAGGACTTTAATTTAAAAGATGACATGTCCAACAAACACATTTTCATGGCTTTCTTTGATTTTTTTTAATAGCTGCTCACAACTTTGACAAACAATGAGATAATTAACTATATAGGATAAGTTCAATCCCTTTTGTATAGTGTTCTCTAAAGAGTATTATGTTTTTATCATTAATATTCCAATCTACCTTTCTTATTTTACCTTCTAAATAATCTGCCTCCACAAGAATGTTTAGCAAGAATGGAATGATTTTTTTCAGGCTTGTCAACAAATTGACTCTATCTATCTATCTAGTCTTGCTACATGGCCTTGAACCCTTCCTTGTTCCTCCTGACTCAGGATCCCAAGTAGCCGGGACTATAGGCATGTGCCTCTGTGTTATTCAAAATAACAAAAGTAAAATTTAATACTTCAATTACTTTTACAAAGTACTATCTTTAATGGGAGATATATTTCAGAAAATTGTTACAGGTCCTATCTTTCCCTGAGGTCCTCCTGTACCACCACCTAGCAACTAATACAGTCCCTCCTCACCCTAATCTCTGTTTGGGCCATAATACAGTTCTTTTAGAAATGGGGAAGAACATGTATAAAAAACAGTAATTTCCGATGACTGGCTTTCAAAAATTAAAAAATTCTGTCTATATTTCTGATTTTTAAATTTCAGAAAACATCCACGTGTCATGTGGTAACAGGACCTCTGAGAACTTAATGGCTCTTGTTCCAGTTCTCAAAGAGAAAGGGTTTTAAGCTGTATTAGCAGACCTCTGCTATTGCTTATTCACTTGAATATTCCAACTCTTCCGTAACCTCCTCAAGGCCATCTACCTCTAGACTCTTCTATACAGACTTACACATGCATCTCTTAACTGAATCTACCTCATTCAGAATTATGAATCTCTTGTACAAAACTACAACCTACTATTTCATATTTCTGAACTCACTACTTAAATCTTATACTTAACATATACCACAACTTCGTTAAGTGTATTAATTCTTCATAAAATTAAAGATTAAAATCCACAAATGTCAAAAACTTGCTCTTTATTATAGAAGAATAAGTTGTCTAAACATTGACAGATTTTTTAGCAGATTTTGAAGTAAATAGTATAGGCACTGGCTTTCAATCTAATGTAAACTTTTCTGTACAAAACAGAAAATGTCAAGTAACTAAGGTAATATCCTCTGGGCCCAGATTACATTTAGCTCATGCAGGAACACACTGATTAGTATCTATACAAACGGAAAAAACATAAATCTTATTACCAAAAAAGTGCTAGGAAATTCAAATTCAGTTTAAAAACAGTTTTCATGCTAGCAAAGTAGCCTATGAGAATTATCTTATACCTGTGATAAAAAATATTTTTATCAGTGTTTTACTCTCCCGAAGGCTTTACCCAACAGTTCAGAGACTGCGCATCCAAATCACTCTTGTTAGTAGCACCAGAAAGCAGACCGCAGTTAACAGGGCGGCACCTGCAGGGACCACTCACGCAGGAGCGGCGTGAACACTTACCAGTTGAATAAACTGCACAGAGCAACGACAGCATCAAGGGGGAGGAAAAGCAAACTAGAAGTATAAGGTGACAAGTGAAAGGGGAAAAAAGCTGACAAGAAAATAACCATTAGAAATTAAATTCAAAAATGGAAAGACACCCAAAAAAAGAAAAAAAAATCAAAAGACACATGACTAGGCCATCATAAAGAGTTTACCACTTTATTTAAAAGTATAGAAGAATATTAATTTATATCTTTAAAGTATGTGGAAAGGTATTAAAGGAAATATGGCTTGTAATGAATTTACAGAATTATGTTCCAGGATAAAATGAAATTTGTTACCTTGATTTCTCTTTGTTCAACAGATTTTTCCCATATTTGTTGATCATATGCACCAATCTGTGACAAAAGTAAAAGACAACACTGAATTCAAAGATCACTGCTGCTGCCCCACTCTGAGCTACAAGCCACTCAGCACTTATTTGGCACAAAGCAGATTTAGCTGTCTCGGACTTCTGGGACCCAATGGGCCAGTGAAATGAATCTTGAAAATGAGAATTCTAAGAAACTTTAAAGTATTTCAGATAATTACGTTTAAGAGACTAAAGACAGGTAATGACCAGAGACAGACAAATCTGTAATAGGGAAATTAAGGAGAATTTTCCGGCTTACATCACTTTTCCCCAAATTCCAAATTACCTACATATTATTTTTTAATCTTATTTCAAGAATGAGAACTTAAGAACACGAGAATGGTTTAGATACACATGAAAGAGACACAACAATTTACTAAATAACCCCCTAAGAGCCTTTCTGCCTCTATCTTTTATACCTTATCTCACTCATGCTAATTATTCTAGTCCTATAAATCTTGTCCACTTTTTTTACAATTTTCTTGTGATTCCTTTGTTTTTATAAATCAATAATATGATACAATATAACCTTAAAATTAAAATCTATAATCTCAGACCAAGCCACCTGGATTGAAAACCTCACTTATATATATATAACTATAAGACACGGTTAAGAAGCCCTAGGTAAGCAACAATCAATTTGTTACACCTAATGGCAGAGTTGACCTGCAGAGACTAGTTGCTGCTAACCCTTTTAAATACTGAATTAACCAAACAATCATGTTCATTAAAAATAGAAAAGGTGAGATTCCACAGAAATAATTCTACTCTGACTTGATAATCCCAACTGACTCAATTTAATAAAATCACAACTTATGTTTAGAATGTGTACCCCTTTCAATGCACTGCAAACCTTTTAGTGAAAAAGTAGCCAACACTAGTGAAAAAAATAGGTGCTCAGGGCCAGGGACTTAGCTCAGTGGCGCCATCCCTGCCTGGCAAGCAAAAGGTCCTGAGTTCAATTCCCATTACCAAAAACCAAACAAAAATAGGTGCTCATATGTTTTAATGAAGATTTTGCCAGTACTTTGGTTTCATACACAAAAGAATATAATAATGCCTAAGCAGAAGACCAAATTTTTAAAACATGAATGCAGGTGAGAGATACAGGTCTAGTTTTAATCTTTGGCAAGTTGAAGCCCAATTTTTCCAGCACCATTTATTAAAGAGGCTATCTTTCCTCCAGTGAGGGTGTTTGGCTCCTTTATCAAAGATGAGATGGCTGACTGTGTCTGGCGTTGTTTCTGCATCTTCTAATCTGTTCCACTGGTCCTCAGGTCTGTTTCTTTGCCAGTACCATGCTGTTTTTATCACAGTTGCTTTGTAGTATAGTTGCAGGTTGGGGATGGTGATACCCCCTGCCATGTCTCTGTTACCTAGAATTGCTTTTGCTCTTCTGGGTCTCTTCTTGCTCCAAATGAATTTTTGGATTTTTTTCTCGAGGTCTATGAAGTATGCTGCTGGGATCTCAATTGGAATTGCATTAAATCTATATAGCAGTTTTGGAAGTATGGCCATTTTCACTATATTAATCCTTCCTACTCAGGAGCAGGGGATGTCTGTCCATTTTCTGATATCATCTTCAATCTCTCTTTTCAGAGTGCCACCTATGTAAAGGTGCAAATTTCCAATGATGAATGTCATTATATTGTATACCTAAAATGTACCAATTATTAGAATGACTAATCGATAATGTAAAATAGGAATAAAAGGTCCAAAGGGGTAGGGGTAGTGGGAGGCACAGGGGAAAGGAAAGAAGGGAAAGGAAAAAATGATGAGAAATGGAAAAAATGGAAATAAAGTCTTTGTAAATAGGGAAGGGTGGAGAGCGTGAAGGGAGGGCTAGGAATGGGGAAAAAATAAGAACCAAGATGCATTATATAAAGGTACAATTCCCAATGAGAAATGTAATTGTGTTGTATACCTACAATGTACCAATAAAAGAATTTAATACAAAAAAAAAAAAAAACCCATGAATGCAGGATGTGGTGGCCCACACCTGTAACTCCAGCACTCAGAGGCTGAGGCAGGAAGATCGCCAAGAGTCTGAAGCTAGCATGGGCTACATAGTGAATTCAAGGCCAGTCTGAACTACATAGTGATACCCTGTCTTCAAAAAAAAAAAAAATGCAGGTGCGTCCTTGGCATGACAAGTTTCAGTACAACTACAGCACGGTACTTGTAGACAGCAGAATGCAACCTTGGAAAAGGACTGGTAGGTATTGGTAGGTATTAGTAGGTAAAACGAGTTGCTCTGCTGGGGAGACACTTGAATAAGGTGATGAGTGAGAGTGAGGGCAACCTTCACTGTAAAAGAATCCCCTACAGGGTCTTGGTTTCTTTTTATGTACACAAGTGTCATTTTCAATTACAAGTGATTGATTCTCTCTCTAACTTGAAGGCATCAACTCGTTGCAACACAATTTCTTTTGTTTTAAAAATACTATCAGGACAGACCATTGAGTTACATAAGCAAACACTGTATAGGGAAAACTGGAGGTGCTGAGCCTAAATGTAGGTTCTGAAGACGTGCAGGACTCTGCCTTGTGATGCATATGCTCTTAATAAATTGCCCTCATGCATGACCTTAGCCTGAATCATCTCTGAAAACTGAATCATTTCTTCAGATGTGTGTGTAGCACAGGTGGGGAGCCAGAAACTTAGAATAGACAGAGAAGAAATTCGAAAAATCCCCTCCAGCCTGCAGCCTCTCCTCACTCCAAGAGGAAATCTGGCAAGTGAGACCACAAGCCCTGGGGCTGTGGTCAAATCCTTGCAGCAGCAACCAGCCTCCGGTTTGTGGGACCATCACAGGGCAAGAAAGGACTGGACCCGCAGCCTGAGGAAGAGAAGAACCATCTTCTCATCTTGGGGTCATGGGTCAAGAACAATCTGCAGCACTGTGCTACCACAATTAAAACTGCTTCTCTTTTAATTCTGACACACAAAGTACTTGGCAGATTTGACATGACAGCTGTTTCTGCTTTGTTTTTCTGCTACACAGGATCAAATCACAAGGCCAAGTTCAATTATAGTTGCCCATAAAAAGAAAAAACACGTGTGTTTTTTTCTGTACATTTATTTATTTACTTAGGTTTTTTGAGACAGGTTCTCACTGTGTAGTTAAAGCTGGCTTTGAACTCACTATGTAGCCCAGGCTGGCCTAGAACTCAACGTGATCCTCCTGCCTCAGCCTCCTGAGTGCTGGGATTACAGGCGTGCATCACCACGGCCAGCCAGTATGTTCTTAATGCATACAAAAAACAAAAAGAGGCTGCTCAACAGTAACATTTATCTAATAAGACAACGCCTAATCTATTTAGAAAAGTGCCTCCTACATTTACAGGAATCAAAAAATATACACTTAAATAATGTTTTGTTGGTAGTTCTATAGATACTCAGTAAGAATCTTCATAAATAGCAGTATTTTTCAAGGAGGGAAAAAACACTGTTCCTATATTGTAGGGGAGATTGTGAAATCCTAATTCACTTTTTGCAGCCCACTGTTGGGTTCCCGTTAAGAACGTGAAGTTCATTCTCTGGTGCCCAGCAATAGTAAGCAATTTTATCACTGCTTTTGCTATTACTCTCTGCTGTCTAAATGCAGTCTCTGCTGTCCTCCAAGCACGTTGCCCTCCAGACATTCCTCTTGCATCTTCAGCAACAGGCCTGCCAGTCCCATACGGACCTCCTAATATACTCCCCATAACAGCAAGGGTAATTCTAAATTTTCTTCTACAAGCTTTAACTCCTAATTTCTGTGAACATCCCCATACCTTGCAGAACATATAGCCAACTGCTCCTCTGAAAAGAAAGAAGATATCCAACACAGATATCACTTTCTGTCCTATCTCCAGTGTCTGTGTCTCATCTCATTTGTTTTTTCTTTTATCTTTACAAATGAACTCTGACCCACTCTAGAGGTCAAGACTGCCAAAACCAAAAAACAAGGGAACAGCACCCTGGAAGCAGTAAGAATAAAACTGGAAAAAAGAGAAAAAGAAGAAATGGAGATACTACAATTTAATGTCAAGCAGATTAAAATGGAAAGGTATACTCTTTTGCATACTTCCCTAACCTCCTGGAGACTGACGTAGAAGGAAAATGAACAAGTTATAAATGTAAAATCAATATAGCTAGTATGCTACATAATACAGTACATGTAAACAGATGCAGATATTTAGAAGGAGATATGAACACAATAGTGATTACCTCTGAGAAGTATGGGAGAGAACAGCATTTTCCCTTGGTGCTTTCTATTTATTGATACTGTATCATTTTTTTCCACAATGATATGGACTATTTTTATAAACCAAAAACGTGAATTCAAGTCTACCGGACTCCAAAGTAATTTAAGTTAGGTAAGAAACAAAATGTGTTTCACAGTTCTATCACTGAATGGTACCTCCACAGGCAAAGTTTAGCTCCTCCTCACCTCCTACCGTCATCCTAATTTTGTACCTTTCACTACACTGAAATAAACAAAATGTAGGAGAAGAAGAGAGAGCAGGAGAGGAAAGGGGAAGACTGGGAAGGAAAGGGGTAAGAAAGGAGAGGGCTGTTATGTAGAGAAAAAGGTTACCTTCATCTGTTATCTGTCTAGGTCAGTTCTAGCTCCTAAGAAAATAATTCGTAATGAATATGATGGTATCAGAAGGACAAACAGTAAAACCTAGATAATTAGATGATGAAATGGGAAACAGGCACCACTTTGGAATTCTAGAAAAGAAGCATCTTTGAAAAGCAATTTGAAAAGCTACTTTTATACGATCAGATTACCCTTGGGTCATCACATTCAGAACAGCAGTAGCTCAAGTATCAGAGGCTAAAGAGAAGGTGTCTTGCTTCAATAAGGTAGTTAGCAATAGTTTCATTAGATTAAGTGCTTAGATAAAAGATTAGGGGTTCACAAATAAGCATAAGCAAGGTGAAAGGAGGCCCAGATTTCCTAATGTGTTTTAAGCACCTAGGTTCTTCAACTAATGGATATACCAGAGCAGTATAAGTCGGATGCAATTTTTCCAAACACTATCTGTTTAATTTTTCTGAATCTCATTTTTAAAACTCTGAAAAGCAAGCTTTTAATTTTCACAAATAGCAGAGGTTACACAAAAAGATAAACCAGAGCCTGCTCTTTGGCCCGCTTGACAAATCAGAGGAAAATTATACACTAGGACAAATGTGATCCACCTTTGTTTGCAGGATTTTATGTGGTAAAAGTATGAATATCCCTAAGGCAAGAGGTTAAAGCATCTCCTGAGATAAGGGGCGCAAGAGAAAAAAGAAAACAGTAAAAAGAAAGGAGATAAGCCTGCACTCCGGCACCTGGTGGCTATTTCCAAATCTAAATTGGCATGAATACTATTTCTTCTATGGCTTTTTTTGCTATATGCATCATCCACCATAAAATCTTACTAGACAAAAGTCATGCTTTTATACGTAATGTGAATGTTCTATGTCATATTTTAATCATAATTTAACAGCTATACAATCAAAGATATTTGTCTGAGTTTCCTTTTATAAATATAAAAGTAATCGTAAGAAAGTACTCTGTCATATTTAGAGTATTGGATTTTTTAGCACTTAGTTTCCCCACTGCCTTGGTCAATCAGCACTTGATGTTTGCACAAAGGACACTGGATGTGCCCACAACCTGGTTTCCAGTCCACCCCCACTACCAGCCTCAGACCTGGGTCTCACATCCCCTCTGAGCCACTGTAAGTGGGAAGAACTGAAATGGGAAGTGTCTGCTATTTACTGGGTGCGCCATGAAAATATTAGTTCTTTTAATTTTAATATCTGTAGGCCTCAATGACCTTATATTCAATCTGACAGAGTTGAACTATTTTTAAATTAATAATTAAAACATCTATGACAAATGATGACAAACAAATGATGACCTATATGGCCAGAGGAGTTTTTTCCCATATCTGTCTGGGAAAAGAAAAATTCAGTACTTCTGTGAGAGACAGCAGAAGCAACAGGGTAGCTATAAATGTCTGCAGAGAAGGTACAAAAATACATAAATGGCTATGCAGATAAGTACATTTTCCCTAATTAATAACCAACGTAACATTTTTGGTAGCTGTAGTTTATAAATGAAAATGGAGCTGTCAACATCCAAAATGTCATTTGCCCAAATACTTAAAATGTGAGCTGAACTGTCATAACGACCTACCTACAAGTTTAATTTATTCTTTTTTTTTTTTGGTACCGGGGATCGAACTCAGGACCTTGCACTTACGAGGCAGGCGCTGGAACCACTGAGCTAATCCCTGGCCATACAGGTTTAATTTAAAAGGAGAAAATTACCAGGTTATCAACACAACAAAGTTTAAGTTACTGAACAAAATAGTGGATGTGAGAATAAAATATTAATCTACCAGGAAAACTTACACCTTTATTCCCCAAAATTATGTTGTCTTGGAGGACATTCCAAAGTATTCCCAGTGCTTCTATTCACACTGCTAAAACATACAGAAGAAACATTTAGAAGCTACTTAAAACCATCAGAATTGACAGCCTTCAGATAAATCTCAACCTGAAGTTAGGAGAAACTGTATTAAAAAAATAAAATAAAATTTTAAAATTCCAAAGTAAAAGTCTCAATGCACTGAGTATTGAATGGGTTTTCACTGTTGCTTTCTTGGAATCTGTCTCTCAAATGTGTCCATTAAACATCTAGGAATGTCTGTCTCTGAATACTGTACCTGCTCCCTGTAGCCCTGCTTCTACGACATGAAAAGTAATTCCCATTTATCCCATTTAAAGGCGACCTACTCCACTCTTTATTTATACAGTCTTTTGCTTTAACCACACTGTTTGTTCACTGTTTCTGAAAGCCCATTAAACACACATACACACCTCTCCCACAGAAGGTAAAGCCCATAGACGTCACGCACTCAGGTGACTCTAATGGTGAGGAACACATTAGAAATCTGAATCACTTAGTAGTTGCACAATATAAACTGAGCAATGATGATGTCAGACGAAAAGGTGTGGGTCCAGAAAACGTCAAATATGTAACCACTCCAAAGTAATGTCACCAAGTTCCCAACTCTTCCGAATCAATCCTTTTCTGAAGACTATTGGTAGGATCACAGTCTTTTAACTTAATCATTAAAAATAGTCCCCAGGGCTAGGGATTTAGCTTAGTGGCACTGCGCCTGCTTCGAAGCACCAGGTCCTGAGTTTGATCCCCAGGACGGGGGGGTGGTGGTGGGGGGTGGTCCCCAGAATTCTGGTGTTATTTGGAAGTTACCTCAAAAAGGTTAAGTATTCAAATACAAGATAGCCTAGTCGGAGAAAGAAATCTAAGCCATGTTATAAATATTAATTATAAACAGAGTTTTCTTTGCAACCTCTTTGCTTTCTCATTTGTTTCTTGTTATCAATCGTTATCAGGATCATAACCAGAAGTTTACTATAGAAAAGTAAAGCTCAAATAGCATGCAAATGAAAAGTACTTTTAAAAAAACGTAATCTCTTATTGGGGAGAAAATATGACCTTTTAAGGCAGAAAATAGATTTCTAGAATTATAAAATATACATCTAACTAGCCTCTAATATTGGGATCAAAATGCCAATTCTGAAAACATATCCTCATAAATAGATACTAAAATCTAGCTAAATATCAAAGACTCCCTTCATTGTAAGTAACTAAAGTTCAAGCCACTAAAAATCGTCCCTTCACAATCTCAAACCATGCCCTTCCCCCTATTAACCTGACAACCAGGGATCACGGGCCAAATCCCTGACCATGACCAAGATGCTACTGTCTATGGAAAGATATACTAAAACATTCACGGGCTGGGGATTTAGCTCAGTAGTTCCGCCACTTGCCTTGCAAGCGCAAGGTCCTGAGTTTGATCCCTGGTATCAAAAAAAAAAAAAAAAAAAAAGCACATGAGGCAAAGGGAATAGCCTTTGTAATTTGCCCTTCAATACCATTTAGTGTCAAAATCACTTTTGCCGGGGATTTAGCTCAGTGGTCTCGCTGCCTGCTGTGCAAGCACAAGGACCCAAGTTCGATCCCCGGTACCAAAAAAATAAAAATAAGATAAAACATTCACATTATTAAAAAGTTTGGAAGAGTATTAAGTCAATGAAGAGAAATGATTAGGGTAGAATCTGCCTCTGAGGAGTTAAAAATCTAAAGAAAAAAATACTCAAAGATAGAATCAAGAAAGCACTATATCAGAATATATGAAGGGAGCAATATTGGTGAGGTAAAACATGTAAGAGAAAGGGCCAGGGATTTAGCTCAGTGGTGCTGCTGCCTGCCTTGCAAGCGTAAGGTCCTGAGTTTGATCCCTGGTACCAAAAAGAAAACTTGCTTGTAAGAGGGCATGGATAAGAAATGAAGATGACAATTGCTGGCTTAAGTACCTGGGACTGTGCTAGTACCATTAATCACTGCATAAAATTAAATAGCAGGTCTAAAAAAGACAGCCAGGGATTACAGCTAGAATTCAAGAGTTGAGAAGGCAAACCTCTGGAACTCAGCAGCAAAAGCTAGGTGTTTGAATAGTAACTAAGTGGTCACTCTGACAATCCAGGGTATACCATCCAAGAACAAAATATTAAGAAGGATAAATATTCAAATGAAGAGAAGAATCAAAGTCAAGTAAGAAGTCTTAGAAATATCTCAAAGGTAAGAAGAGAACTGGAACAACAGACTGTATTATTGCAAGAAGAGAGGGGCTGGGGATTTAGCTCAGTGGTTCCGGCCCCTGCCTCACAAGCGAAAGGTCCCGAGTTTGATCCCCAGTATCAAAAAAAAAAAAAAAGAAGAAGAAGAAGATAAAGAAAGCTAACACTACCAAAACATTTTAAGTGTTTAAAGTGGTAATTACATTCACTCTGGATCTCATTTAAATAGTAAACAAAATCATTAGCTAAAACTTGAAACTTGGCAATTTGGAGAGTGAGGGACAATAAGAAAGGTAAGAAATAATCACTGGAAGAGACAGAATCTGTTCTCAATCTGAGTGACAGGGATATCAGGAAAAGCAGATGGAGCCAAGCTGTATCAGAAGCAGTCATCTGGGCCATGCCTGTGTTTTCCTTTTCCCCACCAAGGTTCAACAGTCCAGGAGAGGAGTGTAACTTCATGTTCATAATCATGCATGGCGTGATGCAACACACTTGACAGGCTCTCCTCTCCACTGGCTCCTTTCTCTTTCCTCCTCTTCCCCTGAACAGGTCAGTGCTAAAGCCACTAGGCAGGCAGAGGCTCGGGGCCCCAAAGCAAGGGGCCAGCCCCCTGTGGAGGGAGCCTGACAGATGGGCATGGCCAGGCATGGGGTGCAACTAAAAGGGATTGGCTAGCGTGTGAAGGGAACCAGAGTGGGAGCAGGAGAGGACAACCACATGTGAGGGGGACCCAGTGCAGGTGTCAAAGCTCCGGCAGGTAAAGGTCCATCTCCCCGCAGGGCATCTAGTGCAGGGTGTCGGAGTGCAAGAAAACACACAGGTCTGGACCAAGGAGCCTGAGTCGGGAGAAGGATGAGGGATGGCAGCTAGTGAGACCCATAGGGCTGCTGTCTGCAGTTCCTGAAAATGCTACTTTGTTTACTCAGAAATCTCTAAGACTGAAGCTATTAAAGAAATAAGAGCGCCCCTCCTGCCTCATAAGCACAAGGTCCTGAGTTGGATCCCCGATACTATAAAAAAAAAAAAGAAATGAGATTAACTCAACAACTTATTAATGCCAGTAGGGTAATGGATTACTAAATATATTATGGCATATTCATATAACAAAATATTGTGGTAACTGAAATTATGGTTTTAAAGGTTATTTAGTGATATAATAAAGCACTTCTAAACAAATATAAAAAAATGAAATATGACCCTAATTTTGTGAGGAAAAAGTTCCAATGTTAACAGTAGAAAGATTGTGATTTTAATTTTTACGGTACTTACCTGCATTTTCCACTTTTCCTATAACATGTATATTACTTTTGTATTTATGATAAAAACAACATTTTTTTTAAAATCAAGAGAGAATGGAATTTAATATCCTCAAGAAGCAACCAAGTGTATGGCACTAAGCTAAGTGTCTTTGAATATATCTTCTCATGGAAAAGTACTATGAGCAGATGGGGGCCAGCTGTAAAGAAAGCAACTACAACTGCTCAAAATCAATCTAATGAAGTCTCATTATGAAAATAAATTAGGCTTTTCCTATGAGACATGTAATAGAAACTTTCAGCTAAGAAGTTATAGTTTAACAACAAAACTGTCAAAAATTCTAATGTTATGAAAGGGTACACAGATAGATAACACACATCACAGGACAACAGGAAAGCTAAATGAGCTAAAGAACCAAACGACTAAAGTATATCAACTGAACAAGAAAACAACATTCCAAACAGGATTCTTGTGGCAGAGGGCAAATTAAATTGCATTAGGTGGTGACGGAAAGAATTCAACTGGTTCACCGGGAAGGAAGGGGATGGAAGGAAGGGGACCTGGCACTCCACTCTGCGGTGGAGCTGGGAGAACTCCAAGTCCTGGAGAAGACATGGAGAGGTCTTCTGGCCTCTGTAGCAACAAGCCAGGGTTGGCTATATGAGAGAAAGAAGCAGCCATGAACTGTCCCATCTGATGACTCTTTGCTCTTACCCTTCAGTCCTCAAGAGAGAGGGGAAAATTGACCCTCAGAGGTAGTAATCCTTACTAGATACAATGCGGTTTCAAAGGATCCTCACTAACTCTCAAATGACAGGCTGTCATCTTTACCATTTAAAGCTTAAGGAATTAATTCTTAAACTTGAAAGTTAACATCATTTATCTCCTTGACTCAATATACACCCCTCTTTCACACTTAATATCAGCAGTATATCACTAAGCACAAGACTGAAGCCCTCCCACCTGGAGAGGGTCTCCAGCCACCTTGCTGAGTGACCTGATCCGTCCTGCACACTACCCCCCCCACCCGCAGTGAACCAAAGCCAACAAGCAACTCAGGCGGAGCTAACCCGGTTCTCTCTATTCCAAATGTCACATACACTGGAGAAGCAGAAATGAATGGCTAGTGAAGAGGAACAAAATTAACAGCAGCGATGAAGAGCAATGTTTACAGAAATTCAGCTGCCAAGGAGCCCAACACAGCCTCGGCTTGTCCTGCCTTCCCAGGTCCTGGCTGGCTGCTGTCGGCGCAGTCTCCATGTGTGGTGAAAGCAGAAGTAGAATACACAGTGGTGTCTTTTCCTGGCCCAACTTTAATGAGAACACTCCTGTTAATGCAAACCAACACCATTCTGCATAACTGACGAGAACGTTTATTTTCCAACTTGCTGGTACATGGCGATATGTTCTCAGTGGATTTATTAATCAAGGTACTGCCTCATTAACAACCTTTCCCAAGATGTCATCTCAAAGATAATTTAACTTCTGTGAAAAGATCACTAATTATTTTTACTTAAATTTAAT
>NW_004624739.1:26972725-27014506 GCF_000247695.1 Heterocephalus glaber | reverse complement strand
ACAGAAAAATAATTCAAATATATCTTAATTAAACAGAAAATAAAAACACATTATGCAGTACAGGGTAAATACTAAAGTTCTAATTAACAAATCTATCATATTAATCCCCAAGTGATAAAGCTTTTAGAGCCAAAACCATAAAATTTAACATTATTCAATAACTATTTGGATTTTTGATAAAAGCAATTTATTATTTAAAATTAAAGTTTGGTATAAAAAATAAGGGTTGCCTTCTTCAGCTCCTAAATCAGAGAAACACAATGAAAGACCACTAACAGTGTTGTCACTTTAAAGTCTGCACTTTACCACTAACAGTGCTGTTTCCATTTGGTATATCAAATTTACACAAGGAAAAAAACTTTTAAAAAATGAATGTTAGGGCCAGGGATTTAGCCCAGTGGTTCCATCGCCTGCCTCGCAAGTGCAAGGACCCGAGTTCGATCCCCGGTACCAAAAAAAAAAAAAAGAATGTTAACCACTGCACCTAGGTTTAAGGTATTTATCAATATCAGTCATAATTTTCCTAAAAAACATACATTTTAGGGCCGGGGATTTAGCTCAGTGGTTCTGCCACCTGCCTCGCAAGTGCAAGGTCCTGAGTTCGATCCCCAGTACCAAAAAAAAAAAGAGAGAAAGAAACATTTTATAAGAATTATATTTACTACGACAAGCCACCAATTGCCAAAGGAAGGCTGTGCAGGGGATGGAAGGTCTAAAAGAAAAGCTCTCTCCAACCTCCTTTTTGCCAACCACTGACTGAATCTAACACAAGTCAGAGAGCAAGGAAATACAGATATTCCTAAACAACCTACCAGTTTAACAACTGTTTAGACGTATGACCTGCCACTCAGACCTACAACCTATTTTTTGTACAGTTCTGCATATCTTGTTTATAGAGCCTCAATTTTTTTGTACAGTACACCTTGTTTATACAGTACTATACTTTTTGCTGATTGTACTGTATAGTACAGTAGTTTGGTTTTATGTTCCATTATACACTATAGTACTGTATGTAAGAGTTATGCAAATAAAAGCAAAATCATCAAAAAAAAAAAGAATTATATTTACTTAGTTAAAAACAATGACCAAAACTGACCTACTCTACATTTACAAGACTTCAAATAGACTAAACACAATCATGTGCTGCTGATGTTCTGGTTAATAAGAGGCACATTAATACCACACTCATGCCCTACATTAAATTAGATTAGTCTTGGAAGACTGTAATGAAGCTGGAGGTACCCAGCGCCTAGTAACCTTGCAGCTGTGGTAGAACAATGCACGCAGGACACTGGGTTTGTGATGCTGCTGCTATAAACAACCTCCTGTGCTGTATCAAAGGGCAGCACATGCAATTATGTGCAGTACATAATACTTGATTATGATAAGGAACAACACTGTTACTGGCTTAGGCACTGACTATATCAATAGCAATATCATTGTTTTCTACAGTGCACTACTTCAGTATCCCCTTCACACCAGTTGCAGCCTCACCCTCCTTGCGTTTAGCACATCTCCTGGTTGCATCTGGATGGAATGACTGACCTATAACATCTAGGTCTGTGTAAGTGTATTCTGACATTCGCACAAGAATCCATTCCTTTAAACCTATCCCAGTTTCTGTGCAAAGCATGACTGTTTAATTTAAAACACAAGCAACACTATTAAACAATAACCACCACTACCACTTACTGAGATTTGCTGCTCTCTGCAGCCCAGGCAGGAAATGAGCCACTACTCAACAATCACCTGAGAGCCCAGAGCCAGTGGAGAGAGAAGCTGAATGCACAGATTTTTTTGTAAAGTTGGGAGTGGAGTCACTGTAATAAAAGAGGGCAGAGATCACACCCTAGAGGGTTTTAATCCAGAGAGTTGAAAACAAATGGGTTTCAACCAACCTCTCTGAACCTTATTTCAAAATTAGGATAATGGCAGTAATCTGTATCCCACAGGGCTCTTATGATGATTAAATATATGTAAAGGACTTAAGGGCATAGCACGTAAGTATTCTTACTATTATTAGTTAAGGTCTACAACCATGACAGGGCTGGGCCAATGCTTTGACTTAAACAATGTCATTTGGTCCTCATAACAATGCTTGAAGTAGTGTTCTCTCCATTTTACAGAAAAATGAACAAACATATAAATTCAATAACTTGCCCAAAGTCAAAAGACAGCAAATGACAGAACCAGGCTCAAACAGGATGTTCAATGCCAAAAACCATGTCTCTGTTCCTGTATTTTCTTGTTTGATTTTTAGGTTATTAGGAGGTACACAATACAAACAGGATCAGTATCTGTGGGCGGTACAAATATACACTGCTCATGCCAAAATAAAAGGTAGTATTTATTTTATTTTTTGTTTGTTTTCTGTTTGTTTGTTTTTGGTACCGGGGATCAAATTCAGGACCTTGTGCTTAGGCAGGCACTGGAACTAAAGCAGGCACTGAGCTAAATCCCCGGCCCAGGTAGTATTTATTTTAAAAGCTAAACTTTCTCAAGAACCATTCAAAAGTCAGCAATATCACTCCCATTTTTTAAAAGGGAACCTGAATCTCAAGGCTAAGTAACTTGTTCAAGGCTCAACAGCTTTTAAGACACAGAATTTAGATTCTATGCAAAGGCAAAACTGACCACAGGCTTTCCATTGCAGTGCCGATTTTCTATGAGTTGTCTCTTCTCAAAATAGTAGCATTAAAAGCAATTTGTGGAAATTGCTACTAAAACACATAAACCATTTTAAACTACTTGTTTAGATAAAAATTAAGCACATCATCTAATTCAGATATATCCATTCTTTGACATACTGAGATTTGCTTTTCATTAACCTAAGAATAGTTATCCCTTTTTAAAAATTTATTATAACTATGTCTAATTTTAATATTTCTTTTACATGTAAGAGTCTATGTGCTATCCTGGAAGAATCTACGGGGTGCAGAATAAAATAAAGTGTTCAACACAAATGTGTATATTTATGGAGTCTTCTCAACTGCATGAATGACTTCGTAAGAGGAATTGGGCATGATTTACCCCCAAAATGCATATCCTTTTAAAGTTCTGTGCCAACCTGGCAACTGAGAATCATCAATCAGTAAAACCAAAGGATCATATGTATAGGAAAATTGCATAGAAAATTACATTTTTAAAATATGGAAGCTGTCACATATTTCTAGTTAATTGGTATCCAATCATTTTTTACTTTGATATACCAAGAAGAAAAAACTTATTTATGAATATTTTATCAATTACTAGCAAACTTGTAGAACACTGGAGTAACAATAATAAGCCGTATCATGAAAAAAAATCAACTAATCCAGTGCTAAAGGAGGAAAAGCTCAGTAATATGCCAGTCAATTAGGATGGATTACTGCTTTTGTGACAAGTAAATCTCTTTTGATTTTACCTTCAGAAGCCCTAACTTTTAAAGCACAATTCAAAGACTATCTCTCAGACCGCACAGGAAATCAGAATCTTCAGGGCAAACAGTAAGCAGCAGCCACTTCGGGAAACAGTTCAGCAACTGTGATGTGGTAATTCTATCCGAGGGAAATGAAAGCATGCCCAAAGAGTTACGCATGAATGTTTATACCAGCCTTATTCATAGAAGCCGAAGACAGGAAACAATATCTATCAACTGTGAATGGATAAGCAAAATTTGCCCCATCTATGCAATGGGATTCTACTCAGAACACAGAACAAAGTATTCAAAACACCATGCTGAGAAGCTGCGGCCCTCATGTGGGACCCACTGATTCACGTCTGATGGGAAAGGCAAAGAGGCAACTCTGCAGGCAAGAAGCAAGCAGTGTGGTACCTGGTAAGATGGAAATGAAGAGTGGTAATAAATGAGTATGAGGTTTCTTTTTAAGATGATGAAAATATGAGATTAGACTGTGGTGATAACTGCCCAAAAGCATAAACTTACTAAGAATTATTATACTGTACACCTGGGTATCTTCCCAAAGGAATTCAAAGAATCATACCACAACTATATATGTGCACCCATGTTCATAGCAGCACAGTTTGTAATAGCTAAAACCTGGAAACAGCCCAACTGCCCATCAACTGGAGACTGGATAAAGAAAACGTGTTTTTAATAAAATGGAGTACTACTCAGCCATAAAGAATGATAAACTAGAGGCATTTATAGCCAAACGGATGCACATTGAGGCCATACTCCAGTGAAATAAATAGGACATACATGTGTAAATATCGAATAGTTTCTCTAGTGTGAGAAACTGAAAGTGGAAATAAGGACTAAAAGGTATAATAAATCATGTGAAATAGGAAGAAAAGGGGCAAAGGGGAAGGAAGTGGGAGGGACAGGGGAAAGGAAAGAAGGGAATGGGGGCAACCCACTTTCCGGTCCCCCCTCTGTCTCTCTTAGGCAGAAGCTTTTCTTTCTCCCAATAAATTTTTCCTATTCTTAAAAAAAAAAAAGAAAGAAGGAAGGAAGGGAATGGAATTAATACGAGAAAATGGAAACAAAGTCTTTGTAAACAGGGAGGGGAGGAGGGGTTGAAGGGAGGGCAGGGGAAGGGGAAAATAATAAGAACCAAGAGAGTATGTAAAGGTCCGTATCTCCAATGATGAATGTCATTATATTGTACAGCTAAAATGTACCAATAAAAGGATATAAAAAAAAAAGAACCAAGAGAGATTATGTAAAGGTGCAAATTTCCAATGATGAGTGTCATTATATTGTATACCTAAAATGTACCAATAAAATTAATTTTTTTAAAAAGTGAATTTTCAGCCAGGCATGGTGGTGCATGCCTGTAGTCCAGCACTCAGGACAGCTGGAGCAGGAGGGTCACATGCTTGAGCCCAGCCGGGCAACTTAGTGAGACCCTGTCTCAAAACAATCACCGAAAAAAGAGCTGGAGATGTAGCTCGGTGCAAAGGCCCTGGGTCCAACTCCCAGTCCATAGTAACTAACTACTAACTACATGTATGATGTGTGTCTTAGTCCATTTTCTGATGCTACAACAAAACACCTGGGGCTGAGCAATGTACAAAGAGTGAAGCTCATTTAGCTCATAGTTCTGAGGACTATGAGAGCACAGCTTCCTCATCTGTTCATCTCTGGCTAAACCACAGCCTCAGGGACAGTATCACACTGGGGGCACGTAAGGATAAATCACACAGCAGGACACGAAGACTGAGATTCAGAACCCAGGCTTGTTCTTTCGTAACACTCTGCTCTCGTGGGAAGTGAATTCCCTGTGGTCCAGTGAGAACTGCACTGATCTCTCCCAAGGGCAATGCCCTCAGACCTAACCAAGTCCTAGTAAGGCCCACCTTCTACAGGTGCCACCACCTCAGAATCACCCCACGAGGGACAACATGTCCACCAGAGGAACCCTGGGGGCACACCCAAACCTTGACAGTTTGGAAGTGATACTTTAATAAAGCTGTTTCTTTATTTTTATAAGATTTCTTTAAACAAAACAACCCAACATGGATTTAATGGAAAGCTATACAGATTCAGAAGGCCTTGGCTTCTAAGGAAACTTAGAAAATTTTCCATCAAGTTGTGACTCTTAATAGGTTTTCCCTCTTTATGTCCAGAGACTGCTTCAGGTGATTCATATTCTCTCTCTCCTTGGTGTACAAATCAGGATATTATTAGCTAATTTTAATACTGGTAGAATATGAACTTGGATATTCATAGGATTTACTTCCCAGATGATCGGAAATATTTAAACATTACATAATGCAAATTATAGTTTACTGCAAATAAGAAAACTGTGCTGTATAAACAGATGTTATACTTGTATTATTTGGAATTTTAGAATTTACTTAAAACGTTTACGAAGCTTGTTGAAATTCAGCCTTAAAGACCAAAGACCTGAAGAGGCCACAGTTCTGACATTTACTCAGGGACCTGGAACATTTTAAACACAGTAAGTGTGAAGTGCTCAGGGCTTGTTTCTTCCGGGATGTTTGAAAACGGGACAATTATTTTAAATAATTTAACACATTTAGCATATAGTAAGAGTTCAGTTTTTTTAGCCTCAGCCACGTGTAGCATTACATAAAATATTATCATATACAATTGGAGAAATTTTTGTTTTACAGGACTTTATCATCAAGACATTTCTTGAATTTTTGGATAATGAAGAGTTCCTGATTCCATTACATAATATTTCAAATACAATGGAAAGTTGGACCAATTTCTGATTTTCATAAATTGAAATATAGTATAAACTTACATATAAAGATAAATAATTGAACAACATTAAAAACCTTTTAAGCTATAAAGGAATTTGATGTTGATGTTAAATTAGATAATTTATATCTAGAAAAGAAACAACTCTTACATTGAGGTATTTATTGTAAAGCTTGCTCTCTTAGGCTTCACATTTTACTTTACTTTATAGAATTACAGAACCAGTTAAGACATATGATATTGAACAAATCAGACCATCTCTTTAAGGATCACAAATACAAAAAGAATTCAATTTAGTAAACTTTCTAAAATGCCTGGAGAGAGACTCAACACTGAGAAGCCAGGTAACCCTGAGATGCCTCCTGAACGTTCAGTCATATACTCTAAGAATTTCAGTTTAGTTCTCAATGGTTTGCATTTCTGTGCAGTTACTTTTGTTACAGGGTAAATACAGATTTTCGTTTATGGAAACATATCTTGAACAAAAATGGAGTCTCATGCTAATTTGCATCATATACAAAAATTAACCTGAGATACTGTACATATATACATATGAACATGTATTTCACTCTATTTTGATTCAACTTGATTTTAATATCTAACAGTGTTACTGACACTATAGTACCTGCTTTACTGTCTCCGATATAATTTTGAAAAAGAATACTTAGAAAAGGAAGCAATTTTTTAAAAAATGGAAGCTAGTCTTATATGCCTAACTTAAGATAATGCTGTACTTTGTTTACAGAGAGAAAGTGAATCAGGAAAATCTATACTCATTTGAAAATACCTTGTTCTCATGTATTTTGTAAAGCAGAGGAACTCAGTACAAGTAAGTGCACACAGTTTCAATTCCTGGGTTTATTCCCCATCCCCGATACAGGTCGAATTTACTTTGACTTCTCCGGGTTTCTCATTTATTGTAGTAGAGAACTACCACATAGTTCTACATAGTATTGAAGAATTTTTTCATTTTTTAGATATGTCTCCTCCAGTCCTTCCACTCCAAAAATCATGTGCTAATATTGCCATCAGGAGTCTTATTTAAGAAATAATATGTATAAAAATTAGAGGTAACTTGAAAGTAAATGTAAAGAGTGTTGGCATTGAGTTATAGTTATTTAAGCAAAACAAAATTTCTAAGCTACCCAAGATGAGAATAGGAAGGGAGGTCTATGTCTAAAACAAGCACTTGAAGGGCTGGGGATGTAGTTCCGGGGTAGAGTGCTTGCCTAGCATACATGAGCCCCTGATTTTAATCCCCAGTACTGAAGAAAAAAAAGAAAAAAGAAAAAAAAACCTACAAAAATTAAAATAAAATAACCACTTGACACTGCAGCCTGGACTGACTGGGCCCAAACCTTGGATGAAAAGGCCCAATCCTGGTTACTGAAGGACACTGGGGTCTCTGGGTGCTACTCCTTTGCCAACTGAGGCAATTAATATGAATGACCACAAGAAGAGTAACAATGATTCTCTGGCATTTTTTATTAATCAAATGCCAGGGACACTTTCAACATATTAACTCATTTAATGCTCATAACACTAGGAAGTAGATATTACTGCTATCCCTACCTTACAGTTACAAAAACCTAGACTGTACAAGGTTAAATAGTAAGTAGCAAGACACAGGAATTCAAATACAGACTGGCTCTACAGCTAAACCCTTATCCATCAGTAATTTCATTTACATCCTTACAAAACACTATGTTCTTTTGCCTTGGCTCTGATCACTAACAGGTGTATGGGAAGGGCAGCATCCAATCCGTGACATATACAACTGCCTCTACGGACCCTCCATGGGCTTACTAGCCAGCAGGAAATCTGTTCAAGCCTGTTACAAAAGCAAGTAAGAATATAAAAACCCTTATAAAACACAACTTACTCAGTTCTAAAACTATGTGACCTTGTAGTATTATAATGAGAGGACAATTATAAGTATTAAACGTGCTAATACATATGAGCTAATGACAGGAACAAACACACATGAGCTCAATAATGTTAGCCATTATGTCACGTCAGTGAATCACCTGGTACTTCCTTTTCCTTCATACTGCAGGAAAGAATGCACAGACCTGTTTGCAAGCCTTTAATATTTATCATAAGATACTGCTCTGGTTTATTATTCCAAAATGTGACCTTGACTAAATCATGTGTGCACAATATGAATCAAAGACTATAGCATCTTCCCCATTTACATGTTTCTAACAGTTTACTATAGATGGCAAGAAAAAATTGTATATTTTAAAGCAATTTAAGTGCCATGAATATTAACATATCTTAATTCTTTTTATTTTTAACATAACTAACATACTGCTGCCACTTATTTGTTTTTTTTGTTTGTTTGTTTTTTGGTACCTGGGATCGAACTCGGGTCCTTGCGCTTGCAAGGCAGGCACTGGAACCACTGAGCTAAATCCCCGGCCCTATGTCATTTATTTGTTAGAAATAAAAATGAGATCATGAAACAGATCTGAATTACCCAAAACTTATTAAGCTTACTTCCAATTACTGACACAGGGTAAAACTAAAGTGCTGAAAAGGTGAAGATAAATTGCTTGCTCTCCCAGAGTGAACTCAGGAAGCTGGACGACTGTCACTGGGGAGAAAAGGTCTGCTGTAATCACAAGGGTCCAGGAGGCTCAGGATTCCTACAGAAGTTAGCCTCCTATCTTCTCTATGCAGGATTACAGAAAACTGGGCAGGGGAAGAGGTCAAATGTTCACTTACAGAATTTGTTAAATTTACAATGAACCACTTAACCATGTAAGACTGTGCAGAAGTACTAACCTTTGTCAAAAACACTGCAGTCTGGGCCAGGGATTTAGCTCAGTGGTTTCGCCGCCTGCTGCGCAAGCGCAAGGACCCAAGTTCAATCCCCGGTACCAAAAAAAAAAAACAACCCAAAAAACACTGCAATCTTAAATGCTGTCTGGACCAGTACTACTTTATTAATGAGATGCTGAGGCTCAAAGGGCACTGGCAGGTTTAACTTTTAGAGGCAGAAATCCAAGTCTTAACTTACAATTACATGCCCTTTCCACTGCACCACACTCTGATGCAACATGTTATCCACAAGAGCACATGGTCCTAAGCATGTGCTATGGATACTCAGATGGAAAAAATTAAGAAACATTAGTAACAAAATTAAAAATCACTGAGAAATGATGTTTTCTATTTGCTTCTTAGACTTAAACTGCAAATAATAAAAGTTGTTTACCTTTGTCCCACCTAATATTTCCCCAACTGATTTGACCACAAAACCTCTTTGTTCTACTAATGCTTATTCATATCATGCAAAACATTATTTTGGGAATTGTTATTATAGACTTATAATTTTGTTAGTTTAGGCTCTCCACTGTATTTATTGTTTTACTGATACTATGTATGTTTGGAAGACGTAATAATTACCTTTATCACAGCGACTAGAACTAGTACAAATACGCCTTCCTCAGGGCCCCTTCCCATCTCAAGGAAACAGACATTCAGCATATGGCAACTATTTCAGGGATCTGACTACCCAATAGTTTAAACCAAGTCACTGGAAATAAGTCCCCAGCTTAGTGCACGGTACATCAAAGGTGTTTGATTTAAGAATGTAAACTATACTGTATAAACTAAAAGTGCAATATAAATATTGTCTTTTAACAGCAGTTATCAAACATTTACCAATTACCAACTATACGATAAGGCCCTGTAATAATAGATAAGGGTTCTTGGCCTCGTGTATTAGAAGGGAGACTGTACTGCAAATTATGCTGTAATAAGACCCAGAATAAACCAATACCACTGTAACACAGAGGCAGAAGAATAACACATCATAAAAGAGGTTCCTATGCAACTGTTGTGGGATGGAGCAGAACACATTTAGCTCTTCTCTATGCCATGAACACTTCACATGTTTATATCTAGAATGGTAAAGAGGATCAGGAGCTCTGCAGAATTTCCTCTCTCTGTCCCTGTGCAGAAAGAATCATTCCCATTTCCAATGTGATCCCTCAAGAAATAGCCAAATACTACTATGGTCACATCAAAGAGAAGTGGTCAACCTGAATAAGGTCTCCATGGAAAGACAGAACAACCATTAAGGACAATGATTCCAACAGGATGAAACACACCAAGTACCTTTAAAGCCAAGAGTTCATAAAAACAAAAAACAGCATTGTCCTTTAGAGGATGCTAGGTAATTACAAGACCCTCTAAACCTTGTAAATATGGGGGGGGGTCCCCAAGACTAAAACACTCCACTATTGCCATGAGAACAGCACACACACCTTTTCTATGGTCACATGAGCAGGAGACAGCTAACCCAATCTCCAGTCTTGTTTCTGAGGGGAACAAGTGGCTTTTGAGTTTTAAAGACCAACCTGAGTTAGGTTTAAAAAAGGTAGAAGGGAGCAGTCCAAACACCAAGATGAAAAGTAGGATAGGGAGAATTTGAATAGTTGTATTTGTTGAAAGGATGGCATTAGAGGATAAGAGAAGTTGAAGCAATGAGACTATGAAGCTAACTGGAACTAGATCAAAAAATTCTCCCTATTCTTTTTTTTGGTACCAGGGATCAAACTTGGTCTTGCGAGGCAGGTGGCGGAACCACTGAGCTAAATCTCCGGCCCTATCCTCCCAATTCTTAATCCTTGAAGAAACTTGGAGTTTATGTCATATGTGAGAGCAAGCGTTTAAGAATCTTTGAGTAGGTAAAAGACAAGGTCAAATTTTGGCTTAAGATCCGTCACTCTGGTGGGTGTGAAGAGAAAATAACTAGAACATGAATGGAAAATAAAGGGAGATGATGGCAGATTTCAGAAATATTTATGCAATAAAATGAGTAACAGAATTGCTACTGGAAGGACAAATGTAAAGGAAGCTTTACATGAGTTTTCACACTACTGTAAAGATAATCCTATTGCAGCACTTACCATAAAGTATAGCAGTTATTTATTTACATTTTAACTCCTCCACAATGTAGAGTTTTCTGAAGATAAGAACTCAGAGTCTGATACATATCATAAATGCTATCATAAAATCATAAATAATCACAAATGCTATCATAAATGCTATTTAAATGTAAGTGGGTGCAAATCCTGCCAGGACATTTTATTTTGCAGACAGACAGACAGACTTGGTAATAAAACTCTTAAATCTACAGATCAAACTGTACTGGATAAGATAAAAAGTACTGAATTTTCCCTATATGAAGTCAGTAGAATGAGGCTCCACTCAGTAATTTTCTCCCTAGTTTTCTAGCATTAAATAAAAATAAACCGTACAACCAAGTGCCAGGCCAAAAAAAATAAAAAAAGAGAGAGACAATTAAAAATATATCCTGCTGTCTACCATTTTGAAGAATGCAAAATAAGACTTCATCCTCTGATTCCTCAAAGCTATAAAATAATAATAATAATAATTTTTTTTTTTTTTGGTACTGGGGATCGAACTTGGGCCCTTGCATTTGTAAGGCAGGCGGCAGAACCACTGAGCTAAATCCCCAGCATAAAATAATTAAATTTTAATGAAACCACCTTACTAACCTCCTTTGTACACTATCTTTTACCTGCTTAGAGACCGGACTACCCCCCTCCCCACCATCAGGTAAACCCAAACTCTATCTGCAATTCTAATCCTATTATAGGGGTGGGGTTGGGGGACCAAAAACAGCAAAACTAAAGCCAAGACTTCAATTTTTAAATGGCCAGGTAAAATATAGCCTGACAAGGTTATTAATTCTGTCTAAAAGTTCAAATGAAAAACTTTTAGGCTGGGTACGCCAGCATTTCAACTGTAAAACTGTAAAACTCTGGTATCCAAATAAACTGTATGGAGAATTCAACAGAGAGCAATTTAGCTTCTAAGTTGCCCTGTTAAACAGCATACATAAATGACATTCTTTACAGATTTATAAACATACAGCAGGTAACAACATTTTAGACTCTTTCGGGTCAAAGAAGGCACATTTGCCTGATTTTAGGCCATCAATGTTAACTATCAACTTATTTCACCAGTATGTCTGTTACCATGGTAAAAGATAAATGGCAAGATATTTGGAACATAACTGGCAAATATTCTATCTTTGACTAATGTCTCTATCTTAAATTTATTCATAAAAAATAGGGGCCAGGAATTTAGCTCAGTGGTTCCACCACCTGCCTCACAAGTGCAAGGACCCCAGTTCAATCCCCGGTACCAAAAAATAATAATAATAAAAATAAAAAAGGTTAGAGAGTAAGGTTCCAGTGTGCTACAAAATGTTTTTCTTTCCAAAACCCAACAGGTATAAGATGCTTTAGATTCATTAAAGAATTTCACCTCTGTTCAAATCATTTCTTGGGTCTTGTGAACAACTAACATTTAGGAACTGTATATGACAAATGCTTAGGAAATGAGTGCTTTTTAATGTAACTATTCAATTTATCCAAAAAAACCCACAACCAAATGACTCCAGCATTTCAAAAAGTTATGTTCAATATGAAATTTGTAACTCTGACACACCAAGGTATTTATAAAACAAAAACCTTCTACTATAAGTTGAATAACTTTTTTTTTTTTTTGAGTACCAGGTATCAAACTTGGGACCTTGCACTTGCGAGGCAGGCGGTGGAACCACTGAGCTACATCCCCAGCCCTATAAGTTGAGTAACTTTTAAGGAGAGTAAATATAAATACTAAGCATTTGGATGTGTATGTATTCATAATGCCTAAACACAATGAAAAGGTCTTTCAAAAACCTTAAAAATAAAGAATTTTCTTCTGATACTGTTTTTGTGAAACTAATACCCATATCTCAGGAGTCACTGCTAGGATACAGCACAAGGCATTGTTTTCTTAATTTTTCCATTTTCTTCACCCATAGGAGTTGATTCTGCTATCTGTACTAAATATAGCCACTACTAGTTCAAAAAGACAACGTCTTATTAACTCATGGTACAGCTGACAAAATCTCTGGATTAGGTTGAAAAACAAAAAGCAAGACAAGACTTCAAGTTTCCTTATCTCTCAGTTCTCATTTGTAAATATACTAGAAAGGTTAATGCCTAAGCTATCTTTCTTCCCTACAATGATGATTCTGTAGTAAAAAAGTTAGATTCTAGGAAAAGGTAACCAACAGCCATAGGCTCAGGCAAAAAGAAGAGGGAGGTGGAGCTCAAAGGGACAGGAAAGAGCAAAAAAGTTTCTGAGTCACGGAAAGAGCTGTCACCAAAATGAGCTCACTGGAGCTCTTCCATCTCCACAAGGAAGAAGCTTTCTCTCTTACTGTGCGTCAAAGCCATGCAATTCATGTACCTGTAACTGATCAGACTCCCCCTGTACAATTAGGTGGTGGTAAACTTAAAGGCATCATTTCCTTCGCTCCTTCCTAAAACTCCTCTCTTTATCATGAGTACTCCATATGATCCCAGGTAAAGAGTGACACATATGGAAGAATAAGAATTATCTTGTGCTGAAAATGAAAGCAAAGGATAAGAAAGCAAGCAATTAAATACCAAGAATGTAAATCTCAAGAGTTTAAATTTTTAAAACTTCATATATCAACTGCTATAATTTATGATAGAAACAATAGGTTAATATTTTATAAACACGTAAATGCATACTTTTATATTAGTATTGTTTAATTCTAACAGAAACAATCTTTTTTAGAGGCAATAATTTCTCACAGATCTGTTTTGTTGTTTTGCTTTTTCCTCCCCTACCACCCTCTCCTCCTCCCCTCCCTGCTCCTTCCAACTTAGTCCCTTCCCATCTGCAAGAGCTCCATTTTCCTCATTTGCTTCCTTTATTTCTTCTATCCCCTTTCCCTTCCGCTTCCCTTCATGTCTTGTTCTCCCACCCATCTGAAAGAGATTCCCCTACTTATTTATCTTCTATTTTGTGCATGCTCTCTCTGTGTACACATGTATATGTGTACAGTTTCCCATACAAGAGAAACTATGTAACACCTCATGTCTGACTTATTTCACTTAATATTGTGATCAAGTTGTACCAACTTCCCATGTTAAATGTAATCATTACGTATGTATTACATATGTACTAGTATGAAAATTTAAAATTTTATAAAATTCATATGCTTAAAAAAGCAGCCACTGTTATCAAATACTGTATCAACGATCTATAGAGTTCCTAAACGAACTATAGCTATCTGTCAGAGAAAATAAAATGCTTTTTTACTTTTTAGTCATTAAACCAAAATTCATTCTAGTACCTGAGTCACACTACACAGCATGTCACCTATTTGGAATACAACAGAAACACAAGAGAACTATGCCTCTACACTAGAACTGTTTGTTACCCAAATCCACTTGACAGTGATATGTAAACACAAAATAAGTGGTTTTAATTATACTTTCATTGTGAATAAATAAAATGCTGTGTTATTGTAGCGGAAAAAAAAAAAGATCTGATAATCCTTCAAGACTAGAACACTGAGACACACACTCCAGTTTGGCATTCATGCACTTTTTGAAAAAAGTGAAATATTATTATTTACAATAAGGCAGTACACATCATAATGGAGAGGATGAAGACTCCAAATATCTATGTGTTTGACAAGATCTGGAAGCACAAAATTGTTAATTCCACAGAAACTTACCTCATAATACTTTGTATGAGGGGGGCTAATGGAAGACAATCTTAACTCTGGAGGACAGGGAGAAAACACTTAAGATCCTGGTCTTGTCTTACTCAGTTCTAGCTTAGTTAGTTGTATGGGATTCTGTTAACAGAAGGAAAGGTCCATGTTGCCACATGGAGTCCATTAAAGCCAGGGTGTGCATTAGTTACACTTGTGTGGTGGGTTCAATAGTGTCCCACAAAAGCTCATGCCTGCTCTCAACTCAGAACATATGATTTGAAAACAGGCTCTTTGCAGATGTAATCAAGGGTCTCAAATCAGATCCCAAGTTAGATGGGCAATACGTTCACTGACTGCTGGCCTTTAAGAAGTGGACCAGGCTGGGCACGTAATGATTTCGAGGCCAGACTGGGCTACACAGTGAGACCTTGTCTCAAAAGGGGAGGAGGTAGGCAGGGGCTGGGGGGACGACACAGAAGTGACCAGGCAATGTGGAGGAGGAGGCAGAGCCTAGAGCGACACACTAGAAGCCAAGGAATAGGAAGGACTGTTCACCGGAAGCCAGAAAATGGCATGGGACAGTTTCCCCTCAGGCTCTCTCTCTCTGGGAGGAACCAGCCCCACTGACACCTTAATTGTGGTCTTTGGGCCTCCTGAACTGTGAAAAAAAAAATTCTGTTTCAAGGGGCCCAGTTTCTGGCTATTTATTTTGAAAACCCCAGGAAACCTTTACGACTTCTTATAATATCTTGATATAACCAGAGATGATTCATCTCATTATCAAATAAACATACATGGAAGCACCCTTGAAAAAGCGCTGTGTGAAAGTGTGGCGGTACTGTAGCATCACCAGCTACACACCCCCATCGGGACTGTGGCTGAAATCCATACACACACAATGCCAGCTGCAGTTTGTTCAGAAAGAGGTGTATACCTCTCCGGAGACCCTCACATCAGACATCACCTGAAACAGACTCAGTCTCCTTAGTGTAGGAGGAACAGGGACCTAAGAGTCAGCTGACCTTTATCACTAATCTTCAACTGACTATGTTAGTAGCTTCCAGTTATAGGCACGGGTTTCTTTCTATAAAGTAAAAAGTTGACCCAAACTAGATGATTTCCACAAACTCTTGATTATAGTTTCTTTTTTGTTTTTTCCTTGTGAACAAAATTAAGACCTAATTACTTAAGCTACAGATTCCCAAACTGGCAAGAGGATGTGGGTAGAAAATCAAGAACTTTTAAGACAAAACTAGTAAAGAAGAGTAAGCCCTAAGTGAAAAGGCAAATATTACAACAACTAACTTTTTTTTTTTCTTTTTTTGGTACCAGGGATCGAACTCGGGACCTTGGGCTTGCAAGGCAGGCACTGGAACCACTGAGCTAAATCCCCAGCCCTACAACAACTAACTTAACCAACCTATTTCTGCCAGGACAGGTTTTATTTTTGATGAGTTAAGTGGCATTAAACAGGAAGAGGTAGAAAACATGACCAGTGACTCAAGCCACGCTGAGGTTTTTAAATACCACTTAATCCTGACTTTGCTGTCTGAGTGTTACACAACAAAGACTGACTAAATACCCACCATTCTCATACTGGAAATTAGAAGTCTGATGTCTTACAGTCTTTCTAGCCTCATGAGAATCTTTAGAACCCATGAAATAGAGTACTTTGGTAAATTTTCGGGAGGGATTCCTCTTGACAATTTGGGAACAGATGAAGTAATAAAAGATAACATTTATTAAAGGCATATGTGTTTAGCACTACATTAAGAATTTACATATACTGTCAATTAATCCTCAACATATACAAAAAGTGGTATTATCACCCCTTTACATACATAAAGGAAGTTAAATTCAGAGACAATAAGCAATTTTTAAGAACAAGGGTCCAAGCCTCTGCTTTCCAAACCCCAAACTTTGTTCCTGCTGCTCCTTAAGACACAGGAGCAATGAGACTCGGCCTCGGGACTGTGAGGAAAGGGAGTGTGCATTCTTTAGGTGGCAGGCTGTTTGTGTTTTTGGTTGATTTTTATGTGTTTGTTTTTTTGAGACAGGGCCTTTCGCTGTGCTGCCTAGACTGACCTTGAGCTCCTCTGTAGCTCAGTCTGGCCTCATACTCAAGACCCTTGCGCCTCAGTCCCAGAGTGGCAGCATTTCAGGTGTGCAGCCGCCATGCCCAACTTTATGGTTCTGATCTGAATCATTTTACACTGATGTTTAAGTCTGCAAACATTTAGCAAGCTGATTCATATTCTGTGTAATTTTCTGAATCTCTACTTCTAAAACATAAATATATACACATACACATAGCACACTACCTCCATGCACAAGTCAAGACTCTCTCTCCCAAGTGAAAACCCAATTCAAACCAGAATTTATTCACCCATTTGCTGAAGTACTAGATGCCAGGGTCAAAGTCAGTTCAGGGTGGGTGACTGGGATCCAGGTACCTGAGCACCAGGCCGTCCTGCGGCCTCTCCTCCTCCTCCTAAATTCTGGATTTTGTTGCGTCATGCTGTGTGGTTTGTGTCTCAGTGCTGGGGACAAGCCTGGGCCTCAGGCATGCACGACAGGCAGGAGACAGTGCTGAAGTCAGGGCAGCTTCCGACCCCTGGGGCGACAGTGCACCCGACCCCAGCCTTTCTTCTCCTGTACCTGACCCTCTCTGTATCTCAGTCTTCCTGGGCCGAACTGTCTTCGGGTTGTGGTAACTCATCTGGCTAGAGGCAGCTCCAACCTTTCATCCTTCTCATCCTTTATTGAAAGAAGCCAGAGTCCCTTCCGCCAGGTCAACTGTTAAACAGGCTGCAGGGGAACAGCTTGGGCTGTCGGCCACTCCCAGACTCACCACCGGGGCGGGCCTCAGGTGAAGCACTCTCCAGCTTTGCCTTAACCATGTTCCCACCTCTGTAGCTACATGGAAGGGTGTGATAACACAGGCACAGTCTTCAGAGAAACTGCCAGTCCTGGGATATACTCTAATTTCTTACCCATTATAGCCCAAATCATAAGATAATTACTATTTCTGGCTGGGTGTGGTGGTGTCCACCTGTGATCCCAGCACTCGGGAGGCTGAGGCAGGAGGATCACCACAAGTTCAAGATCAGCCTGAGCTCCACAGTGAGTTCAAGGGCAGCCTGGACTACATGGCAAGACTCTCAAAACACACACAAACAAAGATAATCACTATGCTTGAGTAATACTTCATATTTATTGAACAGTTCATAAACCACTTTAAAAAGCGGTTTTAAAATCCTGAGGTTGATGCAGTCCCTCTCAGTCTGTGAGGCTAGGGAAAGCCTTACTATGTGACGCTCGTAAGAGCAGGGAATGAAGCCCCAGCAGAAGCAACAAGGCGGCTCCCAAAGCACCATGCTCTTCCCACCTGGCCTAACAAAGACAGAGTAGCCTAAAACACATTACAGACTTAAGAGCACTTATGAACATGGCAGGGGAAAAGCATAAAAGAGAAAACACAATATGCCCATTTGTCTATGGCTTAGGATTTCTTCCTTCGTACATCTTAATTTTCTATCCACTCCTATAATTATCCAGAGGCAGAAGATGGTATGGAAGACCGTATCCCACCAGAAAGCATTTCTGTGGTTACTGAGTATGCTTTCAGCAGCAAGGAGCTAAAAAACCCAACCGTGAATAACTGAAAAAAATAAGGGGATTGATTATTTCACACAATAGGAAGTCCTGAAGTAGATGTCAAAAGTTGATCAGCGCTATGGCTCAAAAATTCCTGAACTCTGGTTCTCTGCTTTCAATTCTGCCACCTTCAGCTTGGCATGCTCCTCCATGGGAACAAGGTCACTATAAAAGCTTAAGGTAGGAGAGCCTCACCCACCAAAGACAGAAAACATACACGCACTTCATCCCGTTCCTTCACTGAACTCAGTCAGTACACACAGTGGCACCTAATAAACACTACAGGTTTTGCTGTTACTTCTGGTTCTGTTTGTAAGACACTGGAGCCTTCCTAGAGAGCCTCCTGTCTCATTACCAAGGACTGGAACACAAGCCCCCTCCTAGCCCAAGCCCCAGTAAGGGAAATAGGGTGAAGGGCACTCTTGACTCAACCAGGCTTTGCCTCCGACTCCCTGGCTCTAAGGCCTGTGGGAAACAAATTCACTAAAGAAGCAGAGCTGAGCCGACAGGCAGCACAGGGAGAGTCTGAGCTGGAAACCCACTGCATCTCAGTCCCACACACCTGCTTTCTCACAGAGCTAAGGGGAGTCAGGGGCTCCCCTGGCTCTCCAGCTCATGGAGGAGGTCCTCTGTGGTAGGAAGGGGTCTGCCAGCCCTAGAGAGCGGGGAAGGAAAAGGCAGACACCTGATGGTGCCCTGGTCTTGGGATTTAGACACCCTAAGACAGGCCTTGCTGCTCAGCATTACTTCAGCCTGAAAGTTGATTCCAGAATTCCCTTCCTTTAAAAAAAAAAGATTTCTACCCTTAAGACAGGTTAGTGCCAGGTGCTGTGGGGCATGGCTACTTGGAAGGCCAAGGCAGGAAAATGACAAGTTTGTGGCCAGCCTGGGTAACTCAGCAAAACCATGTCTCAAAACAAAACAAAAGAGCTGGAGAGGTAGCTCAGTGGTAGAGGGTGTAGCTAGTATTCACAAGGCCCTGGGTTCAACCCCCAGTGCCGCAGGAAAAAAATACCTGGTTTGCGCTACATTTGCCTCACTTGCGAAAGAATCCCAACTGAGGCAGAAAGGACAAACTTAAAGGAAGCAATAGCATACAGTTTTGGAATTGAGTGCTAAGAATTAATACTTCTCAATCACCTCTGTGATTGAGAGCAAGTTACCACTCGGAAGTGCTTTTTAAGCGTGGCGTGAGCACACACGTACACACAGATGAACTTACTGAAACAGTGGAGAATTTAAAGTTCTCAACTATTCATTACTGAGAGTGGTTATCATTCAAGTCCATGTTATAAAAAATATTCAGCAGCCCATTATTAATCAAAAAGTATTCTGGTTTCTCCATTACTACTCCTGAAGTGCTCCTCCAAGATAACCGCTGAAAATTACTTTGTAACAACAGGAACTTTTGAATGATTTACGATTATGATGGCTAGAATAGTATAATTTTTAAAATTAGGTATCAAGGGACTTTGAATATCTCAGAGTGAACAATGCATAAAAGAATTGATTATAACAACATCAAGCAATTCGTTATACTTTCTCCTGAAAATTTCACTTTTGAGATCAGAATTCACTTTTGAAACAGTCTGCAAATCAAGTAATGGCCTTTTGGGGCTAGCTAGTGTTTATGACTCAGCACAAACATAAGAAAATGTCACCATTTTCCAGTAGAGAAAGGTGAGAAAAGTGAGTCAAATAAACAAATATTTACAAACATGAAGGTGAACCTTGGTTTTTATTTACAATGACACTAGCCAGTATAAGCTGGCTACTATTGCATGATAGACATAAAACAATGTTAAAATGTGAAAACTTTTAAATCACCTATCCCAGGACATTTTAACCTGGGTTCCAAATCAAATGTGACATTTTGTGTGTGTGAACATTAGATATATTTTTCCCCAAAACAAGGTGCTTGGCTTCCATCACAATTTCAAAGGGACCCATGGCTGAAAAGATGCTGAGAGCCATTATCTGGAGAGGGGAAATTAAGCTCAGAGAATAATTTGCCCATGGTCAAATACTCAGCAAGGATCAGTTTCAGTACTCAAGTCTTTTTTTTTTTGATACAGGGGATCGAACTCAGGACCTTGCACTTGCGAGGTAGGCGGCAGAACCACTGAGCTAAAATCCCTGGCCTTCAAGTCTTCTTTTTACTAAGCAGAATTAGCTCTCAAAGGTTTTTAACAAGCATATATTTAAGAGAAAAACAAACCCACATGACTTAAGATCAGCCAGGGGAACTCGCTCATAGGCTCACGTGAAAAGGAAGCCAAGGCAGCAGCTCCAAGGCAAGAACTAAATCTAACCCAGGCAGCAGGCAGCTCTCGGGAGGTCATTCCCAGAGGGAGGGCAGAGGGCCTGGCTGTACTCACTGGGAGCCGACCATAGCACAAGCTCACAGTGCTGAGTCAGCTCAGCTGGTCTCCGCTTAACAGACACAGTGGAGAGGGGAGCTAAAGACAAAACAGGCTTTAAGATAACACAACAAGAGGGAGGAGAAGGTAGCTCAGCCTTCAAAGACCAGGTCAGCAGAGACTCCATGGGAGAAGAAACAAGCAAAATAAATCAAAACATCATGCTCACTAAACTCAAACCCAGAGAGGCAGGAGAGCGATCTGCCTTGCTCCCAAACCCAACTAGGAATTTTCTCAGATGGTCCGGGGCAAATTCCAGGACACAGGGGACAAACATGTCCAAAAAGTCACTCAAGTAACCTTTACTTTATTAGCATAGTAAAACTCACACCCCAAGATAGAGCCCAGAAGGGAGAGGCAGTGGGAGGAGGCTTTCCAGGAAGGGGGCAGGTGCAGCCAGGGCCATGAGCCCACAGCCTGGGGCCTGGCTACCCTGAAGCCATAAAAGCCTGCAACTCTGTCCCTTGGGTCAGCTTGGAACATCTATCCTCTGAGGCTTTCCCACTTTCATTTGTAAGAATGGAAGCCTTGTTCCTGCACCAAAGTGCTTCTGCCCATTTCTTATGAAGTCAGTAACCACTTATCAGGGACTCTGGAGATATTACAGTGCCTTCCAGGACACACATTTAAATGATGCACACATACACATCATATCATAATGCCTTCCAAGACACATGCATAAATGGTACACATGCGCACACACAGTAATGTAAGCAGTGAACACTGATTTCACCAAATTCTTAGTCACTAGGAGAACAGAAGTAGGCTTAGGGGGAGCTTATTAAAAAAAAAAAAAAAAAAAAAAAAAGAGCTAAAACTTATTCATACAGTCAGAAATCAACAAATAACACCTACAGTGAAATGACCAAGAAAAGGAATGATAGGCATGTTTAAAAACATACAGCAAGAGGGCTGGGGATTTAGCTCAGTGGTTCCACCACCTGCTGCGCAAGTGCAAGGACCCGAGTTCGATCCCCAGTACCAAAAAAACCCCCAGCAAATTCAATAAAAAACTAGCAGTGTTATTCAACTCATTTCTGAGCAGGACGATCCTTGTGATATGAGGCTACTAAGACCTATGGCCCCAATCTATTAATTTCTATGGGAACACAGCCGTGCCAACTCATTCTCTATGTTGCCCATGGCCGCAGGGCAGAGCACCTGTCACAGAGACTGTGCAGACCTCAGAGCCTGAAATACCTGCTTCATGGCCCAGTCCAGAGCGCTGGCCTGAGCAGGTGCAGGGAGATATTTAGTGTCTACTCATAGTCCCAATATCCCTGGCCCCACGCACCAAGTAATCACGGAAACCAAAACTTCACGCGAATTTGTAGCCCTTCTCAACTCCCTCAGGGAAGGAGGAGTGGCAGAACTTGGTTTGATTTGCCTTTGGTAAAATGACTGCCTCTGGGCAGCAGAATTCAGAATCTGGTGAGGGTTAGGGAGGCACAGCGGGATGAGTACCTGCTATCTCTTTCTTTTCACAGTAAGCCCTGAAACAATATTCCTTTAAAGTATTCACATGTATTTCTTTACAGAAAACTAAATTTAAAAGCAAAAGCAAAAAAACCAAGTCAATGAAATCCAGTCAATGGTTCTAGTAACTCCCTAATATAAAATGTGATTATATTTCCTGGTATATTTTAGGACATTTGGTATGGCTGCTCTGGAGAAATTTTGGTTGCACACACCCAAATCTGCTAGGTAAATGACACTCAGATAAAAGCAATGTCTCGGAGTATAATATTCCAACCCCCCCCATCCCAAGAAAGTCAGTCAAGCACAGTATGTTCTCTACATGATCTTTAGTTCCAAATGTTTAACGCAAAAAGCCACATAGAGAAAATGTTTTTAAAACATTTCTCCCATAAGCAGAAGAAAAGAAAAATCTTTCAAAGGTACATGTTCAATTTTAATTTTACTTACTTCTTTAAGCAGACAGGTTTTTAAGTTGATTAGAAATTTATAATTAAAGGTGACATTTATATAGAACCACAATGACCTAATCAAACGTTAGCATAACTTCCAATTCCTTCTATGAAAAATGTGGTATTATATAATCTGTGATATGTTCTACCCAGAAATAAATAATATACCCAAAGATGGACTGCATTATTAGATTTATCTAATCTTTACAATGTTTTATCACTTACTTCCAATTCAACTAATTTTAAAAATTGTCTGATTTTCCCTAATACAAAAAAGCTTTAAATGTAATTATATTTTGTTAACATAAATCTGAATAAGGCATCAAAAATGTTTCAAGATATGAAAACAAACACAATTCACTCCACATACTAAAAATCAAAAATACTATATAGAACAACTAAACAATATAAACAACATTCTTAAGAGTAAACAGCTTAGCGCCGGGGATTTAGCCTCGCAAGTGCCACGATCCTGAGTTCAATCCCTGGTATCAAAAAAAAAGAGTAAACAACTTAGTTTTAAGAAAATCATATTTTCTTTTAGATTTTTATAAAGGAAAGAATTACATTGATAAAGTTTATTTTGAAAAACACTAGCTAATACAGCCAGTTAAGTAATTATGACAACTAATTTTGAAGCATAAAAATAAACATTTTATATTTGTTTGGAAAATATAATCCAAGGGCCTTATTTTACTGAAAAGAATCAGCTATTGAATTATAATTTACAACAAATGAAAAATTGTAATCTCTTGACATAAAAGTAACAACATTATAAATTTTTCTAACCCAGGTTCTTCTAAAAAGTTAGTGAGAAAGAAATTTAATACTTTTTATATAATTCTATGTTGTTTATGTTTTAACTGACAGTAACTAATCTAGCTACACTGATATTGTGGAGTAAAAAGTAGAGAAGTATTTTTAGGTATAATCTTTCTAATTATAAATTAAGTATAAGGAAAACTAATCTTCCCTTTCCATTCAAAAGCCTAAAAATCTAATTTTGTCATAGTTCTAGGCAACATTTAACATAAATCTATTCCTCAAAATAAACATAGAGTTTTGGAATTAAAACGTTTTAAAAGTTAAAAGCTTTGACTATCAACTTACCTTCTTTTGATACCAGACTATAGCATCTGTGACTTTGGACGCCATTTATTCCACTGAATTTACACATTCGTCATTTTAAGCTGTACAAGAGAGGAAAAACATGCCAGTGAGTTTACTTCTGCCTTCCTCAAGGAGACTGACCAGCAGGCACACGTAGCACTCTGGTTACTTGCAGAGCAAGGGGTGTATGACTATGCTTGTATTACACCTTCCTCATTACTATTTTAGCAACAGGTTCTCTTAACTAATCAAAAATCAGTTGTCATAATAAAAGAAGGTTCCTTTGTGTGAATACAGTATCTGCATGTTCTTACAAATTAGACTGAATTGTCTTTTAAACAAATTGAACATTTTAAACAAGTTTCAGAATGTCCAAGGTCATCATGGAAGGTTTTCATTTATACATTCACAAATAACAGAAACCAAATCGCTCACTTAGTAACAGATCCATTTTGCTGCAGTTTCTATCAAGGAACTTGTGTGAACTACTGTTGCTAATGGAGGGATTGATAGAGATGCCAACATCTATAATCATATAATTTTCCTTGATAGTAAACACAAAACTGAACTAAAATAACCAGAGAAGTTTAAAATTTATATTAAATATTAAACCAATATTACAGTTAATTTCACAGAAATAGTGGGCATGGTGGTGCACACCTATAATCCAAGTACTCGGGAGGCTGAGTAAGGAGGATCACCACAAGTTTGAGGCCAGCCTGGGCTACAGAGTGATTTCAAGGCCAGCCTGAACTACTTCATGAGATCCTATCTCAAAAACAAACAGGGCCAGGAATTTAACTCAGTGGTTCCAGTGCCTGCCTCAAAAGTGCAAGGTCCAGAGTTTGATCCCCAGTACTGAAAACAAAAAACAAAAAAGTTCACAAAAATGATATTAAGGACTTCTCAGATATCAGTTGGGCCCCTATTTAGAAACCACAGGCCATCCTCAAATGCATCTAATCTTGTGTGTCTAACAGAGTACTGGGTCCTAAATTTAACCGTTTCTTAGCCTAGAGAGAATGTCTAACTGATTCCAGTCAACTCTAGGATGCTCTTCTAGCCACAGGACAGTGGCCTGGACAGCTCCTCTGTATAGTGTTAAGGCTAAACTAAAAACAGTTTTAAAAGCAGATCCTGACCCTGGTACTCATCACAAACTAGGATCACCTGAGGCCACACCGGGTCTCAGAAGTCATGGGAGCAAAGCACACCGAGCCAATCCTAGCACACCCAGGTACCAACTGCAGAAAAGCCGCCACTGCAGTTTGCAGTAGTAAAAGCAAAAAAACAAAGTATTGCAGGTTCAGAACACACTGGGATTCAAATATAATCAAGTCTAGTATCAACAACAAATGTCAGATGATCAACCTCTAAATTCAAAGCAGAATTTACTTAATGCTTGCATTTTTGACAGCTACAGGCCAAATTATTTAATTACCTTTCCTAAGAGATTAATATTTTTTCATCTTTAATGGATCAAATCCAAGCAAAACTGTTTTTTGAAATTCCTGCCAAATGACATGATACAGTGGAAAGAGGAGGATCACAAAATGAAAAGACCTGTGGCATCCAGACGTAATACTGAAGAAGCTACTTCAGCTCCCTAAACCCCAGTTTCTTCCACTCATAAACAGGAATGCCTGTGCCTATTCAGCCCTTACAGGGTTTTTGTTACCAGTAAGTAACATACATAAAATGCCTACCATAGTGCAGAGCATACAGACACTCAATTAGGACTGTTTCAATTATTAATTAAAATTTTCCCAGCGGTGGGGAGGGGAAAGGGATTAAAATAGAATCACACTGCGCTATGTACACGTACCTCCTCCCTAAAATTAATGTAAACTTAATGTACTGCAAACATATACTAATAAAAATACCTATGCCAAAAAAAAAACACCCCGATACAGGAACTGGGAGGTGTTCCTTTTCAAACATGGAAAGCAATTGAGAGAGGTACATGATGGGAAACCCCTGTTACCCCAGCACTCTGGGAGGCTGAGGCAGGAGGATCACAAGTTCGAGTCCAGGCTGGTCAATTAGGAGAGACCTTTTCTCAAAACAAAAAAATAAAAAGGGCTGAGCATGTAGCTCATTGTGAAGGTTCTAGGTTCAATTTCCAGTATGAGAAAAAAAAAAGAGAGCAAGAAAAACAAAAGAAAACAACTGAGCAATAACATATGTAATCATTTTTTGTTGACATTAAAAGTAAAAATAGTTACTTCATTATCATAAGATCACAAAGTCAATTCTCAACTACACACACATGAATTATTTAGCGATTTCAAAGTTCACCAACCCTTAAGTTTCTTAGGCAGGCGTGGCTACCTTCATTTTTCTCAACAGGCTTTCAGGAGAAGCTCTCCTTACTGGCCTAAAATCTCTCTCCTGGGGGTCTCGGGGGTGAGCCATTCACCTTAATCACATTTTGCTCTAGAGCTCATCTATATCGAACCTGCGACAGGACTTCATTGCTACATTACACCTTCATTAAGTTGGTTTGGCAAGACAATTCTATGTTCTCCAACTAATCAGTCTTTCCTCATGCAGACTCTAAGAAATGTACAAAAGAAATGAGACTATCTCTACTTTTTACAGTACCCACTTTTACTTTACCAAATCTTTATTGCAAAAATTCCAATCACCTATCAAGATAAATCTCCTCTCCCTAACCCTCCAACAGTGCAAATATACATTTCATATACAAATATGAAAGGATTTATCAACAAATCCATTAAATGTATGAGACATTTAATATATTTAGGGAATATTCAAATGCTCATATTTAAATAATATTGAAACCAAAAAAGAAAGAGAACAAGCTTCAATGGTGAGGAAAAACCACTGCTTGCCTCAAAAGAAGATGATCTGAAAGCCAATTTTAAAATATATTTTTGGTTATCAAGCTACATTCAGGAATTTAAAATATCTAACAATGTAATAGGTATATAAAGTATCTTATACAGTTTTAATTTGTATGGATTTATACAAATAAAAATTCAATCTTTGTTGTGGCTTTAAAAAAAAACTTCTCAGGCTGGGGATTTAGCTCAGTGGTTCTGTCGCCTGCCTTGCAAGCGCAAGGACCCGAGTTTGATCCCCGGTACCAAAAAAAATACTTTTCTTCAGAAATACTATGCTCTGCAAACTGCTTTACTAGGTTTTCCATTGTGTCACCAATCTTTCAGTGACAGCGAGTGGCTCATACGTATTTTTAAAACAGGTTTTACAGCATGCTGAGATGTATTCCTAAAGCAAACATCTGACAAAACACACTCAGAGACACCCAAATTTCACATGAATACCAACAAGAACGAACATACCAACAAATGTTTTTGTGTCTTTAAAGCCTTTCTAACTTCTTTGATTCTGTGAGAGTCCAGGCATAATGGCAGTCCTTACATTAAGTTGCTTCCGATGTACCTCTAGTAGAGCATCTAAGTCATTTTTATCAATTTACCTGATACAGGATGGGTATATTATGGAAATAATCTAACCCTAAAGCCATAGGGCTAACTATAAGAATACAATTTAAACCTTGCTAGTTATTCAGAGCCAATTTTCTCCTTGGCATTGATTTAATCACCACACCTATAGAAACACCTGAAATTATTCCTTATTACATCAGCTTCCTCAGAGACTGCATTTATGATGCCAAAGGCTCCGGCAGAGAGAAAACATGACAGGAGGGGTAGTTGGTGAAATCTGCCTCCATACAATCTCAGTATCAAATACAGTGGGGCCGTGGATTTAGCTCAGTGGTTTCGGCACCTGCTGCGCAAGCGCAAGGACCCAAGTTCGATCCCCAATACCAAAACCCCCCCCCAAAAACCAAACAATCAAATACAGTAATGCCAAAGAGTATTCTTTGTATTGATACACCAAAAATAAAGATGGTCAGATTCTTAACTAGCCCATGATAAAAATCACCCTATAAAAATACTGTGATACTACAACATACTTTTCTCATTATTCTGAAACGAGCCTCCTTGTCCTGTGAGACTCACTCTCCTCAGAAACAGTGTCTTCCCTCCCTTCTCTCCACTTGAGCCCTCGGCCCCATTCCATCCCACTCTCCGCTCCACTTAATTCCCCTAGGAGGAGGCTTCCTAACACAATTGCATTTGGGTGAAAATTGTTGAAGCTTGAGCTAGCATTTAACTAAAAATGCAAACTCACGTGGCCACGGGTCACCTGATCGTCCATGAACACTGCTGAGGGAAAGGGGGTCATTCTTCCTTTCTTTCCCTAAGCCCCGGTACACTGCACGTAACATGCAGCAGCGGAAATGTGCAGAGCAGAGAAAAGGCAATGACCCAGCAGCAGCAGCGTGGGGTTCCAGGTTCAAGACCTGACACCATGGGCTGTATGTACACTCCCGTGTGAGTTCCAGAGTTTCTCTGGGCCTCAGTTTCCCACCAGTACCACCTCGCCAAACATTCCACAACTCGATAAAGACTAAAGTAACAACTCCAATAATGTACAAGAGTTCCTCTGAATTCTTTTACTAACACACCTAAAGTTATTAATTTTAGATAAATCCATGTTACACACATGGAATTTAAAGTAGCAGAAACTGTTAAACCAAATGAAAAGGGTATTTTTCAAGGTAGTTTATGTGAATCTCTTCAGGCCTGAGGATCTCATTATTAACCTTTTCTAACAACCTTTTATCACTCCCTACTGCTCACAGACTAAAATCCATAACCCACTTAGAATCGTATTCCAAGGGGCAGGGGATTTAGCTCAGTGGTGCCGCCACCTGCCTTGCAAGCGCAAGGTCCGGAGTTCGATCCCTGGTACCAAAAAAAAGAATCGTATTCCAGCCCTCTGCAGTCTAACCCTAACTGCTTCCCCACATTACTGTGTTCCATCTTCTCACGCACAATATGGTTCCACCACACCCTGCTCCTACACCGTGCTACTGTCTTGAAAGTACTACCTCCACTTTTCAAAACTGGTGAATGAAATTAAGAAACAAGATTGATGTGTGCACTTCTGGCAGCGGTGCCTGGAGCGGCCGAGGCAAGATGGGTCAAAGTCAGAGTGGTGGTCATGGTCCTGGAGGTGGTAAGAAGGATGACAAGGACAAGAAAAAGAAATATGAACCTTCTGTACCAACTAGAGTGGGAAAAAAGAAGAAAACAAAGGGACCAGATGCTGCCAGCAAACTGCCACTGGTGACACCTCACACTCAGTGCCGCTTAAAACTACTCAAGTTAGAATTAAAGACTATCTTCTCAAGGAAGAAGAATTATTAGAAATCAGGAACAAATGAAACCATTAGAAGAAAAGCAAGTGGAGGAAAAGTCAAAGGTGGATGATCTGAGGGGGACCCCAATGTTGGTAGGAACCTTGGAAGAGATCATCAATGACAATCATGCCGTTGTGTCTACATCTGTGGGCTCAGAACACTACGTCAGCATCCTTTCATTTGTGGACAAGGATCTGCTGGAACCAGGCTGCTCAGTCCTGCTCAACCACAAGGTGCATGCTGTGATTGGGGTGCTGATGGATGACACAGATCCTCTGGTCACAGTGATGAAGATGGAAAAGGCCCCCCAGGAAACCTATGCTGACATTGGTGGGTTGGACAACCAAATCCAGGAAATTAAGGAATCTGTGGAGCTTCCTCTCACCCATCCTGAACACTATGAAGAGATGGGTATAAAGCCTCCTAAAGGAGTCATTCTCTATGGTCCACCTGGCACAGGTAAAACCTTGTTAGCCAAAGCAGTAGCAAACCAAACCTCGGCCACCTTTTTGAGAGTGGTTGGCTCTGAACTCATTGAGAAGTACCTGGGCGATGGGCCCACACTTGTACGGGAATTATTTCGAGTTACTGAAGAACATGCACCATCCATCATGTTTATTGATGAAATCGATGCCATTGGGACCAAAAGATATGATTCAAATTCTGGAGGTGAGAGAGAAATTCAGGGAACAATGTTGGAACTGTTGAACCTGTTGGATGGATTTGATTCACGAGGAGACATGAAAGTTATCATGGCCACAAACCGAATAGAAACTCTGGATCCAGCACTGATCAGACCAGGGCGCATCGACAAGAAGATCGAGTTCCCCCTGCCTGATGAAAAGACTAAGAAGCGCATCTTTCAGATTCACACAAGCAGGATGATGCTGGCCGATGATGTGACCCTGGATGACCTGATCATGGCAAAGGATGATCTCTCTGGTGCTGACATCAAGGCAATCTGTACAGAAGCTGGGCTGATGGCTTTGAGAGAATGCAGAATGAAAGTAACAAATGAAGACTTCAAGAAATCTACAGAAAATGTTCTTTATAAGAAACAGGAAGGTACCCCTGAGGGGCTGTATCTCTAGTGAACCACAGCTGTCTTCAGGAAAGTGGTTGGGACTTTTCTCAACCCCTGAGAAGGAGGAGATTTGGGAAGGTGCCCTGAGGGAGACCATGTTCCAGTTGATTTTGGCAAAACATGGCATGTCTTCTCCAGTGAGACATGTAGGGTGCCTACAGGATGGCCTTGTCTGTGGTCACTGTGCTGCTTGCTCTCTGCTTCCTAATAAAGTGTGGTCTTTCACAAAAAAAAAAAAAAAAAAAGCGAGAAAGAAACAAGATTGAACTCTCTCGTTTCCTTTGTTGCCCTGTGTGTGCCATGTTGTTTCTGCTCTGCCATGCCTATTTGTCATCCCTGCCTTGGGGTGAGGTGATCACAGATGGAAACCTCTACGAACTGTAAGCCAAATAAACCCCTTCCCCTTTAACTTTAGGTGTTGGGTATTTTGTCTCAGAGAGAGAAGGTAACTAACACAGAAATTTGGTACCAGAGAAGTGGGGCTGTTGCTGCGACATTATCTGGCCATGTGGCTCAAAAGCCTTTGGAACTGGCTTGTGGGAAGGGGAAGTTAGGAAAGATTCAGAGATGCTGGCTACAGAAGGAGAGCTGGAAGGCCTTAGGCTATTTTGTATGGGAGACTCTGGTCAGAGCTCAGAAGACCAGAAAGCCAGTAAAGACCAGACTCAGTAAGGAATCTCCAGTAAAGTTGTGAACTGCAAAGATTGAGCAGAGCAGATCTTGATTGCTGAGAAGGAACAGGAAAACAGAAAAGATGGCCTGAGAGCATCACAGGAAGCAGCACTCCACCCTTTGCAGTCTCAAAACTGCAAAAGTGAAAAAAAAAAAAAACACAAAAGCGAAAGACTGCCTTGAGAAGAAAGCCCCAGAACACCATGTTCCAGAATGGCAGTGGCTTAGGGGAAGTTGTTCCAAAATGGTGACTTAGGGAAGCTGCTCATCAGAATTGGATTCAGAGTGAGCAGCAATCCAGGCACTCGACCCCTACAGCCAAGAAAGAGGGACGGCTGGCTGCTACTGCTCCAGCTGGCAGCAGACCTGGGCATCATCCACGTGGCAGTGATTTTAGGCACGTGCAGCATGCAAGAGTTGTGGGATCAGGAAGGCTTCCACCCAGATTCCAGAAGCAGGCCTGGGAGGCCAGGGAGTGTGCCCCTGAGAGGGCAGTGCGTGAAGCTGTGAGTGTGAAGCCGAAGGTGCACGGGAGACCTCAAAAGTTTGGAGAAACCAGGAGCATGGATCCTCTGAGGAAAACTTCAAGGAGGGAGCAGAGCTGGCCCAAGAGAAAAGTCATGGCAGCTACAACCACCAGAAATGCCATAGGGGCAGAGCCACCCAAGCCCTTTGGAGTTCACAACTTGCCACAGATGGCCTCGAATTGTGGAAGTGGAAGTGAAAGTGTGGAATGTAATGTCTGGCCTGCAGGATTTTGGACTTATTTTGGTCCCATTCCTATTTGTACCTTTGGGAATGGTAATGTCTATCTTGTGCCATTGAAGGATGGAAGTGTTTGACTTTCTTTGCATTTGTACAGGGGCTTGCACTTAAGAGTTTGACTTAAATCTCAGAGGAGACTTTGGACTTGGACTTTTCAGCAATGCTGAAACTGTTAGGACTGCAGCAACTCTTAGGGATGGACTAAAGGCCTTTTACATACAGGGATGTGCATGAGTCTTTGGGGGCCAGGGGCAGAATGATACGGTTTGGGGCTGGATGTCCCCTCAAAGGCTCAGGTGGTCATAGGCTGGATCTAGAGTGTGTGAATCTGGAACTGATTCACGATGCAATGCTAGGCTCAAGGGCACTAGGATTAAGGGTGAGTGCTACCTGCTCTAAGCAGTCTGAGTAAGATAAAAGGGGCAGGGAGACACTGGTAATTCTCTTACTACATTTGCAGCCAGGGACTTAGCTCAGTGGTTCCGCCACCTGCCTCGCAAGCACAAGGTCCCAAGTTCAATCCCCCCATACCAAAAAGAAAAAAGAAAAAGAAAAAATAAAGTAGATTTGTTGCCTTGTGTGTGCCATGTTGTTTCTGCTCTGTCATGCTTGTTTGTCATCCCTGCCTTGGAGTCGGCTTATTATGGACTGAAATCTCTATGAACTGCAAGCCAAATAAACCCCATCCCCTTTTAAAAAGTAAAAATTGAAAACTCTTGCACTACGCCCACCCCCACACACAAATACATTCTTTCTTCACATTAGAAGGTATGATACTGTGAAATGTAATATATTATTTGATCAACCAAGATGTAACAATGTGCAGACCTAAAAGGTCCAAAGACAAGAGTTCAAGTCAAATCTGCACGTTTAGCCTAACTCCATTCCTAAGTGCTAAAGTTAAATAGAACTCAGTTCCCTCCTTCACGAGCAATTTTTAGACTTTGGAAGCTGGGAACAAAACTCCTCTCCCCTTAAAGGGTAATAAATACTAAGGTTCAGATCAGATCTTTCATACTGATACCAAAGTTAGGAAAACAAGTGACATTTACCCTAACAGACGGAAAACAGCCCAGGGCAAAATGAAATCTTCTACCATGCCGTTGTGGGCAGTTGTTTGTAATCATTTAACCTATAAATTTTGTCACAATTTCCTGGAAAGTTTTTAATTCTTCATCTGGAATGAGTATTATTTCCTGGAAATGCTGTAAAAGATAGATACATTATACATCAACACTTGCTTCAATCTTAGAAAAATAAAATGCAAAATGAGATCTAACAGAACTATCCATTTTCTATTATACCAGTTTATAGAAGGAATATTTTTATTTTCCTTAATGGAACTTATAAATAATTTGTGCATTTCAAATCTGAGAGTAATAGATAATCTAAGAAAAGTAAAGTGATATCTCTAAATTTATATTAAAACATTTTGTGCTATATGAAATCTAAGAAAATACAGTAGATCCTCAAGTAACGACTGGTCTGACATATGAACAACTTGGGTTAATCAGGTTAATGGAAGATTCATGTTCCTCTTGTTATCTATAGCATGTACCCAGTTAAACATCCAGATCTCAGCTGTAATGACTTACAACCAACTTGAGTTACAACCAGCCCTCGGAACCAATGAGTATGTAATCTTAATACTACTCTGTAGAACTTCCTGGTGGTTACAATAAACCCATCTGGTAAGTCCTTTAAAACAACTTTTTAACTTTCAGGATTTCTTAACTCCAGATTATACTCACAAAACCTTTACTATTCATTCAGCATTCACTACAGCTTTATTTACTTATTTATTTCAGTACTTAAAAGGTCCTTTAAATATCTAAAGTGCTTTTTTGTTTGTTTGTTTTTTGGTACCAGGGATCGAACTTGCATCCTTGCGCAGCAGGTGGCGAAACCACTGAGCTAAATCCCCCGCCCCGTCTAAAGTGCTTTTTGCTTTGAGAGCTGTACTACTTAGAAAAAAATCAATAATATGAAATTATGTACGACCCATTCAAATGGTTTAACTTTACTCATAAAGTTTTACAATCAACCAACCAGCCCCAACTCAAATATGGATATATTATTACTGGCCTCCAATAGAAACATTAAATAAGTGTTCTATGTAATTTATCAAAATATTAATGCACATCGCCACCTGCTACACAAGCGCAAGGACCCAAGTTCGATCCCCAGTACCAAAAAGAAACAAACAAAAAATATATATATATATAAATGCACTAAGTGATAAAATGGCTTAAAGAACAAACCTTCATATTTTAATTCAAACTTTGATTTTAGAGATTAAAAATTACTAACTATACCACATTATCAAAATGCTATTGAATAAAATCTGAACATTTAGAAGTTTCAGCTGGCATCTAATCATTTAATAAAAATACTATTTACTGAACATCTACTAATATTGCACTTGTACAGAAACTGAGGATACGCCAATGAACAAGAATCAAGGCCCCTACCCTGAAGAAACACACAGTGTACAGAGAAGACAGACTATAGACAGTAAGTGAGATAATTCTGTGTTGAGAAAGTGGCATGAGGGAAATAAATAGGGTGACATGACTGGGGTGGGATACTTCTAGAAGGAATGGGCAAAAAAGCCTCCTCTGAGATGGTGTGAATTGATATTGACAGGATGAGAAGAGCCAGCTACCGGAAAAAATGAGGGTGGGGCAATCCAGGCGGAGGGAGGGAACTGCAAACACCAAGATCCCTGTGACTGAGTTGGGTCACAAACACCTCAGCAAGTAGCTACAAATAAAAGGGAAAGCAGCATGGGCTGTGGATAATCCAAGCTGCTAAGTTCAAGGCCAACCAGAGCCAGTCTCAAAATGTAATTTTACAAAGGGCTGGGGATATAGCTCAGTGGTAGAGTGCTTTCCTACTATGGGCAAAGCCCGGCACTTGGTCTCCAGTAAGGCAAAATAAAGAAATAAACAAAAAAGGAAGTAAACTGATGCGATCCCAGCAGGTCAGTGACGATCTAATTTCCGAAAGATTTTGACTGCTGTGTAGAGAAAGGACTAGACTGAATGGCTCAGCGTATAAGCAGCAAGGCTAATTAACAAAGCAGCATCATACAACTCCGTGCAGGAGACGGCAATATACTGGGCTGGGGGCCAAGCAAAAGAGATGGAAACAAGTGGGTGTTTTTCAGTTGTATGTGTGGGTAAAATCAACAAGACCTAGGAAGAGTGGGCTAAGGCAGGATGAGGAAGGGGGGGAACCAAGAATTTAGATTTTTGACTTGAACCATGTTCTCAGAAGAAGGGAGAGGCAGTTCTGCGATAAATGTAAAAGTTTAGTTTTGGACCTGTTAAGCTGACAAAACCAATAAAGCATAAAAATAAAAAAGTCAAAGTAGTAGTAGAATACATGTACCTGCGAGAAGGGTTGGAGATACGAGTTGGGGAGCCATATACACACTGACAATATTTAAAATTAGAGGTAGGCTATCTAGATATATGCATTTTTCAAAACTGATCAAATTCTATTCTTAAAATTTGCACAATTCAGCTGGGCGTGGTGCACACCTGTAATCCTAGCCCTCAGGAGGCTGAGCCAGGAGGATCGCTCTGAGTTCAAGGCCAGCCTGGGCTACATTGTGAGTTCAAGGCCAGGCTGGGCTACATAGTGAGTTCAAGGCCAGGCTGGGCTACATAGTGAGTTCAAGGCCAGCATGAACTGCATAGCAAGACCCTGTTTAAAACTGAAAACAAGAAAGATGGAATATTTCACAGAATCACTTCATAAAATCATGGGACTAAATTCTATCACCTAGGAAGGAAGGTATAGTTAGAGAAGAAAGTCCACTACTATTCAGAAGGGTGGAAAAAAGGTCACAAACAAAAAAAGCAGGTGAGTGTGACATCATAGAATCCTAGAGAAGAGTCTTTCCCCAAGGAATGAGAAGGCAGCTGAGAAGTCCTTAGATTTAACAAAAACTAAACTCGGTTACAATTTCAGCAAAGCCAAGGAGACATAAGGCTGAGTGGAATAAGGCAAAACAGCAGTTAATAAAGACAAATATTTTTCTAAAATATCTGAAAGCATATAGATGTAGCAATCGTTTCAAAATATAAACAATGTTGAAAAGAGAAAGCAAATGGTAAAAAGTATCTGTGACTGCTACCCAAAATGTTGCAAGATTTCCTACAAATCAGCAAGAAAATGACAAGCCCTACAGAAAACTTGTCAGGGGACATAAAACAGGTAATTCACAGAGCAAGATATGAAAAACAAAAAACTATGGAAAAAAATTTACCCATATTCAAAGACATACAAATTAAAATCATTGGTTTTTTTTATAAGACTGGCAAATTTTTAAATAAAATCAGTGTATACTTTTATTTATATGTTTATTTACTATAAAAGTAAAAATACTGGTTAGTACTTATGAGCTAATATTTACTTTGTGTCAAGCACTGTATCTTCTAACATTGCTTTTGAAAGGTTTTTTTAAGTTAAGGGTCAAGCCCAGTGCTCTATCACTGAGCTACAATCCCGGCCCCCCCTTTTTGGGGGGTACCAGAGACCTCCTGCTTGCCAGGCAGGCGCTATGCCGCTGAGCTAAACTCCTGGCCCTCTCAGCCCTTTTTACTTTTGAGACAGTCTTGCTCAATTGCCCAGGCTGGCACTGACTTGCAATCCTCCTGCCTCAGCCTCCCTCCCAAGTAGCTGGGATTTCAGGCCTGTGCTACAGGACTATCAAAATTGTAAATGTTGTACCTTTCAACTGTAACTCATGTCTCTTGTCTGCCTCTTGGTACACACGTACAAAGCTGTGACTGCAGGGGAGAAAAGGGCAAATAAACAAAGGGGTAGGGATATTTTTTAAAAGGTACAGGACAGTCAAGAACACAGCATCATTTTATAAAGTAAGTTTACAAACAAACATCTGTTTGCTGACTACAGAGACAGGCCAGCGGCTATACTCAGGTATCGGAAGGGACAACAGGAGGGGGACAGGAGATGACCAGATACACCACTTCCTTGGAAAGCCATTAGCTCTCCTAACTACTTTTCTGTACTCCACGAGGCAAGAAAGAGCAGAACTAAACTGAGCGAGTCACACAGAAGGGCGTTCCTGGGAGACCAGCACCGGCCCCCCAGGCAGGGCTCCACCATTGGGCTTGGCGGCTTCCCTCTTCCCCGGCTTCCCTCTTCCCCGAAGACAGGCCTCACCCACAGGGGCTCCTCCCTGACCTCACCCCTCCGCCTACTTCTCTCAGGAGGCCTCTCCTCTCCTTAGTTTTGCTTCTCGGACACCGAACGTCTCACCACACGCAACCAGCACGTTCTCACTTTTGTCATCGACTTTTTGAAGTAAAAAGCTGTAGAGATCTCCCTTCCTCCCTCAACCCATTTTTTCACTTAAGTTTTATTGAAGAAAAATTCTTTATCTCACTTTGTTTTTATACAGAAATCCTTAAATTAACTTTTAATATATATTTTTAGTTAAAAAATCAACCTTTTATGTTACCAAATCAACTAAAAAGTACAATATAAATATTCTAAGACAGAGTTCTAAACTGTTGCACTTTTACTTCTGCTATTTCTAACAAAGAAAAAGGAAGACACCCCAGTTTCAATTCTTTTTATAAATTCAAGATACTAAACAAACAAGGATCATAAATTAAGTTCTTCTGTAAAATTAATGATAACAACAATCTCCAAGAGGACACAAAGTAAGATGCACTTGTGTTCTTCAAATCTACTTCTTTACCAGTTCTTCCATGTTCCAAGCAAGCCACTCGGGAACATTCCTTCCCTCCTCCCACCCTCAGAAATCCTATACCTGCCACAGAGCAATGACTCGATGAGTAAGAACTGAACTCATCCAGACCAGCTCTCTCCCCTGCGATGCCCGCCTGCCCCGCTGCCATTCACATCGCAGCCCTTAACCAGGCCACGCTTATAGTCTCCTACTTGTTTCTACACTTGCAGCATTCAAAACATGTATTCCTAGTCAGGAAGCCTCTCCCTTTTTTTTGTAGTACATAATGATTAATTCCTTGTGAGGAACTGAAACATGCACATAACACATCTTAATTCTTTCCTCATCCCCTTCCTCCCCTCCCTGTATCTCTTGATTCCCTTCCCACTTAAGAACCCTCTATTTCCACTGCCTGGCATGCATAACGTCCCAGGTTCCATCCCCAGTATCAACATAACAAAACAAAGTGACCTCACCCCTGTAAAATCACTGATTTCCCACTGTCCAGAACAGGGTGTGACTGGCACCATCCGAACAGCCTCTGCCACAGCCTGACGGGAGATTTCCGGCGTCCACGGTGGCCTCCACCGTCTTTACCTTCTTACACACAGGACTCCTGCCTGCTGTCTCAGCCCCCGCCCACACATACACGCACCTTACTGCTGAGCTTTAGTTCTGGGCTCCCCCAACATTCTCCTGTGTGTGAAGGTGGCTGCATCACAGGATGCTACACTTGTCAGTGATGAGTTCAGCAGCAGAAGGGTGTGACCTGAAAGGCTGCCTCTCCCTCCAACCCCAGCCGCCTTCACTCTGCCTCCTGCAGGAGGCTGCACCCACCCCTTCCACCCCATGCACTGAAACTATGAGACAGAGCAAACCTCTGCTCCTCTACCTGGAGGTTGTTGGGTATTTGGTCCCTACTGACCTAGTAGATCTGAGAAAGTAGAGGGCAAGAGTGAGGAAAGAGGAACGTCAAGCAAAATTACATTATAAAATCAACAGAAGTTTCAAGGATCAGTGGTTCAGGTTCCTCAAAGTTCTCCTGAGGAGGGGAATCATCACCATCTTTAGGAGACTCATTGGAAGCTGTTAAATAGATTGTTTTGCAGCATCCACATAGACGGGTGACTGTCCCTATGACCCTGCACCCGTGTCCGTATGAAGGGATATAAATAAAATGGTAACTGAAGGGGTTATTTGCCTCTGTGATAGGGAAAAAGGAAGGAAAGGCCTCTCAAGCTGCCAGACTCTTCAGCATCCAGGGTACCTTCCTCATCAGATAACATCTAATTCCTAGAATCAGACTGCATAGGCAAGATCCTGACTCAAAATAAAAATTTCAAAAGGGGCTGGGTACATAGCTCAGTGAGAACCTGGGTTCAGTCCCTAGTACTGCTAAAAGAAAACAAAATAGAAGACCCTACACCTAAAATATGTCAATATCCTCAAATATAAATACAGGCTTAAGAACTGTTCCAGTTCAAGGAAACTAGAGAGAAATGACTAGATGCAGCATGTGATCCTGCTTTTTGGGGGGATTTTGCTATAAAAAACAATACTAGCCAGGTGTGGGGGTATACACCTGTAATCTAAGCTCTTGGAAGGCTGACCAGGAGGACTGTTGCAAGTTCAAAGCCAGCCTGGCCTATTTAGTGAGTTCAAGGCCAGCCTGAACTACATAGCGAAACCCTGTCTCCAAAAAAAAAAAGAACAATATTGTGATAATTGGAGATTGTGCGAATATCTGTAAGCTAAAAAACAGTATTATATCAATGTTAATCTTCTGTTTTGACCTTATTCTGTGTTTATGAAAGAGAATGATCTGGTAAGAGTAATTATGCAAATTCAGAATGCTGTGATAGCAAGCATGGTGGGTGCATAAACCATTTATATCTTTAACATGAAGACTGAAAGACAAAACAAGTAAAAATAAAACTATATTGATATGAGATAGGCAATATAGAAAGATATAAAGTGGGATATCAAAAATTCAAAATGTGGGGAGAAATAGAGTACAAATGTAGTTGCCTTATTAGTATATCTTCTAGTATTAGTATATCTTCTTTTCCTTTCTGTTCGTATCTTTATGTTCATGTTAAGTTGTTGTCATTTCAAAATAAGCTGTTATAGTAAAAAAGTATCTTTTACAAGCTTTATAATAATAAAAAAATCGACAGTAGACAAACCAAAAATAATAAGAAAGCAAATCACACTAAGAGAATGAATCATTAGCTATAAAGGAAGACAGTAGGAAGAGTGAGAAACTAGAACAAAGTCATACCTGCAGTATGACTTACCTGTCAATGATTACCTTGAATGTATATAGATTAATAGACAAAATGGCCAAATGGATAAAAATACAAGATCTGACCATATGTTTCTAAACTCACTTCACTTCTAAGGATGAAATAGACTGAAAGTGAAAGGATGGAATAAAATATTTCATGCAAAGGGCGGTCAAAGGAAAGCAGGGGTAGCCAAACTTAAATCAGATAAAATAAGAGTATACATCAAAGGCAGTAAAAAAGAGACAAGGAAGGTCATTAAAGGAAGAGACAGTCTCTGCTACACTAACAGTTGGGGACTCGATCACCTCACTCTCAGCAATGGACAGATCATCCTGACAGAAGTCCACAAAGAAACCGGAGTTCAAGTGTACACTCGACCTAACAGACATCTGCAGAGCACAGCACCCAACAGCTGCCAAATAAACGCACCCAACTCATAAGCAGCACATGGAATGTTCTTCAGGCCACAAAATAAGTCTCAACAAATTTTTTAAACCTGAAATCATTTTGAGTATATTTTCTGATCACAATGCAACAAACTAAAAATCAATAATGAGAATGATCTTGTTGTACGGAAATAAAAACTCAGGTATGTAAAGGAGTATCATGACTTAATTAAGTCAGGAATAAAGTAATATAGATGTATTTGTATGTATGTGTACATATATAGAGACAGACAGCTAGTATTTGGGTAATCTGGTGAGGGCTATACAGGAATTATGTGTATTATTCTTGCAACTTTTTAAAGTGTGAAAATAACTGAAAAGTTAATTCAATCTTAAAATATTTATTTTCTATGTTAACTGATGGTACAATTGCAAATGTCTACCTACTTTTTGAAAACAGTATGGAAGTGCCACAAAAAATTAAAAATAAAATTACTGTATGACCTAGCAATTACATTTCAGGGAATATAGCCAAAAGAATTGAAAGCGGAGTCTCAAAGAAATATCTGCATACCCGTGTTCATAGCAGCACAATTCACAATAGCTAAGGAATAGAAGCAATTCAATGTCCATCCACAGATGAATGGACAAACAAAATGTAGTACACGTAACAGAGTATCTATTTTTCAGCTTTAAAAGAACAAAAAGGAAATCCTGTAACATGGTATATTATAGATGAATCTTGAGGATGCGTGACACATGAAATAAGCCAGTCATAAAAGAAAAATAGTGTATAATTCCACTTATATGAGGTACCAAGAATGGACAGTCACAGAGACAGTAGGCTGAAACGGTCATCCGAGAGAAGGAGGGGAGAAAGAGGAGTTGATTATCTAGAGTACAGAGTTTCATACTTGTAAGATGAAAAAGTCCTAGAGATCTGCTTTATACCAGTGTGAACAGACTTACAAAGTCTGACTGAAATATGCTGGATGAGAGGAAGAGCAGATCAGAAACTGGCAGAAGAAAGGTTAGTAAATCTGAGGAATACCAATAAATAATATACAAAATGAAACTGGAAGGAGGAAAATAAGACTTAAAAAGGACAACAAATGGAGCACTGGTTAGCTGAAGGACAACGATCAAGAGGCCCAATATATGTATAAATGGAGTATGAGAATAAGAGGAGAGAAAAAAGAAAAACTATTGTTAAAAAAATAATGGCCACAGGACCAGGGATTTAGCTCAGTGGTGCCACCACCTGCCTCACAAGCGCAAGGTTCCAAATTCGATCCCCAGTACCATAAATAAATAAATAAATAAATAAATAAATAAATAAAAATAATGGCCACAATTTCCCAAAAACTCAAACCTAAACTAGGGCTGGGGATTTAACTGAGTGGTGCTGCCGCCTGCTTTGCAAGCCCAAGGTCCCGAGTTTGATCCCTGGTACCAAATAAAAAAAGAAACCTAAATTACACCAAGACACAGCATTATAAAAGTGCTTCAAGCCAGAGATAAAGAGATAAAATTAAAAGTAGCTAGAGAAAACAGATACTTTATATAGCAATAAGAGGAGAGCAATACCTTTAAAGGCCTGAAAAAACAGCATAAGCTTCTATAGCAGTGAAAGCATATTTCAAAAATAAAGTTTAGGGGTATCACAATCCCCAACTTGAAACTATACTACAAAGCTACTGTGATAAAAACAGCATGGTACTGGCAAAGAAACAGACCCGAAGATCAGTGGA
>NW_004624739.1:26948167-26971300 GCF_000247695.1 Heterocephalus glaber | reverse complement strand
AAATAAATAAATAAATAAAGTTTAAAAACAAGTTTAGGTTTTTTTTTACTATTTATAGCTAAAAGGATCAACACTGTGTTGTGGGGTTTATAACATACATGATACTAAAATGTATGACCACAGCACAGAGTTCGAGAGAAAGGAAACAAAGTATTGTTATAGGTATAAAGGTATATTGCTCTAATACACAAAGTGTTATTATAACCCAAATCAGATTGTGTTAAGTTAAAAATTAATACTAGCTACTACAGTACTAAGAAACAAAGAGATATAGATAATAAGTCAAAAAAGGATATAAAATGGAATGATAAAAAAAATTTAACAGAAAGCAAAAAGAACAGAGGGAACATATAGCAAGATGATAGATTTAAACCCAACAATGTCAATGATCACATTAAATGTAAATGGTCCAAATTAAAAGGAAAGCTGGATTAAGAAAAGCAAAAACCAACTACATGCTGTCTACCAGAAACCCACTTTAAATACAATACAAAATAGATTAGAAGTAAAACAATATACTATGCTAAAACTAATCAGAGGAAAGCTGTGTATATTATCATCAGGGATAATGAAGGCAATTTCACAATGATAAATCCAATTCATAAAAGCCTCAATATACATGCATATGAACAGACTGAACTTCATAATATACAAAGCAAAAACTGACAAAACCTGCAAGGAAAAAAGCCAGCAAGTTCACAATTATAGATTTTAATACCCTTCTCTCAAAAACTGATGGAACAAGTGGACAGAAAATAGCAACGATATGTAAGACTTGAACTATGTGATCTACCAACTTGACCTGACTGCTATTTATAGAATACCACACTCAGCATTCTTTCCAGTGCACATGGATTATTTTTAAAAGCACAGAGCACATTCAGGACCACAAATCATTTAAAATGATTCAACTGATACACTGTATAGTTTTTGACTACAGTGAAATTAAATTAGAAATCGGTAACTGAAAAAATCCCCAAGTATTAGAAACATATATTCCAATTAACCAAAGGAGTCAAAGAAATCACAAAGGAAAAAACCAAAGATGTTGAACTTGTATCATTTCTCAGCCTTCTGGCTAAATTCAAGTGAATCTGAATGAAAATGAAAACATTTCAGAATTTGTGGAATGCATTCAAAATATTATTTAAGGGAATTTTGGGTTTTTGTTTTTCTGGGGTTTTATTTGAGAGTTTCACTATGCAGCCCAGGCTGATCTCAAACTCACGGCAATGCTCCTGCCTCAGCCTCTCAAGTGCTGGGACTACAGGCATGTGCCACCATACCCAGCTATTTAAAGGAATTTTATAGCATTAAATACTAATCTTACTCAGTGGTTCCTCCACCTGTCTCACAAACACAAGGTCCTGAGTTCGATCCCCCGTACCAAAAAAAAAAAAAAAAAATACTAACCTTAAAGGAGAATAAAGGTTTCAAATTAATGATCTAAGTTTCCACCTTAAAATACTAGTAAATCAAGGTCAAATAAAATGTAAACAATAGAAAAAGAGGTAATCAAAATAGAAATTAGAGAAACAGTACAGAAAATCAAAAGCTGGTTCTTTAAAATCAAAAACAGAGTAAACTCTAGCCAGACTGAACAGAAGAAAAACAACAGAAAAGACACAAATTTCCAGTCAGAAATGAGTAGGGAACATAACTATAGATCTTACAGACATTAAAACGATAATGATATTATAAACAATTTTATGCCAGTGCCTCTAACAAATTGGATGAAAAATCCCTTCAAAGATATACCCAATGCTAATTTAAAGAATGAGCCAAATAAACCTTTATTTATCTACTAAGAAAAAAAATTGTAGGTCAGATCCTTCCTACAAACCAGGAAGGGTACCCACCACACATCCGCCATCCCAGCACTCCTAGAGGGGGAGGCAGGAGCCTGAGCAACATAACGCAGATGGCACAACTGGGACTTGAACCTGGCTCTATAGAACTCTGAAACTTGCGCCTTGTAGTTTCATTCATTTTTTTGCTATCTGTAACAGACCCTGTAGTGAATATTTTACTAAAGTAGTATTATTCATGCAACAAATATCAGTACCTACCACATCTTTGAAATTTCTATAAACTTTTAACAGCCCCTTCACCCCACTGTTTCTGTAACTGGAAGGCTACACACTGCGTTTTTCAACTTCCTCACATTAAATGTCAAGTTTAATCATGTTATGATTATTATCAGGTAGTACTTCAACCACAGCCATTTCCTGCCCAGTTCCAACTCACTACTCAGAATGAAATCCAGCAGTCTTTCTTTCCTAGTGCTCAAAACCTTTTTGTTCTAGGAAGCAGGCAGTTGCTCTCATCTGAAAATTCACCCCTATACTGTGTCACTTTAGCAATTGTATTAGGCCAACAAGCTGAACAAAACATGCAGCTGTCCTAAATGTCACTTAATATTTTCAAAATCATATGATTCTGGTCATCAAGGATTCACACCTATACATTCTACATATGGCTGCATGCTAAACTGAGAGGAAGATATAAAAGAACATGAACTTATTTCTCAGATTTTTCAAGGGCAGCCCTAATTTTAAACATCTGCTTCATTCCACCTGGGGTTAAGAAAAGATGGTCACCGTACACGCAAAGGAGAGCTTGTGATGTTGATTCTAGAAGTTAAGGATGACAACAGTCACGCTGAGATTTTTTCAGAAACAGTCCTAAAGTATGTCCCACAAATCAAGCGCAAATGGTCTGGCAGTGCTTTCCTAGTCTTCCTTTACAGCTTAGGATGGAATATCTCAGGGCAATGTAGAGTTGGTTGCTTAGCTGGACTGTGCAAACAAGAGATTTAATTGGCACTTGGAAAATAAGTATTGAAAAGTAAATATTAAATTAAAATGTACCAATAGACAATCTGCTTCCGTAATTTTAGTATTTATGCAATTTCTAACCATCAAAATTGGGCACTACTCACTTTGCCTGGCCACTTTTATATATGCCATTTATTTAAAGACAGTCTTCAAAAATACCCTTCGTTTTGCTTTTCCTCAGGCTGGGTTTGAACTCACTATGTAGCCCAGGCTGGACTCCAACTCACTGTGATCCTCTGGCCTCAGCCTCCCTAGGGCTGGGATTACAGATATGTGTCTCCTTTGAAGTTTCAGCCTCTCCACTAACCAGATCAGGAAACTGATATTGAAAGACTTAGCATCTGACCTTGTTCAGTCACAAAGCCCAGCAGGTATTCTAATCTAGCAGGGTGTGACAGCCTATGCCAGGTGCTAAACACTTTAGCTCCATTCCCTTATCTGTTTAGTGAAGAGGAAAATACTTCAAAGGTGCACACTTGTAATCCTGCCCCAGGGAGGATGAGGCAGGAGGATAGCCGAGCCAGCCTGAGCTGCACAGGAGACCCTGACTAAAAAGCCAAACAAATTTACTGCGGTTTACCTTAAATTATCTTTCCATGAAACCAGACTCCTACAGTTCTCTCTTCTGGTGTATACTGTATTATCATTTGTTCAAATGTCTATCTCTGGCACCAAAATTAATCTCAAAAACAGGAGAGGTGACTCCATCCCTACATCCTCTGTGACACTCAACACTGCCTGTTATAAAATGATCTGAAAGTGTCATTGAATTAGTATGATATTGGATTCAGTTTATGGTTCTGCAGCATTGTTTTCCTATGGAGTCTCTTCCGACCAAGTCTCTAAGAAGCAAAATTTACTGTGATAGTAAAGCATAATGGGGTAGAATGCAGGCTCTGAAATCCAACTGGTTGGATGTGAATCCACCAAATATTTAACACTGAAATCAGGAACAAATGAGTTAACTGAATCTTGGTTAACTCATACAAAACACAACAGTAAGTGGTCATAGAATTAGGGTTAAATGAGATAATATATAAGTACTTTTAACTATTTTCTGATCGTTTTTGCTTTTTTATGCCAGGGCCTTGCTATGTAGCTGAGACTAGTCTTAAACTCACTATGTAGCCCAGGCTGGCCCTGAACACAATGATCCTCCTGCCTCAGCCTCTGGAGTGTAGGGATTACAGGTGTGCACTGCCGTGCCTGACTTCTCATTTTTAACACACCACCACTGAGACTCTGTGGTTCAGTCTAGTGATGCTTTTATTTCATTACAAGTTTCTTACAATTCTGAAATGGACTAGACAAAAAGGTTTTGGGATTTTAAAAGGGCTCAGGCCACATTCTTTATTTTTAGGGCGAACTTATCCAATGCTAATTTGAACTCAAAAAACTTTACTTTGGAGGTCTGACTGGGCAAGTGTCCCCACCGAGCCACGCCAGATTTGCTGACGAGCTCAGGGCAGTCTTCCCCCAGGCCCGCCTCGGTCCTAGTCCTACTTACAGCTGAAGCTCCTTCTGCCCAGCATTTCTGAGCCTTCTGCTCTCGAATCTGGAGGTTGAGCTACCATAAAGGGCAAGGCATGCCCATTTCCTTCTCCCAACACAAGCTGGGACTTTTACTTTTTGTTTTGTTTCTTTGTGACAGAGTCTCACTAGACCTGCCTCAAACTCCTGGTAATCTTCCTGCCTCGGCCTCCCGAGGGCTGGGATTATAAGTGTTCGCCACCAAACCCGGCTCAGGTTAGGATGTTCGGCTGTTATGGTATTTTACAGCTCTTTCCTAAACAGCGTAGCCTCCAAATTCTCAGAATTTTCCTTCCAATATTAAAATGCTGTGAGGAGGGAAAAAAAATGACCGGTTGTTGAAAACACAGCTTCCACAAACATACCTAACGACGAGATCCAACAGTAACTAAGTCTACGGCCAGTCTCAGGGGAAGGTAAAAGAGCAAAGAAACCTTTAGAAACGTGGGGGGAAGCAAACCACAAACTCCAAAATCAAAATACCACACATCAAGTCACTCCAAGGGCAGCCCGGGGCACCCACCCCTCGCTCACCCTGTGGAGCGGCCCAGCCCGGCCCGGCCCGGGCGGCTCGGCGAGCAGCAGCAGCGCCCAACCACCACGGCCTCCCTCCCGAGGTGCGGCTCCGAGTCAGGGTCTGCTCCCAGCCCGCAGCTCCCCGGCTCCGCCCGCTAAAAATAACCGGGGCCACAGACCACCGCGAACTTCTCCAGGAGCCGGGCTGCGGGACAATGGGGCGCGGGCTGTCACCGCGGGCGGGCGGAGGGGACACGCGGACAGGGCTCTCCACGGGCGCTCCCGGGCCGCGGCTGGCGGGACCCGCGCCTCGGGAGCGCAGGAGAGGAGGGGCGGGCGGCCCGGCTGGGCCTCGAGGCGAGGGGCCGGGCCGCAGATGTCGAGGGAGTCGCAGCGGCAGCCGGGACAGCAGCTGGGGACGCGCGGGCGGCCGGCGCCCACCTCATCCTGCAGCCTGCGCGCCTCCGCCTGCAGGCCCATCCCCAGCCTGTCCAAGCCCGCCCCGGCGTCCGAGCCCGCCCCGGCGCGGAGCCCGCGAGGCTCTTACCTGGGAGAGGGCGCCGCGCCGCTAGGAGGCGGCTGGGGAACGCGCGGGAGGCACCGCCGCCGGAGCCGAGGAGCCACAGGGAGGCTGTGAAGGGCGCGCTCCCGCCACAGCGTCGCCCCGCCCCTCCCGCAGTCTGCGCGCGCGGGTGGGCGGGTCTGGGGGCGGCGCCAAGCACTGGACGTTCTGATTGGCATCTGTGCGCCCAATGGGGCCACAGAAGCTCTGGCTCGGCTTAGACTGACTTTCCTCCCAACCGCCACAGTTAGAGGGGGGCCCAGTGCGTTCTTTTATTACTGCCTTTTTGTGGAACTCGAACGTAAGGAAAGGTCAGTTGGTTTGAACTGGCGGCCAAACGGTCCAATCATCGCGGGGAAAGAAGCCCCGGAACTCAGATTGGCGTCCTCTCCTCCAATAGAGTAGGCCCAGGAGCGGAGCGATGAGCCCCGGATGTGGGCGTGGCCCCGGAGTGTGGCTGCGAGACCGTCTACCGCGGCCGATTGGAGAGGGGGAATTGAATTTTGTTCCTAATTATCATGTGACGGGCTCCAGATTGAATGGGGGAAGAGTGTGGCGGACAAGGGTCCAAACTGGCGAACTCCCTCCTCTTGGCGGCCTCCCCGCTCTCCGACCGGCGGCGCTGCCAGGTGAGTCGCGGCGCGGGCCTCTGCCCCGGGCTGCGCGGCAGGCCCCGCCCCGGCGCACCTGCCGGGCCGGAATGCGGGCGCCTGGAGCTGTGCCGGGAGCGGGGAGCTCTGGCCCGCAGACGTCGGCCTGCGGGGAGGCGGCGTCCCGAAGCGGGCTCCAGTAGGCCGAGCCCGGCCACGCTGGGAGCGGGACGCGGGCCCTCTGGAGTGTGCAGCTGGCCGGCCGGCGTCTGCCGAAAGGCTCTGGGAGGACGGACTCGCGGGCATCTCGGGCCGAGCTGCCTGGGAGGAGCGAGTCCGCCGGAAGGGGCCGGCGTGCTGCCGGAGGCGCGGGGCTGCAGTGGGGCTGTGGGAGGGAGCGTTGACTGTCAAGCCGGGTCCTCCGGGAGGGAACTGTGAGCAGTTTCGGGTGCCTGTGTGTCCTTCCCTTAAGGAGAAGGGAATGTCAGTGGGAACCAGATACGGCTTGTTAAATTGGCGAGGCTAGAATGCAGTCAAAGAGCCGTGTGCCCGCATTTAGCTCAGCAGTCTTTCCGGCGTCGTTTCCGTCTGAGCAGGGGGCTCCCCGGTGGAGAGGCGCTTCTCGCAGGCGCACGGAATTTGTTGCAGCCCACATTATAAAGCTTATGGCCACAGGAAGTTCATGTCCTTTACATCCTTTCGCCTCCTGTCCTAAACCTGCAGTTAGTGCAGCCACCTTGCCAGTGAGAAAACCCTTCGTGAGAAAGAAAACGAAGCTCGTGTCATCCCTTGACAGCTATGTTTAAGTCTGTGCACTGTCTAAACCTTTTCCTGGAGGGACTCGAGAATGGCCAGATTGGAGGTCAGAGCTGGGCGACTTCATTTAGTTAACAGTCAGCGCCCAAGTCTGTCTCTCCTCGCATCCTGGTACTCGGCAGCCGCGGGAAACCGAGGAGAGCAACCAAGAAGGTGCCTTCCCCGGAGTCGAAGCGCGGCAGTGTGAGGCGGCTGCCGGCCAAGGGAAAGGGGGGTTAGGGCGCTCGCACCTTCACTCTGGAGACCGAACAGAGACGTGCGGAAACTCTCAGAGTCCTGAAATAGGAGCACACTGATCTAGGCTATGTGGTCCTTCTCGCCAGGTTCTTTAGCCTTTCCTTGTTTCTTGCCTGTTTCTATTTTTTCTCCTTTCTCCAGTCATCCCTCCTTACCACCTTCTTATCTTTCTCTTTCCAGCAAGTGTTTTTTCTTCTCCAGTCTGTCATTTCCCCGGGGGCATATTCTCCCAGCTTGATCATATTGTACTTAGATTCCTCCTTTCCTAAAAATTTCTTCGGGTCCCTTTCTCAGTCTCACGTGTCTTATCTGTCATCTTCTCCTCTCCAAATAGCTCAAGGGAATAAAGTGTTCTCAGCTATTTGCATTTTCTTATCTTGTTAACTCCTCTCCCAACCTCGGGCAGTCTGGCATTCTTCCTACCTTTATTCCAGTGGTCACAGGACTGGTCTGAAAAACCTAAGCGGGGTACTGTACTGTAAGCGTGTGTGTCAAGATTAAATATAATAAATGTTAATATATATGTTCGCTAAGTTGTAAGTTAATGGATTCCCAATCAGAATGCCAAGTTTTTGAGAATTAGCTTAATGATTTTTGTACTGAAAAAAACTGAAATAGATGCTCTGGAAAGGAATGAGGGCTTCCAAATATTACTACATATCCTAAACCAATAGTAAATTGTGTGCTTTTACTGCAAAGCAAAAGTATAGGTCTGTGAGAGAACAGTGAGTAATACCCTTATTACTGAATAATTTAGCATTAGATACTTACAAAATATACCAAGTTTAAGTGATCTATTTTAACAAGAAAATACCTGAGACTCTACAAATTTAAGATCCAGAAACTAAACAAATATGTAATAGATATTAATTAGCCCAGTGACCTCTTCATATAATCTTAATTCTGCTTTATGATTGCTTGACGTTCTTGCATTTTTTTTTTTTTTTGGTACCGGGAATCTAACTTGGGACCTGTTCTTGTAGTTTTTACTAACCATTTCCACCTTATAAAACCCTCTTGTCACCAGACATGGTGGCACACACCTGTGATCCCAGCACTTGGGAGGCTGAGGCAAGAAGATCAGCGTGAGTTTGATGCCAGCCTAGGCTACATAGTGAGTTCAAGGCCAGTCTGAACTACATAGTAAGACCCTGTCTCAGAAAACCTCTTCCCAGCTAGATACTACATCCTCCCCTTTTACCACTTTGATTTCAAACACTTTATCTTAGTACTCCTTGAAATTGAATGGAAAGCTGAAGTTTTATGAATGTATGGGGAGGTTGAGAACATCTCTGAGGAACGGAATAAGGTCTTGGTGGTAACACTGAAAAGGACAGACTGTCCTCGAGACCTCTGCCTAGGGCTTACCTTTGGCCATGGCTGTAAGAAATGATGGCTCGGGCCCGGGATTTAGCTCAGTGGTTTCGATGTCTGCTGCGTAAGTGCAAGGACCCGAGTTTAATCCCCGGTACAGAAAAAAAAGAAATGATGGCTGTAGGGCCTGTGATTTAGCTCAGTGGTTCTGCTGCCTGCCTCACAAGCACAAGGCCCCAAGTTTGATCCCCAGTGCCAAAAAAAAGAGAAATGATGGCTCTAATTGGCAGTCATTGCTCCAGGTTTTAGAAGTTTTTAAAGGAAGAACGATAGGATTTTAAAATTAGAAAGGAGCCGACTTTGTTCACTAGGACTGACAGTAATTTTTCTCTGGTGCCCAAACAATCTTGACTTTTCCTCCTCCCAGGGTATACTTCCTTCGAGTTTCCGGCCCCTGCGCAGCGTCTCTCTCGGTTGTTTAAATGAGAATGTCCCTGGCCCAGAGAGTGCTGCTCACCTGGCTCTTCACACTGCTCTTCTTGATAATGCTGGTGTTGAAACTGGACGAGAAGGCGCCGTGGAACTGGTTCCTCATATTCATTCCCATCTGGATATTCGACACCGTCCTCCTCGTCATGCTCATCGTGAAAATGGCCGGGCGATGTAAGTCTGGCTTCGACCCTCGGCATGGATCACACAACATTAAGAAAAAAGCCTGGTACCTCGTCGCAATGTTACTTAAGTTAGCCTTCTGCCTGGCACTCTGTGCAAAACTGGAACAGTTTACAACCATGCATCTGTCCTACGTCTTCATCCCTTTGTGGGCCTTACTGGCAGGGGCGCTCACAGAACTCGGGTATAACGTCTTTTTTGTAAGAGACTGACTTCTTGGTACAGCACAGCATTTCATGTCTGCCGCTCTTCATCAAGCGATAGAGTGTTCTGCACCTTCCAGGGAAGCTGCAGGAAGGCCTGAGAACTGAGGGGATACCAGATGCAGCGTTCTGCTTCCGTGAAATACGATTGGTGAATCATGGCCTTCTAATCAACCCAAAGCTGAAGTATTCAGTATTTGACTTATTGATATTCTTATTATCTCTATGTAAATAAAGTTTGTTTTTGACCTTATTTTTCCACATGACTCTTGAATAATCTGTTTTAATTTTTATCTTTTTAGTACATGTTTGTAGTATATAGTGAGTATATTCATTGTGAGGAGTCAGTACATGTATGTAACACATCTTAATTCTTTTTAGATCCCCCTCCACTCCTTCCCCCTGTATGTGCTCAATATTTAAATACCAGGGCCAGGATTTAGCTCAGTGGCACTGCACCTGCCTTGCTAAGCGCAAGGTCCTGAGTTCGATCCCCCATACCAAAAAATAATAATAAAATAAATACAAAGCCTTTAAACTAGCTGAGTGTGGTTTCAAACACTTGTCCTCCTAGCACTTGGGAGGCTGAGGCATGAGGATCTCAGCAAATTTGAGGCTAGCATGGACTACATAGCAAGACCTTGTCTCATAAAAATAAAAACAAAGCCTTTAATCTACATATTTGGATAGAAGTTCAATTTTTCATGGCTGTTAATGACCAAAGTAAATGGCTACTTATGCTTATAAATTATGAAGGGAAAAACTTACTGGAGTAATGGAATGCCACATGTTTACATTCAGAAAGAGCCTGAGTTTGACAGATTTCTACGTGTGCTAAGCTCACTGTCATCTCTACTTTGTGCGTGGGACAGATGACTTGGAGGTGGCATGTTAGTGCAGAAGCTTGCCCACTCCAACAGGCCTTCGTCCCCTCCCCCAGAACACCCCCCTCGTGCCTGTTGACCTAGGGCCACAGAGGGTTGCCACCCATCCACTCAGGGTGTCCTGCTTTGAGAAATCCCAGCACCCTAGTGAAGTGGGAAGTGAGGTGCCTGACCAACCCCAGGGAAGCAGAGGGCAGTGCTTACAAAGTCCTGGAAGGGGATTGTTTTCTTTTTTTTTTTTGGTACCAGGGATCAAACTCGGGACCTTGCACTTGCAAGGCAGTCGCTGGAACCACTGCGCTAAATCCCCAGGCCAATGCAATTTTTTTTTTTGGTACCGGGGATTGAACTCAGGTCCTTGCGCTTGCAAGGCAGGCTGCAGAACCACTGAGCTAAATCCCCGGCCCCTCTGAAAGGGGATTGTAACTAACGTGGGGTGATTGTTCTTGCCTTGTACAGCCTTCACTTTCAGCTCTGTTGAAATCTACAGTGGCACTTTGTTCTGTTTTTAAAAGGTCTAACACGATCTCAATTTCTGGCTGCTAACACAGATTATTTTAATATAGAATTATGGACTCTTTCTTCCTTACAAACACTTAAGTTTTAAGCACCACAAATTAAATTCTTGTTTGGCTTTTGAAACTAAGAAGTAAGCTAAATAAATAAAAATCAATTGGAGACATTTCCCTGTCTTATAATTAAAATTATATTTTGGGTATCTAAAAAGAGGATTCAGAATAATTACTATCTGGAACTGTTTTAGGTGTGAACAGATATTCCTGATTTAGTGGAAAGACCCAAACTATTTGGTCTGTGGAATATATTAACTAAATTCAAAATAAACCTTTCATCTTGTGTAGTTCAGGTAAAAGTATTCATGCAAGTATTATCTAATGATAAGCCCTCACAGGGAAATGAAAAGGGGTAACAACACCGCATGTAAACAATCAGGACGAGTCAGCAAGGCGTTTCTGTCAGGGACTCCGGGACATTAGGTTTCCATGGCAATATTCAACTCAGCCCTTGTGGCAGAGAAAGCAGCCACAGACTCTGGCTGTGTTCCAATAAAACTATGGCCGTGAAATTGAAATTTCATCTCTTCACACGATAACTCTTTCGATTTTTGTTTCAACCATTTAAAATTATAATAACTGGGCCAGGGATTTAGCTCAGTGGTTCCAGCGCCTGCCTCACAAGCGCAAGGTCCCGAGTTTGATCTCCGGTACCAAAAAAATAAAATAAAATAAAATTATAATAACTTCTTGCCTTACAGGCCATACAGAAGCAGGTGGCAGGCTAGACAAGGCCTGTGGGCAGGAGTTTGCCGACCCCTCAGGTCAGAAAAGCAAAAGCAAAAATCTCGTAAGAGATCCTAAGAAGACAAAGCAGGTCTCCTCCTCCTTTAGTTCTCCCAACAAAGACAAAATGGTAAGAATGACACGTAGAAGGCAACACAATAACCGACCTGTTTACACATGAGGATCAATTTTAGTAGCATGTGAAGAGCTTGCAGGAAGTAGAACTCTTCATTTGGCATCAGCACTTAGAGCCTCGTGGTCAGGTCTCACTGATGTCCGCCCCAGTCCTCAGAGTATGTTTAAATATAAAAAAAATCACAGGCAGAATTATGCTTATAAGTAGAGAAGACAAACAGTACATAAACAATCAGTATTGCAGGAAAATGCCTTTCTACCCTTGGTTTTAGTTAGAGGATGCTTCCTTTATGGTACAGAGAAATTTACTAATGGGGTTTGAAGATAAACACACTGTGCTGTCAAGAAAGAAACTTAAGAATCAAAACTTCTTCCTTGGGTCAAGGATTTAGCTCAGTGGTGCCAACACCTGCCTCACAAGCACAAGGTCCTGAGTTCGATCCCCAGTACCAAAAGAAAAAAAAATCTACAAAACTTTCCTGAGGGCATTACTTTTGGGGTAATAATTTAGGGACATAAAACTTCTCTGGTTTGGACCAAAGATTTGTTATAATTTCTGAGTAAAAACAACATGTGAACCAAATAACTGTTTGTAATACTTGAAAATATGAAAAGAAGAAAGATGTTCAAAGCATCCACAACTGAGGAACATCTCCTGAACATAAAGGTGAGATCCGGCGGCCTCAGCTGAATCTATAGGAAATGTGAACACAGACCCACTTGAAAATGGAAAGTCTTCAAGCACCAAGAAAAATACATAAACAAGGCTTCAAGAGCTAGAGAACTGTCCTAGGGATACAGCTCACTGTAACTTTAACAGTTGTTAACTTTATAAATTTGGTCCATTTCCCAGTTAGCTTCTTCATGGTGCAGCAGACAGGAGGAACTGATGCTGACAACTGGGCAGAAGCGGTGGCTGGAGCAGAAAACAGTCCTCACACAGGGACAGGTGTGTCTAAGCACCTGAGTCAGCAAGAAAGCAACAGTTTCTCTGTATTGAGAGGAAAATGATCAGAGTGCTTTTAGCACTGTATTGAGAAACAGGTGCCAACTACTAAAGGAGTTTCCTTTAATGTTGGTTATGTTCGCAGAGTAAACATGACTCACTCTGAATGCAAAATATTATTGGTGTGCTTATGCTCCATGACAAAACCACCGGGGGTACACAGGGGTTAGAGTTTAGATCAAGGGGGAGGTATTCCTTCTTCTTATAATGAGAAACTAAAGCCCAGGTAAATGAAATAAAATTAGCTCATGGTCTCTATAAATGAAAGAATTTGACTCCAAATGTGATTTCTACAAATTGGTTTCCCACAGAAGATGGGAAAAAAATACATCAGTGTGAGATGCTCATTATCAACTGCTAGATAAAGATGACACGGGGTTGCCAGGCATGGTGGCGCCTGGCTGTACTCCCAGCACTCGGGAGGCTGAGGCAGGACTACTCCAAGTTCTAGGCCAATAGTGAGTTCTATAGTGGGCTATAGTGAGTTCTAGTCCAGTTTTTACAAGGGACGTTTTACTCTCATTTTGTTTGCCCTGTATTCAAGTCATCCAATCATAGAACTATTCCATCAGGTATCAGATAGCACTATGTACTATCATTTATAACTACAGCCATAATCCGTAGTGCACTTATATCAGGATAGGCAGGATAGACATGACGTTGAACTGCCAACCCTGGCCAAACTAGTAAAAGATTTTTCGGATGTCCACCATACCTTGCCTTGACCCCTCATCAAGCTTTTTCTCCTTCCCATATCTATCTTCTGTCCAGAATTGAAGTGAAGAATACACAAGGAGACTAATTAGTGAGGAAAGTGTGAAATGATTAGAGTGACCTAGCACACAGCTCTGCCAACTATTCTTTTGACTGTTAATTCCAGGAGCAGAAGCAACTGTTTGTAATGTGTCTATAATAAGCCAAGCAAGGTGCTAAGTATTCCGCTTGTTCTGACATTCACTTTTCACCACCAATTAACAGAATAGGTATGACCTTCCCATTTACAGATGAAAAAAACAGACTCAGTGAAGTAATTTTCTCAAGGTTGTGTATTACTGATACACTGTATTAAACAACCACAGCACTCCAGAGCAGTCTGCCAAAGAAGTGACCATGAGATTGTCTGAAAATGTGCTATCTATGTCCTTGTCCCACTCTTCCAACAATATAGGCTGAAAAAGCTAGTATATGTTATCATTGTACTTCAGTATTTCCAATTTTGGAATATCAGCAGGAAACCTGCACAAAATTGTACAGAACAAGCTTAAGCTTAAACAAGCTGTCTGAAAATCAGACTTTACCAATTAAGACAAACATTTAAATTCTGCCTTAGACTACGAACTATAAAGATACTATTTACACAGTATTTGCCATTTTAATCATGTAGGGCATTGTTAAAACTTAATTTGTAATTCCTGTTTCTCCAGAAAAGCTAGTCAAAGGCAAAAAATGCTGGGTTTTATAGGTTTAATTGTTTATACACTACCTCCTCTTTCCAAATGTGCACTGCTCCTGGATCTCTTAACAGCTACCTTTTTTTTTTTTTTTGGTACCAAGGATGGAACTCAGGTCCTTGTGCTTCGGCAGGCAGCGGGACCACTGAGCTAAATCCCCGGCCCTACCTCCTTAGTTTATCCTTACAAGACAGAAACTTGGTTTCTTTATGAAAGGGCCTGCTGGTCTAAGTTTCTCCACCTTTCTGTTGCAATTCTAGAATTACATTATAAAATCTAGGACTGGCTTTTTAAAGTCATAGAAGGCTACATAGTTTATCTTTCCATCCCTGTTACTTTTGTTCCTTTAAATATTTACTGAACATCAAGTATCCTATGAATTAGTGAAAAGTGATAAAGAACATTGCTAACTTGTGGCTCATGGTTTAGCTGGACTCCAACAGGGACTTGTCACGAATGTGAAACCAGGTAAGCAAAGGGCCAAGGGGCAAAGAGTTTGGTCCCAACTGCTGCTGGGTCCAGGAACAGCTGGGATGGCATCAGTAAAGGCAAGACACATGGTGTAAGTAGGGCATGGAAGAGACACGACTTCGCTGTGTGTATCCCATGTATTTCCCCAGCAAAGACAAAGAATTTGCGAAGTACGTGGAGGAATGAATGTACAGATGGCCCTCCATATCCACAGGTTCGTCTACAGATACAGCTAACTACAGACTGAAAATATTCAGAGAAATACTGAACCACATAGAGAACTTTTTTGTCATTATTCCCTAAACAAGACAGAATGATTTACATCATGATAGATATTACAAGTAATCTAGTGCCGATTTAAAGTGCACGCAGGATGCACATAGGTTATATGCAAATGCTGTGCCATTTCACATAAGACTTAAACACCCACTGACTTAAGTATGCAAAGGGGTTCCCCAGGGGATACCCGTACATATGACTGTAAACTGTCATCTGGCAAAGCTGAAAACTGGACACATGAAATGAAGCCTTGCGGTACAAGAGTCTGAAAAAGAAGACTTATGGTGAAGGCTTTTCAGTGCTGTAGTAGGCATTTGGCCTTTGTTCTTTAGGAAAGGAGCCACTATGGAATTTTTTGTAAAACAGGTAACAATCGTATCCAAGAAAGATTAACCCTAGCTGGATGCTGTGGTACGTGCTTGTCATTCAGCATGCTGGAAGGCTGAGGGAGGAGGGTTGTGAGTTCCAAGAGCTAGATGTAGCTCAGTGGAAAAGGCCCTGGGCTCCATCTCCAGCACCACAAAAACAGAAAGGCCAGAAGGAAAGGACAAAAGAAAAAAGCCTTCCAAAGAAACAAAACACAAAACACACCAGCCAGAGTGCTACTGAGTGGAGACTGCTAAGTGCCGCAGGGTCAGAGGGAAGCATGCAGAGGTTCTGCGGACTGATCCGCCGGAAAGCTGACAGACGAGAAAACCACCTCAGCTCGCTGCGAGAGATGAGGCACCACCAAAGATCTCTGAGTTGAAGAAGAGAGCTAGGACATTACCAAAAAACATTGTATTATTGTTGTTATTATTATTATTATATAATTACTATATAATACATATTATTATAACAAATTATTCATGTAAAAATCTGGCTTCAAGAGAGTAATAAAAAATTAAAAGAAAATTTTCTCAAGGAATGGAAGTCAAACTGCCAAATACATTTTCATCACTATTATGCAAATTATTTGTGACTCTGGGCTTGCTTCTGTGTCGTTATGATCTTAAATAGTACCACAGTAGTGAACTTTATAGGATAGTACTCTTTTATTTATTTATTTTTGGTTTTTTGAGACAGGTCTCACTGTGCAGTTCAGACTGGCCTTGAACCATGTAGCCCAGGCCAGCCTCAAACTCGAAGAAATCTTCCTGCCTCAGCCTTCCAAGTGCTAGGATTACTGGCATGCACCACCACGCGCGGCCTTTAACATTTTAACAACATAGATGCATAAATTCTAAGTTTCAAAGGGTATAGAAGGATCCAGAGCTCTCATATTTTAACAGTGCAGTTCTTAATAGGCAGATCACAGTAATGAAACATACAGGAAATACATTTTACTTTTCAATTCTAGTTTACATAAATTCTGCTTGCCTGTATTTTGTTCTCAGCTTATTCACATTCCCTGATTGTCTCTGAAGTCCAGGAAGAGTTGGAAGATGCAAGATGCTTCCCTTGCTCCCCCAGTAGAAAGAGTATGTGTGTCTCTTCATTTACCAGGAAAAGACAACTGTTCTTAGTGTCTGTTCACTTTACAAAAAATGCAGTCATTTCCATCCTCAGTCCATGGGTTACAGAGAGAACCAAACAGCAAAGCCGGGAGAGGTGAAGCTCTTTAGCTGTGGGCTGAAGTATCTGAAACGTCCTGCCAGTGCCAAACACAGCAGACAATTCTTGCCCCACATAAGCACTGCATCCTAAAGCCAGGCAAGGTGTTCACATATCAAGGCAGTTCTGCTTAGGTGAGAACAAAAGAGCTCTTCTACCACTGAAGATCTGAAACCAATCGTGTCACTTTTTAACATCTTGAAAAGAATGACACTTCTGTTCTCCTGAGACAGAACAAGCCACAAGCAGGGTACGCGGGGGTAGCCACCGCGCCAGTCCCAGCACCCATACCTAACTTTGGACCTTCAGTAACCCTCTGTACTCGTCTGCCCACTGGCCTAAGTCAATTTTTCATTATTAGTTTTTAAAAGGAAAAAAATGTCTTTGGGTTGGAATCAGTTCCAAGATTTTATGGTTTGTTGAAGACAGAAACCTAAGAAATGTTTTAAATACCAAGATTAAAATAAAATATCAAATTTAAGGAAATAATTACAAAGGTAAAAAGATTGTGGTTATCAATCTTCGTATTTATTGAAAGGTGCAAGACAAGGAAACTACCTTTCAAACTCCAAAAACAAACCTTGCACCTCTAAATGCAAAATGAATTTTGAGACAAGTACTTTACACGACAGTAAATTTGCTCAAAAGATGTAACTAGAGGGAATAAAGCAGTGCTTATTATGTATAAAAATCTCCCCTGCCGTAAGTATTTAGGGAAAACCTCTTTTATACTCAGGAACATTAATGAAATACCTTAGAGACATAATCTAAAAAAGAAATGTTTTCCTACTGTCAGTGACACCCTCATAAATGGAGACGAAGTGACAGCCACAGAAATGCATACATGCATCCACATACACACACAGAGTTGTGCTACATCAACCTCATCTTTATTTAAGGTCAACAGTCTTGGTGACAAGGTAATGAATATATGGCTTTAGTAAAGTTTGCAACTAAATACCACAAATGCTTAATTCTTTCACCAGCTAACCAGCTAACCTGAGTATAGAATATATATTACTTAGATAACTTAACAGGGTAAAAATAAAAACAGGTGCCAGGTATGGTAGCACATGCCAGAATCCCGGCACTCGGGAGGCTGAGGCAGGAGGATTGCTGTGAGTTCAAGGCCAGCCTGAGCTACATAGTGCGTTCAAGGACAGCCTGAACTACATAGCAAGACCCTGTCTCAAAAAACCAAACCAAATCAAAACAAAAAACTGAAAAGAAACAAAAGGAAAAACATAATTGCTATAACGTACCACTGAGGTACTAAAGTTTTTATGTAAAGGTCTATATATCCATTTAATAATTTATATAACAATTTATTCTATACACCATATGACCATATAGAAACTATATCTTAAGTGATTTATTGTTCTGGTACAAGATATTAGAAATAAAAGCAAAAATCTTCTATTCAGATAAAGAACTGGAATGTACTAAGAAACCATTAATACGATGCAATATTAAAATAGAAATTTATGTGTGACAAAGGCAGTCAACAAGTTCTCAGAATGACCTAAAGAGGATTTAAAAATTATACACTATCCATAAGACAAGGAACGTAAGCTTTATTGAAGGTGAACTAATTTACTGTTAACCCGTGATTTAGGTAAAACACTTCCACAGAGATTTAAGCATTTCAGAAAACAAATTTTCATTAGTTCAACTATAGGTTATATAAGAAAGTATACCTAAAAGCAACCACTGTAGCTGTTTTCAACATGCATTCCTTCTAGTTGAATGCTTAAGGCTCATATATTTCAGACAGTTACCCTAAAGAAATCTTACAGTGTGACCTCAGTGCATTTATGTATATGCTTCTGGAAAACTGGAAATAAAACATACCTTCTTAAATATATCACTTTTCAATTTTAAAAGATCAAAAATATTTTAAGCAATCCCTTCCTATTTTTCAATTCTGATTTATTGAGAACTTTATTTCCCAAAGAATATAAAAGTCCCTAAATTTAACAAAGCAGATCAAATAGGTAGGAGCATAACACAGTGACATATATAACAAAACCCCTATTTACATTATCATGATTTAGACCTTCCCTATCCCATGAGACTTCCCATGCTGTAAACATTGATTTCCTATAGTATAGTATCTGCCCCTTTTTATTAAAATGGGGGCCAAAACGGACATCATTGATAGTCAATTTTCATTTGTTCTGGTGAAGTGCATCTTTCTAAAGGGCTTCTTTCTAACTAGAATGAGTTTTGATGGGTACCACAAATGTGGCCAGAACAGAAAACACGGAAATGTAGCACAAAGAACCGCAACTAAGTTATTAACCAAAGTAGGAATAATAGAAGAACCGAGGAATAGGTTTGCAATGAGCAGAGTTCCTTACATCTGTGCATACATCAAAGACTTGTTTGACTTTCATTACAGAAGTGGAAGCAGTCTGAAATAGTGCTGACCTCATCATTAAAGAAATATGTTTTACTCGTCTTTAATTAGGCACTGGCAATTCTGTTTCCTATGACATTTATTTTCCAGAGCTTCGTTATAGAGGAAGTATACCCAGTTGTTTCCCTTGCTAGGGTAGGGAGGGAATCCTGAGAAAGATGAGGTAACACAGTATTTTGTTAGTTATCTCTCTGTATATGGCAATCAAGTCATTGCCTTTATTGTATGGTTTTGATTTTTGCCATATTTTTCCCATTCTACAAGAAAAATGTTAAAGAGGATTTTAATTGTTTACAATTAAATTTTCTATAACTAAAGATTTCTTACTCAGCTATAATCAAGTATAGCACAGGTGCTTATTAGTAAGAAAACTTTCTACTGGTTCCATACACAACAAGGAAAATTTGTTATGGGTAAATAATCTTAGCAACATATCTTCATTAGTTAGAAGGATTAGATATTAACATATCTTATTTCTCCCAACTTTCTAAAATTTTTGTTACCTAAACTGCTTTCTTAAGGTTGAATATAAATATTTTAAAATGTATTCCAGGAAGTAGGGCTAAGAAGTTTCACATATTCATCTTATTCAGCAATTTAAGAAATTGTGCAAAATAGGATACACATATATACATTCACACACACACACACACACTTTCATAACTGAATCTTGGTTTGTTTTTTTTTTTGGTACTGGGGATCGAACCCAGGTCCTTGTACTTGCGCAGCAGGTAGCGAAACCACTGAGCTAAATCCCCAGCCCTGAATCTTGGTTTTAAAAATGCTTGCACAGTGTGGAGAATTTATTTACTAGACTTGAATACGTACATTTGCACTCCTTACCACTCTAAATAGACATACTAGCATAGAGAAACACAATGTACCAAACAAATGATTTAACTGAATTGTCAGTTTGTCTTTGCAGACTGAACAGAAAACATATTTATTATGATGAACCTTTATTAAGTGGCTCACATTTCAATATAAATCACACTAAAAAGATTTTTTAAAGCTATTTACACTACAGTGCTGACACATTTAAAATGAAAAAAATGGTATAAATAAGCTCTATGGAAAAGCCTTAAATTGTGAAAAAGTTCTGGCTCATATTACAAAATATATATATGTGTGTGTATGTGTGTGTGTGTTAATGTCAGCTTGATTCTAAAACCTACTCCAAATCAAATGATTTTTTTGAAGACTCCTTTCTGTTTAAACCTGCAATGTTTACAGTGCGTCTGGCCCTAAGTACTTGATACTTCACAGTCATGGACAGGCACTGAGGAATGTTACAAAGCTAACATCATCTATATTTTGTAACAGACTTGAGAGCAAGTCCTTTGCTTGCTTTCAGAATTCATGAATCTTTATTACATTATTAGTTTTTAAAAAAAAGAATTTTAAATGCTCTGTACAAATTTAGCACAAAATGTCATCATCATTTCTGTCTTGATTTGAGTGTGCTGAACTATGCTGCCTTGTATCAACTAGACTTATGAGACTCCCAGGACTCAATTCTTCCTTTAGTTCTTTGTTGCTATTTCCAAAGTTAGAATCCATGTCGATCTTGAATTCTGTAAACTGAACATGATCCAATTTTGCTCTAATATTCTTCCCATCCATATTAGTCGGTGCTCTAGTCTTTTCAGAAATATTAATATTCACAGGTTCTTCCTTGATCCTTATAGATGCATTAGGTTCATGTTTAATCTGCTCTAATTCATATTTAGAATGAAGTTTGTCTGAAGACACAGAATCCAAGGAGGTTTTCCTTACAGCACATATCACGCTGTCCGTGTGAGGTAAAGGAACTACCGACGTGGAATCCGGTGATGTGCCTGTTTCATGGGTAGCTGTGCTCTGACTAACGTCCTCCTCTGAGTGATACAATCTGAGTCGGACATGCCATGCTAAACTGCATACAGCGGAAACTGTCTTGAACTGGTGAACAACATTCCTTGGAATAAAGTAAATGTCATTATCATACAGCTGAATCCTGGCATAGCGGATGCCTTCCCTCCTCAGTTGATTAAGCTTTGCATCATCAACCCACTGGACACACTGAACAAAGAAACAGGAATTCAGGTAAGTATTTTTCATAATAACATCTAAACTAAAGACAATAACTATTTAAACTATACCTGGGACAGTGGAGGTTCATGCAAATCCAACTGCATTCGTTGAACTATTTCTAAGAAATCTTCAGCATGAAAACAAATTACATCTTTGGTTATTCGGGGTTGATTAGGCCTAAAAAAAAAAAATCTGACAATAAAGCATCTGCCATTGAAGTTTCATTATGTTAAGTCTTTAATAAATTTAAAAGCAAAAATAGTTGATAGTCAGTACCAAAGTCTTCCCTTAAAACTAAGTTTAAGCTGTAATTGGAAAACTACTCTCCATATTTAAACAAAGAGTTGACACCATGAGTTTCAACCTAAACACAGATTAAAAACAATTCTCTCATTTTAGTATGCTTTTGAAGAATTAAAATGATTTGTACCAGTAAACTATGCAAACCAAAAACACTTTGATTTGAAAATGAAGGTCAATATCCATATAAATGAAGCACAAAAGCACATACACGCCCCCGCTCTGTAACATGGCCCCAGAAAGCGCTGGGACTTAGGAAGTGACTAGAGTGTGAGGGCTCCCCCTTTGCCATGGCTAACACTGGTGCTCATTCCCATGATGGCACTGCTGGAAGGTGAGGGAAGCACAGGGTGTGGCCCAGTGGGAGGATAGGAGCACCGAGGCACAGCCCGGCCCTGCCCTGGCCCAGGCCCTTCTCTCTGGATCTCTTGCTGTCTGCCCCCTGGCTACCATGAAGTGAGCAGCTCCCCTCCACCGTGATGCCTGACCTCACCAGGGCCTACCAGTCACACAGCCAAGTGACCATGCTGAAACCTCTGAAATGGAGCCAAAAGAAACCTTTCTTCTTTGAAGTTGTTTTTCGTAGGCTTTTGGTTACAGTGATGAAAAGCTAACATAATGTGGAAACTAAAAAAGTGGATCTTATAAAAGTAGAAAATTGAATAGTACTCAGCAGAAGCCAGGAGAAAGAGGGCTGGATTGGAAGAGGGTGGTTAATGCATACAGAGAAGGAGGTGGCTAGAAGGAATAACTGTTCACGTTCCACCACATGGCAGGGCAACTATGGCTGACGTTTGATTGTATACCACAAAATAGCTAACAGAATGCCGAATGTTTCCCACACAGAGATTGGCCAGTGTTTGACGTGACAATGTAACAATTATGCTGCTCTGACCAGTAAACACTGTATACATGTATGAAATATGCTGTACCCCATAAACAGATTTACTATGTGCCAGTAAAAGCTTTTTTTAAGTTAGATGTATGTGGGGAAATGGAATACCTTCTTTCCATGGAAGACATATATAACCACACTGATGCATAAAACTCTTAAATAACTCAATAAAGTTAAATGTTCCTTAGAAAAGTACTAATTACTCACTGGGGTCATCAGTGATTTTAAATATAATTCTAAAAAATTCCCAATTCTTCACTTAGAGATGTACAAATTTACAAATGGTATCCAAAAATGAATTTGAAATGAAATTCTAAACAACCTAAATACAAAGAAATTCAAGACAAAGAAAAATCATAACCAAAATTTCTAGACAAGTGACAGATTATGTAGGAATCATGCATTATGTTATATAAGGGAAAGGATAATGTATCACTGGATTGCAGGTTTCTCATCAAAGACAATAGAAAACAGCCAGTGATTTAGCTCAGTGGCACCGTGCCTGGCTCATAAACCAAGGTCCTGAGTTTGATCCCTGGTACCGAAAAAAAAAAAAAAAAGACAATATAAAACAGAAGAATAAAATGGATTATCCTTTTTTTAGAAAACCTTAATCCATTCTTTTGTTTATTTCTCCCTTGCCTGGCTGGAGTTCAAAAATTCACACTGCCAAAAGCTGCTTTCTGAACGGGGCTAAGAAATTCCCCAAACCGTTAAGCCACAAAGTCTGATTAAAGTACCTAAGATCATAACCAGTGAATTCAGTGTTAGTGTTTTCCTTAAGATCAAGGAGATAATAGATTTTGTTTCCATTTTTCATTTTCTCATATTGATTTCATTCCCCTCTTTCCTTTCCCCTACCCCTCCCACTTCCCCTTTGCCCCTTTTCTTCCTATTTCACATTATGTTATACCTTTTAGTCCTTACATTTTCAGTTTCTCACAATAGATAAACTATTCAGTATTTACACATGTGTGTCCTGTTTATTTCACTTAAGAGTATCACCTCAATGTGCATCCATTTAGCTATAAATGTCTCTAATTTCTCATTTT
>NW_004624739.1:26849824-26940304 GCF_000247695.1 Heterocephalus glaber | reverse complement strand
TTTTTTTTTGGTACCAGGGATCAAACCGGGACCTTGCGCTTGCAAGGCAGGTGGCAGAACCACTGAGCTAAATCCCTGGCCCCCTGTATTCCAATAAGATGGAAAACACAGAAGAAATGGATAGATTTCTGAATTATCAAAGCTTAATCAAGAAGATATAAAAATTCTAAATAAACCAATATCAGTAAATGAAATTGAAGGTGTTATTAAAAACCTACCAACAAAGAAAAGCCCAGGTCCTGACAAATTCACTGCAGAATTCTACAAGAAATTCAGAGAAGATCTAATGCCACTACTTTTCAAATAATGGAACTGAAAGGGAAGCAATATTCCTAAATTCATTCCTGGATGTGAGCATTACCCTGATTCCAAAACCAGAGAAGGATCCAACCAAAAAAGAGAACTATAGGCCAATCTCCCTAATGAGCATAGATGTAAAAATCCTCAATAAAATACTGGCAAACAGAATGCAGCAAATCATCAAGAAAATTATACACCATGACCAACCAGGATTCATCCCTGTGATGGAGGGATGGTTCACCATACACAAATCAATAAATATACTATATTAATACAGCCAAGGACAAAAACCATATGATCATCTCAACAGATGCAGAAAAAATGTTGGACAAAGTCCAACATCCATTCATGATAAAATCTCTACAGAAAATTGGAATAGTCTTTATCTCAATCTGATAAAAGCCATCTATGACAAACCAACAGCCAACATCATACTAAATGGTCAAAAACTGAAAGCTTGGCCAAGGATTTATCTCAGTGGTTCCACCACCTGCCTCACAAGCGGAAGGACCCGAGTTCAATCCCCGGTACCAAAAAAAAAAGAAAGCTTTCATTCTAAAATCAGGAACAAGACAAAGATGTCCACCATCATTACTGTTCAATATAGTTCTGGCAACATTAGCCAGAGCAATGAGACAAAAGAAAGAAATAAAAAGAATAAAAATAGGAAAAGAAAAAGTTAAATTATCATTATTTGTGGATGACATGATACTTTACATAGAAGACCCCAAGAACTCCACCAAAAGACTTCTAGATTTAATAACCAAATTCAGTAGAGTAGCTGGATACAAAGTCAACACTCAAAAATCAATAGCTTTCCTCTACACGAACAACAGACTCACTGAGACAGAAATTAGGGAAACCATGCCTTTAACAATAGCATCCAAATAAATAAAATACCTAGGAATCAATCTAACGAAGGAAGTAAAAGACCTTTACATTGAAAACTACAATACTCTGAAAAAGGAGATTGAAGTGGACATCAGAAAATGGAAAGACATCCTTGTTCTTGCGTAGAAAGAACCAATATAATGAAAATGGCCATACTCCCAAAATTGTTATACAGATTTAAACCAATCCTGACGAAAATACCAATAGTATATCTCACCAGAATCAGAGGAAATAATCCTAAAATTCATTTGGAACTCAAAGAGACCTAGAATAGCAACACAATTCTAGGCAACAAAGCCACGGCAGGGAGCATCACAATTCCTGAAGTGAAATTATACTACAATCCTAACTGTGATAAAAACAGCATGGAGCTGGCAAAAGAAACAAACCCAACGAACAATGGAACAAATTAGAAGATGCAGAAGATCCAAACACACTCAGCCACCTCATCTTTGACAAAAGAGCCAAACACTTTCACTGGAAGATAGCCTCTTTAATAAAAAGTATTGGAGGGCCGGGGATTTAGCTCAGTGCCACCGCGCCTGCCTTGCAAGCAAAAAAAAAAATGTGCTGGAAAAACTGGCTTTCCACATGCCAAAGATTAAAACTAGACCCATATCTTTTACCATGCTCTAAACTAAAATCGAAATGGATCAAAGATCTAAATATTAAAACAGAAACAATAAATTTGCCTGATAGGATAGAGCTCTTGAAGACATTGGTGTACGCAAAGACTTTATGAACAAAACCCCAATCACATAGGAAATATCACAAAGAATCAACAACTTGGATCTCATCTTATTAAAAGGCTTTTGCACAGAAAAAGAAACCACCAACAGAGTGAAGAGACAACCCACAGAGTGGGAAAAAATTTTGCCAGGTGTTCCTCAAAGAACTAATATCTAGAATATATAAAGAACTCAAAAAAACCAGAGCCCCAAATTTAAAGACCCAATCCAAAAATGAGCATCTGAAATGAACAGACACTTCTCCGATGAAGTACAAAGAGCAAATAAATATATGAAAAAATGTTCACCATCACTCTTCATTCAAGAAATGCAAATTAAAATAACACTGAGATTTCATTTCACTCCACAAAGAATAGCTGTTATCAAGAAATCAACCAATAAAAAGTGCTGGCAGAGCCATGGGGAAAAAGGAACCTTTCTCCGCTGTTGGTGGGAATATGGACTGGTGCAACCACTGTGGAAATCAGTGTGGAAATTCCTCAAAAAACTAAAACTAAGGTGCTGGGGATTTAGCTCAGTGGTGCCGTTGGCTCCCTCTCAAGCTCAAGGTCCCGAGTTCGATCCCTGGTACCAAAAAAAAAAAAAACTAAACTAAATCCACAGGTTCCATTCCACCCAGCTATTCCCCTTCTTGGTATCTTCCTAAAATAATTAAAAGCATCATACCACAGCAATATATGTACATCCATGTTGATCATGTTTATACCGGCACAATTTGTAATAGCTAAATCTTGGAAACAGCCCAAATCCTATCAATGGATAAATGGATAAAGAAGTTTTTTTTTTATGTGGGAGTACTACTCTGCCACAAAGAAGGATATGCTTGAGACATTTCTAACTAAATGGATGCACCTTGAGACCATATTCTTAAGTGAAATAAATCAGACACAAATGTTTAAATATCACATTGTTTCTGTGGTGTGAGAAACTGAAAGTGTAAATAAGGACCAAAATATATAATGGATATTGGGAAATGGGAAGAAAGTGTTCAAATGGGGAGGGGAACAAGGAAAGGAGGAAGGAGGGGAAGGAAAGGACAAGGAAAAAAAGAGGGAATAGAAGGAAAAAATGAAAACAAAGCTTTTGCAAATGAGAAGGGGAAGAGGGGCTGTAGGGAGGGGAGGGAAATGAAAAAAAAGCAAGATATATCATGTATAGATACAAATTCCCTATGATGAATGTTATCATTATGTACCAATAAAATGAAATGTACCAATAAAAGAAAATAACGGAAAAAAACCAAAAAACTATATTTAAAAAGTTAAGTGAACTAAGTCAGAAACAAAAGCTTAACTATTGAATGGTTTCTCTCATATGAGAAACAAACAAACAAATAAATAAATAAATATATACACACACACACACAATTACAAATAAAGACCAAAATACAAGATAAATAGGAACTGCTTGGCATGGTGGCTTATGCCTGTGATCCCAGTACTCAGGAGGCTGAGGCAGGAGGATCTCTGCAAGTTCAAGGCCAGCCCATGCTACACAGTGAGTTCAAAGCCAGCTTGAACTACATAGTGAGACACTTCTCAAAAAAATTTTTTAAAAAAGATAAATAAGAAGTGAGTTCAACTACTTCCCCAAATTACCTCTTCTGTTGTTTCAAAAATATTTTAATATATATATATGTGAAATTGTTTCATTTATAGTACTCTAGTTTATCTTAGTTCATTGAAAGGAAACTTTTGTGTTACTACCTCTTTTTTTCTTCTTATAAAACTCCTTTTGGTCTATGTCTTACATGCTGAGTAACTACTTTCTTTTTTTTTCTTTTGTTTTTTTTTTTTGGTACCAGGGATCGAACTCTGGTGCTTGCATTTGCGCAGCAGGCGGCAAAATCACTGAGCTAAATCCCTGGCCCCTGAGTACCTACTTTGAAAATAATTATGCGTGGTATAATAACTATTGTTATTCTACATACATGCCTACATACATACCTGGCTAGGAATCAACCTAACCAACGAGGTGAAAAATTCTATAATGAAAACTACAGAACTTGAAGAAAGAAACTGAAGAACATGTTAGAAAGTGAAAATCTATCCTCTGTTCCTAGATACAAACATATTACCCAAAGCATACTATAGATTTAATGCAATCCCTACTAAAATACCAACAACATTCTTCACAGATTTAGTATATGTGCTGCTGAAGCAAGCACTCTTCACAGATTTAAGACAAAATACAATTCTAAAATTTGTATGGAATCAGAAGAGACCCAGAATAGTGAAAACAATCCTGAGCAAAAAGAGCAAAGCAGGAATCATCACAATACTGGATTTTAAGTTATACTACAAATACAGCATGGCACTGGCATAAAAATAGACATGTAGACCAATGGAGTGGGAACACATAGACCACAGGAACAATCCCAGACACCTTCAACAGTCTGGTGTTTCACACAGGGGCCAAAGAGCATATGCTGGAGAAGAGACAGGCTATTTAGCAAAGGTATTGGGAAAACTAGTTAACCACCTGCAGAACACTGAAACTATCTGTGTCTTTCAAACTGTATTAAAATCAAATCAAAATGGATCAAAGACCTAGATATAAAGACAGAAACTTTGAAACTGCTGGGGAAACACTTGAAGCCATAGGCATACGAAGGACTTCCTAAACAGAACTCCAATAGCACAGGAAATAACATCAAAAATTGACAAAGCGGGGCCGGGGATTTAGCTCAGTGGTTTCACTGCCTGCTGCGCAAGCGCAAGGACCCTAGTTCAATCCCCGGTACCAAAAAAATAAAAATAAAAATAGACAAAGGGGGCTGGGGATTTAGCTCAGTGGCACCATGCCTGCCTCACAAGTGCAAGGTCATAAGTTTGATCTCCAGTATTAAAAAGATTCTGCACAGAAAAGGAAATGGTGATAGTAAAGGGACAATTTACAGATTGGGGAAAAAATTGCCAGCTACTTTTCTGACAGAGGACCAATAATATACAATACATAAACATGATAGTTAACTGATCCTGTCAATTTGAGTAAGAAACACCCAACTAAATTGGATCAGCACAGTTCTGGGTGTGGCTGAAGGGATTTACTGAAGACAGAAGACCAGCCCTGCGTGTGTTCAACTTTCCTATTCAGATTTGCATGGCACACTACAGTGAGCTCCAGGGCTTCGACTAGATCCTTTAGACCTCCAGGGCATAGACAACTTTTGCACTCTTCCACACTGCCTGGGCTGATAACCTGAGCAGTCACGGGGGATGCCCAATCACCTGATGAGGGGACAGCAGGGGATGAAAGACTAGTATACAAAGGACGAGAAATAAAGAATAAGGGGGGCCTGGGAGATTATCTTTAGCTCTCTCCTGGCTAAGACCACGAGCACTGGATTGGTCAAGATTTATGATAATACAGCATAGCAAAAGGGTGTACAGGCAGATGTAGGGAAGAGCAGAACTAATGCACTAATGAGCCAGGCTGTAAAGGGGAGTAACTATGCAGTCTTGTGAAGGACAGGGCACCTTTAACAAGCCACCTGCGTTATCTTTAGCTAACAGAGAAAGGCTACACAGAGTCATAATTCTCAGCTGCAGTGTTTCCTTTCTCTTAGAGACCAGAGCCTCATTGATCATCAAGACCTCAATTGTTACCGTTGCCAGAAGGAAGTCTATCTCCGAACACCAGCCAAAAGGTCAATTAGCAATTCATACTTAAACCTTGCAGTCACTCAGAATCTTAATCAATGGTCAAATTCACAAGCCAATCAATAGTATCTAAAGCCTGCTTAGTGTGGTTTCAAGCTGGTCTCCTGCATCACACCTGACTCTGGGCAGCCACTCTAAGCCTATCTTATAAATCCTTATATTTGTTGTATATCTTGCATTAAATCTGTTTGTCTATCAAGCACTGACTGATACAATAAAGAACTCAAGAAATAAGCAGATGAACTGAATAGGCACTTATCAAATGAAGAAGTACAAATGGGCAATAAGTACATGAAAAATTCATCATCTTAGGCCTGCACTGGAGAAATGAAAATCAAAACAACTCTGAGATTCCATCTTACCCCAGTGAGAATAGCTATCACAAAATGCAACAAATGCTGGCCAGTATGTGAAGAAAAAAGAACCCTTCTACATTGTTTGTGGGAATGTGAACTACAACCACTAGGAAAATCATCATGGAGATTCCTCAAAAAATTAAAAATAGAAATTCTTTTTTATACCTCTCCTACATATATTCATATGGTATTTGACTTATGTCTCCATTAAACTTTAACAAAACAAAAATACCTGGAGGAAAAATTAGAAAAATTCAAAGGAGAAGTACATAAATCCAAAATTAGAACTGGAGATTAACAAATAGACAAAATCAGTAAGGATATAGAAAACTTGAACCATACCATCAAGCAAGTTGACTTACTTGGCATTTCTAGAGCACAAAACACCAAGTTTATAGTCTTTGAAGTGGACATGGAACATTCATTAAGATAGTCCATAAAAGAAACCAAAAAAAACTAAGGATTGAAATCATACAGAATGTTCTCTGACCACAAGGAAATTAAATTAGAAATAATACACACATTATAAAAACTTTGGAAAAACTCTTCAAATATTTGAAATTAACACTGTTTTCAATAACCTATGAGTTAAAAAAGAAACCAAACAGGAAATTAGAAATATCATGAACCAAATAACAATGAAAACATGGCATCAGGAATTGTGAAATGTAGCTAAAGTGGTGCTTAAAAATTTAATTTTAAATATTTATATTAGAGAAGAAAGGTCTCAAACCACCCAAGATTCCAACTTAAGCTAAAAATGAACAAATTTTTGTCTTAAAAAAAGAAACAGCTGGAAAAATGGCAGCATGTTGAACAACAACTCAGCTTCTCTGAGATACGAAATCCAGACACTGAAAAATAACAACTTGGGGAAGGAAAAAAGAGAGAGAGAGAGAGAGAGAGAGAGAGAGAGAATGATTAAAGAGATACCCACTATAGTCCCCAGGTTTGCTGTCTTTGTAGATTCATCTCCCTTCTCCACGAGCCACGAACCCAGGTGAAAGTACAGACTGCCCCTTTCCTTCTTCGTATTGTGTTCTAATTCCTCCACAGGCTTTAATTTTCTTCTCAGATCCTTCTTGGTTCTCAGGGATCTACTAATCTCTCTCTCACTGTGAGAAGGTAACACTGGGAACCCTGAAGTGAGGCCATCCATCCCATGGCTGCTCTGAGTCCGGGATTCAAACAATCGACCTTTCCCTGGAATGGCATTCAACCAACCACTGTCTCCTGGGATATGGTGGGCACTTGGACTGGACTCACTCACCAGCTGCTGCCTGCTTCAGGACTCGTGTGGGAGCAAAATCTTGTGCTCTCCCTGCAGATCAGTGACTGTGTGAGAGTCAGCAGGGAGACAGCTATGGTTCAGAAGCAGGGGCGAGCCCTGAGAGATTTGGGCTAAAGGACACAGACCATGCCCACACAGCCCAAGGCCAGGCTGAGCCTGAGCTGCTCTCGATCTGAAAGTAGCAGCACTGGAGCCCTGGCCCTAATCCAACTGCCTGCTGGTACCTACGTCTAGCACAGACCTGGTCCCTTCCTCATCTAGAGGTGTGAGCAGGGTCCCATCTTGACTTGGACGCTGCCCCAAAAGTAGAGACCGCACATAAGAAAACCGCACATTCAAAATCACAGAGAAATGTCTTTCATTCTTTTTCTTTGGGGGAGGGGGTGATTGGGTGCACTGTTCTTTTGTTTTGTTTTTCTTTTTTTTCTTTTCTTCTTTTCTTTCCTCCTTTCTTCTTAGCTAGTTTATTGAGGCCTGGGGGATTTTCTTTTGTCTTTCTTCCTTGCTTCTTATCTCCTTTTCTTCTTTTTTTCTTTTCTTTCTTTATTCCTCTTTTAACTTTTAAATTTTTTTCCCTTTTAATTTTTTCTCTATATATGCTTTCTTTTTTCTTCCTCTTTCACTTTAATCATCTATTTCTCATCACTTTTTTCTGTTACTTTTACCTAATTCTATAAACATCCTACTCCCCGGTAGGATCCTTTGTACAACTTCATTTTCCTCCTTCTCATATATCATATAATTTAGGGTTTCAAATTTTTCCGCTTGAGTTTTCTAGGAATGTACTCTAGTATTAGTAAGGTCACAGAGGTAATCTGAATCATCTAACTTCTTCTTAAGAGCAGAACTCAAAACACTATGAGAAGGAAAAAGAAAAAGGCAACTTCCTCAGTTGGCTTACTTCAATGTAAGGAAATAATAATGAAAGGATCAGACCACTTTTGCATCACAGCCACTGCTAGATTCTAGATCTGCAATGTCTCCCAAGGCCTAAGGAGGGAAGGCTGGGTCCCTGGGGTGATGTCAGTGGGACATGGTGAACTTTGGGTAGGTGGAGCCTAGCGGAAAGTAGATTCTAAAGGGATTGTGGGTCCATCTCTGGTTTGTGAGGTGAGCATTTTGGCTCTATCACATGCTTCCACCACAATGTGCTGCCCTGGCAGAGGCCTAAAAACATTGACTGTGCTGCATCACAGACTAGAACCTCTAAAACGATGAACCCAAATACATCTTTTCTCCTTGTAAGTTAATTATCCCCAAGTATTTTGTTACAGTGATGGAAAGTTAACACAGGCACAAAGCCTTCCTATAGCACTAACAAAGTCACTTCTTACCATCATTAGTATTAAGAGATTAAAACACAGCACTGATACGGTGTCATAGTTACTTTTCTGGTTGGTGAGACAAAATGCCCAACACTGAAAGTTAAAGGAAGAAAGGTTTATTTGGCTCACAGTGTGTACAGGTTTCAGTCCATAGTTGGTTGGCTTCAACACAAGGTGGCATGGCAGAGGGGCATCACAGAGGAGAAGCAGTTCATGGCAGGCAGAAGGCAGCAAAAGCAACAAGCAGCAAAAATAGCAGCCCTCTTTCTGTCCCTTATATTCTATCCTTTAGGGTGGGTAAAGGACATCCAGGGTGAGGCACCCTTAATCCTAGCATCACAGGTGAATCAATCCCAGGATCACATCCTTAATCCCAGCATCACACACCCTGGATCCAGCCACCTCCAAAAAGCTATGACCATATGAGCCTTTGGGGGACATCTAGATACAAGCATAACATATGGGAAGCAAATTATTTTGCAACAGTGACAAAAAACTGTTTCTGCTAGCAATATCTCCCTCATTCCAAAATAGATCTCACAGTCTTAGATTTGGTCATCTGATATATTAGAAGTTTGGTAATGGTCCCTTTCACTGTGAAACTGGTAGCCATGAAAGTCGTTTTTCATTCAACACGTATTTCCTGGCTCTACAGATGGCCTATAAAGCAGAGAACACAATCCATAACTCCTGGTCACATATCAAGTGGAAGAATACACACACATACAATAATTTAAAGGAACTTAAACCACAAGCCGTAATTCTTTTGTCTCACTGCCAGGCGGCTCTGATTTGAATTCAATTGTTCTGCTGGCTTGAACCACCAGGAGTACATGTGTGACTGTCTCATAGGGTGGGCTTATACATCTTCTCAGAGGGTCTTTGATTACAATGATGCAAAGAAAGGCACTGACTTAGCAGACCAGATGTCATCATATTACAGCTCCTTATGGAAAACATTAAAATGGTATCAAATAATTGTAATACAGCCATGGGCCTGCCTGGCAAGCGTGAGGCCCTGAGTTTGATTCCCACTACCAAAAAAAAGCAATAAGGGGGCCGGGGATCTAGCTCAGTGGTTTCACCGCCTGCTGCGCAAGCGCAAGGACTCAAGTTCAATCCCTGGCAGCAAAATAAAGCAATGAGGTACTTGTAAGATTTCCATGTTAAAATTTGATAAACTGTTCACAAATATAAATAAATTTATTTTATTTACCGAAATAAATTTATTATTATAATTTTTAATTGGTATGAATAGTATTAATGAGCATTTATTTATATTTGGGGAGTAATTATTCAAATTCAAGCAACTAACTAGATTAGGTCCATTTATACACTGTTTATTAATTTTATTAGTAAAAATAGCCATAAAAGTGATCATAGCCATTTGTACCACCGGTGGTTCAAGCCAGCAGGAACATATTCAACAAAGTGTGAGGCCTTCGAAGCAAGAATATTTACCTCCAAAAGGCAGTATAAACCTGTGGCTGGCTTTATTGAACCATATATATAAATCAGATGTTATCCTAAGTAGATCTTAATGCTACTCTTAAATTCTTTATGTCAAACATTTCAGAAAAAGCTCATTAATTTTAAAGAGATGGAATTTGAAATGATTTCCAGAAATAAACTTGTCTTTAACCTTTAACAAAATTAATATTTCAAACTAGATTATAAGAACATAGAAAGTACAGGAGAACCACAGATGTTTGAAAATTACCATTTAATTTAAACGTAACTCATAGACTACTGAATTATAAAATATTTATTATAGTCTTAAGAACCTCGTAGGGTTAATTCAGTACAAGCTACTTTGTGTACCCAGCAGTGACAAAGCTTCATTTATTTTTGAAAAGTCAGTTTATACTGCCCTCTCCCCTACTAAGTATCAATTCCAAAATATTCCTATGCATTTTCTCCTTTTGCCACAGGGCCAAGTTTATACTGGTAATTGCTGAAAACAGTACTTCTTCGTGTAGAAAATATAGGTTATAATTTTTGTAAAACTTTAGAAAACTCTACATGTGATATTTTAAATTTTTAGAATTAGGGCCAAGGATTTAGCTCAGTGGCACCGCGCCTGCCTCACAAGTGCAAGGTCCTGAGTTCGATCCCTCGTACAGGGGAAAAAAAAAGGTTTTTTAAAAATAAAAATTAAAAATTTTTAGAATTAAAAACTATTTTAACTTAGAAAAGTTTCCTGCTTATGTGGTATCTAATTAAACTGCTTTAATAAGCAAAATATCATATTCCAATTCATGTTTCATAACCAAACAATGCTCAGTTTGAAAAGTAAAAATCTAAGCAAACTTAACAGTATAACCCACATGTATACAGGTCTGCCATATGTGTTTCATGAATTTAATAAATGGAAAGTTAATGTATGGGATGACACCCTAAGCCTATTAAAATATAATAATCTACTTTTTTTAAACCTTACGAAGTTTTTTTTTTTTATTCACCAGAGACTGTGGGGAGAATAGGAGAAAAAAGAGGGAGGTCAGTTCAGTGTTACAGGTAGGAGAAGCAAGTAGTTCTGGTGTTCTACTACACAACAGGGTGACGACTATCGTTAACTATAATGCATAGCAGACCTCAATGATAGAAGTTTAAGGTGATAGATAGGCTAACTACCCTGTTTTGATCATTACAGAATGAAGGCATGAAACGAGACGTCATACTTGTTAAATATATCATTATATATAATTGTAATAAATATTACTTGATCGGCACATGATTATATTCATGCATATACATGTATATTATGTAATATTATATTTACATGTATGTATAATCATTATGTGTCGATCAAGTAATAATAAAGACCAAAAAAATCTTCAAAGGAAAACATACTCAAAGTGAAACTTGTAAGCAAAGTTTGGAAAAAAAGACTACAGACAGACAAATACTTAAGAGATATTAAACCTAAAAGTAAAAAGATAACGTAAGTCTAGGGCCAGATCTGAAATCGGTCTCAGCTCTACCCTTGTTAACTGTAAGAGTTAGGTGAAAGTTATTTGATAGCCCTGAGCCTCCGTTTTCCTGTGTAATAAATAGGGGGCAAAAAGTAGTTGATAAAAGTAAATGAGACTACATCTGTGTGCATATAGTAAGCACCAAGTAAATCCAGGTTTCTTTTTACCTTAATTTTTCCCCCTTTACTCACTTAGAAAATTAAATTATTTCACTCAACCCAAATGACCAGATTCTAGCAATGTAAAATCTTCTTTCACGTAACTATGCAATCAGGATATCCAAATATAGGCGGAAATGAGACTTTCTCCCATGCCTCCCCCACGCGGCCGCAGCTGTACACACCACTCTCCACACTGCACGGCCTTCAGCACCCCCACGGCAGCGGTGGTCTGCCGCTCAAAGCCTTGGCCAATGTGATCGGCGTGGGCTCGTGTCCTGTCTTCAAAGAGCATCTCACGAGGCTCACTGGTTCGAGGTAGGTACTGGAGGTTTTTTATTTCATTGGTAGTTCTGTTTTTTAAAAAGAGTAACATTTATATTCTGAGGCTCATTTCAAACATTCAATAATCACATAATTCAGACAAAAGGAAACTGTAAATTAGCAGCTCTCAAATCAAGTTTGTTTTTTTGGTTTTGGTACCAGGGATCGAACTCAGGTCCTTGTGCTTTCGAGGCAGGCAGTGGAACCACTGAGCTAAATCCCCAGCACCTCAAGTTGTATTTTTAAAATGAACAAGAATTCCCCTAAGTGGCAGCTGTAAGGAAAACCTACTTGGATAAGATCTGTGGTTTACCCCGGCCTCCCTCCAGAGCAGTCCCCTCTTGACTGCATTTTCACCTTCTGCCATCTGTTACCTGTGTTCAACTGTGGCTAGAAATTATTAAGCAGGAAATTCTAGAAATAAACTATTCCTAAGTTTTCAATTGCTTATCGTCTGAGTAGCATTATGCAATCTGGTAGCATCTCCCTCAGCTTTGGTCATCTCTCAGTCCAGGAAACCCAGCCTCCCCCATCAGTCACTCTGCAGCCTTCGTTATCAAATGCAGCACTGTCCTGGCATCAGAGTGCTTCTGCTCAAGTCACCCCTATCTTACTCAACCATGGCCCTAAAGGCAAAGTACAGATGCTGAAAATTCAGGTCTGCACAGAAAAGCCATGAAGTGCTTCCTTTAAATGAAAAGGTGAAGTGAAGTAAGATATGTTGAAAGACATATCACATTCCTATCTTTTGTTACAGCGCATTGTTATCATGATCATATTATTATTAGTTATTGTTATTTATCTCTGGCTGAGCCTAATTACGAATTAAGCTCCATCCCAGGTGCATGTGTACGGGGTTCAGTACCTCAATCAGTCCCAGGGACCCCCTGGATGAGGGCTGGTCCTATCCCCAGGGGAAGGAGGTCGATGGCACCCCGAGTCTTCGCCTGGGGCTTGGGTCTGATCTGCGTGGGACCCTGCCCCACTCAGGTTATTTGGCTTACGAACACAAAGGTAACTTAGCAGTGCAGTAACTCAGTATTTACAGGACACACACTGTATGCCAGGGTCTATCTAGGCACAAGGTTCACACATGAAACATTAGTGACAAGTGAACTCCTTGCCCTTGTGGGAGTTCATATTCTAATCACAGAAGTGCAGTAAAAATGAAAAATTAGCAAGAAAAAAACAGGTAGGAAGTGCTTTCAGGACATGAACAGTGCACAGAGGGGCGAAGGGAAGTCCTGACTCCGGCATAGCCACAGCACCTCCCAGCCCGCCCTCCACCACTCAGCTCCTAGGGTCCTCAGCCACAGACTCTGCTGCCCACTCGACCTCCCTCTGCTTCTGCTGCAAAGCAGGAGAGGGGGGAGGACAACTCTTCCGGCCAGAAGTCATTATTCATCTTCATCTATGATTTTCATGTCGCTTTCCCTTACTTAGTGCTTGTGCAACACTGCACTGCAGTCCCCCCCCCCACACACACACACACAGAACTACAATTCACCTTTGCACGCATTAGGTCTGGCCAGCTAATAAAGCCACAGTGCCAGGCACTGTGCTAAGCACTTCATGTGCCCTGACCCATTAGGATGTGATGTTAATGAGGCCAAACTTGTGGGCTTGAAAGGTTATTACCTTTTCACAGGAAGCAAGAGTTAAGAATCCTTGAAAAACACATCCATCTTCTTTGACAGGGTCTTGCTATGTAGTTCAAGCTGTCCTTGAACTTACTATGTAGTCCAGGCTGGCCTTGAACATATTATGTCGATCCTCCTGCCTCAGCCTCCCAAGTAATAGGATTACAGGCATACACCATCATGCCCATCTCAATCTTATTTATTAACAACGTAGGAATTCATTTATAAAATTTCATTCATCCCATAATTACTAAGCACCAAACACGGTGTTGAAGAGTTACAGACACAGTGGCAACAAGCCCAGTATAGTCCCTGCTGATAACCTACTGCTTAGCCAATGACTTTTTTGCTTAGTTTTATTTTAATTAATAATCACCATAACCAGCAAAACCATTTTAGGTATCTAGAGAAAAAGCTAATATCTTCCCTAGCAGCACCAGCTCAATTCCCACAATGTTAATTAACTTAGTAGACATATCTTTCCAAACCTTCTCTATGCTCACATAAATACACATTTACACATGGAGTTTTATTTTTTACTTCTTTTCATAAAAACAATCATACTAGACACATGTCTACATCAAAAGACATAAAGACCATTTCAATTATTTCACCATACTCTTTACTAAGAATGTATAAAATATATTCTACATTCCCCCTGTGGTAGACATTCAGGCAGGTTTAAATTTTTTTTCTTATTACCAACACTTCTACAATTCCTCCATATTAACCTTCACTGCTTTTACTTCTTTCTTTCCTTTTTTTAGAGGCAGGGTCTCCCTTTGCAGTTCAGGCTGCCCCTGAACTCACTCTGTAGCTCAGGCTGGCCTCAAACTTGCAGCGATCCTCCTGCCTCAGCCTCCCGTGTGCTGGGATTACAGGCGCTCGCCACTGCGTCCAGCTCAGTGCTTTTATTTCTTGAGATAGATCCCCCAAGGTAGGAGTCACTGTTAGATGTTAATTCATGAGGCACTGCCTTATACTTTCACAAAATTATTACAGCAGCTCACCCTTCTCTCAGCAACATAAGACTGCTTCCTCCTGTGCTTATGAGCCTCTGATATTACCACTGTATTCAGGTTTCCCAAAGCTATTTGCAAATATAAGTGAAAAATCCTTTTTTTAAAAATAAACTCTGCCTGAGGATTATATTTCTGGATTATTTTTCATTTTTCTTGTCAATTTTGGGAATCCTTTTTATACATTTTTTGTCCATCATGTGCTAACTACTGCTTCATTCCTAAATAGTATTAATACTTTTTTTTTTTGGTTTTGGTTAAGATTACTTCCAGATATTTTTATTGTTTTACCTGTTCTGTTTAAATCTCTAACTTCCTGTTTAACAGAAGAGCTCTGTTTCTATCAATCTTCCTTTCTCTATCAGTCTCATACATCCGGTTCTCAGTATACTCAGATCTATTTCTGGACTCTATCCTATTCCAGTCATCTGTTTGAGTTTTATAGTGATTTGCTTTATCTGAAAACATGCTCCTTCCATTTATTTTCTCTTCCCAGTGTTCTTCTTCCCGAACTTTGAAATCATCTTATGCAGTGCTGGGACCGTGAGCCCAGGTACAGTGCAGAGCACTGTGAAGGCATCATTCTGCCCAGCCGATCCGGTGCTGTCCGTGTCCCCCAAGACACTTCAGCTTTCAGAATACGGGTTCTGAATATTTCTTGCGGAGTTCATTTCAAAACAGTTTATAATCTCTGTAGGAGTGACAGTTTTTCCATTCCTAGTTAAAATTTACTGTCATTTGCCTACATTTCCTGTGTCTTATTTATCCTGGATGTCTTCTGACAAATTAAGGCAGCATTGTATAGTTACTTTTGAATTTACCTTCCAAGTGCGCTCTTAACTTTCCCTTCCTCCTCCTTCCAATTTCCAACACACACAGAGACACACAAGTGTGCACACAGGCCCTAACATACAGTATCTCATCTCAGCAGTAAAAGCATGTGTCTGACATACCGTTTCCTTTTGAAAGGTGACTTTGGCATATCGGCCACAGGGATCATCTGCTCTCCGGGACGCACCCACATGATGGGGCCATCATCACTATCTTTGCGACTCTCCAATTTGAGACTGGAGAGCGTCCCCCATGGCAGTGTACACTAGAGAGAAGTGATTACACAGAAACCTGTTATTTCAAAATGTATCTTCAAATATACATTAGAGATTATTGGTCTGCTCACAAACACTCGATCACATACAACTTACAAATGTGAAATATATACTACATTGAATATATCCCCATATATTCATGTTTACCTTCAAAAAGTTCTATTTCAAACATATCAAGAGAATAATTACTCTTGGATGGTTCCCTCCCTCCCTGCCAGAAGTTTGACTCACTGCATTCATCATGTTATTCTTCCTTCTGTCCAACATATGGGTCATGTGATTTTAATAAGCTGACAAAATAAATGCTCTCCATAATAATCTATAAAAATTAACAATGAAGGGTCAGGGATTTAGTTCAGTGGCACTGCACCTGCCTTGCAAGCAGAAAGGCCTTGGGTTCAATCCCTGGTACCAAAAAAAAAAAATAATAACAATGAAAGTTTTTTGTTGTTTTTGGGGGGTTTTTTGGTTTTTTTGTTTTGTTTTGTTGTTTTTGAGACAAGTCTCCCTATGCATTTCAGACTGGCCCTAAACTCACAGTGATCCTCCTGCCTCAGCCTCCCAAGGGCTAAGATTATAGGTGTGTGCCACCACACCTAGCCCAACGATGAAATTTGAATTTTTGGGGGGGATCGAACTTGGGTCCTTGAAGTGCTTGCGCAGCAGGTGGTGAAACTGCTGAGCTAAATCCCCTGCCCTGAAATTTGAATTTAAAAAATGGAGCAGAGGGGCTGGGAGTTTAGCTCAGTGGCACCACGCCTGCCTGGCAAGCGCAAGGTCCTGAGTTCAATCCCAGGTACCCCCCCAAAAAAGGAGCAGAATGTGGTAGCATATGCCTACAATCCCAGCACTAGGGAGGCTGAGGCAGGAGGGTCCCAAGTTCGAGGCTAGTCTGAATCTCAGTGAAACCCTGTCTCAGAAACAAACAAACAAAAACCAAACAAATAAAACCCAGATACCTCTTTGGTTAGTAATCAAATATTAACAAAATAGGGCTGGGGATTTAGCTCAGTGGTTCCACCGCCTGCCTCTCAAGCACAAGGTCCCAAGTTCGATCCCCGGTACCAAAAAAGAAAAAAAACAAAACAAAAAGGGAAACCAAATCAAAATCCAAGTCTATTTCTGTTTAATTCTGTCTTGAAGAGGTTGTTGGTCTAAACCAAAGACTAAAATATTTTTAAGAGAAAAGAAAATGGGGTGGGGAGTAGGAAAGAGGGCAAGAGGAAAAAAAAGAAAAGAAATGTATTTCCAAAGGCCACTGTGTATAAAATGATGAGAATGATATTAAAAAAATTATATCCTCTTCTAAAAGAGGGAAGGACTATCAAATTTCTCTAAAAAAGAATGGATTTAGTTCACTTGTCTTGTTTTGTTTGTTTCTGGCACCGGGGATTGAACTCAGGACCTTGCTCTTTCGAGGCAGGCAGCAGAACCACTGAGCTAAATCCCTGACAGTTCATTTGTTTTGAAATTAAATTTGAAGCAACCATTTAAATAATATTCTGAAATATTTAAAAAATATTATTCAATAATAAATGCAAATCCCATGATATAACTAGTCGGAAGAAACAGAAAAGGGATAAAAGGAAAAAGAAAGAAATACAATAGGGTGAAAGAGGTATAGAAAATCAAGCGCGCAAACGTATCACACGATGAGCACGACAGGGGAGCTGGTCTCCCACAGGGCGCCCGCTTCCCGAGGCCTCACCCACGAGCTTCGCCGCGCTGCCCTGTGCATTACCCACCGCACAGCCACAGGCGAGTCGCGGCGGGGAGCCCCAGCGCTCCACAGAAAGAAATTTCTTGGACGCAGAGGCTGTTTTACAAAGAAGTAATCAGAGGGCCGGGGATTTAGCTCAGTGGTTCCACCTCCTGCCTCGCAAGAGCAAGGACCCCAGTTCGATCCCTGGCACCCAAAAAAAAAAAAAAGGAATCAGGCTAGAAATTCTTTAAGGAATTTAGCGGGACACTGTGCTACATGGCCTAAATGTCTTATTTTATAGAGGAAGAAATGGAAGCCTTGAAAGGTGAAATAAGGGTTTGCTTAACCCACAAAGGTACGGCCAATGCTAAACCACGTACAGTTTTCCACAATGCAAAACTTCCATTCTTTTGTCTTAAACATTTTAGTTTTGCAGGCACTCGTCCCGTCCTTAAATCCTTTGACACTTAGTCTGAAAAGAGCAGATAAACAGATGGAAGGAACCGTGTTTTCCAAAGAGACAGTGGCAGGAAATGTTACTTTCTGCCTCACCACTGCACTGTACGAAGCCGAAGTCTCAGCAACGCGCTCTGCAGGACTGCTTCCCGTCTTCCTCGCCCTCCCTTCAATTTAAATAAGACCAGCGTGCTTATACCTCTGAAAAAGCCACTCACTGTAACACCTACAGCATGAACTGACACCCACAATTCAGGAGGCTGAGATTATCTCCTCTTACTTTTAAAAACGGTGACTCTTCCAACATGTCGAGGAACTCAGGGAAGTAATCGCCCACTTCTTCATCAACTGCTCCCACCAAGCTTATTTGTCGCATTGGGCCAGCTCTATAAGTACCGTGTGAATATGTTCTTTTTACCTGAAGAATATGAATTTAATTAAAAGTTACTCATAGGATAATGTTTGCTATTGTTGTGTAACAATAAATTACAGGGTGTCAGAATATTAGCACATAATAGGAGCCAAAACAAAACAAAAGCCTTTACTAACAATAACAAATAAGGCATTTAAAAAAAAACCCTGCCCTAAATCCAGCTATTTTCCTTCTGTTTTTATGCATTGCTTAGGAAAACACAGCTCAGCTGGGGATTTAGCTCAGTGGCACCACACCTGCTTCGCAAGCCCAAGGTCCTGAGTTGGATCCCCAGAACCAGAAAAAGAAAGAAAACACAGCTCAAATAAAAACATTCAATTCTACACAAATGACATCTCCGTATAATATAGTTTATTTTATGATCTCTAATGGCACTGAAATTATATTAAAAAACGGGTATGCCTGCATTTTTTTTCTTTCTTTTTTTGCAGTATTGGGGATTGAACTCAGGACCTTGCACTTGCAAGGCAGGTGCTGCCTGCATTTTTATAAAGCACTGGTTCATATCTTTTTATGAGAAGCTTTAAGTTACCCTCTGAAAAAGTAACCAATACTGTTGGTTTTATGCTTAAATGGCCAGTAAGGATGTTCTTCCTTCCTCAATCTTAATAATTAGGAGATACACAGTTATAGCTGTATTAACTCTGATGAGGAACTGCTCAGTCCCACATCTACCTTTGCTGTTTACCAGCGATGTGACTTTCAGAAACCATTTAAATTCCTTTTGTTTCCTTTACTGGAATGTTCTACCTCAAATTGCTAAAGAAAACAATGATTACATAAAGCCATAAGCCATAGTGGTATCACAGAGGTGACATTCAAAGAGCCAAAATAATGCAGCCTAAACCTCCAGATTCATTGGTACCTGAATTTTGGCATCTAGACTTTGGCATCTACCCACTAAATTCAGAAGATCAACTTGTTCTAGTTTGCCAGAATTAACCCTGTTTGAGAACTGAAAGCCTTGCATCCCAGGCGAACCTGCATGGCCAGCTAACTTCTATTCCTACTACAGACATTTTCCAGTGTTCTCTGTCACAGGTGGTAGTGTCAACTCGAACATGCAACAGAGTAGCTAACCCCCAACATTACAATAAAAAACCTACTGGGATAATTTCATTAAGACATTAGAGAATTTTCTCTTTTATCATAATTGACACAGCAGTGTAACACATTAATTTCAAATCAATACGTTTATTTATCAAATTACAAACTTAGGGCCAGGGATTTAGCTCAGTGGTTTCGCCGCCTGCTGCGCAAGCGCAAGGGCCAGAGTTTGATCCCCAGTACCAAAAAAAAAAAGTTACAAACTTAACTTCAGAAGCCATCACAAATTCACTTCTCAGAACCACTAACCAAGCCCCAAGTCACAAACGCTGGGTCTGCATCCCCATCTTGTACTCCTGGTCTCCTCTTTTCCTATCTCCTGGAACGTCTTCATCTCCAATACCGCCGAGCTGATGTCCAAGAACTGACTCTGACACCCTCAGGCCCTACATGTTCATATGCTCGACAGCACCGCGAGGAGAAAGCCGGTCACTGCACGCGCCTGCGCAATCCAGTCTGTCCGCGCTGAGCACCAATCCGACTCCAGCGAATTTAGAGAAGGCAGCACGTCAAGTGGGTTACCAGCACCGAGTTTGTGGCCTCGCTCTTGGATCCACATGTCACCATGTAGAGTTCTGAGAAGCTCAGCGGCCAAGAGGGGGATATCTGGGGTTGGGAGTATAGCTCAGTGCAACAGCACTTGCCTAGTGTGAAAGAGGCCCTAGGTTTGATAACACCAAAACATTTTTTTTTAATTTTTTAAAAAGTTAAATCAAACAACTTTATTGTAACTCAAAATTTCCAAGTGTTTTGAAATGCAAAGGTAGCTTAGGAATGTAATACAACTACGTATCAACTTCCTCATCTAAATAAATCAAATATTTCATCTAAGTCACTAGGTTCTAATGAAAAAAGAATCAAATAGCTGGGGATTTAGCTCCATGGTGCCACATCTACCTTACAAGTGTATGGTCCTGAGTTCGATCCCTGGCACCAAAAAAAAAAAAAAAAGAGTCAAATAAATTCTTGCCACCCGGGTGGTTCATTTTACTACATCACAGTATCAACAACGATTACAATTAATCTCAGCACTTGGGAGCTGAGGCAGGAGCACTGCTGTAAGTCTGAGGCCGGCCTGGGCTACATGAGTTCAAGGCCAGACTGAACTACACAGCAAGACCCTGTCTCAAAAAACAAAACAAAACAAAACAAAACAGATTACAATTGTCTGACATGTTTTATATGTTCTTTGGCCTATTCTGGTTTTCTATCTGTATATATAATTTATAAGATTTTTAGATTTCAAAAACTGAATCTGATGCTATAAAAAGGGGTGGAGGCAAAGGGGCGGGAAGAAAGGCATTAAAATGTGGTGTGCACCTGTACCAATTCCCTACAATGAATGTAATCATGCACTGCCAACATATACTAATAAAAGTCAAAAAATAAATGTTACAGCTTGTGTCTAGATGTCCCCCACAAGCCTCATGTAGTCAGTCATAGGTGGGGCTTTTCAGAGATGGCTGGATCTGGAGTACGTGGGTGCTGGGATCAAGGGAGGGTGATGACTAAATCAGTCCACTGACTGGTTTGGCACAGTTCTGGGTAGGATTAAGGGTGTGAGTGGTACGCCCACCCTCCGGCAGGTAGCCTGCATAAAATATAAGGGACAGAAAGAGGGCTGGGGTGCTCTCACCTGCCTGCCTACCATGGACTGTTTCTCCTCTGGGATGACCCCGTGCCATACCACACTGCCTTGGAGCCAGCTGACTAGGGCCTGAAATCTCTACAAACTGTGAGCCAAATAAATCTTTCCTCCTTTAACTTTAGGTGTCAGGTATTTTGACTCAGCAACGAGAAAAGTAACTAAGACAATAAATAAATACAGATCTAAGTATGAAAAAAAGCCCCAATGGTCTATTAAATAATGTGGGCAGTTTATCATGAGGAGGAGGAAAGATAGCCTTTATGAGAGGAATTTTCAGTGAGTGAATTCTTCCAAAACACTAAATCAACAGGGCTCCATTTTACAAGCTCTCCCAAAGAAATGGATACACTAAACACTTTTAAAGCAAAACTAAATGGACTGTTGTTCAATAGATTTTTCCAAAGGAGTACATGCAAGACTTAAATACATGTCTACAGAAACAGTACCAATAAAGAAAAAATGCTCTTTAATATGAAAGTTGGCAGACTTTGGGGCCCAGACAATCATCTGAGGAAACCTTAAGTCTCAAGTTAGACTACAGTCAATATACCTAGTATGTAAAATACTACACATAAAATAACTCACTTCTCAAATAATTGGAACACCTGCCTTCTACCCTATTGTCAGATCATTTAGATAACTACTTCCACTCTGAAAAAAAAGATACCATTACTAAACTAGAAAAAAGTAGCAGACAAACACAATTAGTAGTCAGAAAACCAAGACTAATTATTAACAAACTTTACAGTCAGCACTCCAGAGTTAAATATCCTAGTTTAAATATGAGTGAGAACAGGTATGAGTACCGCTTCTTGGGCAGCAGTGGTACAAATGATATAATGCTCTGCCATAACCCAAATACTTCACTTCCATTTGACCTGATGTTACTATTACAAGTTAGAATGACTGTTTCACTGACTAAAACGTGCATTACTGACCCAGCCATCTCATTTCATACAAATTATACATCTGTACTAATTTACCCTCAGGTTTACAAATATTTTTTTTTAAATGTATGTCTAAATGAGTACAGACATGAACATTAAAAACTTTAACAACAGAATGAATAAATTAGAACTTAGCTTTTCTCCTATTCTATGTTTAGTTTGGGACCACTTAAGAGACTGACTTTTGAGGATTTTTTAAAAGTGTGGTCCCCTTAAAATGCATAAATATTTCAAAAGATTTTGAGGAAAGCCTAAATTTTACAAGTAATACATACTGTACATAGATTATATTCTTAAATTTCCTAAATGAATCTAGATGATTAATTCTTCCTACTTCAAGGCAAAATACACACAGATTATATATATAAATTCACTTACACACATACAGGTCTCTCTCCCTTTTAATCAAAATGTACTAAAACTATAAAGTAGATCATATTTACCCACTATAAAAACCAAGGGTAAATTTTATTAGGAAATACAGTAAATCCTATTAAGAAATTCCATGAGGAAAAACTGTATACTCTTAGCTATCATGTAAAAAACAAAACAGCAATTTTCTTCCCAAGATATTTTTCTCCAATTTTTTTTTTTTGGACCGGAGATCAAACTCAGGACCTTGTGCTTTCGAGGCAGCCACCAGAACCACTAACCTAAATCCCCAGCACCTTTTTCTCCAAATATTAAAGATAATATTATAATAACCCAATTACATACATTTCAATTTAAAACTAAATTTTAAAAATAAAACTGAAGACATCAAAGTGTTAACTTGCGAAGTAATTTGAATTTCAAAATGTTGTAACATGGGCCAGGCATTTAGCTCGGTGGCACTGCATCTGCCTCACAAGCGCAAGGGTCCTGAGTTCAATCTGCAGTACCAAAAAAATAAATAAAATAAAATGCTGTAACACAACTTTAAAATATATACCATTTCACAAAATCAGCAGGAACCATTCATTTAACATTTTATACATGGCAGACTGCACATAACAATGCAATCACACTCAAAAAGTATGTACCTCTTTATTAAATATATAGCTGGAACCTGAGCTGTTAAAATACAAAGATAAAAATCCATGCATTTTTCACAAAAAACAGAAATGCTTCCCGATCTTGGTAACCCCTGTTTTACTGCAACACTACATAACAAATATGCACAGTTCACCTATTACATAGAATAAATTTAACACACAATATATGAAAACAAAGCCTCCACTCTCTCCAGCATTTGTGACTAGGAAGGACTCGAAGGCAGAGGGCAGCAGGAGAGAAGAGATCAAGATGTGAACACTAGAGTCAGCCAAATACTGTAAATGCCACAAAGATTACCTCATAAAATGCCCCTCCTCACTTGTGCATCCCTACTCCAGATGAAATGACAGCAACCTCTCCAGTCAGGAAGGACACGGAAGCACACATCTGCCACGAGGAGAGGCTGGAGGAAGCCTAGCTGCAGCTGCTCTTAGGCAGGGGACAGGGTGGTGGCCACACAGCAGGAGCGAGCAGCAGGACTGACAGCCGCCCCAGAGCCATCACCTGACCCTGCTGTCCAGTGCGTGTGGCTCCTCCAAACCATCCCAAAGCATCCCCTCCTACCAGCCCTCAGGGGACAAACTGTCTTCCAGGAATCCAGTCCCTGGGGCCGAAAAGGCTGGGGGCGGCTGCTCTAAGGCATCCACCGTAAGGACAAGTCAGGACGGAACTGGAAAGAGTTAGATCGTGATGTGATGTGTGTCTTCAGCACAGAGGCAATCTTTATTCAAATCTTGGTAATTAAAGCTGTATATTCTGTTACCTAGAAAAATTATCTGGAAAACCTTACATCCTGATGATGCTGGATGTAAGACTAGTGGATGGCTTCTATTCACTTCAGTAAACCCATCAGTTTTCTTTCCATGTGCATGCGTGTGAGACAGACAGAGAGAAAGAGACATTGGGGTTGACACTGGGTTGAACCCAGAGCCTTTGCATTAATTTAAATCCCCAGCCCTTCAGACAAGGTCTTGCTAAATTTTCCAAGTGAGGCTTGAACCTGCAATTCTCCTGCCTCAGCCTCCCACAGGGCTGGGATTATAGGTTTGCACTACCACACCTGGCCAAACCACTAGTTTTCTAATGCAGTTAAAAAGTTAGGGCTAGGGATTTAGCTCAGTGGTTCCACTGCCTGCCTCACAAGCGCAAGGACCCGAGTTCGATCCCCAGTACCAAAAAAAAAAAAGTTAATCTGCCACCTGCCTCACAAGCACAAGGTCCCGAGTTCCATCCCTAGTACCAACAAAAAAAAAGTTAATCTGAAAACAATCAAAACATCACTGTCTTAAAATGTATCATTATTGCTCCTTAAAAAAGAAATCCACGGGGCCGAGGATTTAGCTCAGTGGTTTTGCCGCCTGCTGCGCAAGCACAAGGACCGGAGTTCGGTCCCTGGTACCAAAAAAAAAAAAAAAAAGAAATCCACTAAGTTACAAAGATCATCAATACCACTGCTCTTGTTTTAGGTATACATCTCTCACAAAGGACACAACAAAAGACAAGCATGGCATACTTATATATTTTTTCAAAAGCTTATGTTTGAACCATGCCTTTTAGAAGTGATATAATGTTTTTAACCACTTCAAATAAAATAACATTTAAATTAAAAAGCAATTCTTATAATTCTGAGGTATGCTTGCTACAAAAAAATGTACCCTTTCTAACAGAAAACACATCACTAAAAATAACCTGGTTAGACTTAATACTGTTTTGTTTTACTTACAAGGATTTGTACAATAAAGGAAGCACACACAGGGTACCACAGTGATTTTAGAAAGGCCATGGAGGGCCAGGGATTTAGCTCAGTGGTTCTGCCACCTGCCTCACAAGTGCAAGGTCCTAAGTTCGATCCCTGGTACCAAAACAAAACAACAAAAGACAAAGACCATGGAGAATGGCTCATGTGAACCAATTTGCTGTTCTCCAAAAAGTAGGTTCTGCACTGCAGCAAGTTTGGGATCCCCTTTTTGCTTGAGAGGTTCAGGTTCACCACACACACTGACTATGGCAGACAAACACAGCTTATCCGGTCTAGTATTACACAAAATATTCGATGTCAAAACTGTTCTTCTTGTAGTTGTTGTAGTGTACCCATCGACATCCCAAGATAGTAAAAGTTCCACAGAATATAACTATGATCCGTAATACAAAGATATATATTTAGGTTGTCTTGGCATGTTTGTTTGTTCTTTCTTTCTTTCTTTCTTTCTTTCCTTCTTTCTTTCTCTCTTTGAGACAGGGTCTTGCTATATAGTGCAGGCTGGCCTTGAACTCATGATCCTCCTGCCTCAGCTTCGAGTTCTGGGATTATCTATGCACCACTCTGCCCAGCTTTAGCATCAATTTGAAGAAAACAGAGAAACAGAATAATTACTAAAGCCAAATATGAGGGGTGAGGTAAAAGACACTGCTGGTTGAATCTTGCTGGTGTTTTTTTTATAGGGTAAGAGGGGAAGGCAAAGCCCTAATCTTTAAAAACAAGGCCTGCTCATCATTCTGGCATGGCTGCCATGTGAGCGTGTGATAGGAAGAAGTGCGCCACGGCAGGGCACTGTCTCCCCACCTCAGTAGGCACACACTCAACACACAACCAGGGATGACACTGAATCAGGATTTCACTTCAAAAAGATACATAACTTCAACCAAGATAAGAATTAAATTATTGTTAGCCATTTTTAAGTCAAAAATCTTTCTCAATTTTAGCACCTGGTGCCTGCCATGGGAATATTTTGTATAGATCACTTCATAAATATTTGAGGAAGCTGTCACAGGCACACGTGGTCAAAATGAAGATTGTTCAATGGCAGGCAACTCAGACTCGGCACATCCATTCAGTTTACAGTGAATGACTACAGCATCAATTCAATTCAACAACATCAGGTCTAACAGATCAGATATTTTTGGGTAATAGATCTTTAAATATCAGTTACCATTATCACATAAATTACTTGAGAAACAAATCAGAACCAGGATAAAATAAGATGCACAGAGTACGGCCTTGGGGGAAGGATGGTTTACAAGATCATTACCCCAGTGTTCACACGCTCACGTTGTTAACTACAGGGTTCAGAGTTCATGTTAATTAAACAGAGTGAGCAGACAGAAGTCATATTCGCTTCTTGACACACAGGACTGTTTCACTTGCCTCTTGTACTCCTTCCAAGTAAGACAGAGAAACACAATAAAAATATCTGAATGAAACAGGTAGCAGAAAAGCTAGGAGAGATGTGGTAGACTGCAGATGGCCCCCAATTCTTCCCAAGCCTATAAGATGACTCCTGTGCAACATGACCATACCACATCAATCACTAAGAAGTAGACGCTATTTCTCTACCTCTTGAAGCCCAAGTTTGGCCATGTGACTTCCTTTGTCCAATGGGACATCAGCAAATACAACATAAGCAAAGGCTGTGCAGTTGGGCCGGCCTCTTTCTACTCTGGGGAATCCCCAAGCACCACCACATAGAAGAGTCTAGGCAACCCGCTGCATGAGCAGAGAACTATGGTCACAACCCTAGCTGACATGTACCCACTGCCAGCCAGGTAAGCAAGGTCTGTCGAACCGCTGGATAGAAGAATGAATCTACTCCATCAAAAAACCATCAGGACCAAGACAATACAAAACAAAAACCAATAGTATTGCTATATACAAGTAGTTAATTATCTGAAATATAAGTCAAGAAAGCAATCCCATTTTTAATAGCTACAAATTAATAAATAAACTATCAGGAACAAATTTAACCAAAAAGGTAAAAATCTTTACAATGAAAACTATAAAACATTGATTAAAGATACTGAAAAGGACTGAAAACATGGAAAGACATCCCATGTTCATAGAAAGAATACAATATGGCTAAAATGTCCATGCCCAAATGGATCTACAGATTCGATACAATCTCTATTAAATACCAATGATATTTTTCACAGAAATAGAAAAAGCACTGTTAAAATTTGTGTATAGGGCTGGGGATTTAGCTCAGTGGTTTTGCCACCTGCTGCACAAGCACAAGGACCTGTTTGATCCCCAGTACCAGAAAAAAAAAAAAAATTGTGTACAACCACAAAATAATCCAAATAGTCAAAGCAATACTAAGCAAAAAAGAACAAAGCATGAGACATTATACTACCTGACTTCAAAATACATTATTACAAAGCTGTCATAATCAAAACAATGTGTTAATGGCCTAAATAAATAAAGATATAGACCAATGCAACAGATAGTCTAAATATACACTTGACAGATCTATAGTCAAATGATTTTCAACATTTGTACTCTAGTACATATTGGGAAAAGGACAGTCTTTTTAATAAATACTGCTGGGAAAATTATACATCCATGTGCAGAAGAATGAAACTAGACTCCTATCTCTCACCAGTTACAAAAAAACAATTCAAAATGAATTGAAGACTTAAATATAACACTTTAAACTATGGGGGCCAGGGATTTAGCTCAGTGGTTCTGCTGCCTGCCTCGTAAGCGTAAGGACCCAAGTTCAATCCCTGGTACCAAAAAAAAAACTATGAAACTACTACAAGAAAACATACAGGGCCAGGAATTTAGCTCAGTGGCACCATGCCTGCCTTGCAAGCACAAGGTCCTGAGTTCAATCCCTGGTACCGCAAAAAAAAAGAAAACATACAGAAATGCTTCTGGACATTGTAATAGGCAAGGATTTTTTTGGACAAGACCACAAAAGCATGAGAAACAAAAGCAAAAATAGACGCACAAGATTATACAAAAGTAAAAAGCTTTTGAACAGTAAAGAAAACAAAACATACTGAAGATACAACCTACAGAATGAGAGAAAATACTTGTAAACTATCTATCTGATAAGAGGCTACTATCCAGAATATATAAGAAATTTGAAACAACTAAAAAGAAAAAGGAAATAATTTAACAATGGGCAATAAACTTACACCTTTCCCCAAAGAAGATACAAAAGTGGTCAACAGGTACATGAAAAACGTTCAATGTTACTAATCAGGAAATGCAAATCAAGACCACAATGAGATATCACCTCACTCCAGTAAGAATGGCTACTAATTCAAAAAGATAAAAAGTGACGGACGGTAAGGATTTATTAAAAAGGGAAACCTTACAAACCAGTGGTAGGACTATAAATTAGTACAGACATTACTGAAAAACAGTATAGAAGTTCCGCAAAAAGTTAAAAATAGAACTACCATATACTCCAGCAATTCCACTGCTGGGTAAATCCAAAGGACATGGAATCTGAATGTCAAAGCAACATGTGCCTTTATATAAAATGGTACGATACTTACAGATCTCTGATGGAACTCCTCCTGCACACATTAAATCATCTGTAGATTACTGTAATACCTAACATAATGTAAGTGCCACATAATTACTTGCTATGCCGGGCCGGGGAGTTAGCTCAGCGGTTTCGTCTCCTGCTGCGCAAGTGCAAGGACCCAAGTTCAATCCCCAGTACCAAAAAAAAAAAATACTTGTTATGCCATATTGCCTAAGGAATAACGACAAGAAACACTACATGCTCAGTACATACGCAGCCATCAAAGCCCAGCTACATTTTGGATTTGCAGTTGGCTAAATCCATGGATGTGGAACCCCCAGATACAGAGAGGGTAATTTTAAGTAACTTTCAGTTCTGTATGGATTTGATTGTATAATGCAACAAAAGTTAACAGAAATAGGTTACAAACCTTTTGAGTCCGTGTATATGTTTCTGTTATCAAACAAATTTTTATCAGATAGTGTGATACCATAGCACTAATCTCAGAGCCACAATATCAGAGAAATGATACAACAAATAAAAATAATGTGCACGAAGCTCCACATGGCTTTCTAAATTTTCAGGCAACCGGGACACTGATGAAGATGGAAAACAGGATTGTACAAGTGAGAAGATCTCCAAACCAAAGACCACAGACCAGGGATATTTTGTCAGTGTCTTTTGTGTATACGTATTTACATTTTATATAAATATCTCACATTAACATGTATTCAAAAATAAAACTAACCACACAAAAATAAGTATTTGTGAAAACTACTACAACAATATTACAGAGATACGTCCTACCAGCACAAAGATAACAGAAACTGGTACATAACATCTCATCTTTTAGATTCCACAGCATTTGGGTAAACTATTTTGTTTCCCCAGACTTTTTTACTTTTTTGCTTCTTGAGACAAGGTCTCACTGTGTAGCCAAGGCAGGCCTTGAACTCAAGCCAATCCTCCTGCCTCAGCCTCCCAAGTGCTGGGATTACAGGCAGTGGGTGCCATCACGATGGGCTTTCCCCTGACTTTAATTTTTACAAAAAAAAAAAAAAAAAGCGTCAGAAAGTTGGGCTATGGAAATGCATCTTCAGCACGGACTCGGACTGGCTCCACAGGCTGCTGGTGGTCAGGGCCTTCAGGTAGTCAGACATGCATTTACAGCACTGTGAGCGGCGGCGGCACACAACTGCTGCGCCTGCCATCACAAACAGCAGCCTGCACCTCGCAGTGCTTCTCTGTGGGTCTGAACTCTGAAGACCTATTTTAAAAGTTGAAACTAGGAGGCTGAAGCAGAAAGGTCACGACAAATGCAAGGACAGTCTGGACTAAATAGTGAGTTCAAGGGCAGTCTGAACTACACAAGGAACACCTGTCTCAAAAAACAAACAAAAAAGAAAGTTCAAACTAGCGGGTTATTTACGATATTCTCAGCTTCACTATTTATACAGGCTACAATATTAAACTACAAGAATATATAAAATACATATTATATATTTAACATTATTAGTTTATCTACTTTTTAAAATGCTGATTACACAGATCCCTATTCCCATTATCGTGACCTTCTCCAGTGTTGCTAACTGCACTTTTCATACTAAGATCAAACAAAACAAAGATCAGCTCATACCTTTCTCTACCAACTCTATTCTACTTTCTCTTTTCCCATGTTTCGTGATCTTCTGAATAGCGCTTTTTGGATTGCTTTTAACTAGATCAAAGGTTTTCATAAAATAAAAAGTAGAAAGCAGAATTACAGGACGGTTCCTGGATTATAAAATGTTTAAATATGAAGCTGACAGTTGTGCTTTCCCCACTCTGAGGAAGGACCAGGATCCCAGAGGGAGTCGGCGCTCAGCAGTGGCCGGAGCAGCCTGAGCGGCCCAGCAACCGCTACACTACCTGGCTCACCACCCACAACCTGCTGTCGTGCTGACAGCAAGGGGAACTACATTCCCATTTGGGCCCCTTCTCTCTTTCCCCAGGAATACTAACTCTCATTAGCTCAATTAATATTATCATCTCAGCCAATTCCTTTGGTGAACACAAATTAATGTATCAATATGCAGTCTGATCCATTTGATGCCAGGAAAATACTGCAGTTTCACTATATGATTCTAGAAACAGGAAGTCACAAATGGTCAGCTAGTCTCTACTAAATTTTACATAACCTAATTACTGACATTCCAAAATAATTAGCATGTGCGTGATTAATACCACAGATAAGGTTAACAAGGATGTTGGAAGAGAAATGAGATACAAAATATATTTTAATTTCTCAAATAAATGTTAATATAACAGTATAATAATTTCTATATATAATAATATGGTAAATATAATAATTTCTCAAATAAATGTTAAAATAATATTCTAAGAAGTTTTAAGAGCTTCCAAATTCACAAGAAGGATGATTAACAAAATGAAGTTTTCACCACCAGCTGCATAAGCACAAGGACCTGAGTTAGATCCCCAGTACAAAAAAAAAAAACAAAATGAAGTCTTTAAATATGGGGGAATAAATCTAACAAAACATTTGCAAGGCCTCTAGGCTTAAAACCAGAAAATATCATTGCTACAAAATAAACAGATAGGAGCCAGGGATTTAACTCAGTGACACCATGCCTGCCTCGCAAGTGCAAGGTCGTGAGTTCAATCCCCTGTGGCGCAAAAAAAAAAAAAAAAGAAAAGAAAAGAAACAGACAAAGGCAAATACCACAATTACAGACTACAAGATTCAATATGAAAAAGACATCAATGCTACCAAAACTTATCTATAGGTTCAGGGTAATACCAATCAATATCCCAGGAGATTTTTTTCTGTAGAGTTTGAGAAGCCAATTCTCAATTAATGGAAATGTAAAGAGCTGAAATCTTTAATAACAATAAAACTTATTCAGATACCAAGATTTATATTAAGATAAGCAGAGCAATGGAATCAGGGAACCCAGAAACAGATCCATACATATATGGTCAACTGATTTCTAATTAAGGCAAAAATGGCCAAGTGCGGTGATGCACAGCTGTGAGCCCAACACGTGCCAGGCTGAGGCAGGAGGGTCCCCATGAGTTCAAGGCCAGCCTGAGCTGCATAGTGAGACCCTGTCTCAAAAAAAAATCTAATGAAGATGAAAATGCAGTGAAGTGGGCAATGGGTGGATGTTTCTATAACTGACGCCAGGTCCTCTGGACACTTAGTATAGGAAAACATGATCCTTGATCTTTACCTCATACTATATACAGAAGTCAGTTCTGGAGGAACTATAGATTTAAACATGAAGAAGTTTCCAGGGAAAAAACTTCAAAGAATGTATCAATGCTTGGGGGCAGATCAAGATTTCTAAAAACAGAGCACAAAATACATTAACTATAAATGAAGAGAAAATTATAAATGAGATTATATATACATGTAATCTATTATCAAAAGCCATTATTAAGAGTAACAAGGCAAGACATCCAGTTAGAGGACATATTTGTAATATATTTAGCTGACAAAAAGATTCCTATCTATAACACATAAAGAAGTTACACTGAGGGCCAGGGATTTAGCTCAGTGGTGCTGCCGCCTGCCTCAAAAGCGCAAGGTCCCAAGTTCAATCCCTGGTAGCAAAAGAAAGAAGTTACAGTGAAAAAAAGGAACAAATTTTTAAAATAGGCAAAAGAGTAGACCAGATACTTTACAAAAGAAGATACTGAACCAGACGATAATTATATAAAAAGGTGGTTGACATCCTTAGTCATAAGAGGAAAATGGAATGACAGGGAGACACACAGTCACCAGAATGGCTACATGACAAAGATAAACACTACTAAGTGTGGCCAAAAATAACAGAGCAACGCTGCTGGGAATGTAACCTAGCATAACAACTTGGTGAAAGTGGCAATAAATTTATCAAAGTTGAGTATCTGCACAGCTTTTTGTCTTCAGCTTACATACTTAAACACATACATTCACCAAAACATGAGTATAAAAATATTCATAGCACACCTGTTGTGACCGCTCCATAGAGGAAACAACTTAAATGTCCTTTACAGTAAGCAAGGTAATTAAACTGTGAAATATTCATATAATGGAATACTATACAGTAATAAGAAAATGAACACTCCTACCCAGAAGATGGATGAATCTTACAAACACACTTCTGAGGGAAAGAGACCAGACAGAACAATTACATTACTATTTGATTCCATTAAACAGCAGTGGTGTTTGGAGTCAATAGAGGAATTACCCAGTGTTTACGTGCAAGAGTTGATCCATGAGCAGAGCAGTGCTAAAAGAGGTTTGGGAAGGGCTTCTGGCTACTAGTAACAACTAGATTTTAAAATCGTGGGTGTGTTCACCTTATGAAGATCCATCAAGCTAAATATGTGTAATTTGCACTTCTCTGTGTCCATTAGTACTTCAATAAAGGCTTAGTAAATAAAAATCAATTTTTAGAGGGACAACACAAATTAGGTTAAGAAAGACAGCATCTACTGGGAAGAATCAAGGGACTAGAAATAGAAATAAGCTGAATAAGTATGCTTTTTGTTTTTTTGGTTTTTCTTTTTTTGGTACCGGGGATCGAACTTGGGACCTTGTGCTTGCGAGGCAGGCAGTGGAACCACTGAGCTAAATCCCCAGTATGCTCCTTTTTCTTCTACTACTATCTTCTGCATCCTGTTCACTTCATAAAGTCAGTGCATAAGGTCAAGCAAACCCCACTGCCAGTGTGAAAAGAACAACTTCCTCAGTCTTCTGAGCTCTTAGAATAAAGAGGGGAAAGAAAAAAAATCAAGTAAAGTATGAGACCAATGTGGAGAAAATATCAAATACCAAATGAATGGTTCACTAGGTATTCTCCTCCACACCAGAAGATTAAGATCTAAAAGACCTTATAATAAAAGAATATTGACTCTGTACATTTAGGTTCCTGCCTTTAAATCTATAGCCAAAGAAGCAAAAGTAACCCTGACAGCTAACATGCTTACCTCACCAGGGTAGCAGATCCCACAGATAAGGGGCCAGAGCCATGACTGGTGCCACACAGGATGCACTTGCTTAAGAGTTTCCTCTGTGAGATAGACGGATGGTAGGTGGGTAGGTGGGTAGGTGGACAGGTGAGTGGGTGGGTAGATAGATGGATGGATAGATGGATGGATGGATGGATTGGCAGACATTTACCCAAGAAGCTTGTGACACTGGGGACACAACTGGGACTGAGAGAGAAAAGTCCCAGCATAAAACCTGGCATGGCAGATACAGAGTAAGTGACAAATTATTGTGGGGGACTTAGCAAGTAGAGGGACTTGAGCAAAGTCCCTGGCAAGTAGAGGGACTCAAAGTCCCTAGGCGTTAGAAAATTAATTTGTCACATGCTGCACCTGTTTCTTTACTGCTAAAATTAAACTGTAACAAAGATTGAAGGAGTTTTTGCAAACAGAACACTTAGCACACCCAGCACTCAATGCAGCCCCTACTATTCGGTGCCAGTCCTGGCTCTGCCACTGAACTCAGCTCTCCTCTCGGTGCAGGTACTGACCACTGGGAATGGACTTTGCTGGTAATGGATGCTCTCTAGCTCCCTCTGCACTATACAGAAATATTTAACTTCCAGTTCTCAAATGGGTCTCGCTAGAGAGTGACACCCCCCACACACTGAAACTGTAAACACTGCATATTTTCCAGACTCTGCCTGAGCACATGGCTGAGGTAGGGGTTGGTGCGTGTGGTTTAGACGGAGACTCTGTCCAGAATATTCATCAACTACAGGGACAGACTGAGAGGAAGGAAGGAGCCCTGGCGAGGAGGGGCTGCTCTGCTTGGCACCGCCGGCACCCGGAGCACACAGGCCCTCTCCGTGTGTCCATCAGCCCATCTGTGCACACACAGTGGCCGGGTAAACGTGCACCACGGCGCTCTGACACTTTCATGCCTTCCTCCTCCTAAACTAGAATGTTACCAATTATTACTGCTCCTAGAAAGCCAAAGAAGGTGAGAATGGGCCAATCACCTAGCCTAGCAGAACAGAATCGTGCGGCGGGGGACAACAGAACTGCTTTTCAGAAAGGCCCACAGTCACTTTCAAGAACCAGTGAACTCAGTTCTTCTCGCCTCCTGGATAATGTATGTTCTACACTGTAAAGAAGGGTAGGAAATAGAAAATTAGCCCAATATATGCACTAATTTTCTCACACAATTACACAGCAGGTGTACAAAATATATTTAACAGCTAACATTTATTCAGCAGGCTATGTGACAGACCCAGTACTAAGCACTTTGAAGGCACTATAAAGAAGACGATTTCAGTAAGAAAACTATTTTAAGAACTGAAGCCTGGTATGGTGGCGCACACCTGTAGTCTTAGCACTCAGGAGGCTGGTGCAGGAGGATTACCGTGAGTTCAAGGCCAGCCTGAGCTACATAGTGAGACCCTGTCTCAAAAACACAAACAAACCAAAAACCCTGAAAAATACATGCTTAAATTCATTTCATTAGGCCCGAGATAAATCTTTACTGGGAAAATACAAAAGAATCTTATTTCACTAATTATTTTAGGGGAAGAAAAAGGCAAGTACAAAGTGAGATTTAAACTCTGATGTTCACATCAAGAAAGAACTCTTGGCCCAGGGATTTAGCTCAGTAGTGCCACCGCCTGCCTCACAAGTGCAAATTCCCCAGTTCGATCCCCAGTACAAACAAAAAAAAGGAAGAACTCTTAAGACTCCCAAATGACTTCATTATATTCTTACCTGTTTATTTCAAGCCTTCAGCAAAACTAAGAACAGATGTCTAAAACATACAATTGAAAGTTACTTTTAAAAGCCTCTTACCTGAGCATGAAAATTGGACATAGTTGTTGTCTCTATGTCTTTCTTTCCCATTATCTCCATTTTCACAGGTGAATTGGGAAAGTTAAATGAAAAGTAGTCTAAAAAGTCAGGCAGGTAAGTGGCTGCCCCATGAACAATCCCCATCACATAGAAAGCTGCCGAGCTCTCGTTCTCGCTGAATACCAAGCCCACAAACTCCTCGGCAAACCTCTCCATCTCCACGGGAGACAGGTGGGACAGCTCGCTGCTGTAGGCGTGGACGACCGAGGCGCCCCCGTTGGGTTGGTGCTCGATGTGGATGAGCTGTCTGAACTCCAGCATGTCCAGCCTCCGGAGAGTTTTCTCAACTCGGGGTTCCTTCAAGGAGACAAACGGAAACTCGCTGTTCTCTGGAATTCTGGAGTCATAGTTCTTGGTGTCCGAGGTCTTGCCCGTGTAATCCTTCACGTTATCACTGAGGACGCCTTCGGCTGCTTCCTCTCCAATGTCAGACAGCAGTCCTGAGCAGATGGTCTGAATGGACTTGCTGTACATTTTCGGGCGCTTCCGTTTCTCATTCTCTTTGTGTTTCTTTTTCTTTTTCTTCTTTACCTTTTTAATTTGTAAGTCTTCTACATTTGTTTTTGGTTTCTCCTTCCCACCTGTTAGGAAAAAATTTTTTTGAAACATCATATTTTTTCATTAGTTTAAAAAAACCTAGGGCCAGGGATTTAGCTCAGGGGTTCCACTGCCTGCCTCGCAAGCCAAGGACCCAAGTTCAATCCCCGGTACCAAAAAAATTAAAAATTTAAAAATTAAAAAACCTATGCTTTAGGAATTGTTTTGTAATATATGTTTACTTCTGATACTTCTGAAAATTTACTCAGAATTAGTTTTCTATTCAGGCCTTAAACAGTATCAATAACTAAACAAAATCCAGTCAATTCTCTCTCTGCGCGCGCGCGCGCACACACACACACACACACACACACACACACACACACACACAGGAAGGCTGAGGACCAAGTTACACCTGATGGTGCAGGCTACCATTCTGACACACAGCAGATACTCAATCAGGGTTTACAAAAGCAATGAGATGAATGAATGTTTACATAGCAAGACCATGAAAGGGAAGTTTAATGTTACAAACTGTCACTCCTAAAAACTCATGGAAGAGATGAATCCATAGGTATGCAATGAAGAACAAAACCAATATCATGAAAAACAAAAGTAGAAATCCAGCCAGGAATGATGGTGCATGCCTATAATCACAGCACTCTTAGGAAGCTGAAGCAGGAAGATTTCAAGTTCTAGCCCAGTCTGGGGAACTCAGTGACTTAGCGAGATCTTGTCTCAAAATTTAAAATAAGCTAGATGTACTGGTGCACATCTGTCATTCCAGCATTCAGGAGGCTGAGGCAGAAGGATCACTGCAAGTGTGAGCCCAGCCTCAGCTACACAGTGAGCTCAGGGCCAGCCTGAAGCAAGACCCTGTCTCAAAAGCAAGACAAAACAAAACAAAAACGAAAAATGAAAAAGGGCTGGTAATAGAGTTCAGTGTGAAGGCCTTGGGTTCAATCCTTGGTATCACCAAAAGAAAAGAAAAAGAAAATCTGTCAACACTACATATGTTTGTAAAGTCATAAAAATCAAAATGTTAATTCTTTAAAGAGTCTACCTATACATAGTTGAGAAACATATTTGAATAAGCATACTTATATATAATATAATAGGGATATATAAATATTTATATCAATTCACAGTTATATCAAAATATTGGATTCAGATCAGTATCTTAAGAACAAAATTAAAAAATAAAGAATGGACTAACCAAAATGATAAATGACAGAGGTTCACACATGTATGCAAAATTCAAATAAATTAAGAAAAAAGATAACAGTTGAATAAAACATGGAATTGTAAAAAATTTAAAGAGCATAAGTATGATTAAAAGTGTTCCTAAATCATAAAATACATAAAATTGCATAAATTAAATTATGTAAATTTGCCAAAATACATAAAGCCTCATTTGAATAAAAATGCTTAATATCTTTCTATATTCATACCCAACACACTTTTTTTTAAAAGCTAAATTAGAAAATATCCAGCTGCAGAGCACATGATTTCTTTGAAATAAAATAGCAACACTTATTTCGACTCAGGGGCATGACCCAGAAACTACAAAATGCAAAGTAACAAGAAGTCAGGGAAGAGCTTCTTCCGCTGAGCATCCGACCTCCCCAGAGCTCAATGCCCACGGCCCACGGCCCACGGCCCACGGCCCACAGTCACACGCCGAGCACACGGGCAACACCAGGTGCAGAGGTCCTGGGCTGGGCCCCGGCTGGCCCCAGAGGCTCTGAGCGCGCCCCGCGACACAGCTTCCCCGTGCCCCGAGCGCTCCACAAACCACACGGTGCACGCCCGGCCACGCTCGCCTCCGGGTCTGCAGCATCGCTCAGTGCTGGGCAGAGGGCGTCCACGGACCAACCAAGGAGACCCTGGGCCAGGTCTTGGACTCTTCTCTGACGCTGTCACAGCGCAGCATTCCTGCGACTCCACTGCCACGGGCTCTGGGCAGTGTGTGCCGAGCCTCCTCGCACACTGCCCAGTGCACGGCTCTGTTCTGATTTTACGTTGTCTTCCACTCTAACAAACCATAGCTCTGAGTACAACCACAGGCTGAGTAATCACAGAACCTGAGAGCAGTCTTGGGGAGCCCGAGGGAACACAGCTGAGATGGAACTGAGGCACTAAGGGCTCACTAGACAGACGTCAAGAGCTTTACATAATCTCTCACCCAGCTCCTGTCTGTACATACGAAATGCATTAGATGCTTATGTACAAAAGGTCAGATACTTTAATAAGACCATCTAAATTTTTTTTTCTTTCTTTGGTACTGGGGATCGAACTCAGGACCTCACACTTGCCAGGCAGGCGCTGTGTTCTCCTAGGGTTGGAGCTTCCAATGAGTCAAGCTGTTGTCTACCTGGCCTTAGTCTTTGAGACCGGGGTCGCATGCTTCTCAGAGCTCTGAATTCAAAACAACTGCTGGGCCAGGTGTTAGATTATATAAAGAACTGGGGTTAAATAACATAGGAGACCTTGAGTTACTTATAGTGTTTCATGCCTATATTGCTATTTCCTGAACAATCCCCAGCCCATCCATCTGAATATTAATGCCCTTCTCTTATACTAAAAAGTACCTAAAGTACTGATTGCTCAAAATCTATAATTCTTTGAATAGAGCCTAATAAACCAGACCATTAAAAGACTATGTTAAATATTTATAACAGAATGAAGTTGCTAAGTAATCTGAACCCTAAAAATGTCAGATGTGACCACAGTGTACACGTACATGTACACATGCACATGCACGCACACACACGCAGAGCCTCACACAGAAACCACCCAGAGAGCCCCAGCCAAACTGAGAGCCAGGGAAGCAGAAGGGAGAGACGCAGACATAGTTGGCCAGCGGGTGGACTCAGAGAGACAGGAGCCACAGACAGTTTCCGAGACCAATCATGAAAAAAATCACCTTAAAAATCCAAACTCTGCTGAGACTAATTTCCACGGATACCATTAGGGTACTTTCTGTGTTAATAAAGTAACAAATAAAGGTTACCTAGAAAAACTAGACCTTACTTCGTATCTGACATAGGAAATAATACACAATTCCATTATCATATCTAGAAAACAAAGTAGTAATCAGTTTTCAATCTTTGGTCTCCAGGAGACTCCAGTTTTCACAGGGCACTGCTGTGATTTGCCTACCCATCACCGGCAGTCACCTTTGACCTCAGCTTATGTTAACCCCCATTCCACCTCTGCAGTGCAAGCTTCTCTGACAGGCTAAAATGGTAAAATTCACTCTCAAAAACCATACCACATATGTCTTTACAACATATTAAACCACATAAAAATGGAACACATATAGACATATGCTCAGATGGACCTTAGTATAAAAGGATGGAAACCACTAAATAATCTTACGTTTCAAATTTATCTGCTCCTTTAATCTATCTCTAAAAGCAAATAATCACATTTTCCAAGGATAACATTTTTTTTCTTAGTACCGGGGATCGCACTCGGAACCTTGCGCTTGCAAGGCAGGCAGCAGAACCACCGAGCTAAATCCCCGGCCCTCCAAGGATAACATTTAAAAATTTAAAACTTTTGCATTAAAAAATGTTTTAGCTTACACAGAGTTGTATACATATCTCTAGTCATCTAAAAAGTGACACAGCTTTTAGCAAAACCTTGAAGGAAATGAGATCAGTGTGGAACGTGGTCCGCATCTGTTTTTCATTCACAATCACGCACAAGGCCTGCTTGTCTTTCAGCCTGCGGTATCAGCATCATAGGAAGGAGAGGACACAGAAACGGCCAAGGCCACAGGGGCGCAGCAGAGAATGCAGTGCGCAAGTGGCCAACCTGCCACTCAGGAGCACAGGAGGAGAGGGTGCTGCCCCACCCCCACCCCGGGGAGGGGGCGGTCCACCTGGGTGGGCCACACAAATGGACGGAGTTTCTGCTGGATAATAACAACAGCTAACAGGCCTCGGGCTCACAGTGAGACCAAGGCACTGTTTTCCAAATGAATGGCCTTAGCTAGTGCACTAAAGGGAGGAGATAGATTTTCTTTTGCATCACAAAAGTTAATGGTTGGGGGCCTAGGATTCCTGCCTCACTAGCAAGCGCACAAGGACCTGAGTTCATCCCCCCACACACACACACCCTACCAAAAAAAAAAAAGTTAAAGGTTGGAACCTGTTTACAAGATTGACATTCACTTACACCTGGTACTTAGTGTAGTACACTCCGTTCCTATCCTCTTCACAACACTGCGGCAGCAGCTGCATTACCACTCAGCTCCACGGTGCAGCACCCACATCTCCCCCAAATTTTCCCATGGTCATCCTAGAAGTCACAAATCAATCTCCAAATCTCTCTCAATTTTTTTCCTTTATTATCACTATTTTCACATTAGCTCAGGTCAAAATACCTCCCAGGGCCCAGGGATTTAGCTCAGTGGTTCCAGCGCCTGCCGTGCAAGTACAAGGTCCTGAGTTCAATCCCCGATATGGGGGGGGGGGGGGGTTGTACACGTAACCTCCTAAATATTACTTCAAAGTCAAGAGTAATGCATATTCCAAGGAAATTTCAATTTTTAGGTTATTTTAATTTTACTTGCATGTACACAGTAATCTGTAGATTTACATAATTCTCCTTAATAACATTAGGAATCTAGCATTCAACTAAAAACATAAGCTTTTATAAAGTATTTCTAGAACACAGATTCCTTCTCAAGCAGAAATTTATACCACTGTAAACTCAAATGAGTAAGAAAACAGCTTTTGACTAAACCAGTTAAAAAAAAAACTAGTATTTGACTCAAACAACAGGATAAAGTTATGTAAACACTTTAAACATTAACCCTTTGAGGCCTATAGCACCAGTGAGGTTAGATTCTATTCCTGCCTCAAAGGGTGACAATCTAATTAGACAACACAGATAAGACACACTGGCAAAAGAAACAGAACAAAAGGATCAAGAGCATTAACTAAAAAGCCCCCAACTTAAGCTCTGACACACTTCCTCAAAGTGAAAGGACATTATAGAAAATTTTTAAATTTTTTTTCCAGTACTGGGGATTGACTTGAAGATCTCACACACACTTAGCAAGCCCGCTACCACTGAACTACATCCCCAGCCCACAGAAAACAGACAGAACACAGGGCCAGGGATGTAGCTCAGTGGTGCCGCCTGCATCACAAATGCAAGGTCCCGAGTTCGATCCCCCGTATCAAAAAATAGAACACAGAGCTCGTATAAAGTGCCACCAAAGAGCATCTGTAAATATGACAATCAATGAGGTGAAAATAATGTAAGTTAGCCACATGCCGTGCTATAGGCTTCCCCCCAGGTAGAGCTAAAGCCTTACCAACACACAAGTGCGATATGAAATTAATCAAGGCCAATGTGTTCTGATCAGCAACTGCCACCTGGATAGAACAGCCTTCTTCTTATCTTGTTATCTCAGTGAATGTAAGAATGTCCTTTCCATTCTTGTATAAATTCCAAAAAAGTTCTGATTTATTCATAGGATTTATATTTCTTTCTCTTTTTTTTGGTACTCAGGATTGAACTCGGGACCTTGTGCTTACAATGTAGGCACCAGAACCACTGAGCTAAATCCCCTGCTATATTTCATTTATTATCCAACTACCTATTCCCCAAATTCTTCTCTCCATCCACACACATGTAAAGAACAGTAACTGAATATAACTGTAACAACTGAGAAAAACAGGAGACAAAAAGACAATGTTCTTAATCATGCAAAACACATACAGGAAGAATACCCCCTTAGAATTAAACTCAGAGTAAAATGTTCCCTCTTAATTCCAGGCTATGAAATATTTGTAAGAAGAGTCCTCCCCTTTTTTGTAGCTCAGGTCGGCCTTGAACTCCCTATTAGCCCAAGCTGTCCCTGAACTCTCAGTGATCCTCCTCCCTCAGCCTCCCAGTGCTGGGATCACAGGTGTGCACCACCATGCCTGGCAGAAGATCAATTCTTATCCCACCTGTATCATGCTGAAAATGGCTTTAGTCTTACAGATTACCTAGACATAAACACACACTAATAATGAAAACAATTATTAACTAAGATAACCTATTTTAAAATAAGTTAAAGTTTAACCTTTAAACTTTCTAACTACTGGGCTGGGGATTTAGCTCAGTGGTTCCAGCGCCTGCCTCGCAAGCGCAAGGTCCCGAGTTCGATTCCCGTGCTAAAAAAAAAAAAAAAAACACTTTCTAACTATTGCAAACAAACATAGGGTACTATACACATCACTGTGCAGACTGGAATGCCCCAATAATACATTTGCTTTTCATTTCCTTACCATCAGTATTTATCCTCAGCAAAAGCCGGCACCTAGTAAACAAAAAATCACTGAATATGGACTTACTCTTCAGCAAAATCTTTACTTCTCCATTTTCTTTCTTGATCTCACTCATTACTTTATGCTTCTTTTTTTCTCTCTCTTTTTCTTTGTCTCTCTCTTTAATTTTGTCTTTGATTTTATCTGAAAGATGACAAAGAAAATATTTAAAATTATTAAGATCTTAATTTTTCTCCATGGACTATAGTTAAATTTCTGGAACTGCAATGCACAAAGGAATCAAAATGAGAAAAGAAATATGCCTTTTCTTTTTCCTCTCAGGTTTTGAGGAACATTTCTAAATTTCCACTGTTATTGAATATAGGAGAAATAATGTCAAAATTTATCATTGGACATTTCACGTTAATGACTACTTTCATATATTTCATGTCAACTAAAATATGACACTAAGTCCGAATCACTTAATTAATTGGCTACCTTCAGTTGAACAAGAACTATAGTGAGAAAGTGCTACTTTTGAAATTGGGCTTTACCTGTATCAGTAACATAACACTGGGAAAAATACTCAACACCAGTTGCTTCACCTTGTAAAATGATGGCTGATAACCTTCCTCCTAGGATTACTACAAGGAATAAGTAACAAAAGGCAAAGAATGACCCGGTAGAGAATGGGTAAATGTCAGTTCCCTCTCCTTTGCCCTTTGTAAGAATGTGACCAATGTCGTTGGCCAGTGAAATTGTGATATCAAACTATAGGGAGTAAGAACTCTGGGAGTCACTTATCTACATTATAAAAATTCACGGCCTGGGGATTTAGCTCAGTGGCACCGAGCCTGCCTTGCAAGCGCAAGGTCCTGAGTTCAATCCCCAGTACCAAAAATAAATAAATAAATAAGCTGTTGTTGTTACATTATAAAAATTCAAACTTGAGTGTATAAGTATATGGTATCATATCCTATTAACTAGTTTGTTCAATCAACTTCCTATGAATATAGCAAAGGACAAGATACGAAGCAGAATATAAGTTTAAAAAGTAACACAGTCCTTGCCTTCAAAAAGTTTATTATTGATTACAAAGGAGAATGGAAGCACACAAAAATTATAAAATATCCTGTAACACAATAGAGATTATGCAGTGTATATGCATAATCTCTTAAACACCACTCCTTTCTTTTCTATAAATATTACCTTAATCCAGGTCCTAATCACCTAATGATGAGACTACTTTTGATTGGCACTGTCCAACAGAAATAAAATGCCATATGTAAATTTACATTTTCTAATAACCACATTAAAGATGTGAAAAAAAACCGGGTTAAATTAATTTTAATAACATATTAACTTAACCGAATATATCCAAAATAACATCATTTAACATGGAACTGATATATTTAAATTTCTGAGATAGTAAATATTCTTTTTTTTTTTTTGGTACTGGGGATCGAACTCAGGACCTTGCATTTTCGAGGCAGGCGCAGGTACCACTGAGCTAAATCCCCAGCCCAGTTAACATTCTTTTTTCATGAGATTTCAAAGTCCAGTGGATATTTTTAAGTCATTAATTTTATCTGATAGAAAATGTCCAGATTTTTGCACTGGACACATACTAGTTTCAAACCTAAGGAAAAGGGTCTTGGAATATGCATTCTAGTATGATAGGACATTACATAGTTCAAGGAAAGACAAACTGAAGGTATGATATGTCATCTACAGAAACAAAACCAATGGCACAGCCATGCCAGGAGAGACCCTGACAGTGTGATCACCATCACCCACACTACACCCACTCCTTCTCAGCGGCACAACCCTCCCGGGTACCCACAACACAAAGGCATTCGGTGCAGCCCGACCCACATGACCTGGTACATTCCCACCCCAGAGCACACCTGCCTTTGCTCTTCCCCAAAGTCTGCTTCTTGTCAGAGCACATCCTCCTAGAAAACCAACCCTAAATGCCTCCATTAGGTTTCCTGCAATTATGTAATGTGGCACAGCTACAATAAAGTGAGAAGCCTATGTGCTCAGGACACGATGGAGCTTAAGCTCTGCCCCAGTGCAAACTGGCCCACTGTCACTTCTCCAGCTTCAGTGTAAAGCATAATTTATATGGAGATTAAACAGGAAGACTCACGTTGCTGCTACCCCACTCTAACGTACTCATCTTTACAAAAGCCACATCTAGATTTCTTCACAGGAAGGAATTACAGTGGAAAATAGCACTCTGACATCACTGTTTGTTTTAAATTGTTCCTAAAACACTGTGATTCCCCATCAGTATTTTTTTTTTTCATGACCAATAGTTTAAATAGTATTATCCTTCATGGCCTAATCTAAGGTATAGGAAAAAATTTCTAACTCACCTCATCATAATTCTTAGAATAAAAGCAGGAATTATTGCAGCAAAAGAACAGGAAATTGTATGAAAGGTTAAGCTTAACAAATGTAAGGGCAAGGGCCGGGGATTTAGCTCAGTGGTTCCGCTGCCTGCCTCACAAAGGCAAGGTCCTGAGTTTGATCCCTGGTACCAAAAAAAATAAAAAAATAAATAAATGTAAGGACTACAAGTTTTATGTGGAAATTTAAAAAGAAATCCACAAAGTGTGCAGAACAAAGAATAGACGGACAGATTACTGGAAGGAGAGAGTGTTCAGAAACAGATCCATTTGCCAGGTGTGGTGCCACTTGCCCGTAAACCGAGCACACAGGTGGCTGAGGATCGCCATGGGGTCAAGGCCAGCCTGGGCTACATAACAAGACCCTGTCCCAAGGAAAAAAAAGAAAATACAGAAAAGAAATAAACCCACCTTTGACCACAAGCAAAAATAACAAAATGAAGAAAACAATCCTTTCAACTAATAGCGCTGGAACAACTGGACACCCACATGTGAAAACACAAATCTAAACACAGGCCATACACCTTTCACAAAAACTAACTCCAAGTAAGTGACAGACCTAAATGTAAAATACAGAACTACAAAAATTCATAGAAGATCACACAAAAGAAAATCTAGATGATGCTGGTGTCTTAGTCACTTTTCTCATTGCTGAGACAAAGTATCCACACCCAAAGTTAAGCTCACAGTTTTGTAGAGGTTTCAGTCCATAAATAGCTGGCTCCAAGGCAAGGTGTCAGGGCAAGGGAGAAATGGTTCATGGTGGGGAGAAGGTAGCAGAGCAAGTAAGAGACCTTAGCAGCTTCTTTCTGTCCCTTTTATACTCTATCTAGGCCACCAGGATTAGGGCGTTGCCAAACCAGTCAGTGGACTGATTTAGTAGGACACACCCTCGATCCCAGCACCACATGCTCCAGATCCAGCCACCTCTGCAAAAGCCCCACCTGTGACCACATGAGGCTTTAGGGGGACACTAGACACAGCCATAACAGCTGGATTTGGCAATGGGTGACTTTCTGAATCCAGCACCAAAGGCACGATCAATGAAAGAAATTAGAAAGCTGGATTTCATTAAAATTCTGCAAAAGTGTCAAGAGAATGAAATGACAAGGAAAGGAGAAAATACCTGCAAAAGATGTATCTGATAAAGGGTATTATCCAAAATAGTTCTTAAAACTCACAAGAAAGGGCTGGGGATTTAGCTCAGTGGCACTGTGTCTGCCTGGCGAGTGCAAGGTCTTGAGTTCAATCCCCAGTACCGAAAGAAGTAAAACTCACAAGAAAACAACCCCAATTTAAGAATGAACCAGAGGGAGGGGAGGGGAGGAGAAGGAAAAGCACGAGCCGCAGAGCTTGAGAAAGACCTCGCCACAGAAGAGACACAGCAGCAGATCCACACGTGAGACTCTACGGCACACACGGCACTCTGCACACCTACTGCAGTGCCCAGACCAGCACACTGACAACATCAAAGTTTGGCAAGTATGGAGAACAAAGAAATTCTCATTCTTTGCTGATGAGAAAGCAAAATGCTACTCTGGAGACAGCTGGGTGGTTTCTTGCAAACCGAAATATACCCTTACATGATCCAGTAATCATACTATTTGGCACTCACCCAAAGGAGCTGAAAACATCCGCAAAAATCCATGCACAAAGACATTTACAACAGGTTTATTCATAAATGCCAAGGTGTGGAAGCAACCAAGATGCACTTCCATAGGTGAATGGATAAACTATAGTACAGCCAGACAATGGAATATTCTGCAGTGCTAAAAGGAAATGAGCTGGGAATGATGGCACATGCCTGTAATCTCAGCCCTCAGGAGGCTGAGGCAGAAGGATCGCTGCAAGTTCGAGGCCAGCCTAGACTACATAAGGAATTCAAGACCAGCCTGGACTACATAGCAAGACTCTGTCTCAAAAAAACAAACAAAAAGCAAACCAATAAATAAAGAGAAAGAAATGAGCTACAAAGACATGAAGAATTTAAATGCATAGAAGTGAAAGAAGCCTTCTGAAAAGACTGTGTACTCTATGACTCCAATCATACAACATTCTAGCAAAGGCAAAACCACACAGACAGTAGGAAAGCAGTGGCTGCCAGGTGTCAGGCGAGGAGAGGCTGAGCAGGTGGAGTCCTGAGGACTCTCAGGGCAGCAGATGTGCCCTGTGCACTCTGGCATGGCAGATACACATCAGCCCACATTTACTCAGACCCACACAATACGTGACACCGAGCAGACACCTGTATGAATTGGACTCCAGTGACTGTGTGCCGAGCACTTTTAACAGACGTTCCCTTCTGCCAGGCGTGCTGGGAATAGGGAATCTACAATGCAAGCACAGGGCAAAGGGTACACAGGTCTTCTGCTCAGTCTTGCTGGGAACCTGAAACTATGTCAAATGTGGCTCACTGGTAGGGCACTCATCCAGCATCTGCAAGGCCCTAGGTTGAATCCCTAGCACTGCAAATAAAATATAAAAAAGAAACAGGGAAGTAGAGAACCAGGATGGCAGGAGGGGGACAGAGCGAGATTGATCCATGATAGTCTGAACCTAAACAGGCAAAAGGAATACAACAATGGATGAGCCAGGGATTTAGCTCAGTGGTTCCGCCGCCTGCCTTGCAGGCACAAGGACCCAAGTTCGATCCCCACTACCAAAAGAAAAAAAAAAAAAAAAAGAATGGATGAAAGGAACCTGAGCAGTGAGCCAATTTGTAATACCAGCTATTCAGGGGCTGAGGTGGGAGGATCTAAGTTCACAGCTAGCCTGGGCCATTTAGCCAGACTGTTTCTCAAAATAAAAAGGGGCTGGAATGTCACTCAGCCTCAGGAGAGTTCATGGCTAGCACGTGCAAGGCCCTAAAGTCAATCCCCAATAGTGCCAAAAAATAAAGAATCAACAATGAGAAAGGATAGATGGCTAAGTCACTATCACGTGTCTCTGAAAAAAATTATAATAACTTTAAACAAGCTACAAATCAAATCTTCAAATATATGACCAATTTACAGTTGAGTAGTGTATGCCACACATGGCTCAACATGGTATGTATTATAATCAGCAAATATACTTCTATGGTACATTACATACGGGAGATAAAGGTGAATAATATTGCACAAAAGAATCTTACAATCAGATATCAGCTGATCTTTAGTATAACTATCCTTCTGGAAAACCAGCTATTAGTAACAAAATCATTTATTTCATCTGGTTATTATCTCATAATAAAATTCTGTAGTCTCATGATAAAGTAGGAATAAAATGTATGCGTGTCCACATATGCATGAGATAAACCACTCCAGTAAAAAATAAAACTTTAAAAAATAAAAATAAAAAATAATTAGAGGGGCCAGGGATTTAGCTCAGTGGTTTCACCGCCTGCTGCGCAAGCGCAAGGACCCAAGTTCAATCCCCGGTACCAAAAAAATAATAATAATGATTAGAGTGGTGCATGCCTGTAATTCTAGCACTCAGGAGGCTGAAGCAGGAGGATCACCACCAGTTCAAGGCCAGCCTGGACTAGTTAGTGAGTTCAAGGTCAGCCTCAGCTACATAGAAAGATCTTGTTTCAAAAAAACAAAAAATCGGACCAGGGATTTAGCTCAGTGGCGCCACCACCTGCCTTGCAATTGCAAAGTCCTGAGTTCGATTCCCAGTACCAAAAAAAGAATCTTAACACTGATCTACATCCCTGGCTTTTTTTTTTTTTTTTTGGTATCAGGGATTGAACTCAGGTCCTTGCGCTTTCGAGGCAGGAGGCAGAACCACTAAGCTAAATCCCCGGCAAAATTTTTTTTTTGGGGGGGGTACCAGGGATCGAACTTTGGACCTTGAGATTGTGAGGCAGGCAGCAGAACTACTGAGCTAAATCCCTGGCCCTCCCTGGCCTTTTTTTTGAGATAATGTCTCGCTAAGTCACTAAGACATTATCATCCCCTTGCCTCAGCCTCCTAGGGTGCTGGAATTATAAGAATGCACCATCACACCTGGCTTCTCATGACTTTAAAACATACTATACACTTGTTTTCTAAAATTAAAAAAAAAATGTAGTCATTTTGTTATGACAAAAATTTTAAGTCTCATTATCATTCTCACTGATGACCTCAAAAAATAGAGGGGAAAATGTGCTGTTCAAAGAAAAAATAAATAGCAGCTGCTCCTCAGTTCATTTTGTTCTGACTCATATTTAACCCTCAGCTGTCATTTATCACCTCAGGTAACAGAGGTGACAGCTGTCATCTCTAGCAGCCACCATGGGGCTCCTTCTCACTTGATCTTGGCCAAAAGGCCAAGAAGCACTGGGGGGCTCCCTTCACCCCTTCTCTGTCTGGACACAGCCATCTGCACACCTGCCCCCAGTTAGTTTCAAACCATCTGCTTCCGGGTCAGCATCTCCCACCAGGTGTGCTCCTTCAGGGAGGAAAAGGCTCCCTCCAGTAAATGCTGTTGAGGGAAACAGGCTCCACAATGGGCGCATCAATGACTCCCCTCCCTAGAGTGCTCTGGTCCACCCTTGTCAACCAAAGGAAAGACGAGCACACGCATGTATGTGTGCCTGTAAGTTTAACATCACGTAACAGAGGAGCTTGCAGAAATACTGTTGGTACAAAGCATAAGTTACACAAAAATACCTGTTCCACACTTAAGCTTTTAAAAGTAAACTACAGGGCAGTAGTTCTGCCACCTGCCTCACAAGCGCAAGGTCCAAAGTTTGATCCTCAGTGCCAAAAAAAAAAAAAGTAAACTACAGACCACCATAGTGATCCAGAGGATGAGGCCGAACAATCACAAGATCTAGGCCAGCCTGGGTGACTTAAAAAGGGCTGAGAGCCAGATGTGGTGGCACACACCTGTAATCTCAGCTTTGCAGGAGACTGAAGCAGGAGAATCACAAGTTCATATTCTGTCTGGGCAACCTGGCAAGATCTTGTCTCAAAATTTAGAAACTGGCTGAGTATATAGTTCACAATACATATATGCACTAGTACCATCCTTGGGGTTATGCCCTAGTACAAAAACAAAAAAACAAGGGTGCCTGGTTATGTAGTTCAGCATTCCCTGGGTCTAATCCATGCTACAGCCCCCGTACCCAGAAAAGAAAAAGTAAGCTACATGTAGAGAAAAAGATCTGAAAGGAGAAACACAAACATCAGGACTTACCCATGGAAAAAAAAGAAAAGGAACTTCTGGTTTTATTTCATACATTTTGAAATTATTTGAAACTTTTACAACAGGAAGATATTTACATACTGCATAGTAGTTGTACAATAGAGTTGGTAGTCTACATTTCCTTCAAAAGAGGAATAATTACTTTCAAGTATTTAATCACTCATGGCATATTAAGAGACACCAGGAAAACACTCCAAATTAAAACACTGAATATGTAATTATATACATAACACACCCCTCTACATGCATGAAAATCATCAGTTTCTGCAAAAGCCCTGTGTCATAAAACTCTTCAAATGCTGTCCTACTTCCTTTTACGTACATAATCTCCAGGCTCAGTCACAGTCAGCCAAGAGGAAAGTTAAAGAGCTGGGTGGGGTGGCACAGGCTGGCAGTTCCAGCTACTGTAGGAGTTAAACCAGGAAGATCATTTGGGTTCAGAAAGTCAAGACCAGCCTGGGCAACACAGCAAGACTCCATGGCAAAAAGTAAACCAAAAACCAGGCGGGATAGTGCATGATTATAATCCCAGAGGAAGCAGGAGATCACAAGTTTGAGTCCGGTCTGGGCAACTTAGGGACTTAGCAAGACCCTGCCTCACAATAACAAAAATAAAGAGGGCTACGGCTGTAGCTCAGATCAAAGGCCCTAGGTTCAATCCCTAGTACCAAGGAATGAAAAGAAATATGCATACACACATATATTATCAGGTTCAGTAGCTTTTAAGAAAATGATGGAAATCCTGTATTATACTCTGACTCATTAAACCACAGACTTCAGCATGAAGAAAGTTCTTTGAGAAGGTTCATTCCATTCTTCAGTGGAAATGTCGTAAGTCTACCCTGGAGGTCGGTAAGCGGGGTTGGCAGACACTGTCAGCCACAGTCCATGGTCAACGCAGAGCCTCAAGCAGGTTCCCACTGTCAGGGCGGCAGCCACAAGTCCTGCGCGCAATAATGACGCCATGAGGTCAGCCTGTGCCAGCACGGCCAGTGCCCCATCCCGTCCCACATCCCCCTGGGAAGAGATCGGAGAACAGGCAGGGAACAGAAGAAAAAGAAATGCACGGAATTTAAATGGGAAGGTAGAGTTGTGAAATGGTGAAGACATACGCAGAGAAGTGGAACACGTAGGACATGGGAAGGTCCAGTAAAAAGGAAGGAGGGCCGGGCCAACGGTGACCAGAGTGATTCACCCCAGCCCAGCAAGGATACGAAACCCAGTGGTTTCCCAGCCGGCCCCCCTTGGACCTCTCTCCACCCAGCACTGCGGACTGTTTGCCTCCCAACTTCTCTCCACTCCCAGTTCAGCAGTGGTGTCCTGACCTGGTCTCTGCTGCCTCACTCTCAGGGCCCTGTCACCCTGCACAATCTGTCTCAGGCAGGCTTCCCTCTACCTACACTTCCTATCTAACCATCTAACACATCCCAGTGGTAAACTGTAACCCCAGGCAAAAGAAACGCTAAAGTACATAATCTCCCAATCCAATCTCTCTGCCACACTCCGCACCTGCATCTTCATAAAATATACTTAACACCACAATTATCTTTTTCTTTTGGAGCCAAGGTCTGGCTAAGTTGCCCAGGCTGGCCTTGAACTTAAGGTCCCCCTGCCTCAGCCTCCTAAGTAGATTGGATTACAGACCCATACCCTACTTACATTTGGCTCAAAATTATCATCTAACATAAAAGAAGTTCAAGCTCTTCTTCAATTCCTTATTTATGTTCCTGGCACAACATCCTCCAACATTCAAATACAAAAACTCTCAGTAACTTTAAAACCTTCTTCTGTTTTCCCCTGACATTAAACCATGTGACCTGTTCAAGCATTTGCTGTTTAAGTATTTCCATCCTCCTTTCCTTTTCCATAATCACCACAATAATGAATATTCATTATCTTTTTTTTTGGTACCGGGGATCGAACTCAGGTCCTTGTGCTTGCAAGGCAGGCAGTGGAACCACTGAGCTAAATCCCCGGCCCAATATTCATTATCTTTTGAAAGGGGTCCCCCTATCTCTAGTTCTCCCTTCCTGGGATCCACTAATCGCAGAGTAGTCAAAACCTTTCCTTAACATACAAAGAAAGTGAGCAACACTAAGGAGTCTATTTCACATTACAGCTGGCTACCTCTTGACTTCAATCACAAGTTCTATAAAAACAAGAAACAGTCTGCTCTTTGCATTCCCACCTTACCTCCCCAGGGCCAAGCCCCAGTAGGCAATAAACAATCCATAGGAGAAAGAAGGAGAGAGGACAAATTAGAGAGAAATGATGTAAAATAAGAAAGTAGATGCTTTTATAAGACGCAGAAACAAACAGGATGTAGCGGAGGTACGACAAGAAGAGACATAACACTGGAGTGGGGAAGCTGCCAGAAAAGCCCCCACATGATTATTTTTCATAGGAAACAACTTAGAGATCTCATCTCTTCCCCTCATTTTACACAGGAAAGGGGTAAGGCCCCAAATGATTTTCCAGAGACAGAGACTGAAAGCATCAAAATGAGGACAACTAACCAGGATTCTAATTTAGAAATGAAAACCAAGAAATACACCAAAATGTCTATGAATCACGCACTTTACATACTCAGCTAGTATCAGACTCTAATGTTTAACCTGCAAACACAGGCTGTAGGCGTAGTGCAGTTGAACCCTCCCGCCCTCTGCCCCATGGGATTCTGTTACACAGTAAGAGGAGGAAGAACGCAGAAAAGGTTTCCAGAAGAAAAACCATCCCTTCTCGGTCAGGGATGGGGAGGTTGGACAGGCTTGAGGCTCCTTGCACTCTGGAGCTGTCTGCTCAGCCTCTGAGAAGTTCTCAAGGTGTGCATCCTCAGAGACATGGCTGAAACTGACCCTTTGCAGACCCTGAGAGGCAGATGTCTGCAGAGCCAGGCAGCTGGACGGGGGAGAAGCGACGGTTCTGCTGCTGTGGGGCAGTCAGGGCCACACTGGTCTGCAGATGGCTTCCTTCCTCATGTGCCTTCACTGTGTTCTGAGGGGTGTTTTAGGAGGGAGGGGTGTTTGCTTGTTTGTTTTGTTTTGTTTTTGTTCTGTTTCATGGTGGTGGTTCTAGGAAATGAATCAAAGGCCTTCAGAGGGCGCTACACCTCCAGGCAGCCCTTTTTAAATTTTTCATTCTGGGACAGGATCTTGCTAAATTGCTAAAATGCCCAGACTGGGCTCAAACACATCCTGCCTCAGACTCCCAGAGTGCTGGATCTTAGACACCATGCCTGGATGATTCTATTTCTTTATAAAGAGAAAAATGTAGCATAATGACTCATAATAGTAACAACATCCTATTTTTGTACAGTAATCCAAAAGTTTCTGCCTGAAGGTATTATGAGGAAATGGATTCAAATTGTATAAGACTTATTGCCTCTTACTATTCAAGAACAGGCAAGGGCCGAGGATTTAGCTCAGTGGTTCCACCGCCTGCCTCGAAAGCGCAAGGTCCCAAGTTCAATCCCCGGTACCAAAAAAAGAAAAAAAACAAACAGGCAAGTTGATTTGGCTTAAATATTCCATAACAAAATAAGCAACCCAAAAAGCAAGGAAATAAAATTTCAAAAGGAGAGTAGCTTCAGATGGCTTGGATTAAGAAACTAAATGTCATGGAAACAGCTCGGGACTGAAGTCAGACATTAAACTCAAGCTCCAGCCCTTCCAATAAGCAGTTGACACACAGTAAGGTACTCAGGCGAGCTTTGCCTCAGGATTTGTGTCTTCTACATTTCCGAGGGAGTAAGGGGACACGAGGAGATTGAAACTAGACCCTTCATACTTATTTACATCCTACCCCTTTTTTCCTTTCCTTTTCTTTTCTTTTTTTTTTTTGAGGCAGGGTCTCACTAAATTCTTAAATTGCCCAGGTTGGGCTCAAACTTGCAATATTCCTGCTTCAGCCTCCCAGGCTGCTGGATTACAGGTATGCATCACCACACCTGGATAAATTTTCTGAGGATTAAAGCCAGCATAGATACTCAATATCTAATTACAGGCACCTGACAAACACAGCTATTATAAGATATAAAGAGTAAATTTTTTTTTTTGGTACTGGGGATCGAACTCAGGACCTTGAGCTTTCAAGGCAGGCGTGGCACCACTGAGCTAAATCCCTGGCCCAACAGTAGAATTTTATTAGGAAAGTACCCAGCAACATATGTAGTGTGATTAGATAGTCAGAAGAACAAAGATACATAACAGGAAACTTAAAATACATGCACATGCACAGATATCTGAAAGCCAAGCCAGGCATAACAAGATGCAGTGGTCTGGGCTCCTTCTCTTGCTGCATGAAAACTTTCAGATCAGGTTTTCCTTACCAACATACCAGGAAAACTCTGCCTCTAAGGAAGGCATAAAATAACTTCTCCACTCTCCATATCCTGTAAAATTAAGACATGAAGCCAGGGATGTAGCTCGGTGGCACCTGCCTCACAAGCGCAAGGTCCTGAGTTTGATCCCTGGTACCAAATTTTAAAAATAAAAAAATAAAATAATTAAGGTATGAAGTAGTAAGGCCTTGTATATGGTATCTAGATTACAGATTTAATAACTGTCACTGAATCTTAAAGCTGTTATACCAATTGTGACTTTCACATACAATCTGGAGCATTGTAGATCTGCAGATCCATCTTATACACTTATGTATAGTAACGACCTGTGCTGTATAACGCAAACAATTACTCATGTAATTCTTTAAGCTAGTGATGCCAAGAGTGGGCATTCGTTCCTGGAGGAGGAGCCACAAATCAGGTAATTGATAACAGCAATCTGAACAAAGGCTACAGAAAAGACCTGGTGGAAGGAAGAAAGATATGAAAGACAGTGGCCAGAAGTGACAAGCTTTGACTACAGGCTGGATGAGAAGGGCAGAAGCCTGGATTCAAGCCTGACCCACGAGACATATGATAACACTGAGATGCGAACACACACAGCGAGACAAATTTGAGGAAGAAGACTCAGAGTTTTGAATATATTAATTTTACAGTTCTATGGAACATCTAATAGGGCTGTGTCAAGGAGACAGTTAAATTCTAGACTAACCTATGATTTCAGAAGTGCTAGCAATGGACACTAGAAACAAAACAATTCCCAAAGAGGGAGAAAGGACAAAGGGCCCCAAAGTAAGCCAAATGCTGAATTAGTAGCAGCAGAGATTAAAAAAAGGGGGAGTGGGTATTAAACTGTTAGGCCAGTTAGGAGTTCATGCTTAATCTTTGCTTCTTAGAGAGCTTTCAAAGCCATGAACTGTTAACATGGTTAGCTGAGGACTAAGAAAGGATCTGAGATTACTCATCCTCAAAGAAGTAACTGCTGCAGTTATGCTGCTGTACAGAATGTGAGCAGGGTCCCTGCCACACAACGCATACCTGGGCGCATACACATTAACTGAACAGAATCCTCTTCAACTGGCAAAAGGAGACGAAAGTGGCAGGCTCTGGACAGCCACCCCATCCAGCCAGCTGCCCAATTCGGCACAAAAGCATCAGTCGCAGCCAGATGGTTCTGTTCCAGGGCACACGCACAGGCCCACTGCTGGCTCCGGACCCTCACACGCCGCACCCCACCTCCAAACGTGCCTCTCTCCCTATCTCTGTTCATCAGAACGCCTCTTCCTCCAAGTCAGCTCACTTACTGGCAAATACCCTCACCCATCAGGCATGGTTCTGGGGGAAGGAAATTTAGGATCAAAATTAGTGCAGTCTGCACAGGAGATAGTTTAGAGCTGGGATCTGAAGTCAGACTATCAAAGCTCTGGAACAAGATTTGCTACTTATTTTCTGTTTACATTTATAAAGAGCTAATATCTAATGAAACTGTAAAGGAGTCATGAAAATTATATAAAACTACATATAAAGTGCTGAGAACGGCTCTCTAAGTGTTAGCTATGGTTATCATTAGTGCTTCTGTCCCCAAGTGGCTCATATCCTACCTCCAGTCACAACCAAGACTCAGAGTGCTTGAGAGACTACTAATTCGGATATCTCGCTGTTATTCACGTAAGAAAAATGAGTCATGGCAAATATTTATGAGCTTTAAGTTATAAAATGTATCAATGACTGCTCATGAAACAACCTAGGACATCCCAGATTCCAGCTTTTCAGAATATTCCTTCACATAACAAACCAATACAAGTGGCTCTAACCCATACTATAGCTACACTTGGGTCCTTGCGCTTTCGAGGCAGGCAGCGGAACCACTGAGCTAAACCCCCGGCCTTACAATCCAATTTTGAAATGGGCAAATGATCTGAATGCAAACTTCTCAAAGAAGAAATACAAGTGATCAGTAACTACAGGAAAACTGCTCAATATCATCAGCCATCAGGGAAATGCAAATCACACTACAATGAAGCCCAGTGTAAGGCAGGAGGATCACAAGTACACACCAGCTCAGCCTAGTAGCACGACCATTATCAATAAGCCTGGAGGCACCAGGTTAAATAAAATACGTCAGACACAGAAAGACAAACACTCGTGATCTGTAATATGTGGAAGGTGTAAAAAGTCAACCTAAATGCTGAATCGTGATTACTAGAGGCTGGGAAGGGAGGAGATACAGGGAGGTTGGATAACAGGTACCAAAACATGGTTCCATGGAAGGAGTAAATCCTGGTATGCTTAGCATGTTGTGAGTGAGTAACCCACTAATGCATAAGACCCTGGATTCAACCTCCAGCACAGAAAAAAAGAGATTCATCTATTATATGTTACATGAAGATCAAGGGGTACAGAGCTTAAAGGCTCCAAACATAAATAAATATCATGATTTGATCAGTGCATGCTGTATTCATGTGCTGAAATATCACAGTGGCACCCATTAAGTACACTTAACACATGTTAATCAGATCAACACAATTTGGGGGCTGGGATGTTGTAGCTCAGTGATACAGAATATGCTAGCACGCAGGAGGCCCTGGGTTCCATTCCCAATACCCCCACACACACACCTACAATATATATATATATAATATTTATAATATACATTACATATATCTAAAACTTTTATATTATATACTATGCATGATTGTGTATATTATATATTATATATTGTACATTATATTAGTGGCATGCGCCAGAACCACTGAGCTAAATCCCTGGCCCTCAATTGGTTTTTTGGGTTTTTTGTTTTTTTTAATTTTCAGCAAACCTTTGTTTTTTTGGTCCTGGGGATCAAACTCATCAGGACTTAGCGCTTGCAAGGCAGGCGGTGAAACCACTAAGTCAAGTCCCCGGGCCCCCCCCCCCTTTTTTTGACTGTGGAATTTTCCGGTGGATTTATTGTACAGACTATGTACATTCTAGAAGGTTCTTTTAGTGCTACACTGTTGTACTTTTTGTCCCAGAAATTTGAGGGCGTGCAAATTCCACAAAGTCATCAATGAGAACAGGCCATGCTCCTTCTTCGTCATAATTAGACATGTCATCTGCAATCACTGCACTGAAGTCTAAAAGAAGACTCCAAGTATCTCTTGGTATTGATCATTTATGATGTTCCAACAAAAATTTATTCCATAAGTCTAAGAATTTAAATCTTCCATTAACCACTAAGTTCCAGTAGGCAATGGCCATTTCTAGATCTAATCCTTTTTGTCCTGGATTCTTTGCAAAGTTAAAAGTAAACTGGTAAAAATCCTTAAATCGTCCTGGTTCTTTCAATTCTTGTTCCATCTTGGGTATTTGAGCCTTTAGCTTTGCTATGCTGTCACATCCTAATTCTGTCATGTCGTCCATGAACTCCTGCCTGGAGAACTCACACTGTGTTGCTGCTCTGAACTTCCATGCAACGATCAAAACACTAATGCTGGCTGGATCAAGTGCCAGGTCATCACAGAATTGCTGTATACCATCTATTCCAATTTTATTTTCATCTTGAGGATCTTTCTATCTATTGTATAGTTGTTCTAACTTCTTCCTGTCCAATGATCCTTTTACACTCTCTCGTATGTACAGTTCAGGATTTTGGAAAAAATTATCTGTTGCAACATCTAACTTCCAGTCATTTTGAGAAAGACAACTTAGTCCAGTTTTTTCACTAGATTGTGTGAAGATCATAAACTGTCGAACTTTATCCTTCTGCCATGACTTCAACTTGTTCATGTTGGTGTCCTCCAGGCCTCGCCCCTCCTCCTCCCGCTCCGCAGCAGCGAAGGGACGGCGTCGCGGCGTGGGCAGCAGCGGCTCCTCTCACGGGCTCGCCGGGCTCCCACTCACGCGCAGTGCAGGCGCCCCCCACCCCCACCCCCGCGCAGCCCGAGGAGGCTGCCCCAGGCCTTGGGAGGCGGAGGGGGAGGGACAGGGACGGGCGGCAGGCTCGGGGCTCCCCCCTCCCCGCGGCCCCTTATTTTTTTAATCTTCAGATAAGGTCTCAAAAAATTGCCTTGGCTGGGCTCAAACTTGCAGTCCTCCTACCTTAGCCGCCCAGAATGCTGGGACCGCAGGTGTGCAGCACCAACCTGGCCAAAAATTAACTTCTTCATGAAAAATTATTGTATCTTTTTTTCTTCAGACTGATTACTGAGTGTAAGGTAAGGGTCATAAAATAGATACTAAAACAAAACCTACCCTGGTATTACTTAGCTTAATGGAAATCTATATAGATTTATATTAGTTAATAGAGTTCACCGTAGAATAGAAATTATAGGGCCAGGGATTTAGCCCAGTGGTTCTGCCGCCTGCCTCACAAGCGCAAGGTACAGAGTTCAATCCCCGGTACCAAAAAAAAAAAGAATAGAGATTATAATTTCAAATTATAGGCAGGGGATTTAACTCAGTGGTTCCATCGCCTGCCTCGCAAGCGCAAGATCCCGAGTTCAGTCCCCGGTACAAAAAAATCAAATAAAAAATCAAATTATATATAATATTTAACCTACTATATTAGTATATATTTGCTATTTCAAAATCAGTAGGGACTTTTCATTTTGGGCCCATGTTACCAATATTGTAATATATTACCAATTATAACTATACAATTAATCGTTAAATACAAACATTCTTCCAGTAGCTTTCCAAACCTCAACTAAGGGAAATTAGAAATGCAAACAAAGTGTTTTATCATTAAAGTTCTGAACAGCCATGCATTCTGGCACAAATGAATGAATGACTGGAGATGTAGCTCAGTGTGAAGGCCCTGGATTCAGTCCCTACCCCTCCCCTAGAAACAATTCTGCATACCTATAAACTCACAGTATTTACTTTTGTACCCTAAATCAAAAGAGATGATCAAGGCCTGGGATTTAGTTCAGTGGTTCTGCTGCCTGCCTCGCAAGGGCAAAGCCCCAAGTTTGAAATCCGGTACCAAAAAACCCCGAGATGATCAATTCCCTCACCCCAAGGCATTTGCACTGCACTACATCCCCATCCTCTTTTTATTTCATGAAGTTACCTAGGCTGGGCTTGAACTTGCAGTCCTCCTGCTTCAGCCTCCCAAAATGCTGTGATTGCAGGTGTACACCATTTACAGACTGTCAAATTTTATTCTGGATCCAAGAGTAGCAATTTATTCTGCTCCCCAAAACTGGGTGTTCTACTGCCTATTCCCCCAAAATAAGTCTTTGTAGATTCAGAAATAATTTTAAATATACCAATAAAATGCGCTGGGGTCATCAACTGATGCAAAGGCCAACTGAGAAAGTAGATACTCAGGAAACATCAACCCACAGATTACTAGCCAAACGCAAACAGGAAAATGAGCCTTACAACAAAGACCTAGTAGTCACTTTAACCAAGTGATCAAATTTAGCATCATTAATAATGCGACAACCTGAATATCATATGCCTCCCAAGGAGATACAATATGAAACACAAAATAAGGGACTTAGGAAACATTTTACCCGAACTGTTCAGTTTGAATTTAATCAAGTCTTTATACTTAACTTTCAGTTTACAAGAAATACAAAGGATAAAGAAAAATATTATAATGAAACAATTATTTTTAAATTACAAATATAGCAAAACCTGTAATAAGCAGATATACTGAACGAGTTTCTTCAAAACATCAATGTCAAGGCCAGGTGTAGTAGCACATCCGTGTAATCCCAGCTATTCGGGAGGCTGAAGCAGGAGGACTGCAAATTCAAAGACAGCCTGGGCAACTTAGCAAGATCCTATACCAAAATAAAAAAAAGAGCTGGGGATGTACCTCAGTGCTCCCTGAGTTCAATCGCCAGTACCAAAAAAAAAAAGGTCAATGTCATATAAAAAACTACAGATATTTCTAGATTGAAATAGTGTGTTTGGGAAACAAATGGAGAATTGGAAGAATGTGTTTACAGCCTGGCTATATGATTAAATTTTTAAGTGGTTTAATGTTATTCTGGTTATGTAAGAAGATGCCCTTATGTTGGGGTAATGATGACTGAAATATCTAAGAATGAAGTGTTATAAAGTCTACAATTTACTTTCAAATGATTCAGTGCATAAATATGATAAAGTATTAAAAGTAGTGAATGTAGGAAGGAAATCTATACAGGATCATTGCATTATTCTTTCAACTTTTCTATGTGCCTTAAAATTTAATAGAAAGTTACAAAAAAAGTACCTTGCAAATTGTTTGAAAGTTTATCTTCACTTTCTTTTTCCAGTTTATTAGTCTAAAGTGGAAAAGTTAAGTTAGTCTCAGAACCTGGCAGAGATGGAGTTGACCCAAATTCTTTACACTTTAGCCTTGGACCTCTGAGGAAGCTACAACAAACTTAAAAGAGTTTTAATCTAAAAATATTGCAATAGGGGCCAGGGATTTAACTAACTCAGGGGTTCTGCTGAGTGCCTCGCAAGCACAAGATCCCAAGTTCGATCCCCAGTACTGGGGAAAAATAAATAAAAAATAAAAATACTGCGATAATAACATGGCACATGGTAATCACTCAAGTGCCTTCTCCTCTCCACGTCCAGTACTGTATTTCCTAGGCTAGTGCGGCTGAATGTACACTGACTTCAAAAGCACCTGCCTTGACCTGTTATGGGCTGGCTTATGGGTTTCTTTTGGTGCTTACTTAGGTTACTTTTTCAATATTAAATGGGCACTATTGGTGGGAACATAAAATGGTGTCACCACGATGGAAGATAGCTATAAGAAACTGTAAGGCAGTTCCTCAACAAATTAAATCTGGTGGGCTGGGGATTTAGCTCAGTGGTTTTGTCACCTGCTGCGCAAGCACAAGGACCCAAGTTTGGAGTTTGACACCTGGTACCCAAAAAAAAAAACACGAACAAATTAAAACTGGAGGGCCGGGAATTTAGCTCAGTGGCACTGCGCCTGCCTCACAAGCACAAGGTCCTGAGTTAGATCCCCATACCAATAAATAAATAAATACATAATCAAAACAAAACTGGAACTAGCATCTGGGCACAGGTCCAGAATGTAAGTGAGAGCTCAGTCGTCAGCCCCTATCCTCCCAGCAGCACTCTTCACAACAGCCAAAGGGAGAAGCAATCTGGTGGCCACCAAGGAATGAATGAAGAAAACGCAGTCTGTACATACAATGCAGCACTATTCAGTTTTCAAAAAGGAAAGTCCACGGGCTGCGGGTGTAGCTCACTGGAAGAGCAGTGTGCGTGAGGCCCCAGGGTTCAATTCCCAGTATCCCCACCAACCGCAAAAAGAGAATCGTGACTCATAATACAGCACGCTGAACCTCAAATACTATTGTGCTAAGTGGAACAGGCCAGTCAGAAAAGGACAAACACTTTATGGCTCCACTCTTATCGCACAGGAGAGTGGAGAGCAGTCGAGCACGGGGGAGGGAGGGTGGGGCGTTCCTCTTTCATGAGCACAGATTTCAGTTGGGGAAGCAGAGAAGTTGTGCGGTGGATGTGGGATGCTCCTCAACAGCGTGCCTGTCCTGAGTGCCACACACTGGGCATTTAAAACAGCGTAAACGGTGGGCTTTCTGTGTGAGAGCAAACTCTGCCCGTCCCCCTGACCGAGCAGAGGGGATGCAGACAGCTGGGCCATCAGTCCCGGAAGCTCAGGGCGCAGGCTGCCCCCCAGCGTGGACAAATGTCATTCAGGACAGGCGTCCCTCAGTGAGGGGCTGCCCTGGCCACAACTGGCAGCCCGCTCCGCTGCCCTCAGATGCATACACCTGGCTTCTCAGGCCTGCAGTTCTGACCAGGGAGAGCAGCTTTCCTGAGCAGACAGCAGGTGGCACAGCTGCGGCTCCACTTTGGGAAGCAACCCTGCTGACTCTCCGAGGGGTCTGAAACTATTCTACTCGGTCACCTTCTCTGAAGAGCACTGATGCATTCTGTTGGGCGTATGTTACTGTAATTATTTTTATGTTACTGTAATTTTAAAGACAGTTTTTTAAAAAGTTAACCTCGCCTGGCATGCCAGTGAGCCCAGCTCAAGGGCATCCGCAGAGCAAAGGGAGAAGCAAAACTTGGGTGAAAATAGGGAGACCAGGTGAGAACTCACAGGGAGAGGTGGGATGGCCGTGCTGAGCAAGGTCAGACCCTGCAAAGTCCCATGTTCCGTGAAGCCTCACAGAAACGAGACCACAAGGGGGTCCTAATCCTACAGGACCAGCATCTGGTAAGAGGAAGAGAGAGCAAGCTCCACAAGCAGGTGCCCAGGAAAGGCCTTGAGACCTGGGCCAGGCCAGGCCCTGCACTGGGAGAAGATACAGTTCTGCTGCTCAGGCACCTCGATTTATAGGGTTTTGTTACAGCAGCTGGACTGAGGCAGTCCTCCCTCCATTCCCCTCCTACACAGACAGAAAATTGACACTTTATCCGAAGAAACTGAAAGCTTTCTTACCACCACCCACGGAAAAGAACTGCAGCTAAAAACAGGCGAGTGGTCCCTCAGCCACCAGCCCCCTCAGGCAGGCCCATGAGGTTTCGTCAGTTCTGATAACTTTCTCCTAACTACAGGAAAACTGGCAAAAGCACAGATCTAGAGAGAGCCTCAACTAAGAGGAAACCAAAACAAACAGAAATAAAGTTAGCAGAACCAAAAACAAAATACGGAAAATAGAACATTTCAAAGAAACTGTAATTAACATCCATCCTTCAAAAGATAGATGTGGAACCCATGAAAAATGGACAAAGTACTGAAATGAAGGAAAACACAAGAGCTCCTTAAAAAAAAATTAAGCTGAAATTCTCAAATCCAAGGAAAAGACTGAAATTTCCCAGATAGTAGAGCAGACAACTTGTTAAAACAAGATCAGACTTCTCCACATCAACACTGAAAGCCAGGTGGTACTGGAACGCCACACTCGGATGAGTGAGGAAAGCAGTTTCCAATATGGAACTCTCTCAACAGCTGTGAAGTCAAAGGTGAGGGTAAAACTAAAATCAAAATGTGCCCTGTCTCGGCCCACTTCACAGTGCTACTAGCAGAGAAAACCGCATGAGGGACTAAACCAAAAGGAAGCCGGGGCACCCAGAGAAAGGAATTCAACAGAAGTGAAATTTCCAGACCATCAGTTGGCTAGGGAAAGTCCCAAGGTGACAGCTGTGGAGCAGCCTAAGCTTATCTGACAGCTAAGCTTATCTGACAGATCTGCCCAGGCAGAAAATTGTACCAAGGAGCATTTTATGGAGCTGCTCGAGGGCACAGAGAGACTGCCGAGAGAAGTAGGCAGATGAAACACGGAGGTGTGAGATCCAAAGCGAACACAAAAACCTGACATCATAGTCAGCTATTTCTTCAGCAGCGACAAATGCTGGGCCAGATAATGAAAACTGAATTTGACCTAAAACTGTGAACATTATAAAGATGGAGGAAAACGAAGCTAACAAATCCCCAAGCAGCCATTCCTTCAAAATCACTGACGTTTACATATCTCAAATTATTCAGCCCTAAGAAAAGCTTCTATTTTCATTAAGTCCTGTAACTATACTTTCAAGGGAAAAACTCAGTAAAATGGTCTAAGTTTGGTCTTGGAATACTTATTGGGGAAGGAAAAAATAAGTTACTAAGTCCAAAGCAAAACACTACAAAAATTAAAAGATCTAATCAAATTATATTGGTTACTGAAACCACTGGAGGTGCCTAACATCGGATATGTTCAGTTGTTCATCATAAAATAATTCTAAATGTGGGATACTTTCGATGCAGGTCCATTTTCACTTTCTACATTTTTCAACTTAACAATGACCTCTATGGGTATTTCCTGGTTTTAGAATTCTAAAATGTTCTGCACTTCTTCTTTTCATAAAAAGCAAACTATCTTTTACTTGATGCCTCAGACTATCACACAAGTCAGCTGCAGTGCTAAGCTCCCTCGCCTGCTCCCTCCCAGTGGAGATTTCAGGTGGAGACATCAGCCCCATACTTAATCATCCTAGACTGCTGCAATTCTATAATTCTCTCACTCATCCTTCCTAGCTCTCAAATTTACTGTCAATGACCCTTCCTCCATCAGGATTTACCCATCTTTTAATTTGTTATAAAGTCAAAAAAAATAATAATCATGCTTCAGACTCAACATTTACAAAATGCCCTGCCTAGTGGCCTTTTATGTACACGTTTCATCAAATCGGAATATTTTCTGTTAGAATGATAGCCAAAGTAAAAATAAAGCAGTTCTGACTAAGGACTTTTAAAAATGCTAGATAAATAAATATAGGAGTTTAACTGTTTAATGAAATTGGGGGTGGCTAGTTCTTTGGAGGGCTATAATGTTGATTTTGTTTTGTTGAAGGACAGTCTATTTTCCTTGTTTAAATGGCTTACAGCTAACACTGGTTCAGATTATTCAACCAATGCACTATGAATAATTGAAGGGTTGCTGAACTATGTACAGCCAGCCTAGGGCAAAATTAAAAAGAGGCACATACCTGAACAACAGACCCTTGGTCGTCCATGCACAAAGATTTTTACAGAGAAATGAACCTGTGTTTCAAATTAGGATTTGTATATTTGCAATTATTTCTATAATTAAGCTACATGTGTAATCTTGTTTTTTTGGTTTTTTTTTTTTGGTACCGTGGATCAAACTCAGGACCTTGCTCTTGCCAGGCAGGCTGCGGAATCTTGCTATTTTATTCGTTTTGTTTTTTGGTTTTGGTACCAGGGAAAGAACTCGGGACCTTGCACTTGCAAGGCAGGCGTCAGAACCACTGAGCTAAATCTCCGGCCCAGTTGCTATTTTAATATCTCCATTTTTTACTACTCAGTTCAGTTAAACCCAAACTTCAGATGGATATGACTATTTCCCAAGAGAAAAATATCTCCACCATTAAATTACCATCAAGATATTGAAAAGCAGTCTTTTTTTTTCTTTGATTCTTTGCTTTTTCTCAATAAAAGCGCCCTTCTGTCAAAACAACAACCTTACAGAAGAAGTAACATCTAGTCGCTCCTTAAGGAAGCCCCATAGGTCACCGGTAGATGTCCTCCCCCCATCCAGTGTAAAAACTATCACTGCCTCTCTTGGGCCTAAGCCTAGGGCATGGAGAGGGTTCTAAATTAAGTCAAAAGACCATAAAATTCCTCTTTAACAGTCATTTCACTTTAAAGGTTATTTGTGCACCACGCATTTTAAGTCAGAATTATTAAAAATACGTACTTATTTTCAGACCTTCCTATACAATGCTGTGTCCTCACTTCCTCAGAGAACTTACACAAAGCAAATGCACACTTCACACACCAACAGGACACCGTGCTGCATATGGACACATTTCCAGGCACTTACAACTTAAATTTTACATCTAGCCATTAAAAGCAAATACTTGAAAATACAGGCCACCTACAACCCCTCAGTAAGAGGAGTATAAACTCCAACTCCACAACCCCTTTCTCAGAATCAGCACTCCAGGCCGGAGATCTTTACGTTGCACTTGGCTCAGACCTCAAAGCTTCGCTGTGGGCAAAAAGATTTAAAAAAAAAGTAACACTGTTGCTCCATACTCCAGTGTAGCATCAATTTAATTGTGAGAAATAAATCATTCTAATCCAAACAAGTTCAGTGTAAGCTACCTCTAGATCAGCAATAGCGCTTTATTGCTTTTCTCAAAACAAAAAGACCATTTCACCACACTGTGTAGCAATGTTTACTGACAACGAAGATCATCACAAGCTTTAAGCTCGTGCTCACAGACAGACCTAATTTTCAACGAGTCCGCATGCTGTACTCCTGTCAAATCATTAAGCACCCACGGCTACATGGTCAGATCGCCCATCTTAAAGGAACTGCATGACTAGCCCACACTTAAGACCCAAAGTGTGCACAGGACACTTAAGGATCTGCCTTATTCGGATGCTAAAACATTTTGCAGTCTCTTGATCTGGCCATAAAACGTCAGGGCTCCTGATTTTATCATTTGCTGCAGGAAAAAACGAATATGGCTGGAAATTCTGCAGGGTGGCGCTCCTACGAGTGGCGTCTCCGGGCGCGGGGGCCCGGGCGCTCGGCCGCGCGCTCCCTTGCTTCCCTAACGGGCACGAAGCGCTCGGCCCGGGCAGCTCGGGCGACGCCAGCGCTCTCCACACTCCTTTCTGGGAGATTTCTGGTGTCGAGGCGCCGATCGCGAGTCCTCCGCAGTCCAGACCCTCGCCGGGTGGCTTCCGGCCACCCCGTCCCCGCCGCGCCCCCACGCGGGCCCCGCGGCTCCCACCCCCACCCCCTTCCGCTCCCTTCCGGCCAGGCGCACCCACCTCGCGGCGGCGGCCGGCCCTCCCCGTTCTCCGCGCGCGCGGCCCCGCCGAGCCCGTGGCGCCGCCGTTCCCTCGCCCGTTTCTCCTTGGGTCTGCGCGGCGCGGGCCCGGCCGAGGGCGCGGCGGGCAGCAGCGGGCCGGGCACGAGCAGGGAGGCGCCGGCGGGGAGCGGGAAGCAGCTGCGGGCGGCGACGGGCGGCGCGGCGAGGCTCCAGGGCGCGGGGCCGCCGCCGCTCGGAGGCGGAGGGGCCGGCGCCTGCCTGCCGCTCGCGCCGCCGACCCCGTCCCCGTTCACTCGCCGCGGCGCCTTCTTCTCCTCCATCCGGACCTTCTTGGCGGACAGAGAAGTCGGCGGGTCCCGGGAGGAAGACTGCAGCTTGCCGAAGGGCTCCTTCTCCAAGACAGCCGGGGCTGCGGCGGCGCCGCTCAGTGGGCTCGGCGGCTCCGCCATTTTGCGCTCCTGTTGTATTTACTCCGCTCCGCTCCCGGCGCGGGGCGGGGGCGGGGCCACCGGGGCCACCGGCCCGGCCCTGCATTGGGCGAACCGCGTTGAGTGATGCACCCAGAAGCCAATCAGAGACCCTGGCAGACCCGGAGGGGCGGGACTTCAGAGCGGGCCCACTCCGTAGGTCAGAACACGGTGGGGCGCGGCCGCCGCTGGGGTCCGGAGGGGGAGGGTCTGTAGCTGTCGCCCGCGGGAACTCGGGCGCCCTGCTCGGGCTCGGGAAGGACCCGGACCCCAAAATCTGCCCGGCTCGGTATCTACAGTCGCTCGGCTGGGTGAGGCGATCAGACAGTACTGCCGAGATCGAGAACCAGTGCTTGGAGGGCGGTCATCTCCCGCCACGCTGGAACTTTGCGGTCGCTTCCCAAGCCTGACGGTGAGACCCCCGGGCCGAGAGAGGTGCAAAATGGATGCGATCGTTTTCATTATACCTTAAACTCACCGGGAAAACGGATGTGAATAGATGCTTGAAAAGCAAGCAGTTTTAAAGTTGCTGTGTGCTTATAAGGAGAAGTCTGTTTTTGGCTCACGAAGTTTCCTTGTTTCGTCTCCGACGCCCTCGGTGTTGTACATTTTGTGAGCGGTGCTTCGATCTTACTCGGCGAGATGGGTTACAGGACAGTTGCAGCCTTAGCAAGGAGCCTGATTTTAATTTAACTCACCGATCCCTCGTGAGATCAGGGAGTCTAGGAACGAGGTAAAAACAAAAGTGGCCCATTCCGGAGATGCCCACCAGTGAGGGAATTTTAAGACTCATAAGAGGAGCTCTAACTGCCTGTTACTTTCTGGAAACAGTTAAAAGTAACCTTTCAGGACCGGGGATTTAGCTGAGTGGTGCCGCCGCCTGCCTCGAAAGCGAAAGGTCCAGAGTTCTATCCCCGATACCAAAAAAAAAAAAAAAGTAACCTTTCAGAAGGTATCCATTCCTGTAACCTCAGAAAGTTGGAATTATTTGTGTTTCACTTTTCTCTTTATTTTCTTTTAGAATTTTTGGGAGTGGATTTGACATTATTGGTATAGTATTTTATTTTTAAGTGGCTCAGGTTGGTTGGTTTGTTCATTGGTTTTTTTGAGACAGGGTCTTGGTATGTAGCCCGGGCTGACCATCAATCCTCCTGCCTCAGGCTCCCAAGTGCTTGGATTACAGGTGTCCCACTACGCCTGGCTCGGGTTTTTTAAAGTAATAAAATTTAAAATTCTTTCATATCTAGCAGTAGAAAGTTGATCGTTGGACTTGACCGGCAGCAAATGTCCTCGTGCATAACAGCACTGGTGGGAGGGGCAGAGAGGTAAGGCTCGAATCCTGTCCCACTGACCCTCAGGACCTCCTTAAGGCTGCTTCACTGTCCAGACATCTGTTTTCTCATCTGCTAAATGAGTAAATTGGATCACATGATCCTTAAGGTCCTTTCTGTACTCTAAACTTCTGCCATATTCAAGCAGTCTTTCAAAATCACACTGAAACCATTATAAATACATAACAGAATAGCTCACTTTTTGACCCTCCTGATCCAGAAAAGTGCCTTTCGCATTCATTAATGCTGGGCCAGGAAACAAATACCACTCATTCATCTCCCACACAGATTTCCATGAAAATCTGACTTCCGTGGTACTAAGGACTGAGCCCTGGGCCTTCCCACAGAGCTGCATCCCCAGCCCTTGCATTATTGTTTTGAGACAGACTCAATCACCCAGGCTGCACTCAAACTTAGGATCCTCCTGACTCAGCCCTCCAGAGTGCTGGGATTACAGGCATGTGCCACCACCCCTGGCCCAATTTGACTTCTTATAAACACTGCAGAGCCTACCATGGTGGCACACACCTATAATTCCAGCGACTTAGGAGGGGCCAAAGCAGGAGGATCACAAGGTTGAGGCCACCCTGAGCAACACAGACCTGACTCGAGTTACGGGGGGGGGGGGGGGGAGCAGCTAAAGTATAATCTCATCTGTGTGAACCTGTTACTCCTTACACTGTAATACACTGTAGCACACACTAAACTGGCAGAACCTGAGCAAGAGTGTGGCCGCAGAGGCTCATGTACCACCTGCCCAAATATTTAAAAGTTATAAATCAGCTGGGTGCAGTGCTGTACCCCTGTAACCCCAGCACTCTGGACAGCTGAGGCTGGAGGGTCCCAAGTTCAAGTCTAACCTGGGCAAGTTAGTGAGATCTTGTCTCCGATTTTTAAAAAAAGGGGGGTCCAGATGTAGCTCTGCGTTCAGTCCCCAGTACCTCACACACACACACACACACACAAACACACACACAGTTACAAATCACGGTAACAGACCTTCTGTACAGCATTCTGTTCTGCCTTGATGGACCCACTTGCTAATGATCTGGAGCCAGGTTCCGATTCTCCCAGACTCCTCAGCTTGCCAGGCCCATCCCACGCTCTTCCCGTCCTGAGCCCTGAGCTACGGCAGACAGGCCCCTGTCAGGACTCAGCGTGCGTGGCCCCCGCGTGGCCCCCGCCTCTCCAGCCTGCGCGGTGCCATCGTGCAGAGCGGTCGCTTCTGGCTGCTCAGCCCGGGCCCTGTGACTGGAAGCACAGCCTCCTCTGCCTGCACTGCTGGGTCCCAGTTTCTTTCCTTCTCCCTCAGTTTGTGCTTTCCCCTGGTTGGTGTTGATTCGCTGAGCACGTCGCCTGCCCTTCACAGCTACCACCCCCCAAGGGATGGCGAACCTTTGACAGCTGTCAGTACAACAGCTGCCGCGGTGCACATGCTGTAGGTTTGTCACCCCGTCCGCATCCTCCGCTGATCCATGGAATCTGAGCCCTGGCTGCCCGCTGAGAGCAGACGGCGTCTTCCTCTCTCTATCTCTCTCCCTGTCTCTCTCTCTTTTTCTTCCTTTCTCTCTTTGTTTTTGTTTTGTTTATTTGGTTTGGTTTTTAGTTTTGTTTTTTGAGATAGAGTCTAGGTAGCCCAGGCTGGCCTCAAACTTGCAATCCTCCTGCCTCAGCCTCCTAAGTGCTGCCAGGATTACAGTGCTACCACACATGGCACAAACTACAGTGTATTGTTTTGTTTTGAATCCTGGGGTTTGAACCCAAGGCCTTTCCACTGAGCTACATCCCCAGCCCCTTTAAAAAGTTTTTTGTTTTATATTTCTGAGGCAGGGGTCTTGGTAAGTCACTAAGTTGCCTAGGCTGGGCTCGCACCCTGACCCAGGCCTCTCTCCCAAGTCCTGCGTGACACTGCTCACCTCAGGTCTGCACCCCCCTCTCCCCAGCCTGTGCCCTCATCACTCAGCTGCCCCAGGCGCCTTCCCTGACTGTTCCTCCCCGCCAAACATTCAGTCAGCAAACTTCTCAGTTTCTCTTCTCCGTCTGCACTCTGGCTTCCTGCCTCCAGCCTCAAGTTGGTGGGTTTTGTGTCTACTGTGCGTCTTCTCGGCTCTCCTCATGCTGCCCCATCTCTGAGTCTGAAATGGGGCCTGACCTGCTCCTGTCCCTCCAGGAGCGCTGTGCACACGCTGCCGCCTGGGCCTGCTCTCTGGCAGCTTCCCTCTGTCCTCATCTCTTCCGAGCTCGTGAGCCTTCAGTTTCTTCTGGCAAGGTTCTGCTTCTCCCGCAAGGCCGGCCAAGGCCTCTCCCTGGGCTGCGGAGTCAGCGCACTGGCTCCTCGCAAGTCTGTGTCTCTGTTCTGCCGGGGCGTCGGGCAGGTGCCTCTGCTCCCAGGAGCACTGTGCTGTTCCTGTCCCTGTGCTCAGCATCTGGGGCAGCTCAGCGCTCAACTGATGGTAAGTTTTAGAGACCAGAACTTGTTTCCTCCCCAGTTCTGGAGGCTGGGACGACAAGGTACAGGCACTGTGGGCTTCAGCTATCTGGTGAGAGCTATGTGGCCTGTAGGGGGGCGCCGCGTCCACCACGGGGAAGTGGACAGGGGCCGCACTGCTGGTGTAACCCACCAAAGCAGTGGGTTAAAGAAAGGAAACGAGCTGTCTGGACGCTAGGTAATAGGAAGTGGTGAGCACAAAGGGAAGCTGGCTATGCAGATATTCCTGTTTGTATCTGGGCGACATCCCAGGAAGCGCAACATAAATTGAAAATACAGTGTGCTGGGGTGCACTTAACACACCTAACCGCCAAACAGCACGGCCAGCAGCCTGTGGCTTGGCTGTCGGTCGCTTCTCCTCGCGATGCCCAAGGTCTCCAGAGAAGGAGACAGCTCCAGCCCAGGGGGAGAGCGCAACTCACGTCCTGACGCACCCACGTCCCGCTCACACGCCATGGCGTCTACAGGTTACAAATTACAATCTGCTCCTCGAGTGGAGATAAAACTGCCCTGCGTGCCAGGGAGAAGCTTCCTGAGAAACTCTGTGAGCCGGGGAAAGGGCTGAGTCAGCTCCGAGGCACCATCTGCCAGGCTCGCCCCTCGGTCTGTGTCAGTGACTGGCCCTGCCCTTGCTGAGGCGGGAACAGACGACGCCAAGCCCGCAGACCGGGCCTCCAGGCGCTGCAGTCTCCCGGGGGCAGCACTCGGAGCCGCCTGCAGTCCGGTTTCTCTAACTGTCCGTGCTCCTGAGCGGAACCGAGTTTTCATTCTGCGAGTGTGTAGCTCTCCGGCCTGCGCCCCGTTCCTGACGCCCTTGAAGGAAGAAAGGAAGTCTCTCTAGGGCCCCTGTACAGTACTTTACCCAACCATATACTAACCTCAGGCATATTTCTTCTACCTTTATTTTTTTACTATTGCTTCTACTTTTATGATACGGATATCTCAAAGGCTACCTCCACCATAACAGTCTGTTCATCTTTATGTATCTTTCTTATTTAAAGCAATCACTTGCCAGTTGTCCTGGCTGCCCAGGCTGGGCTCGAACTTGTGACCCTCCTGTCTCAGCCTCCCAGAGTGCCAGTATTATAGGCATGCACCACCACTCCTGGCGTAGTTCTGTGTTTTCAAAAAACTGAGCTTTTCAACTTTCACGCTTTCATTTTGACCACACTCTCAGTAGAGTCCTAGAGAGGGCAGCAGGTTACATTAGGGTTCAGGACAATGCTCTGTGCACGTGGACCACTCCTCAGATGTTTAGTGCACCAGCATCCAATCCTTTGAAAATTCACACAACTCACAGTGCATTCTATGACTCTTTTCCAAGGGTGCAGTAGTAGCTCTAGGTGAATACTCCCTCCGTCCAAACCTCACCTGTTGAAAAGAAGATTGAAATTAACTACAGAAAAGGAAACCTACACTTTAAGCCTTTATACTGACAAATAAGATCCTGCAAAGTATGGTGTCTTGGTTTCCATGTGTGACAAGAGAACATGTTGGACCATAGATTTTTTTTTTTTTTGGTACTGGGGATCGAACTCGGGACCTTTCGTTTGCAAGGCAGGCGCTGAAACCACTGAGCTAAATCCCCGGCCCTGGACCATAGATTTAGCATTAATTTTTTCAGCATCCACCAACACTGAGCTTCGAAAATGACTATGCAAATCCTTTCCTGCATACCAATTATAGTCATTAGTAAGTTTAGGAAGTAAAACTCTCATTACAAGAGTTGAGGGAAACTACTAGAACTATACTACTAGTAGAAGTATTACATAAAATAGCTCTGGAGGGAGAAGTAAGAACTAATAACTGAGATGTGTTACACACACATCACAACTCCTCATGATGAATGTAATCTTTACTGCAAACATGTACTAATAAAAAATAAAATTTTAAAAGTGGATTTTTTTTTTTTTAAAGAAAAAAGCAATTATTGCCAGGCATGGTGGCAATCCTAACTACTGAGACAGAAAGACTGCAAGTTCAAGGGCAGCCTCAGCAACTAAAGCAAGATCCTATCAAAATAAATCAGTAACAAGTCCTGGGGGTGTAATTTCAGGTTCCCTGGATTCAACCCCTACTACGGCAGAAAAAAAGCGGGGGGAGCAAATATTAAGAGATTGAGTAACAGGAAAAAGTTTAAGTAGCCAAGTAATGTTTGTTTAGTAATATAGTATCCAAAACTAACATTCTAAATGAAGGGTGAGTGTGGCAGCCCTGGGGAGAATGGTCAAATCTGCCTGCCGATGTCACTGCCTTGGGGTGAGGAGCGAGCCCTGTGGCGTCAGATCCTGCAGCCCACAGTCTCGGGCATCAGTGAGCCGCAGAGGCCCTCAGCTGTCCACCCAGGGCTGCTTCTGTTCCCTCAGGGTCTCAAACAGGCCTCGCCTCACCACAGTTTCCGTGTTCAAGACTCCGGGTTTGTATCTCTCAGCCTGACTGAGGCAGGGTAGAAGCAAAAAGAGATGGGGTAGGAAAAGGACAGGGAAACCCCAACTTCAAGCTGTACTGTTCCAAGACTGGGCCTGCGGCCGCACACACAACCCCCAGTGACATTAGGCCGAGGCTCAACGGCTCCACCTCCACGGAGGAGGTGAGAAGCTGGAGGCTGCTCCTGAGACAAAGGAGCAGGTTGTGGGGCCCAAAGAGCGCTTCAGTGAGCTGATCCCCAAAGGCCGCTCCCTGCAGAGCGGGCTCTGCCTTCCCACCCTGCGGGGGCTGGGACGCCCCTTCCTCCTCCCGTGGGCCCGGTCCCTAATAAACCCTCCCTGACGGAAGGCGGGGCCCAGTTCCTGACTGCAGCTTCTCTGGGAGCCCGGGACACGACTGCCCTGCCTGTGACCCGAGTGTCAGCTTCTCCCAGGGTCGCCAGTCGGACCCACGGGAGCCCTGCAGCCCCAGCCAGGGCGGTGTCCCTCTTCTGACCCAAGCCCTGGCCGAGGCGCCTGCCAGAGCCTCCCTGCCAGGTGGCCAAGGTGGACACGGCGGGGAAGGCGGGGAAGGCGCCGACGGTGGGGCAGGAGCCCGTCTGCCTTCCCATCCGACGCTCGCTCGGAGAAGGGCTCTCGTCATCAAGACTGAGTGTGCAGGTCGTGTTTTTCTCATCGAACATTTCATGTAATTCAGCTAAACAATTCTCACCTCTAAGGAGTAATCGCAGTTTACACAAACACGGCCTAGCCGCTTGCTCACCACAGTCCTCTTCCCAGCTGAAGACGACGTCCCTAACCTCACGGAAGGCAAGAAGACTAGACGCACAGCAAGCTGGACGTTGGCAGGGAGCCGGGTGTGGCGGTCACACCTGTGAGCCCAGCACTCAGGAGGCTGGGGCGGCAGGATCACAGTGAGTTCAAGGCCAGCCTGGGCTACATAGGGAGACCGTGTTTCAAAACAAAAACACACAAAAAAGAAGCTGTCAGGAGGGAACAGCCAGCTGACAGTTTCCCTGGCAGCAGCCAACCTTAGAGCAAGGAGCAGAAGGAAGCGGAAGGGAGCGGGGCAGAGTGGAAAGTTCCCCAAGTGCCTCTTGTGGGGGTGCTTGTGCTGCCCAAGCTTAGGGACAAGGTCTTATGTTGTCCAAGCACGCAGCAGTCCTCCTGCCTCAGCCTCTGGCGTGCTGGGGTTACAGGTGTGCACCACCACAGCCGGCTCAGATGTCTATTTAATTTCATTGTATTTTTCAGACACCTATTTTAATAATGGGATAGGAAGCCCGGTACAAGCACAATGGCAGCCTCACTAAGCGGTAAAAGCCTCTAAAAAGGAAGCCTGGATTTGTAACTCTGGCCACCCCTCGAGAAGAGGGACTGCCTTAGCCCCTAGGCTGCTCTGATCTGTGCACCTTCACCTCAGTCAAGCAGAGAAAGCGCATCTGAGAAGAGGTCTCACCTTGATGGCTGTCTGCTTCGCCCCAGGTTTAAAAAGTTTTCCAAGGCAGTTTTCCAACTGAGTTGCGAGTCCATGTTCGCTCAGACCCTAGAGCAGCTTTCCATACTGCAGGAGGAAGCAGATGTCTGAGGAAAGCACGGCACTGTGAACTCACACGCTCAGCACTGTCAGAATACTCGGTTAGAGTGTCACCCTCAGAACGTGCCGCTCCCTGTGGGTGCTGCAGGTACCAGTGCTTTCCCCTGGCACCGAGCAAGACACAGGTGTCTGCGGGGAGGTGCAGGGCTGAGGGAGGGACAGACGGACACAGGGATGCTACAGGTGAGGGCTGCAGCTGGTAGAGAACTCGGTAACAAGGCCGTGACCATGACCATGAGCTGTGCCGAGGGATTGGGGCGGGGAGAGGGTGACCTACTGGCAGGAGACTGCAGTTCCCTGTAAGTCCTCTCCTTGCTGGCACAGCCCAGAAATTATGCAACTATGACCGGCACAGTTATTGTTTCATTGTTTTAATTTTGCAGGTCCTTTGAAAGGCTTGCCCATGGAATTTATGTAGAGTGCCATGAAATAACAATATATTTTACCTCAGATTCAAGAGCTGGCTTTTCTTAATCCCTGGGACGATCATTTCTTCCCTCTTTACCCCCTGGCCTTCCTTTCTCCTCCCGCTCCGCAGGGAAGGAGCCCACACATCAAGGCAGGAGCTCTGCTCCTGGGCTGCACCCCCAACAGATCAATGATTCCTTCTATAAAAAGGAATTACTCCTGTACCATTAGTGTGAAAATAGATGCATAATTAAAACAGCTGACGAATCATCAATGAAAGTACCACTTTTTAGAGTTAACTTTTAAATCTAACATGAGCTACAATTAAGGATTTTTACATTGGGGCCGGATTTAGCTCAGTGGTTCTGCTGCCTGCCTTGCAAGTACAAGGACCCAAGTTTGATCCCCAGTACCCCCCCCAAAAAAAGAATTTTTACATTATAATTCTTATGCTTAGGATTTTAATCCTATCTTTTCCCTATTTAGTCCCTATATTTGATGTCAGTGAATGGAAAACACTAAATTCCAGTCTAATGTAACTGGAAATTTTTTCTTTTCTTTTTTTTAACAATGCAAAACTACCGGGCTCAAAACTACTGCTTTATTTTTACTTTATGACTCCATGTTGGCAGTACTTAATGGTTACATTCGTCATGAGGAGCTGGTGCATGCCCTGAACACGTCTCTCCCTCTGTCTCTCGATCTCCTTAACAGAGATTGTTTCCCTGTCAGCAAAAGCACAGAAAGGGAAGTAAAACTCAGCACCAAGAGAGCTTGATTACCACGCCGTGACCCTCAGGCTCCAGGTATGCCAAGTCCACCTTGATAACTTGATGCCAAGAAGGAGGCTTTCTGCCTGGAAATTCTGTGCGCTGGGCTGGGCTCTTCCTGGGGCTCAGTCACACAGCCTGGCCGCCGCCTCGGTCCAGGTCTCATGCGTGAGGCCACACGCTTGACCTTGGGGACAGCAGGCTCCTCAGCTGTGAGGAAGCCAGCACACAGGCTGGGACACCGAGGCCTGGGCTCCCTCTCCAGGCTGTTTGAGGCTGGCACCAAGGGCAGTGTCTCTGAGGTCCTCACAAGGAAGAGGCCTGAAGTGATGCAGCAGTGATGTGAGCCGCGGGGCTCTCATCCTGCGCGGGATGCTTGGAAAGAAGGAAATCACAGGGCAGGGAATTTAGCTCAGTGGTTTGACTGCCTGCCTCGCAAGTGCAAGGTCTGGAGTTCGATCCCTGGTACCAAAAAAAAAAAAAGGAAATCACAGAGTTCAGAAACTAAATGCCACTTCTGTGGCTCCAGAGAGTGGCATTAAACAAAGAAATGTGAAATATTAGTGGCAACTGGTTATTCTTTTGTGGCAGTGAAGGACATCATTATTTTTATTTCTCTCAGTAGACTGTCTGAAAAGTTATGATAACTGGAAGCATAAGTCATATTTACCTCAATTTATGTTGCCTCTCCATAGCCTGTTAAATCTGTATTGACATCTTTACTACTTTTATTTTGCTAATCAACAATATTATTGCTTTGTGGTATTTCTTTATTCTGTGGTATATAACCCCGTACACGTGCATTGTGTCTCCTCCTATTTCTTTTTGTTTGTTGTTTGTTTTTTGAGACAGAGTCTCGCTATGTAGTCCAGGCTGGCCTCGAACTTGAAGCAATCCTCCTGCCTCAGCCTCCTGAGTGCTGGGATAACAGGTGTGCGCCACCATGCCCGGCTCTTCCTACTGCTTTATCCATCTTCCATCAGTTTGTCTTCAAGTAGCTCTTGGAGAGTCTGCTTTTTCTTCCTCACCACATACACGAAGTGTTCGGTCCGCACATGCTTGTTAAGGACCTGCACGTTTCCAGCCCTCAGCGACCTCCAGAAATGCAGAGGAGCGAGCAGATGTCGCTGTCCTCACACCGCTCGCTGTCACTGCGTCCTCTGTTCCCCAGTCGTCTTCTCACTGCTGCTCTGCGGCCCAGGCCTCGGTCTCCTTCCGTGCTGATTCATCCACACGAGGAAGTGTCCGTCCGCGGCACCTAGACGGCGTGGCAGTGCTGTTGGCGATGGAATCCAGAAGGTGGCGCTCGGCAGATGCACGGCTGGACAGCGCGGCAGGGCTGTGGGCTGGCTCGGGGACGGGGACGGGGGACAACACGGAGGAGGCGGAGGAGCGCCTGCCTGGAGAAGTGAGAAGAGGCGGGGGAAGGGGGGGGGGGAGCGGGCAGAGCTGGAGCCGAGAGGGATGCGAACCAGGGCTAGGAAGGAGCGGGCTGTGCTCACCCTGGGCGCCCAGATGGGGAGGCCTAGCAGTGCACAGCTTTGGCTGCAGCTGCTGGCCCTGTCCCGGCCCAGTCCCGACCTGTCCCTGACCTGTGTCCCGGCCCTGTCCTGGCCCCGACCTGACCCTATCCTGACCCTGTCCTGACCCAGCCCTGTCGCGGCCTGGCTGCCTTTGTCCACAGACCCTCAAGCTCAAGCTCAGGCTACTGTCACCACTTTTCCTCAGACCGAGACAATGGCAAAGTTTGAAATTTGAGGTTAGATTTGCCTTTGCTGCTCCAAAATATTTCTCAGAATTTAAATTGCCAGGGCCAGGGATTTAGCTCAGCAGCACCGCACCTGCCTCACAAGCGCAAGGTGCAGAGTTCGATCCCTGGTACCAAAAAAAAAAAAGTTTAAATTGTCAGATTAATTCCACTTAGAGGGTTATTGTAAGTTTATTTCTTTTCCTTTTTTTGGTAGCAGGGATCGAACTCGGGTCCTTGCGCTTGTGAGGCAGGCAATGAAACCACTGAGCTAAATCCCCGGTTCCATGAGCGTATTTCTTATTTGAAGCATAAAATATTTTGAAATTAAAATTGGGAAATAATTTGATGGTTATAGAACAGTACTTCTAATTTTCTACTTTAAAAAAAATGAATATTTTTTGAAGATATTTTACCACATATGCAGAAGCAAAAAAAAAATTAAAGGGGAAATACCTTTAGAATACTGTTAAGCCAAGTAAAGCCAAAGAAAGTTAAACTAATGGTAATTCCTATAGAACAGATCACTGTGTGTGTGTGTGTGTGTGTGTGTGTGTGTGTGTGTGTGTCCCCATACCTGGGATCAAACTTAGGGGCTTGCGCTTGTGAGGCAGGTGCTGCACCACGGAGCTAAATCCCTGGCCCTTAGGTCACTGTTGTTGAAAAGGAAAATCTGAAAGTGGAATCTGGTTTTGGTGTTAGAGTAAACCTTTCTTTAATTTCAAAAAGTATGCATTATGTACTTAATTTATGCTGAACTCCACTTTAATCCCTGGAAATAGAAACAAAGCTCTTCCTAGAGGGCTTGCCTTGCAAGATGCTCTGTGGAGCCTTGTGAAATTGCCCTGTGTTTATAGGTCACCAGTGGCAAACTACTGGTTCAGCCTTACCTCGTCTGGAAGCAGGAACGGTTCCTACTAACGCTGGAGACACAGGCCCTCAACACTGCAGAGTGGTCCAGGCTGCCCGGGTGGGTGGATGCTGCAGGCTCCGCATAGGAGATGACAGGAGCTGAGCTTCAGAACATAATTGGGAGGCTGGGTGTGGTGGTGACACCTGTAATGCCGGTACTCGGGAGGCTGAGGCAGGAGGATCACCTCAAGTTTGAGGCCAGCCTGAAGTATACAGTGAGACCATCTCAAAAAACAAAAAATCAACAACAACAAAAAGATGCTGCAAATCTTTTATCCTAGAGCTGATGCTTGGAGTTGCTTCCCAGTGTGGAAGTGGACTCATGAGAATCATCCATCCTCTTTAATTTCTGCATTCTGTGCCTTACATCCATGTGGTCAAGAATAGAATACCTATGGCTCCACAGAGTACGCTTCTCCGCAGGAGCTTCCCTTTCTCTGCAATTGGCACTGTGCTTTTACCACAATTTCTTTTTGCTCTGCTCATGGAACTATACCTTTGCACCTTCAGGCTCTGAGAGCCTCCAAACCTGGTTCTCAGGGCAGTACCTGTGTGTTTCTCCCTCCGTCAGGACTCAAGTCCTGGGCCTGGATGCTGATAGATGTGCAGAAATGTGAGGAACCTGAGCCATGTGGGAATATTTGGGACAGTGGTATATATAGACATGCACAGAATCCACCCCAAAAACGTGTACATCCTTGCATAGGAAAAGAAAGACAGTGTAATGTTTTTTCATCAGATGGTGTTGCCCTCGTATGGAGGACCCTGGAGGATGTCGTATATCACAGAAAACCCACTGCCCTGCTGGCCCTTAGGGAAGCGATTGAAAATGCACGTGCAGCAATCTCAATGACCAAGGCTCCTCAGGCAGCAGTTTGTCACACTAATCAATGTCTGGAAGCTGATGGCCACCACTCTGAGCACCTCTTGTCATTGTAGAGGCCAAAGGTAACTTTATTAATCTCATGATGTCTCAATCCATTTAGTATTAAAATATTTATACAAGGCTTTCTAAAATGTGCATACATTTTTGCCAGATAGTACAGGTTATAAAGGAAATAAAGAGGATTTTACACTGGGAATAGACTTTAAAATAGAACTGGAAAAGAATGGGAAGTGAAGAGGAAAGCATTGTGAGCAGAGAGGGGTTTGTGCAAAAGCCCTGGGTAGGAAAGAACTGTGCCTGAGGAACAAGGCCCTGGGTTCCAGCTGGAGAGGCTCTCTCTCCTGTTTAAATGGAGTATGTGGCGCTGGGGATTTAGCTCAGTGGTTCTGCCGCCTCCCTTGCAAGCACAAGGTCCTGAGTTGGATCCCCAGTACAAAAAAAAAAAAAAAAGGACTTAAATGGTGTACGTGACATAATGGGCAGTGAGGAAATGTGTGTGTGTGACCGAATGAATATGTGTCTGCTTAGGGTTCAGCAAGTATATTTGATTTAGAGAAATGGGCAAGGACCAGACCATGCCAAGCCCTGTTAGAAATGGGAGGATCAAAGGCGGGGTGGGAGGATCAAGCCAGGCCAAGTGTTACGAGCCTATAATCCCAGGACTTGGGAGGCTGAGGCAGGAGGATCATGAATTTGATGGCAACCTGGGCTACAGACAGGTTCAAGTCCAGCCTGGACTTTGTAGTAAGACCAAAGAAAAGGGGAGAGGGAGGTGTCAAGTGTACGTGTCCTGGAAAACCAAGGAATGCTAATGGGGGCGGGTAATAGGGCCTAACTGACATTTACTAAAATCACTCAAAACTGCTGAGCAAGTGTTTGGTAGGGAGCAAAACCTGAAGACGGGAAACCAGCTGGACGGTGGGAACTGGGGCCGGAGAAATCGGCCCAGTTCGAGCCGACGCCACTGCCCTAACTTCCTGCCCGCTTTGCCACCTGATGGCTGAACACGGTAACCGTACCCACTTCCTCTCTGCACCCCGAGGACCCCAAGCCCCTCAAGCCCCAGACACTCCTGGAAGGAAGACAGCCTCGGGCTGGGAACTTAGTCCGGCCCTAAGACAGTCCTTTCACAGTGTCTCCTGGGTCCGTGGGGGCTGTTGTTTTAAATGAAGTCACAAGAACATGCGTTATCCTACAAAATAACTGACTTGGTCCTGGAAAAAAGAAAAAAGTGGCAAAGAGGAAAAAGCAAAGAGACAGCCTGGTGTCTAGTGCTGTGTAGCAACTGTCCCACTGAGCAGCAGTTCTAAGAGGTTTTATCACACAGAGCAAATGCAAGGGAAAGGGGTTTCTGAAGAACTCCTAAGTACCCGTGAAGTTTGAAAATAAAAGCCAATACTATGTATATTAGCCCCTCCCCAAGGTGAAATAATTAGGCGTAAATCTAGTGCGTACAATACCTTACAAGGAAAGCGAAACACCTCCAATGAGAGAATGGAGTAGATAAGGAAAGGAAGACTTCCCAGCTTGATCTGTAGATTCGGTGCAATCCCAATCCAGATGCCAGCCAGTTATTCTGTGGATCTCAACAGACTGAAGCTGAAGTCCCCATAGAGAAGGGAAAGACCCATCGTAGCCATCCCAACAGTGAAGGTGAACAAAATGGAGGGGCTGCTGCTCCCCGACTTTAAGACTCACTGTAAAGCTACATTCGCCACCACAGTGTGATTCTGGAGAGAGAATAAGTGGATCAGTGACACCCCAGAAGTGAACCCCCCTAAATGTGACAAAGGAACAAAGCCGTACGACAGAAAAACAGCAGTCTTTCAGCAAAGGGCACCAGAACAGCTGCACATCTGTGTGGGCAAGAAGTGGCTCCAGACCCAGCCAGACCTCACGCCATTCACAGTGATACCTCAGAATGGGTTGCATCCCTACAGTAAACTCCTAGGAGATAGATAGGGGAAAACCTAGGTGGCCTGGAGTTTGGCAACAACTGTACAGTCGGGAGCCAATTCTACATAATTTTGGGAAAATCAGTTCACAATTAAAATCATGTTTAGGCCTAGTTTTCCTGTCTACAGGCCGGCTATGGCATGTGGAGACCTAAACCCATTTTCACCTCCGGTCACAGCTAGACTTCAATGGTCCGTGATGCTGTGATGCTCCAGGGCAGGACTACAGCAGCTGAAGACATCCTGGGAGGAACTTGTTACATTTGCTGCTCCCCATGTACCGAATACAGGTGGGGCTTTCGTCTTTGCTTCCCAGAACAACGCTGATCAGGCCCAAAGCTCAGCTTCTTCTCCAAGTCTCATTTTTCTGTCTTTTCTAATTAATTAATTTGCCTTGTGCTGCCGTGGCTCGCAGGAGACTAGGACTCACTGCAGAGGTTCTAGTAACATCCCCTTTGTTCGTTCCCTACACTCTACTTCCAGCCTCGATGGCTCAATGTATGATAAAAAGAACTAATAACCTGTACTTCATTAAATTTGATATTTTCTGCTCTGCAAAAGACCCTGACAAGGGACCAAAAAGTGAAGCCATAGACAGAAGATATTTGCCAAAAACACGTATAACAAATGAACGTTGCCCAAAATAGAAAAAAACTCAACACCGTGAAAACATAGCATCTGTCTAAAACATGGGCCAAAGATCTTGACAAAGACCTCAACAAAGAAGATACATAGCTGGAGAACCATCATATGAAAAGATGACTGCATCCTACGTCCTCAGAGCTGCAAACTAGAACAACAGTGAGACACCACTCAGTGCCCACTGGAAGGCCAAACTCCTGCAGGGCAGCAGGCAGGGCGTTCACTGTGGAAGATACGCTTTTTTTGTTACCGAACCAAACATGCTGTTTCCACAAGCGCCCACACTGAGCTCCCTGGCGTTTAACCACAGGAGCTGAAAACTGAGGGCCACGAAAAGCTCCACATGTGGACGTTTATAGCAGGTTTATCAGTAACTGCCAAACCCTCAAATACACTATCATTCATCCAGACAATGGAATATTTTTCAGTGTTCAAAAGAAACGCGCTATCAAGCCATGCAAAGACACGAAGGAAATGTAAATGCAGAAGACTTCACAGAACGGGGCGATCTGAAAAGGCCACCTTGGGTATGACTGCAGCTACATGACCCTCTGGAAAAGACAACCAGGGAGACAGGAGGAGACCAGAGAGGGATAAGATATTTCTAGGCTGTGATCAGCAGAACTGAGCTCAGGGAGCCTAAACAAGAAATGTTTCAGAGTCTCAACTATTATTTTAAAAATATTTTTAAAATTTGAGAGATTAATATGATGAACAATAATTAGATTTCAGCAATTATTAAATGTTACAGATACTGCTTTGACTTCATCACTATAATCCGTATGAGTTCTTCACAGCCCTGGGAGGTCCCAGTGATTTCTGAGACTTCAATCTTGATTCCTTCACCAGTCTTGTTAGGTCTCTGTTCTGTGAAACTATTGTCATACTATTCTCCTTGTCATACTATTCTCTGACAATAGCTTCTGGTGCGGTATCCTCAAAGATACTGCAGACCTGAGGGTGCTACCTGCTTGTAGATATTGGATATAGGCTGTATTAACTTTCTTGTCTCTGGGATACAATGACCAACACCCATAATTTAAAGGTGGCAAGGTTTAACTTGGCTCATGGTTTCAAGGGGTTTAGTCCATGGTCAGCTGGTTTCAAGGCTGAAGCATCACGCCAGAAGAGTATGGCAGAGCAAAGATGCTGACTTCATTGTGGCAGGAACACAGAGCAGGGAAATAGTGCAGTGCTAGATATAGACTCCCAAGGCCACCCTCCATGACCCACCCAGTCACACCCAGAGGTGTGTCCCACAATTCCCCCAGCAGACCCCAAAGCCAGTCAAGTGGACATTCTGCACTAACCACCACATGGGCCCTTTATGGTGTATGAAAAACCACAAGAACTCAGCACTAACTGGTTTGGTTGTTAGCTTTTCTCAGATCTCTTGCCATGGAAAGTGCCAACTGTTCCATGGAGGTGCCAAGGAATTGGCCTTTAAGGGAAGGAGGGACTAGGGCTCCTTGGAGGAAGAAGGTATTTACTAATCTTAGAGCATGATGAAGGAAGAGGTGGTCAAGCATATGATGCCCTACCACAATCAGGTTATTTAGATAGGAGCTTTAAGTTGCAGTGGGATGTATGCAATACCTAAAGACCAGGAAAGGAAAGGGGAGGGAACCAAATATATAGAAGGAACTAAATGACACTACTGTTACAATATCTACATCAAAGTTAAAAACAAATTGCCACCAGACTAACAGAACAGCTTTAAAGTAAAAGAAATTCAAAATGTGTGGCTCTTCTCTCTCTTTGGACATAAAGGAGGTCACGCGAACTTGAGAGTAAGTGTTTGTCTATGAGCTTGGACCCACAAGATCTCCAAACAGCAGATGATACTTCAGAGAGCGAACTAGTTCCATTGAAGAGGATTAATTAATAGCTCAGGACCCTTCTGGAGAGAATCGTGTATCTTGTGGTGGAGATTTCTAGGGAATCTTTAAACCCAAGAGGCCAGAAAAGTTGTCACTGCACCTCCTCCCCATCCAACCCCCACGCAGAGGGTCCACGCACTCAGAAGCTGAGAGACTGCAGAGCAAGGCTCCTCTCTGTCCTCACCAGTCTGACTCCCAAAGACCACAAAACACGAGTCTTTGCTTGAAAACATTCTCTACATTTGGCCTGATGATTTTTGTTAAATACAATCTGTCAAAAGCTTTTGCTGCCTTCCAAATTATTTCTATTGAATGAAGGATAAAAGTAAATTTAAATGTTTCAATAATTGTATATGCAGAGTTTTGAATTCTAACTCCATTCATCAGTTTTGTAAGAGTTTTTTAGTTTCGGCCTCTACTTCTACTGCTAAATCTTATGGGGTTTTTTCCTTCTTAATGCAATGATTTAACTTTCTATTGAACCTAAACCTCAGACTCAGGAAGCAGTTCTTCACATACTTACAGTTAATTGTTCAGCATGCCTGAGTGTCTTGCATCTGACCAGACATGCCCAGCTCTTTTAACATTTTCTCTTAGGTCTAATTTCACAAGCCTTTAATCAGTTGTTCTCTTCTGAACACTCTCCAAGTTTTTTTTTTCTCATACAAGATGGCACATAAAATGAAATACGGTTGGTTCCAACTGAAGCCTGATCATTGCTAAATAAAGCAAAAATAATTGCTTCTGTCCTTTTTCATACACATGCCTTAATACAATCATGCCAGGTATTGTCTCTTATTTCAACATACAGGAGACTTATCCAACTTAACACCTAGCATAATTGTCGGATCTCACTTGGCTTTGTTTCATGTATGGCTCTCATAGCCAGTATCTTCACATATTTGTTGCACCTCAGTAGCAAATTAAACTTAAAAGCTAAACTCATAAAAAGTGTTTCATCCACACACTTAGTACGTATGTGAATTTAATGCTTAGGGTCTTGAGAATATATGTACACAGTGGTACCTCAGTTCATGAACACTTTTTTTTGGCAAACAATTTGGTTCAGAAACAAAAGCATTTGGAAACGTTTTTGTTTGCAAGCTGTATATCAGGTGACAAGCATGACTGCAGCTATATTTCTCACACAAAGACAAACGTGGCCATCCTTTCCAAAATCCTGGAGTGAATTGTTTGTGAACCAAGGTACTACCATATAATATATATTATACATAATATATACTAATTTTTATATTATAGATAGATAGATAGATAGATAGATAGATAGAGAGATAGATAGATATATAGTTTGCTTTTTTTTTTTGGTACCGGGGATCGACCTTGGATCCTTGCGCTTTTGAGGCAGGCGGCGGAACCACTGAGCTAAATCCCCGGCCCAATATATATATATATATATTTTTGGTGGTAGTGATGCTGGTCATCAAACCCAGAGTTTCTTGCATGCTAGGCAAGTGCTCTACCATGAGCTACATCCCAGTGCCCATACGTGAAGGATTTAGTCTCTCCATGGTGGGCACTAGAAAGAATAATTCAGATCCAGATGTTAGAAGGCTGCCTTTGTTTCTTATGTCAGAGTTCTTTGGTTGTAAGCAATACAAACCAATTTCATGTAACCTAACCCAACGGGCATTTGTTGGAAAAATACCAGAGGATTTCCAGATGGCTGTAGAATCATACTTAGAAATGAGCAAACAACAAAAACAGTCCAAAAAGCAGAAGTCTCAGCCATGATCTGAAGGCAAGTATTATCATCTGTTCTTTGGGACTGTTCCTGGGTGCTTTCCCAGTCATTCCGAGCTCTGGACCCTGGATCCTAGTGCAAAGCACTGGAGGATCCCAGGAATGCTAAGAAAGGACAGTGCCCTTCAGATAACTACAGTCGAGGAAGGAAGCAGTACACAGTGAAATATAAACCCAGGCATTAGACATGCTAAAAGAAAAGTCACGGACTTCTCAGCTGGAATGCTTGTGTAGGTAAGGCTGCGCTTCCTCTTGGTGCCAGAGCCACAAGCAGCAGCTCTGTCATGATAATTGGCACCAGTCACACAGATTCTTTGTACTCTCACTGACTCCACAAGGTTTCAGGGGTACTGCCCCTTTAGCTTTGCCTCCTTATGACAGCCCCTCTTGCGTCAGTCCCTAGAGGCTAGAACAAGTGAGATTACCATGACAGATACCCAGACTCACATCTTCCTTCACATGCTGTTCCAGTTGCCACGTTCCTCCTCGGGTTTTACATTTCTCCACATCTGGTGAGTGAAGGACTGAGAGCCCTTTGTTCAGAACTATGTCTTTCAGGATGTTTGTGCAGTGAGTAGCCTTAGAAGATAAAGATAATGTCTCCCAGAGCAAGGAACAAGCAAGCTTCTTATCCACTACAGACGATTCCATCCAAGCTGAAGGCTTCTCTCCTGCAACACGGCCCATTGCACAGACACAGGTCAGCTGGCCTTGGCATCACCTGTGGGAAGGGGGCTCTCCAGCCAATGCCAAAAGCGAAAGAAGACTGATATTCCTGCTATTGCTATTGCTATTGTTGTATGTAAATACTCTCCTCATTTCTGGCTCAGAAATCTGCTATCTTTGACCTGGATCCATGTGGCAGTCTAACTTTTTAGTTTTTAAGTAGGGTAAAACCTCAGATTGTTCACAGGTCTTAATTTACCTTAAGCCAAAGGCATGAGCTTTGATTCCCAAACAGCTTCTGAGAGTCTCATGTGACTCTGCCATCAGGCCCGGCTCCTCCCTGTTCCACACAGCCCTGCCTCGTCCTCCACGAGCAAAGCTGACTCTGCAGGGTCTCTAGGACACAACTCTGCCAGCACCAGCAACCTCTCACTGTGCTCGTTCTGATGTTTGTGCCACAGCTCAGGAGCTCCTAATCTGGAAATGGACTTGTTTCCACTCTGCCACTTTATAATCCTCACCTGTGAGGCCTTTTCCAAGCCCTCCAACTGTGTCAGACCTCACCCATCACAGGCAGCAGAAAGAATCTTGGCTCAAAATCACAAAGCAGACACTGCCTGGTGACCAGGAGCTAAAGTGACTGAGCAGTACATTACTTGCTTTGCCTGCCCTCATGTCCTCAAGGCTAATTTCCTTGATACAAAATGGTTCATATTCAAAAGTGCTGCCTGAGTTTATTTCCTAGCTTGAAATGGAAACTGAAGAAATTCGGACATAAGTGTAAAACGAAGCCAGGTGTGGTGGTGCATGTCTGTGATGCCAGCACCCGGGGAGGCTGAGGGAGGAGGAGCCAAAGTTGGAGCCACGCCTGGACAAGTGAGCAACTTAGTGAGACCCTGTCGTCAAAATAAAAAATTAAAAATGGGCTGGGGATGTAGCTCAATGTGAAGGACATGGGTTCAATCCCCAGTACTGCAAAACGAGCAAGCACTCCCCACTCTCAGTGACGAGGAGGCACCCGATTGCCTAGCTAGAGACATTTCCCAGCTTCCCTTGCAGTGCAGTGTTGCCATTTGAACCAGGTTTTGGTCAATAAAATAAGAGTGAAAGTGATCACCATAATTTCTGCTTCAACGTCCTTAGAAAGGAAAATTGCTTGCTCTCTACACATTGTTTAGCCTCTCTCATGAGCTGGAATGTGGACCCGGCTCAATGAGCTGCCCACACCTGTGCAGTTGAAGGCAGCTGCCACAGTTACCTTGTACTCAGAAGGTTCCACATGCTGAGGGCAGTGGGGCGCATTGCCAGCTGGGACCCTGGATGGACTGATCACGGACTATTTCAAGGGGGCAGAGACAACTTGTATCAGAAACAATGTTACAGCAGCTGAGCTTTACCTAATGCAGCTAACAAAGTTAGCACTACACATCCATACCAGCCCTGTGCCGGGGCCGCTGTTGTTAATCCTCACCCTGTGGATGAGGAACTTAAGGCACAGAGTGGGTAAAGTACAATGGCCAAGACACTGCAGCTAGGACATGGTAGAGCTATCGGTTACACTCAGGCAGTTGGCTCAAAGCTGCCTTTTCCCACTGAACTTGATTCCATCCTTGGAGAGAAGCAAGAATGCCCCGGGGCGCGGAGCTGAAGATGGGACAATTCCTGTTCCACCAATCGATTGGGGGGTTTTCTATTTGGTCAGTTTCATGTCTGGTTCCTGCATAGGAAAGTGGACCCACAGAATTGCTGAACTTACTTTTTGCATAATAATTGTGTTTTTTGGTTTTTTGGGGGGTTTTTTGTACCAGGGATCGAACTCAGGACCTTGTGCTTGCAAGGCAGGCGTGGTGCCACTGAGCTAAATCCCCGGTCCTGCATTATAAATTTTAGTTTTATTTATTATTATTTTGTTTTATTGAGACAAAGACTTGCTGTGCAGTTCAGGCTGGCCTTGAACTCACTATGTAGTCCATGTTGGCCTCAGACTCATGGCAATCCTCCTGCCTCAGCTTCCCCAGTGCTGGGTCACAGGCGTGCACCACCACGCCCAGCATGCATTATAAATTTTAATGTAGAAGAGATCTTTAAAATATTCCACACAGGGCCGGGGATTTAGCTCAGTGGTTCCACTGCCTGCCTTGCAAGTGCAAGGACCCGAGTTTGATCCTTGGTACCAAAAAAAAAAAAAAAATTCCACACAGTGGAATTGTATATACTATAAAATTCCCAGATTAATTTTGAAAACTAACAGTTTTCTACTTTTGTTTTTGCCAAGGTAAGTAGAATGAAAACAAAACAAAAAACAAAGCAAGCATTCATTCCCTCTATTCACAAAAAGGACTATTTAATGGCAAAACAAGTAGGAAAGTCATAAGGACAGGGGAGAAAAAGGAAATTTAGTTAAACTGGCTAGATTTACCTTTATGAAAATGCTGCTTGTTACATAATTTCAATTTGCAAACATCTGCCAGTGACTGGAAAACCCAAAACCCTGAGAAGCAGCATTCTGAGGATTCAGAAGCAGGAGTGTTTTCTATGAGCATTGGCTGCTGGGTGGGTTCTATCACTGTCCCTAGAGGCAGTGAGCCCGTTGGCCCGGACCCTGGACACAGCCCTGGGCAGGCGGTCTCCCGTGAGGCAGGGGGGCCCTGCCCTGCCTGGACTAGGTAACACCGTGCACGTCTAACTTCTCTGTCTCACTTTGTAAGACTCAGTTTTAGGACAAGGAAAGCATTTACGCTTTATTTACTTCCTCACATATTTCCATCATGAACTATCTCAAAGTGCCTTTATTTATTTTGGGTGCTGGGGATTGAACCCAGGGTCTTGAGCATACTCAGTCCACACTGCCATTATTTTGAGAATAAAATAAAAGATGATTTTTGTTTTCTAAAGATCTTTCTAAGGCCCCTGTCCCAAGATGGTTGCCACTGGGACATCTAACCAGAACAGGGCGAGGCTTGGAAGCGCTCTTCGTGTTGCTCTCCACATAGAACAGTGAAGAAATCTGTTTCTCAGTCTTCTGTAGAGAGGAAAAGATTTGTTTAAAATTCCCTTAACAAGGGCCGGGGATTTAGCTCAGTTGTTCCGGCGCCTGACTTGCAAGCGCAAGGTCCTGAGTTCGATCCCCGGTACCAAAATAAATAAATAAATAAAATAAAATAAAGTAAAATTCCCCTAACAGCTGTCTGAATACGGAAGCATCCTCCCAGGCCAAGGAAGCATCAGAAGGAGTTGTTACCTTGCAGAGATCATCTGAGGGCTGTGGCCATGGCTGTGGCTGAGGGTAGAGAGCTTGCCTATAGCCCCAGCACTCCGGAGGCTGAGGCAGGGGGATCTGCATGTGTTTGAAGCCAGCGTGGGCTCCATAGTGAGTTCAGAGCCAGCCTGAACTACATAGCAAGACCCTGTCTCAAGAAAAAAAAAAAAAAGGTAAATTAAGAACTGCCATGTACTTGAATTTCCTCAGGTGTGCCTGGGCTGTGGTAGGAAAGAAGAACAGCATGAACAGTGAGGACTTAAATTCCAGGGGCTCCAGCCCCCACTGAGTCACAGATGCCCACCCTCATTTCCAGGTTTCATAGTTCCAGGAAGTCTTGTGTTTAGAAAATAGCCAATTCCTAACAGCTCGACAGAGAGGGAAAGGGGAAAGGAGGCAGGGAGGGGGCTGGAGAGGGCGACGGAGAAGGAGAGGGAGATCTGTCTTGCTACTTCTCTTCTCCACAATAGCCGAACAGCCTCTATGTCCATTGACAGATGAATGGATATAAAAATGTGGTATTTATACACAGCGGAGTACTACACTGCCACAAAGAAATATTTGAGTCATTTGTGGAAAAATGGATGTGATACAGGGGTAAGAGATGTAACTCCCAAACCTGCTAGGTATCTAAAACGCAAGTTCGTGTTCTCTAAAATCAAAGAATGCTAGAATCTATAAAGAACTAGAAAAACCAGACCCCCCAAATATAAAAACCCAATCCAAAAATGGGCATCTGAAATGAACAGACATTTCTGAAAGAAGTAAAAGCAGCAAGTAAACATATGAAAAAACGTTCAACATCACTGGTCATTCGAGAGATGCAGATGAAAACAACACTGAGATTCCACCTCACTTCAGAAAGAACGGCTGCTATCCTGAAATCAACCAATAACAAATTCTGGCGGGGCTGTGGGGAAAGAGGAACCCTGCTCCTCTGCTGGTGGGAGTGTAGACTGGTGCAACCACTGTGGAAATCAGTATGGAGCGACCTCAAAGAACTAGGACTGGAAGTCC
>NW_004624739.1:26832755-26849329 GCF_000247695.1 Heterocephalus glaber | reverse complement strand
GGGGTGAAGGGAGGGCAGGGAATGGGGAAAAAATAAGAACCAAGAGACTCATGTAATGGTACAAGATCCCAATGATGAATGTAACTGTATTGTATGCCTAAAATGTACCAATAAACTTAATGAAAAAAAAAATCAAAGAATGAATTCTAGGAACAACGGAGGTTAAGAGTAGGAAAATTTTCTCCTGGTGTGCAAGCGCAAGGATCCGAGTTCGATCCCCGGTACCAAAAAAAAAAAGAGTAGAAAAATTTTATTGAGTGAAAAGCTTCTAAGAGAGACAGAAGAGGGACAGGAAAGTGGGTTGCCTGGGACCCTATTTCCCAGGGAGTTTTTTTTTTTTTTGGTACCAGGGATCGAACTCGTGTCCTTCTGCTTCCCAGGCAGGCAGCGGCACCACTGAGCTAAATCCCCGACCTCCCAGGGAGTTTTTATGGGGCAAAGCCAGGAGGTGAGGAGGGTTCAAGGTGTTCAAGGGACAAAACTGTGAGACCCAGTGGGAAATTACAAGGTGGGCATGGGGTGGGGCAAAACCACGACCAACCAGTAAGATTACAAGTACAGTCACCCAGGTAATATATTTTGTGTTTTTTTTGGAACCGGAGATCGAACTCAGGTCCTTGCACTTGCACAGCAGGCAGCAAAACCACTGAGCTAAATCCTTGGCCCCTTAGGTAATGTTGATTAAATGGGAGTCAAATTGGAAGACAAGTCACAGAGAAGGAATTTCCCATTTAGAATATCAATCACTGCGATCTACCTCTAGGGGAAGTAGTACTTCTTTTTTTTTTTTTTTTTATGATGCTAGCCAGTGAATGCCTTAATTGTTTTCCATTTTGGCTCCTTGAGGGGGGCCCTGTCTAACTGCCTACAAGATAATCTAATTAACTTACCTATCTACAATAGATGCACCTTGAGAACACAATAAATCAGACACACACATTTAAATATCACATTTTCTCTTATATGAGAAACTCAAAATATAAATAAAGTGCAAAATAGAAAATAGATAATAGGAAGTAGAGCGATCTTTCTCAAATAGTAAAGGGGCTCAAGAGGTGGAAGGAGGGAAAGGGGGTGAAAAAGGAATTGAGACATGCTGTGTGCATGCACCAGCTCCACACAAGGAATGGAAACATTATACATTGCAAACATGGACTAAGGAAAACATTTAAAAAAGAAAACTTTTCATTTTCAAAGGTTTAGACAATGGGAAAATGAAAGGGCTGTTATGTTTGTTTTAAAAGGCTTATCTTTGGGGCCGGGGATTAAGCTCAGTGATTCTGCCGCCTGTCTTGCAAGCGCAAGGTCCTGAGTTCAATCTCTGGTACCAAAAAAAAAAAAAAAAAGGCTTATCTTGCAAGCATGTTTCATGACAAGAAATGGAGGGAGGGGAAGGGGAGGGGAAGGGGAGGGCAGAAAAGGAATTAAGATGCATTGTGTTCAGGTACTAATTCTCCGTGGTGCCGGGGATTTAGCTCAGTGGTTCCACTGTCTGCCTTGCAAGCCGAAGGACATGAGTTCGATCCCTGGTACCAAAACAACAACAACAACAACAACAACAACAACAAAAAAAACCTAATTCTCCGTGGTAAAGACAATCATTATGTACTGCAAACATGCGCTAATAAAAATAAAAATTAAAAAAATTATAAATTGTATTGGGCTAAAGAATCTGGAAAGGGAGAAAGATGAACTCAATATTTTGTTAACTGGATTTTTATTTCTAGAGAAGCAACTGTTAAAGAGTGGTTGACAATCCTTTTTCTTTTTTTTAAATTTAATTTTATTGGTACATTTTAGGCATTCAATATGATGACATTCATCATTGGAAATTTGCACCTTTACATAATCTCTCTTGGTTCTTATTTTTTCCCCATTCCCCTCCCCTCCCTTCAACACCTCCATTCCTGTCTATTTACAAAGACTTTGTTTCCATTTTTTCTTTTTCTCATATTAATTCCATTCCCTTCTTTCCTTTCCCCTACCCCTCCCACTTCCCCTTTGCCCCTTTTCTTCCTATTTCACATTATCTATTATACCTTTTAGTCCTTATTTACACTTTCAATTTCTCACACTAGAGAAACTATTCGATGTTTACACGTGTGTCCTGTTTATTTCACTTAAGCGTATCGCCTCAGTGTGCACCATTTAGTTATAAATATCTCTAATTTCTCATTTTTTATGGCTGAATAGTACTTCATTTTATTTTTTAAAAACCGCATTTTCCTTATCCAGTCTCCAGTTGATGGGCAATTGGGCTGTTTCCAAGTTTTAGCTATTACAAACTGTGCCGCTATGAATATGGGTGCACATATATCTCTGTGGTATGATTCTTTTAATTCTTTGGGGAAGATCCCCAGCAGTGGAATAGCAGGGTCAAATGGGACTTCCAGTCCTAGTTCTCTGAGGTATCTCCATACTGATTTCCACAGTGGTTGCACCAGTCTACACTCCCACCAGCAGTGGAGCAGGGTTCCTCTTTCCCCACAGCCCCACCAGCATTTGTAATTGTTTGATTTCTTGATAGCAGCCATTCTTTCTGGGGTGAGGTGGTTTCAACTTGCCAAAGGTCTTAAAACTAGACCTATATCTCTCACCATGCACTAAACTAAAATCAAAATGGATTAAAGACCTAAATATTAAAATAGAAACACTAAACCAGCTGGAAGAGAGTGTAGGAAGAACTCTTGGAGACATTGGTGTAGAAAAAGATTTTATGAACAAAACCTCAGTTGCCCATGAACTAGCACAATCAATCAACAAGAGGATCTCTTATTAAAAAGCTTCTGCACAGCAAGAGAAACCACCAGCAGTGTGAAGAGACAACCCACAATGTGGGAAAAAATCTTCACCTGCTCTTCCTCAGACAAAGGTCTACTATCTCGAATCTATAAAGAACTTAAAAAGATCAGACCTCCCCAATTTAAAGACCCAATCCGAAAACGGGCGTCTGAAATGAACAGACATTTCTCAGACAAAGAAGTAGAAATAGCAAATAAATACATGAAAAACTGTTCCACCTCACTGGTCACTGGAGAGACGCAGAGGAGACACTCCTATTTCTTAGAGGAGCCGCGCTCAAGCTTCTCTTAACTTTGTTTTTTTTTTTTTTTTTTTGGTACCAGGGATCGAACTCCTGTCCTTCCGCTTGCGAGGCAGGCGGCAGAACCACTGAGCTAAATCCCCGGCCCCTCAAGCTGACCCGGGGCGCCTGGAAGATGTGAGCGGAGCCAGGCGGAGTCCAGGCTGTCAGGGCGGCTGCTGGGGAGGGAGCCCGGGCCGAGTCTGGGCCCGCGTGTCCATCTGTGGCGCACCAGTCGCCTTCCCGGCTCTGGGGCTCACTCTCCGGAGGAGAAGTCGGCCGCAGGGAGCCTGAGAACGGTCCTCGTCCCACCTGCAGGGCGTCAGGGCAGGTGACAGACTGGCGTCTTCATAAGCAGATCGCTTGGCCAGGCTGGACACGCGTCAGGGTCACCTCTGAGTCCCCCGGGGACCGGACAGGGAGCCGCCCCACGGGGACAGTGAGTGTCCGTGGGAGACAGCGTCTCGGTGGAGCCGCCACGCTCAGAAGACACACGGCAGTCGGCCAGTGTGGGACAGAGCTTACGGGACCGGGGGCACAAGTTCTTCAAATAAATGGCCAGAAGTGTAAAAAGAATGAGAAGCTAAACTAAGACATTTAGGAACCATTTCAAGTAAATGCTGCGTGTAAACCTTGTGTGGATCTTTTTTTTGGAGACGGGGTCTCACTGTGTAGTCCAGGCTGACCTTGAACTCACTGTGTAGCCCAGGCTGGCCTTGAACTTGTGGCAATCCTCCTGCCTCAGCCTCCCAAGTGAATGTGGGGATTACAGGTGCGCCATCACAACCGGCCCCCTTGTGTGGATCTTGACTCAAAGCAATCACAAGTAGGTTTAGGCTTTGATGGGCCACAAAGACTGTAATATTTTGGTTTTTTTCTGTCCAGAAGAATACATTTTCAGAATACATGATTCCTAAGGCCACTGACAGAACCAGACAGGCGAGATTGCAGCCACGATTTTGGGGTGTACTGAGGCGCGTGCGGGAGCAACAGACCCACAGTGTCCTTCTCCCTGGTGTCACCAGGCTCCGGAAGGCTCTGGGGTTTTCTTCACCCTTATGAAACAACAGCTTCCTCGAAGTTTCAGGGACTGAAGAATGGGCTGAACGTGTAATATTTACTCCGTGGAGCCAGGCAAATTTGTTTTTCTGAAAGGAGATGCTACCTGTTGATTATTTGGTCATTTATCTGTCAATTACTTTTTTCCTTATGGGGCAACAATGGAAATAAAGTTTCAAAGGCACTACCTTAGGCCAAAAGATGTTTTACTTAGGATATTATTCTTCAAAATCGTTGAGTCAGGTGTGGTGGTGCGTGTTTGTTAAGCCAGAAACTTGGGAGGCTGAAGCAGGAGGATCGCAAGTTCTGGGCAAGCCTGGGCAGCTTAGTGAGGCCCTGTCTCAAAACAAAAATCAAAAAGGCCTGAGGGGTAGCTCGGTGGCGCAGTGCCTACCTCACCTTCAGGAGGCCCGGGTTCAATCCCCAGCATCGCAGTCAACCAGCCGACCAACGAGTCGATCAAACCTATGTGAAATGAATACTGCTACATAGTAAAATTTTATTAATTAGAAAAACACGCATACAGATGCTTTCTTTTCAGATTTTAATACAATTACAAAATAAAAACACTGCCTTGCTTTTCTAAAAACACTGCATTTTCAAGGCTAACTGCAGCCTCCCCGCCTAATGGGGATCTGGTCAGAGCTGCGGCTGTAGAGCGGAGCTGGACGTGCGCGTTCCCGGGAGCTGAGGACCAGGCTTCCAGCCCGGGCTTGGGGTGAGAAAGCGCAGCACGGCTCTCGGCTCTGGGCGGGGCCGGAGGCCTCCCGGCGCTGAGTCCCCGCCCCGCGGCCAGGGCTGCGGCCCGCAGCTGTGGGCTTTGCTCTGGGGATCCGCCGGCCGCTGACCGGATCCGGCTCGGGCAGGGGGACGCGGCCCCGACAGCTGCGGGGCGCAGGTCGGGAGCAGGGCGCAGGTCTGCGTGGGCCGCGCTCACTCCGCACAGCCCAGGCTCTGGCCCTGGAGCAGCACAGCGAGTCTTACAGCCTGACAGACCTGGCAGCTGACGGGACTGCTGCCCTCTCACTTGAGAAATCAACTGACTGCTTTTGCAGGGCCAGGTGCTTCTTGCCAAGTTTTAGTAAATAAACAGGTACATTTCTAGCTAAGGTTTAAGCCTTTGGATATTTCTTGCCTTTTAGCTACAGCCTTTTTTTGGGGGGGGGGTTGTTTTTTGGTACTGGGGATCGAACTCGGGACCTTGTGCTTGCGAGGCAGGCGGCGGAACCACTGAGCTAAATCCCCGGCCCCTTTTAAGATTTTGTTTTGTTTTGTTTTTTGAAGCTACAGCCTTTTGATTGTTTTTTCCTTGAGGCAGGGTCTCGCTAGGTAGCCCGGGCTGGCCCCGAACTTGTGGTGATCCTCAACCTCAGCCTCCGGAGGGCTGGGATGACAGGCACCACGCCCAGCATCATTTTCGCTGTTGTCACCAAGTCTGCCGTGGAAAGGAAAAGAAAAAGCACCCGCGCTGTGAACCGTGGAAGGGGGCGCAGACGGGGGAGTAGGCCAGGGTTGCACATGCTCACGCCCCGTTTCCTGTCCCCTTACCGTGATTCTCGTTACACGTGGCTGCGCAACACAATGCTGCGAGGCAGACTGCACTTTCTCCCAGTGGCACAGCTGCTAGGGGCTCGCGGGCTGCCTTTTCTCTGCGTGCCGGGCAGGGCCGGGCTGACCTCCCCGGGAGGCCTCGATCCCTCGCAGGCTGCACTCCTCCCGGTCCGCAGGCCCCGGGGACCTCAGAGCCCAGCGGCTCGGCACAGGCGCGGGCCAGGGACCCGGGCACCCCGAGGCTTGGCCAGGGCACGTGGGGACCCTCCCGGCTGCGGCCTCGGCCCGGAAGCTGCTGCCGGCCAGGAAGCAGGGACGGGAAAAGCAGGCCGGCGTCTCCACCGAGGCCCAGCTGCAGGCCCTGACTCAGCAGTAACCGCCCCGCGGCTCCTAGGTTCCCGGATTCCGCTGGGGAATCCAGAGGCCCGCAGTGGAGGCAGCGCGGACAGAGGAGGAGCGTGCAGGAGCAGGAGCGCGGCTTAAATTCCCCTTTGTGAGGAAGGAAGGGAAGCAGACCAGCCGTGTGGCGTCCACGCTCCAGCTCCTCGGGGTGCACGGCATCGTTATGCACTCAAACCCGAACCGACACACGTTAGCGATCTGAAGGCTCTGGCTTCGTCACCATGACTTTCATCCGAAGGGTGTTCTCAATCGCGCGCCTCCGCCTGCGGCGACCCCACTGGCTGGCGCGCAGGCTGAATGGGAAGCGAGCCGAGGTCGGGTGGCTGGACGGGGACCGCGTTCCTCACCAGGCCTCGCCTCCACCAAGCTACCCGGGTCCCCTCGAAGTGGTTAGGGGAACGTGGCCGCAGGCCCTTCAAAGACACCCGCAGACTGGCTATTATTCTGTTCTTCACAGACTTCTTGAGCCCAGCGTTTACTCTAGGTTTACTCTCGGTTTGCTCTGCTGCCCCCATCTGATGGAATGAGGAAAAGCTTAGATGAGCTGCTCCAACTGCTAAAAAGCTATGAAATATTTTGAATTCTGGGACACAGAATCTTTTACAACTATTTGGTCTTAAGCTTAAATAATAAACATAAATATAGGTATAAATACAGCCTCAATGTAAAACTTCTACCAATAAATTTTCAATTTAAATTATATTAGTATAAGGAATAATTAATATTAAAATGGCCAACTCGCTTGACATAAAGATCTAAGAATCCCTGGTCATTTTGAATAGCAATAGAGATTTCCCCACAAGCTGCATTTTACTTTTCTAAAACAAATGAAAGTTACCGGGAATGTAGCTCAGTGGCACACGGCCTGCCTGGCAAACACAAGGTCCTGAGTTTGATCTTCTGTACTAAGAAAACAAAACAAGACAAAACCATGAAACAAATGAAAGTGTACCTATGGAATTTTAATTGAAAAACCCTTCTTGATCGGGCCGGGGATTTAGCTCAGTGGTTCCGTCGCTTGCCTAGCAAGCGCAAGGACCCGAGTTCGATCCCTGGTACCAAAAAAACCCCCCAAAACCCTTCTTGCTAATGTTATCTCAGCTAATCGCTATTATATTTTTTACACAGTATTTACTATGTAGTGTCCCTAGGTTGGTATTTTAAAATTTTTGCCTAGAAGCTGCATGCAGAATGTAGCTGTATACTAATTTCAAATACAATAAGAAAAGCTAAGTACTGAGTTTTATGTTTAACACAGTAAACTACTTAAATGCTTTTTCACATTCTTGCTTTAGAAAATACTGGAAATATTCGAGCAGATTACATATGTAGACTAAATTTTAAAAGGCACGGTATTTTAAAACATCACAAATATACATGTATTTGTATATTTAATAAGCTATTGATCCTACTGTGGAATTTTTTTTTATGAAGAAAGACTTTTTTGGTCCTCATTTTCCAGAAAAATAAATTTTAAAGAGAAATTTAGAATATTTTTTGTTTACTTCATGCTTGGCTATTTGAGTAGAAATCCACAGTAGCTGAAGAACATGTTCTTTCTCAAATATTAGCATGAATTCTAAAATCACAAATGCTATTACATTAAATCATGGTAACAGTACATATGCCTCGTTATCTGTACAAAAAAAAAGTAAAATGACTGGAATCTTTGGAATTTCCTTCCCCCATTAATTCATCAAAGCCCAGATTTGTTGTAGTTAGAACACAGGCTCTCATCTCCTGAGCCAGCCGAGCATCACTGCTTTTCACTGGTTAACTTATTTACAATCTAAATATTTATCACTTGGATACTTTACAAGATTTATGCACCTTGAAGACAAATAACAGGAAAGAGGTTGCAGCAAATTTGTTACAAAAACATACTTTATGTTTAAAACTACATCTACTTTGCATATTTAGCATAAAATGCAAAGGCTGCTTATTGGGTGGATCTTATCCCAATCTTTAAAAAAGGTTCTGCAATTCTCCATTTGCCAGAATGGGTTTCTAGACGTTTTGAGCTATATTTCAGTTACTTTCCCGTTGCTGGGAACCAAGTGCCCAACACACAAGTTAAGGAGGAAAGGTTTATTTTAATTTGGAGTCTAGACTTTTCAGTCCACAGTTGGCTGGATCCAGGGCGGGGTGGCACGGTAGGCAGGAAGCAGAGAAACTTCTTCCTTTTTTCCCTTTTTATTCCATCCAGGCCGCAAGCCTATTGGTCGGCGCCACCCACACCTGGGGCCCTCTCTCTTCAGGAAGTCTGTCACCCGCACCCGGAACTGTGCTAAGCCAGTCAGTGCACTAACCAGTACCACACACCCATGACGCAGTTCATGCACCCCTAATCCAGCCACTCCCCAAAGCCCCACCTATGAGTGCATGCGGCTCTGGCGGGACGTCTAGATATAAGCCATAACAAGCTGTGTAATAAGGATCTGAAGAAAAAAGGAAAACTGAAATTGTCATGTCTCATTATTTAGAAAGCTATGAACACAATATGAATTTGGATATCTAACATCTCCACTGAAAGCAGGCCATTAGGGTACCTGTTTAATTAAACAGGCAGCAAGGGCCGGGGATCAGTGGTTTTGCCACCTACTGCGCAAGCGCAAGGACCCGAGTTCGATCTCTGGTACCAAAAAAAAAAGAGGCAGCAAGCGCTTTCCTAAAGCCAGCACGGAGTGAGCTAACCCAATTTCATCTTGTATTTGGAAATAAACTGATTTCACATATTGCAATAAAATACATATTCCAAGCAAAATACTGTAATCAAAAATATTTTAAGGCTAACTATAATTAAGATGTCATTCACTGAAATTCCTCTCCTGTACTGTACGTTGCAAATTACATTTCTCTTTATTGCTCCCCTTCATGTTAAGCACAAAATCCTCTTAGTTTTAACTATGGAAAAAAAATTCTTATCTTTTAGCACAGAGTCAAACATCAAGTTTGGAAATCATAGATACATTCGTGGCAAAGCACTCGGTAAGCTGATGATGGTTGTGACTCTTTTGCTTATGAGCTGGCTCCAGCAGCAGGTATATAAACGATTATTCCATAAGTGTATCTTCTCGGTTGCTTTATGTAAAGAGGTACAAAGTTAGAAAAAGACTTAATAGTGGTTGGGAATATAAATAAAAAGTAGAGGGCCGGGGATTTAGCTCAGTGGTTCTGCCACCTGCCTTGCAAGTACAAGGACCAGAGTTCCAGCCCCGGTACCAAAAAAAATAAAAGCAGAAATGGACTTGCTACTTTAATGTGATCTTTGATTTGATTCATCTATTCAATAGGCTTTTATTTTCTACTCTGCAAGGACAATATTTAAGAAAAAGGCTTATATTCAAAATTAGCTCTACTTTGTAGTTAGCTGCTTGTTTAATACCAGTATTTCCACAAATTTTCATAGTAATTTCTCCTGAGCAGAAGCCAGTTTAGTACAGTATAAACTCTAAGTACTGCACAATGATAAACACAGCGGGCAGACAGGTCAGTTGATAGAATTGGGTGGAAACAGGATGGATGGCTGGGTTTAATAAAGGAAACAATACTTGAACAAAGTCTTGATAGGTGGGTAGGGTACACCAGGACAATGGCAGAGGTATGTGATGGCTATGCTGCAGATGCTCTGGAAACTCCAAGTAGTTCATCATGGCTGGAGTGTAAGTATAAAGAGAGCAAAGGTCAGACAAGTCACCGCAGACAGAAATTGGACTGGGTAGGGGAGTCTTATGTGGTCTGCCAAGGAGTTTGGATTTGATCCTGTAAGCCTGGTTCTTCAACTTCATTATGCAACAAAATCAGCTAGGGTTCCTGCCTGAAATACACATTCTTAGCCCCACTGTCACTCAGGTCCAGGGCAGGGCCTTGGGCCTAACTTTTAAGCACACTCCATAAATTCTAGATTAGCAGAACCTGGGCAGGTTTGAATGTTTTGATGAAACATTATCATAGGCAATATTTTGAGAAGTAACAATTAGAAAAAGACCAAATCCTTTCAGAAAGAACAATCTGGAGGTAGTGAGGAAGGTGGGGTGACAGGATCAGAATCCAGTATGTAGAATCAATCAGGTGATGGAAGGGAGCGGATAACATTCACCCAGGTAACACACGGAGTCCATGTTTAACCCAAATCACGTTTTAACAATCAGAAATGGAGAGATTTCCCAGAACTAACTCATACAAAAACTCATTTCAGTATCAGATAAGCTCATTTATTCTTCCTGGGCTCTTTTGAGCACGCTCACGGTTTCATTCATGTCTGTATTATTGCCCTAATCTTCCTTCCCAGTCTAGACATTTCTTTGAACTGTAAAATTATATTTCTGCCCGTGGACAGAATATCACTTCCTGGATGACAGATGTACCATTTATCTAAAACTCAGCATATTCAAAAAAGTGACCCCAAGAACATGTATTGGTTAGGGTTCTCTTGAGGAAGAAAATCAACAGACAACATGCACATACAGTCATACCTTGGTACTCGACTGCTGTAGAACTCACTGAATTCCATATTCAAAGCACTTTGATGTGAAAATCTTTGTCCCAGGACCCATTCATTTGGTACTTGGCACACAAGCTATCACAGATGGGTGTCCACTGCCTCCTGACCCTTTCCAGCCAAAATGATTTATTTGGTACTTGTTGAACCTCCCGAACCGATGAATGACGAATACTGTGCACCACTGTGCAATTATGTGGGTTTCCTTAGGGAGGCTTAGAGCAGAGGAGGAGGTCGACAGCGGCCCTGCGTGCTGAGGTGAGGACCGAGCAGCTGCTCAGTCCAAGCAGCTGGAAGATGCAGCACAGGAGGGATCGAGGACGCAAAGTCTCTTTGGAGTTGATGGTGTGAGTCCCGGCTGGAAGGCTGAAGAAACTGCAGTCTGATGTCCACAGGTGACAGGAGTAGCTAGCAAAAGACGCAGCTCACACCCCTCAAGCAGAATGGAGCTCTGCCCACAGGAGGCTTCCTCCTTCTGTCCAGGCAAAAGTCACAACACATACCCTATCCCAGAGGCCGTTCCTCGAGGCGAGCGCGTCATTGTCAGCTCTGTCCTGACATATAGCTGGGCGTCTTACCGCTTTCTGCTTATCGATGTACGTCCATGAAGTGAAAGGTATTATTTATTAAAAAAGGTCCCAAAGGAAAGCTGATGGCGTCTGTGATGGAAAAGGAGACACTGAACGGCCTCTGCAGCTTTACACGCAAGGTCGGAGTGGAGCTTACAGAGCTCACCTTACGCCTTACACAGAAAGTAACAGGCATAGATTTTATCAGGTGTTTCAGGCTGTATAAAAATTAATTGTGAGAAAAGACCACAGCTGGGAAAAGGCAGGATTTAAAATATCATGACAAGAAGAGCCAATAAAATAGAAAACAATGACAGAAACTGACCTCAAATCAATGGACACCTAATTTATGACAACACTACAGCAGTGGGAAAAGGACAGTTTTCTTAGCAAGTGATCTGTCAAGGGAAAACAAAATCTACCTTGTTCCATGCATGCAAAACATTAACCCTGTAGATTTGGGCAGAAACATTAGAGAGCCACATGTGGCCTGACTGTGTGTTGGTCACCAAGTGACTGTACACTCGGTGTGGTCACATACATTTGTATCGCCTGGGGACACTAATGCCACCTTCCTCTGCGTAAGCACTCTATGACCTTCACATAATGACAAAACTGCCTAACAGTACAGTTACCAGAATGTATGCCTTTGGAAAAGTAAACTAGAAAAACTACACGAGACATTATTTAGATGGAGAAAGACTTCCAAAACAGGATACCATGAAGTATCAATTTAAAGGTAAAGAATGATAGCTCTGATCAAATTAAATTTAGGAACCTCTATTCATTAAATATTTTAACAGAATAAAAGGGCAAATCACAGTAAACCTGTAAGGATTAAATGCAGGATATGTAAGTAACTCAGAACTATCAGTAAGAAAAAGATTCAAGAGAAAAACAAATTCACAATTGCCAGATTTTAGGGTATTTTATATTCAGCTTTAGTTGATTCTACCAAATAGTATTTGGTTGGAATGTGAATAATTTTTGTTTTTCTTTTCACAGTGCTGGGGATCAAACGCAGGGCCTCCCACATGTGAGGCAGGCACCCTGCCAGGGCACACACCGGTCCCCACTTAAGGCCCCTGGGGTTCACAGAGATGCCCACTTGTCATGAGGATGTGACAAGGTACACGGACATTCTGATCCCCAGAAAAATGTATTCAGATTGCAGGGCAATACCACCTCATACCCAGGAGGATGGGTAAAATAAAAACTGGCCATACCACCTGGTAGCTAAGCAAAACAACAAATTTATAACATTTTGGCAGTATCTCTGAAAGCTGAAATATATATGCATATTCTGTGAAAATTCCACTCTGTAATTTATATCCAACAGATATCCACAAACACTCTACATTAGTAGCCTTCCCGTTGCTGAGACACAATACCTGACACCTACAACTGAAAGGAGGAAAGGTAATTTAGCTCTTGGTTTCCGGAGTTTTGGTACAGGACTGGCTGACCCCAAGACAAAAACCGAAGGAGGTGGGGGAGGAAAGCTGCTTCGTTCATGGCGGCCAGGAAGCAGAGGGAGAGAACGCTAGGAAGCCTGTGTCATGGCCGAAGTCACAGCTCCACGCCCACCCACACACCCGGGAGCATCGCAAACCACCAATGAAGTTTCTTAATCCAGTTTAGTTAGCAAATCAGCATTACTGGTCACAAATCCACCACCAATTTCACACCCAAACACATCTTAAACCACACTTAATATTCAAATAAAAACAACAGCCACCTCTTAACATAATACAACCGTCCCTGGTACAACCAGAAAAGCACTAATTTTTTTGGAAGCAAAACATTTATTGGTACATTTTAGATACACATAATGATCACATTCATCGTAAGGAATTTGTACCTGTACGTGATGTATCTTGCTTCTTCTTTTTCCCATTCCTCTCTTCTCCCTTCAACTCCTCTTTCCTTCTTTATTAACAAAACAAAAGCAGTAATTCCCTCTCCAAAGTCTCAACAGTTCTAGCATTTTTCAATCTCCAAATCCAAGTATCTTCTGAAATTCTAGAGAAGCTGTTAGCTGTGAACCTCTGTAAAAAAAAAAAAAAAGTTACATAATCCCAAGGTTCGATGGTACAGAGTTAGGTATTTCCATTCCAAAAGGGAGAAAGGGGGAAACACCATGAGCCCAGCAGGGCAAACAAGCTCCTGTAGCTTCACATCAAGCAGGTGGGGTACGGGCTCACGGTAGAGATGCGAGCTCCATAGGCTGTGGGGAGCACCACCCCTATGGCCTCACTGGTTGCAACCTATGTGGCTGCTCTCTTTGGCTGGCTTCACTCTGAGGCCACCACTTTCCTCTGTAGATCGTGTTCTTCCCCTGCACCTTTGGCTTCATTTCCACACTCTACTGCTTTGTCCTCTTACACTCCCTTTGAAATCTGGGTGAAAGCCTTCCTGACTCCAAAACCCTTGTATTTTGAACACAGGTAAAACTAGTATCACATGCAAAATGCCACTGTCTGCTGTCGGCAGAAAACAGTAGCCAGGTCCCCCTCAGAGCATGGCTGCATCTGCCTCTCGGTGCTTGGCTGACTGAGCACAGTGAAATGAATTCAGAAAGGAAGCTGCTCTTGGCGAAGGTTTACACTTTTGCACCCTTGAGCTTCTGATGGTGGGGTCTTGCTGATTTCTGAGATGCCTTCAAGTCATCTTACTTTTTTTTTGGTACTGGGGATTGAACTCAGGGTCCTTGCGCTTGCAAGGCAGGCGGCGGAACCACTGAGCTAAATCCCCGGCCCACTTGATTTCTTTTCAATGGCACTAATCTCTTCAGCATCCACACCTCGTTTGGCCCCAACTTTACATGTAGTTCCTTCTGGGCCAAAAATTTAAGGTTTTCAAGTTTTTGTTTTTTACATCTGATTCTCATATTTAAATCTGGCTGAAAGCAGCCAGCAGTAGTCATGCCGTAACTTGAACATTGGGCTGTTTTGAAATGTCCTCTGGTCTTTTGAGCTCTGACCAGAATGGACTGGCAGGCACTGCCTCTTGGATCCTAAGACTTCTTTAGTGTACTTCTCCAAATCTTTCTGAACTCCTCCCACAAACCAGTTCCAAAGGCTTCTAAACCATATAGTCAGGTACAATCCCATCAATGTCCCCGTTTCTCCAGTAACAATTTTCTGTATTCACTTTCTTGCTGCTGAGATATAGTACCTGACACCCACAACTTTCAGGAAGAAAGGTTTAATCTAGCTTGTGGTTTCAGGAGATTCAATACATGGTCAGCTGGCTCCAAGGCAAAATCTCATGGTGGAAGGGTGCAGTGGAACAAAAGTAGTGCATGGTGGCTGGGAAGCAGAGCAGGGAGACAGTACCAGAGAGGAAAGGACCAGGAATTGTGTACAGAACCCAAGGTCACAACTCCATACCACCAAATATGCCAAGAAGCATGCTTTACTAACCTAGTAGGTGACTTTTTTGTTTTTGATACCGGGGATCGAACTCAGGTCCTTGCGCTTGACCAGCAGGCAGCGAAACCACTGAGCTAAATCCCCGGCCCTAGTGGGTGACTCTTAATCCAATCAAACTGACAAATCAGTACTGGTCATATGATCCTACATGCAGAAATGCTCACAGCAGTTTAATGTGTAATTTTCCCAACAATGTCTATTAATAGCAGAATGGATGTCCAGTATAGAAAAGAAAAGGTACCAAACACAAATTCAGATTAAAAAATTAACTGAAAGTATGGGCAGTAGAAGTGACCAATGTGAGGACAGAATGACAGAACTAGAAGACAGGGTTGTTGTCAGCGACCAATTATTGAAAGACAGCTTAAAAAGAAGAGAAAACGAAAACTGGATTCAACAGCTGGCAAGTGATGCAAAGATTAATCTAAGATTAATTGGAATTAATGAAAAACCAGAAGACAGCAAGAATGGCATTAAAAAAACCTGTTTACAGAAATAGCAGAAGAAAATATGGGAAAGAATTTAACACAAAGAATAACTGAGGCATATAGAACCCCAAATAGCCATGATCAGAAAACAACTTCTCCACAACATATCAGTCCAAATTTAAAGCTAAGGCCAGGGATTTAGCTCAGTGGTTCTGCCGCTTGCTTTGCAAGCGCAAGTATCCAAGTTCAATCCCCAGTACCAAAAAAAAAAAAAAAAAAAAAATTAAAAGGTAAACTCCTTCGAATTACAGCAGACTTCTCACACACAAACCTTAAAGGCCAGAAGAGCTTAGAGTGAAGCATTTCAAGCTCTAAATTAAAACAATTTCCAAACCAGACTGATATATCTGACAAAACTATCTTTCAAAACTTATGGACAAATAAGACATTTCCATGATAAATATTCCAGCTCAAGAAATTCATGACCATCAAACCAGGACTCCAAAAATGCTCAAAGATATCCTAGAAAGATTCATGAAGCCAACAAGGCCTTAAGGGTTTAATAGAATGAATACAAGGGGTAGGGTGAGCAGTTAAATTGAAGGGAAAGAAAATGAATCAGCGACAGGAAAATAATGCAATGGCAGGTACAAGTCAATACTTTTCAGTAATAACTTTTAATGTGAATGGCCCCAATTCTCTAAACAAAAGATACAGATTGGCAGAATGGATCAAGAAACAAAATCCAACAGTATACTGTATACAAGAAACACATTTAACCCCAAGAGAAATTCACAGACTAAAAAAAAAGGATGGAAAACAATGTTCCATGAAAAACAAGCAGGAGTAGGTATCCTATTCTCAAAGTTGACTTTAAGCCAAAACTGATCAAAAGAGGCAAAAAAGGTTAAAGGAACTATATATTGGTTAGGTGAACAATGGAACATGAGGAAATAACAAAATTATAAACATATATACACCAAACAACAGAATGTCCAACTTTGTGAAAGAAATACTACTGACATAAAAGATCAGATAAACATCAACACAATTGTAGTGGGGGACCTCAATACTGCACTGTCACAAATAGATCAACTAGACAAAAAATAAATATCAGAGTTGAACTAAACCTTCAAACGGACTAAATAGGTAACTAGAATGTTCCATACAACAACAAAATACATTCTTCTTAGCAGCATATGGTACTCCAAAAGAGAATACAGGCTAGCCCATAAAGTATGCTTAAGTAAATGCAAAAGAACTGCAATTGTACCATGCATATTATCAAAGTGCAATGAAATTAGAAATCAATGGAAAAAGAAACCACAGAAATTATGCATATGCATAGTAATTAAACAATAGATTCTTGAATAATCAGTGGGTCACAGAAGAAATCAAGAAAAATAAGCCAATTTCTATAATTAAAGAATAATGTCAGTAAAAAAAACAAGAACAATCGAAAGGTAGTGTACAGAAGGAAATCAGAACAGAAATTAACCTAATTCAGACTGAAAAAAAATCAATGAAGGGCCGGGGATTTAGCTCAGT
>NW_004624739.1:26818156-26832655 GCF_000247695.1 Heterocephalus glaber | reverse complement strand
CCACACAAATCAATACAATTAGAAATGAAAAAGATGAAATCTCAACACTTCCAAAATCCAGATTAACAATTTTGCAAACCTGCATGCCAATAAATTTGAGAGCTGAGACAGAATGGATAGATTTCGAGATATATAAGAACTACCAAAATGGAACCAAGATATAAAAACCCTGAATAATCCAGTAACATGAAATTAAAGCAATAATAAAGAACCTACTAAAAAAAAGCCCAGGTCTTGATGAATTCACTGCTGAATTCTACAAGACTTCAAGGAAAAAGTTAACATCAATATTTCCCAAACTCTACTTCTTGAGACAAGGTCTCTCTATGTCATTCAGACCAGCCCTCAACTCTCTATGGACCCCAGGCTGTCTTCAAACTCACGGCAATCCTCTTGACTTAGCCTCTCAAGTGCTCAGATTATAGGTGTGCACCACCATGGCTGGCCTCAAACTCTTTAATAAAATTGAAAGGGAAAGGAAATTCCCAGTCATTCCTGGAAACTGGCATTATCCTGATTCCAAAACCAGACAAGTATCCAACCAAAAAAGAAAACTGGAGGACAATCTCTTTAATGAAAATAGATGCAAAAATTTTCAACAAGATATTGGCAAACAGAGTGCAACAAATCATCAAAAAGTCATACATCATGACCAAGTAGGATTCATCCTAGGAGTGCAGGGATGGTTCAACACAGGCAAATCAATAAATGTAGTACATCACATAAAGAGAAGCAAGGACAAAAATCACAGCATCATCTCAGTAGATTCTGAAAAAGCTGCTGACAAAATCCAACATCCATTCATGATAAAAAACTCTGAAGAAACCAGGTATAGAAGGACCTTATCTCAACCCGATGAAAGCCATTTATGACAAACATACTAAATAGGGAAAAACTGAAAGTCTTCCTTCTAAAATCAGGAACAAAACAAGGATGTCCACTATCAGTATGCCTATTTAATATAGTGCTTGAAACATTAGGCAGAGCAATAAGGCAAGAAAAAAACAAAAAGGGTATGTATAGGAAAGGAAGAAGTCAAATTATTATTTGGAGATAACATGATTCTCTACATAGAAGATCCAAAAAAATGTCATGAAGACTCCTAGAATAACCAAATTCAGCAGCAGAGGTTATTAAAGGATACAAAATCACAAAAAATCAACCGCATACTTGTACACCAATAAGGAACTCACTTAGAAACTAAGAAAACAGTACCATTTACAATAGCATCAAGAAAAATGAAATCCTTAGGAATTATTTTAACCAAGAAATAGAAGACTTCTGCAATGAAAACTGCTTTCCTCAGAAAAGATGAAGAGGAAATGCAAAGATAGTCCCTGTTCCTGGATAGCAAAACCAATATAATCAAAATGGCCAAAATTCCAAAACTGATATACAGATTTAATACAACCTCAATCAAAATAGCAGTAGCACTCCTCACAGAAGCAGAGAGAACAATCCTAAAATTTGTATGAAACCAAGAGACCCATTATTGTTAGCCAAAATTGCCAAAGTAATCCTGGGTAACAGAGGTAAAAAAGATCAAAATCACATTATTGGAAGCTGTATTACAAGCCAGTGATAAAAACAACATAGCACTGGTACAAAAACAGACACGAGGACCAATGCAACAGAGCAGAGGATGCAGAAACAACCCCAGTGACAGGTGAGCATCTGAGTTTGGACAAAGGGGCCAAAAATATACATTGGAAGAAAGATAGCCTCTTTAATAAATGGTGCTGGGAAAAACTATTCACATGCAGAGGACTGAATATAGACCCATTTATCTCACCATGTACTAAACTGAAAAAAGGGATTAAAGATCCAATGGTAAAACAGAAACAGTGAATCTGCTGGAAGATAAAATAGGTAAAACTTGAAGACATAGACAAGGACTTATCAGAAGCCCAATGGCACCAGAAATAGTACCAAGAATCAACAAATTAGAACATACCAAATTCAAAAGCTTCTGCACAGCAAAGATAACAGCCAATAATGTGAAGAGACAACCTACAGATGGGAAAAAATTTTTGCCAGTTATTCCACAGACAGAGGGCTAATACCTAGAATATATGAAGAATCCTCAAAATTAAACCCCCTTAAATAAAAGACCCAATAAAAAATGGACAGGTGAAATGAAGATACTTCTCAGAAGTATAAATAGCCAACAAATACCTGAAAAAAATGTTCAACACTGCTGGCCGTTAGAAAAATGCAAATTAAAACAAGATTGAGATTCCATCTTATTCCACAAAGAATGGTTAGCATCAAGAAATCAGGTAACAAATGTTGGCAAGGGAACAGGGAAAAATGAACCCCTCTACACTGTTGGTGGGAATGTGAACTAGTCCAGTCACTATGGAAATCAGTGTGGAGAGTCCTCTAAGAACTAAAAATAGAAATTCCATTCAACCCAGTATCTCTCCTTCTAGTTATCTTTCCAGAAGTGATGAAGACATCACTTTCCAGAGATACATGCATACTCCTTTATAGCAGCACAGTTCATAAAGCTAAATCTTGGAAGCAGCCTGTATGTTACAGATAAATGGATAAAAATGTGGTATTCACACATGATGGAGTACTACTCTGCCATAAAGGATAAACTTAGGTCATTTGTAGGGAAATGGATGCACCTTGAGAACATGTTAAGTGAGATAAATCAGAAATAAAAGCTTAAATATCATGTGGCCTTTTTTTTTTTTTTTTGGTACTGGGGATTGAATTCGGGTCCTTGAGCTTGTGCAGCAGGCGGCGAAACCACTGAGCTAAATCCCCGGCACCATGTGACCTTCCTTATATGAGAAACTCATAAAGTAAATAAAGAGCAAAATAAAAGGTAAGAGGAAAAACCCCCATGAACAGTGTTACATTCAGAAATGCAAAACTTTGTAACAATGAACAATAAACAGCAGCTATACACATGAAAATTCCAGAGTCCAAGAAAGCTCCTTAGTGGCTAATTCTGCTCGACTGCTTAATGGCGAGGTGGTCGCACATATATAACCATGTATACGTTATGACTAACATGATTTTCTTACTTATCTAAATACATGTTCTCTTTCAGGGAAGATAGTCTAAGAAACTCCTTCCCAGTTATAAATGATTTTAGGACCAGATTACAGAACTTATTCCATGTGTGAAGTGGCTATTGTTTTGTTATACTTTGTTTCAGCTTAAGTTTTATGATGAAAATGCTATGCCACATGAGTATTCCTGTCCTGTGAATGCCAAGTATCCACTATATTAACATGTTCTTATAGAGAAAACATTGAACTTGTAAAATTCTACCATATTCATGACGGGGTCTGCAATTTCTATGTCTCACTGCCGGGTGGCTTGAACCACCAGTGGTACATGTGTGACTGTCCCATCAAGTGGCTTTTTATTAATTTTATTGGTAAAATGACTGATAAAAATGATTAAATCCATTCGTACCACCAGTGGTACAAGCTGCCCAATGCCTCAAGACAGTGGGAACATGTTAAGGAATCAACACGAAGACCATTTAGCTTTAAAAGCTTTTAACACAGGATTATAATATTTTCTTCTCTACAACAATCTACCTTCTACTCATATCATCACTATACCTCACTTTTGTCTCATAATTTCTTAATTCTTTTGTTTGCACAGGGAAAATGTGGACATGTATCAATTCCAATTCCACGACATCAAATTCAGACTCAGCATGTATGGGTGTAACCTGTGCTCTAGTCATGGGACAGAAAGAAACAAGCTCTCCTTTCTGACCTCACCTCTGGTGTCCCTCGAGGCTCCCAGAAGGCTGACAAGGATGAGAAAGATGTCTAGGGCTGACTCAGGGCCAAGGATTTAGAACTTGAGGGTCCTGCCTTTAGCAGAAGTCCTCCTCCTTTAGTTTCTGAGCTGGGGTCTCACTACATTGTCCAGGCTGAACTCGAACTTCTGAGCTTAAATGAAACCTTCCGCCTCTCCCTCTTGAGTAGCTGGGACTTCAGGAGTGCGCCACTATGTCCACCCTCCCACTTCTTAATTAACAGACTAAACTTCACTCATAACCCATGACTTAAAAAATGAAGACCAAGTAAGCGAGAAGGGTTGACAGGTCTAATGTCCTAGGAATGAAAAACCAAGACAGCATGTAGGCACTGTAAAATTATTTTTGTTTTTTAATGGCAGGTCAAATATTCTGAAACATACACATATTCTGATAGTCTTCTAATCCCAATTGAGTTCAAATATTAAAGTAACACACATGAGCTAAGAGAATTCAATATTGTTCCAAGGCACTTACTGAATCTCCATGACTAGATGAAAACAAGAACAATTAGGATGAACAATTAGACGGTATATAATATAAAAATAACTTTTTGCTTACAATTTACAAAATGTATTATTATTACAATCTTTGATCTCTGATAACCTGCAATGCTGGCTGGATGAATCCAGCAATTTTAAAATTCAGAAACTATTTTCTAAAACTTCAGGGCAAATAATTTACAAATAAGGTACACAAAAATTTAGATCATGCAGAAATTTCTTACATCTTCTGTTAATATTATTTTATGACTGCAACTTTATCAAATTATATACCTACTCGCCCTGTACATATACAAAATAATGCATACATGATAAAACAGCAAAAGAGTAGTCCTTAAATTCAATTTTATCATAAAAGTATTAACAGGTCTACAAGCAGCGTGTAACAGGGTTAAGAGATATTAAGGCAATAATACTTGAAATTACAAAATAAACCATATGTAATACTTTTTCCTAGGTGTAGTATAAGGCAGGTAGATGGTCCCAGGAAAAAAAAAAAGATTATAGTAACAATCTACACTGCTGTTAGTCCCACATTTTAAAGATGGAATACTATAAATCTCGCATTCACTGGCACTTGAATTTTCCAGTATGACTGATGTAACTCCCTGAATCATGTCCATTCTGAAGGTGGGTCTCTTGGTCCTTTGGGTTTTCCACAGCGATTACCAAAACCTATGGTGAAAACACCACAGCAACTGGTCAATGTTCAGAAATACTTTTATACTATTAAAACCACATCCAGACACCCTCACTTTGTCGAACACGCAAATTCTGGGGCAGGAATTTGGAGTTTGAACCAAACAAAACTTTGTAACTGCAAACAACTATAAATTTATTGTGGGTAATTGAAAATAATTGCTTTGATAAAGAAATATGGTGGCCAAGTGCAGTGGTGCACCTGTGGCCCCAGCTACTTGGGAGGGTCCCTTGAGTCCAGGCTGGGCAATACAGTGAGACCCCATTAAAAGAAATTCCTAAGCATTTGACTAACTCTATCACAAAATAATAAAAAAACTCATATATTCATCTTTCTAAACAGAAAAGAACTGCTTATAAAATGCATTTAATATTTGTTTTTAATCTCAGTGGGGAACAGAATAAATCATTGTATTTATTACTGATTCATTCCAAGCAACTTTGATCATATATGTCTTTTTCCTGGCAAGCATCATTTCAGAACTTTAGTAAATCATAATAAAAAGACTGATAATTCTGCTTTAAGGAAATTCAGGAAGAATGGTGAATGATTTTTATACACTACCACCAGCATTAACTATCTAAGGTTTTAAAATTATATATTAAACAAATTACCAATATCTGTGGCTTCTGCTGGACTTTCTGTCATCTGATCTTTCTTGTCATTTACAGTAAGTGGAGATTCTGTACAAGTCTCTGGTAGACCTGCTGCTGGATGATCTAAAATGCAAACAGAGCCCTTAATAAATCACCATGCTTTGTAGCATCAGACACAGAACACTAGTTGTTTTAAGGAGGCAGTGATTATAAAGAACACATTTTAGCTATGTGTGGTGGTGCACACCTGTAACCCTAGCACCCTGGGAGGCTGAGGAGGAAAGACTGCAAGTTTGAGCCCAACCAGGGCAACTTAAATGACTTAGAGAGGCCTAACCTCAAAAAAGGGCTGAGGATGGAAAGGGCTTGGATTTAATCCCCAGTAACACACATACACATGGCAAATTCTGCTTCATGGCCATAATTTTAGAAGCCCTGATGAACAGAAATACAGGGAGGGCTGGCCGGGGATTTAGCTCAGTGGTTCCGGCGCCTGCCTTGCAAGCACAAGGTCCCGAGTTTGATCCCCAATACCAAAAAAAAAAAAAGAAATACAGGGGCCGTAAGCAAAGGAAATCGTGTTAGGTTCTCCCAAGGTACCTACAAATCTGCAGTGAGCACTTCTGCAATGTGCAGATTCTCATGGTGTTATTTTATAAAACTGGATCTTGGCATAGTATATTTCCTTAAAGAAGCTATATCACATGCTCCTGTTCGGGCCGGGGATTTAGCTCAGTGGTTTAGCCACCTGCTGCGCAAGCGCAAGGACCGGCGAGTTTGATCCCTGGTACCAAAAAACAAAAACAAAAACATGCTCCTGTTCTAAGGCAATAATTGTAGCTGAAATGCTCTTATATGAAAATCAATGGCAAGCAAGTTCGTGGTTAATTAATGTACTTTTTTGGAGTGCGATGATTTTTAAATTACAGTTGATTCATGAATTTAATTATCAATGCCTAAGATTGGTAACAAAATAAATTAACTACTATGACTCATTCATTCTTTTACAGGCTTTACAGTATCCCCTCTGCCTCCATGAGGAATCCTTCTGGAAATCTAGAAAATCAAGTCACTCTCAAGATGCTTACAGTCTACAGAGGACTACAGGACTACAACTTACCACATTTTTCACTTCCAGAGGTTACCAAGCCCTGCAAGGGAGACATTGAACAGCGATTACAGCACATTCGTGTCATGTGCAAGTCACAGCTTAGGCAGCTGTGAGGAAACCAAGTCTATCATCAAGATTTTCAATGTCAAAGGGAAACAAAACAAAGGTGTCTGCAATTAGGCTTCACATTTTAAAATGTTACACTGTTTTATACTGTGAGTAGAAGCTTCCTGACAAAAACAGGGACGCTAGAAGCTACTGCACAATGGAACACACAGCTGCATTTCATCCAATTATGGCATCACTGATTAACAGACATCACTGGGGTAACATCACTATTTTATAATGCCAACTAAAATGGATCACATTTTTTATTTCAGAGATATTATAATAGGAGAAAAATATTTACCAAAACATTTCCTGAAAAATCCAAAGAGAAAAACCTAAAGTGGCCAGAAGGGTTGTATTGGGGGAAAAAGAGACTAGGATAGTACTCTGATCCCCCCCAACAGTTAATAGCTGTGTTCACATCTCCAAAATGATGTGGAACATGGTATAATTTACAAATTTCAAAAGCAATTTGAGAAAACAATACCTGTGACATTCTTATGAAGGTAGGTCGTTCTTTTCAAAAATTTCATATCTTACATTTTATATAGCATGAATGCATAACAAAACTTATGAACTGTATTTAATGGTCCTAAGATGATAGTTATTTTAACAAACAACTGTACAGTAAATTGGCAAGCATAAAAATATTAAGCTATAGATTCTCTGATCTAAAAGGACTCACTTCCGACTGTCTTTGTTCAGACCATTTCTGACTGTGAAGTTCACTCCATTCAGATCCTATAGGTATATCTGAGAAAAATAAAATCTTGTAATTAAAATTATATTTTTAATTCTCAAAATTTCATTGCATTAAAGTCCAAACAAAAACAGGTACTGAAGAACTTTAGAAACTATCAGTTACGTAAAATGCAGTTTCTATCCATTCAAGAACAACTGAATTTCCTTCTTTAAAATTGAATTAAATGAATTAGACATCAACCTATTGTGATCTATAGATAATGTGACAGACTTGGACAACTGAAGTATTCTGCTTCACTGTTTTCAACATCCTTTAACTCAATTAAAATTAGTAATACACTGGCAATGCATCTTGTTAGACTGTGAGCATTTCCAGAGAACATGAGACACTGTAATATGTTCAGGCTGCTTCTCCTCTTTGTTAGGAGAGGAATGAAGAAGTACATTATTCATGCTTTGAAGGATGATCACTTTTTCTCAGTTCTTACTAGGTAACCCCAATGGTCTTTTTTTTGGTACGGGGGATTGAACTTGGGTCCTTCTGCTTGCGAGGCAGGCAGTGGAACCACTGAGCTAAATCCCCGGCCCCGCAGTGGTCTTAAATGTCTCCTTGTTAACACCGATGACATGCTGACCCAAAGTCCAGATTACATGTTAACTTACACTAAAAAGAGAAGCAACTGAATAAAGCTCATGTTACTTTCAAAGACACCAACTGCAAATATATTTATGATTGCATGTCAATGAACTCCATTATCTAATATAAACACAGTTACTACCAATCTTAGGGAATAAAATTAAAAACCATTTTAAAGTATTTTTCAAATAAATAATTTAAAAAGCATGCGACTATCAATTCAAATCTGCTTTTGAATTTAATTCTCCAACACAATAGTTACTAGATTAAAATCAACCCTGTGTTCTAGAGTTTATTATTACAGTATAAAGTAAATGCAAAAACAGAAGAGACACTCACTATGTTCACCTGCCAGTACAAAAGATTCAGGAGTTCTTTCAGGGAGGGGAGGAGGTGAGTCTTCACTAACATCAACATCTGAATCAAATACATAAAATTAAAAAAAATTATTAAAAATTAACAACATGTCATCTAAGCAAAACCAGAAAGCTCCGGGATATTCTAGAAGTCCCTGTCACTGCTATCTAAGAGCATGAGTAGTGTTCTTCGGGAGGGTCTAGCCAAGCCCTTGCGTTGCCAGGCTGGGCCAGAGCTGGCCGCGTGCCTGGCCTCCCTGGCAGATAAGTCCCCACTGCTGCCTCTCGGCCCAACTGCGCGGGGCTCCAGGAGTCTCCCCGCCTGCACTCGACTGCTCAGCCCTCAGTGACTTCCGCCATACAAAGTGCCTTCTCCTAGTTGCTTCTTAATCTCACGCATTCCAGACAGCTATGTATTTTAGTCATGTTTAAGACACCGACAACTGAAAGGAGGTGCTGGTCGTTTTTCTAACATGCATAAAAGTACAGCTATCAAACACTTTACTGCCTCGTGAATGGGGGCATTTGACTGTACTCTCAGAATACTGACTAAAGTCCTATGAAGGTTTTCACCAGTAGAAGCAAACTTAGCTCCCGAGAAACACAACCAACCTACCAAGTAAGCCTGTCTGCTCAGCCTGGTGACTGAGGACAGATGAGAGTACTCAACCTCTGAGTTTTCGCTGGAGGGAGAGAAAGAAAACATGACAGGACAGAGAAAGGAAAGGTGAAGACCCTGTATATTTTGTCTGTGCCTGGCCCACTGTTCTCTTATGGAATGACACCGGGTAATGTAGTGAGACCATGTCTAAAAGGGGTGGGGATACAGCTCAGTGCTTTGGCACACACCTGTAATCATGGCACTGAGGAGACCGAGGCAGGAGGATCACAAGTTTGAGGCCAGCCTGGACTACACAGCAAGTTCAAATAAGACTGTCTCAGATGAAGTAAAACAAAACACAACACTACACAGCACACACATCTCGGCCATAACACTCTGCTAACTCACCGCATCTGATAAGCTGCACATTGAAAAAAGACAAGAAATCAAGTAAGTTTCCAACAAGCAAAAGACGGGTCTGAGCGCTCTTGCCCCTCCTGGACAAGAACACACAGACCGAGTCCTCCTGAGAAGGCTCCAGACTGCCGGCACAGCGGGCACGGCCGTGCTTCTCCTGGACTCCTTCCTGTCCCCTCAACTCCAGGGACGAGGAGGGCGCAGTCCCACTGGTATTTACATGTCTGAGTCCTTTCCTGGCTCAACCGTCTCACTGGCAACAGCTTCACCTCCTGCCTGGGCCTCACGTCTCTGACCCCCTGATGCCGTGCACAGTGCAGACTTTGCTCAGAGTCACATGGCTGTGCAAACCTTGCACTGTGAGGCCCACGTGGCCGCCTGGACACCTTCAAGAGGCCCGAGACAGACTGAAATCAGAACCACTAGACCCTGCTGAACGTGCAGGAGCCCCGCAGTTCAATTCCCAATGCCGAAGACAAAGAAAGAATACTAATCTGCAAGGGACGTAGCAATTTATAAAGCAATCTACCAGGGAGATGATTAGCAACATCACACAGGGGAATCTTCAGGTCATCTCAAACCAGCCAGTGAGGGCACGTGAGGAAAGCAGGAGTAACACTCACAGCTATCTTGGCTCCGAAGCACAAGCCCGGGCAATTTAGTGAGACTCTGTCTCAAATAGAAAATGGGTTGGGGATGTAACTCAGGGCGAAGGTCCAGGATTCAATCCTGAGTACCAGGATGGATGGATGGACGGACAGACAGATAACAGGTAAATGGAATTCTGTAACTTAACAAACTATCTCAGACCTTCATCTACTCTATGAAATATTCTCAAAACACACACATACAGTATGCATAATTAGGATATAAAAACACCATAGTATCGGCAGTAATAGATATACCTTGGTTCATGAATGCTTTTGTTTATGAACAATTTGGTTCACAAACAGAAGCATTTGGCAAAATTTTGTTTTTGTTTGTGAACTCTGCATTGGGTAACCAGGACGAGGCTGGCCATCTTTCCCACAGGAACATGAATATGGCCAGCTTTTCCAAATGAATTAAGTTTGTGAACTGAGGCACCACTGTACTGGGTCAGGAATACAAAAAGAAGTCACTTCTCAAGTTTATAGCCATTGCTGTGCCTACTCTGTACACGTCACTGCAGAAGTTCACTGACAAGCTAATGGCCACCAGTCGTCAGAGCAGGAGTAAACATGCTTACACGCCTGCTCCCCACGCTCTGGCCTGTCTAAGAAGGCAGCCAAGATTATCCATAGCAGATGGAGGGGAGTGAAGGCCCACTAGCCCTTCCTGGAAACTCAATCCACGCATATCTTGGAATGCCAAGACTTCTTAGGGAAGAGCGATTAGTTAAACAACAGCTTTGATAACTAGGTTCCCTATACATGCCACTCATTTCTGAATGAATTAAACTGCCCACAATCTCAGTCGCTTCCAGTACTGCGCTAAACTTAAGGTACAAAGCAACTTAATTTGCAAGCATTTTTTTTTGGTACCCGGAATCAAACTCTGGACCTTGTGCTTGTGAGGCAGGCGGCGGAACCACTGAGCTAAATCCCTGGCCCTATTTGCAAGCATTTTTGAAGAAAGTTCTCTAAGTATTTTTCAGTTAAGGAAATAGAGAAATAAAAGATGACTTGATGCTTTGTGAGAAATATAGGTGAAATTAAAGAGTCAACCAAGCCATTCTACATACAGTACTTATGTCACTTACTTTAAGTGATTCTATTTTCCTAAATTATTTCTAAGTATTTAATCAGATAAAGTTGGGACCAAAACAAAACCCTAAAAGCTGAAATAGGGAAGAAAAGGCAAAGAAATTTTCTAGTCCCAGCACTCTGGGAGGGTGAGGTGGGAAGACTGCAGTTCAAGAACAGCTTGTGCAACTCAGCGAGACTGTCTCAAGGCAAAAGTTTTTAAAAAGGGGACTGGGGGGGCCGGGGATTTAGCTCAGTGGTTTTGCCGCCTGCTGCACAAGTGCAAGGACCCGAGTTCGATCCCTGGTACCAAAAAAAAAAAAAAAAAAGGGGAGTGGGGATTGGGTTCAATCCCCACGGGAGGAAGGAAGAAAGGAGGGAGGAAGGGCATTTAGTTACAACCAATGAAATATTTTGGGAAAGGAGGACTCCTAATACAATGTGATCAAATTACAGTAACAATAAATACAATCTTATTTTTTAAAAATTAGTATCTGAAACTACTGTTTCACTGCGGGCTCTGCAGTGCAGCGCGGCACGAGATGACAGCTGCAGGTAACGTGTGCAGTGTGGTTGGCGAGGTCACTCGTTACCTTTGTCAGCACCAGGACGCAGCGCTCCTGCTGCATCGTGTCTAGCAATGGACATGGGCACCACTTTCCTGGCGGAAATGCTCTCAGTGCTGGTGGCAGCAGAGACTGTGGCACTTGCTGTTGAAATGCTAGTTTTGTTCTTGGTCCCAGCACCATCAGAGTTCCTGTCATCCGAATCCGAGTCATCCGAATGAAGAGGATTCGTGAAACTCAGGGGGACTCGGAACAGTGGCGAACCGTTGGGCTGCTCATGGTCCTGGGCTTCGCCTGGTATGGGGGGGTTGGGGCTTGAGCTCAGAGGTTTCAGGGCTGGACAGTGGCTATCTGGGGATCTGTCTTCAGAGGCTGCAGGGGCAGGGGTGGCATTTTCGGGTCCGTGGAACGACCACGCCGCGTGTCCCTTCCTGTCGAGGGGCAGGCGGTCTGGTCTTGGGGGTGTGTCTGCGCTCAGCCTGGGCTCCTCAGGGAGAGACACAGGGGCTGCGCTGAGCTGTGGGGTGCTGCAGTCCACACAGGAGTTCGGGGAGATGTCATCGGCTTTCACATCCCCTGCGCTTAACTCAGGGGACTTAGATATTTTATCAGCTGTACAGGATGAAGCAGATTTTATCTTAAATGCATGTCCCCTATTCAAGAGTGTGTTCCCATCAAAACTTTTTGGTCCCTCTTGAAGAGGGACCTTCTTAATCTCAAAACTTAAATTTCGTTCCAGTTTTTTATCTATCTGTTCAATGGGTGATTCGTTTCTCCCTGGAAGGTCTGCTGATTTATTGTAGTTTCTGTTGAGGTCTGTCGAATGTTGCTCCGAGGAAACCATGTGCAACACTGGCTTGGGGTGGTATCTGTCGTTGTCCTGCCACACCGTGGTGACCGTCGGGAAGGAGGACGGGGGAGAAGGTGTCAGGATGGGCGGCACTGGGTGGGGCTCTGGAGGCTGCAGGATTTCTTCCTTCGCATCTCCTTCCACAAGACAACTGGAAGACAGAAGAGAGAGTACTTAAGAAAGCCTTTCCCTCTCAAAATAAGTTGATGAATGACAGTAACGTAACTATTGTATTTAAAGCCATTAAAATACAGTTATAAATTAAAAAGTATAATTCTTCAGACTGAGAAAATTAAGTTCTTACTAAGGTAGTACACATGTACTGTTTAAACACTCACGGAACAGAAGATATTTAATGAGAAAGTCAGTGTGATCCCTCCCCTCCAGGGAGCCAGCAGCAATTCTCACAGCCCCTAAGAATTTCCTCCATGTTTCAAAGGGCGACCTCACCTCCCGGGGGAGCCCACTCTCCACTGACTTCTGCTGCGTGCATCTTTTTCCCTCAGCGGCCCAATGCTGTCCTACTGCAGTCTTCTTACACAGGCCCCATTGAGACCGGCGACACCACGGCCTCCCTGCTATGGCATCCAGGTTCCCTCAGAATGGCACTGTCCTCTTCGGACGTCAGCGACTCACTCCGAAGATCTTGCAGCCCCTCTCAGCAAGATCAAGCACCCCGGGGGCTGCCACACCACAGGTGGCACAGACGCCTGGCCCCCAGGACCACATGCCCCAGCCGCACAAGCGGCAGCTCCAGACTCCTTCCCAGGAAGCCCTGCTCTCTCTGCTCTCAAGGACTCTACAAACAAGGCAAGCTTCTTCAGATTTCAAAGCTGTTCACTAAGTTGCCTAGGCTGGCTTTGAACTTGCAATCCTCCTGCCTCAGCCCCCAGTAGCTGGGGTTAAAGATACATGGCACCATGCTGGGCTTAAAGTTATTGAGTTTTTTTTAAAGAAGGTATAGAATTCAAGGCCAGCAATTATTTTCCTCTAAGGTTTTAAAATTCTGATTCTTCTTTATTAAGAATTTAGTTGTGTGGCCAGGGATTCAGCTCAGTGGTTCTACCGCCTGCCTTGTAACAAGGACCTGAATTCGATCCCTGGTACCAAAAAAGAAAAAAAAAAAGAGAGAGAGAATTATAATTGTGAACTTCCCCCCATTCTCCTGGAACTTCTGGGCTCTTTTTATTCTCAATGTCCTACAATCTCTTTATCTTTTGAGAACATGGAATACAGTTTCTATGGGAAAATTCATGTTATTTCTAGAAATATTTTTATTTGCCAATTTTTTTCTAGTCTTGATCTACTGGTTTGATTCTCTCATTTTTTAACCGTTTTGTTCTACTTCCTTCAGATATTTCCAGTTTTGTTCAATTTTTCAGATTTATGCTATCATATTTTCAGTGTTTAAAAGTTTCTTGTTTATTACCATCTGGATCTTACTTCACAGCTGCAGTGTTTCCTGATGACTGGGAACCAGACAGCTGCCTCTTTCCCCTCTGTATTGTCTATGTCTCCTCTCTCTCTCCCTCTCTCTCATGTTAGAGGCTCTTGTCAAATGTCTGGTCATTTCTGCTGCTTTGGGGAGGATACTGAGGACTGGACCCAGGAGCTCTGCACTGAGCTATATCCCCTGCCCTTTGAATTTTTTTTTTTAAATTAAATTCTTTTATTGGTACATTTTAGGTACACAACACAATGACATTTCTCATTGGGAATTGTACCTTTACAAAATGCATCTTGGTTATTTTTCCCCCATTCCTAGCCCTCCCTTCACCCCCTCCACCCTTCCCTATTTACAAAGACTTTATTTCCATTTCTCATCATTTTTCCTT
>NW_004624739.1:26496010-26813251 GCF_000247695.1 Heterocephalus glaber | reverse complement strand
GTTATCTGAGAAATTATTTCTGATTTCATTTTTTCCAGATCCCCTTTTGTTGCCAGTTCAGTGGGTCCAGGTGGTTGAGTATCAGAGTGTTCCTCCTCATTTCCCTTTGGGGTTGCTGTAGGTGATCTGGATGTCTGGTTTTGAGACTTATTTATGTGTTTTCTCATTTCGACTGGAGGGGGGGCTGTTGGTGCCTGCACGGATTACCTCCTCTGAGCTCGGAGAGGTGGGTCAGGGGGCACCCTTTGAATTTTGAGATAGGTTTTGGTGAGTCTCTACATCGCCTAGCCTGAGCTACAACTCGATCTTCCCTCCGCAGCCTGCTAGAATGCTGGGGTCACAGGTGAGTGGTACTACATCCAGGTGCTTCTATTCACCTTTAAGAATGGGTTGATTAAAAAGACTGGAGAAAGTGTACGTTGTGAGGCGAGGACTGTGGGCGGGTGGCTGTCTCGCTGGATGGTGACTTGGCGTAACACTTGCAGCAGCATTGATGGGCCACCCCTGCCACCCCTGCAGACTTCCTCCCTTGGGTGGGTGGGCTGGCTGTTCAAGAGAAGTATTAGCACATGTCCCTACAAGGCAGGACTCTAGAAGCCAAGTCAGATGCTGGGGACCTCCCCACTGCACATGCAGGCTCTTGCTTAATAGCAAGGGACCAGGAACCCCTAGGAGCCGGGCCAACGTCTCTGTGGCTTACAGGCCTGGTGCGTGCATAGCAAATCCCCTAGTGCTGAATACACCAGGGTCTGGGAAGGTGCACCTGCCAGGAAATCCAGGAGCCTTTGAGGGGTGTTCTTTGAGAACCATCTCACTCCTTAGTGGCTTTCCTCACCTATAAGAAAGTAAGTGTTAGCTCTCTCTAGTCTGTTGTATCTGTTTGTTAGCCAATATGCTTTCCTCTGTTCAAATGTGCTATCACTTCCCCTCCAATTGTCTATGTTTGTTATATTTATTTAGGGAGTCTGGGGGAGAGGCCACAGTTAAATGTGTTGTTTACCCCATAGTTCTGTTAAAGCCTTAAGAAGTAGTAACCTGTGCATGATGTTGAGAGGTACCTATTAGGTTTGTTTTTGGGTACTGAAGTTTGGCTGATAGTTACACTACCAGATTTTTAATTCATTCTTTCTTTCTTTCTCTCTCTCTCTTTCTTATTATCTTTATTTATTTTGGTACTGGGGATCGAACTTGGATCCTTGCGGTTACGCAGCAGATGGTGAAACCACTGAGCTAAATCCCCAGCCCAGATTTTTAATTTTTTTCCTGTATGTGTCTGTAAAGTCTTTTGAAACAAAGTGTAAGATGCTTATACAGTACTTACATGTGCACAAAAATGACAAGCCCAGTCACACACAGCACAGGAAGTTACACACCGATATTCCTGTATACTGACAAACGTTCATTTTAAACTGAAGCGAAAGATCTGCAAATAAGCTGGGCACAGCAGCACATGCCAGTGATCCCTGCACTCAGGAGGCTGAGGCAAGAGGATCATTGTGAGTTCAAAGACAGCCTGGGCTACATAGTGAGGTAAAGGCCAGTCTGAAGTACACAGCGAGAACTTGTCTCAAAAAACCCCCCCAAAACCCCAAAACCAAATAGTACTAAGGTTGACCAAGTAGATACTACAATATGACTTGTGTAATTCTTATCCTAAATATTATTCTTAATTCACCTGTTCTGGCATTTCTTTTACCTCTCTCAAATAAAACAAAATATTTGGGGTCCTGTCCCATGCTAGGCATTCTCCCATCCCAAGAAACAATAAACAATGAACACAACATTTAGGTCCCTAAGGAGTACTGAAAGACATTGAAAAATAAGGCAAGAAAGGCAGAATGAAGTCATGCTGTGAAGGTCTAGAATTTCATGCTTCAAGTTTGGCCTTTACAATAAAGAAAATTTACATTTAATTTGACCAAGTCTTAATATGAAACATCATATAACTTTTGTCTCAAACTAATGTTTTATGGAAATTTGGAAAAATTTCTTTCCTTTGAATAATATAGGAATAATTCTAAATGTGACGGAAAGATTATGGAAGAACAAGAACTAACAACCGTGAAGTCAGAATACAGCACTTTAAAGGCCCAAAACTTCAGCAAGGCCATGGTGGCACACGCCTGTAATCCCTTGCTTAGGGAGGAAGATCAAAGGTTTGAGGCCAGCCTGAGCAACTTAGAGAGACTGTCTGAAAAAAAAAAATTGTTTTTAAAGTGCTGGGAAGGTAGCTCAATGGCAGCACTTGCCCAGGCTTAGGTTCAACCCCTAGGGCTGCAAAACAAAACCACCCCAGATGCCAGGGCTGAGGGAGGGCTCAGTGGAACAACATGTGCTTTGCATGTTGGAGGCCCTGGGTTCAGTCCCCAGCTCCAAACAAAAAACACAGCAAAATCCCTTTGTAATTCCACTCTGGCACCTATAGCTGCCCAGAAAAGAAAGAGGGCGGGGGCGGCGGGGAAAGATAACGAGTCCTTTTAACAATTATAAGTGAGGGTGGTAAAAGCGCCAAGAGAAACAAGTCCATCTTTGCTACAATGGAATTATTCACCTGCACATACCTTTTTCTACCTGCACAGGATCTTTGGCAAGCATATTACTGGTTTACTCATTACAAGACAATGGAAATCGTTAGAGCAGCAAAATTTCAACATGTATAAAAACTAGTCCAGTTGTGGGTATACTACTACATTTGTGGGTATACAGTACACTATTGACATTCTTTCAAATGTAACAAAAATATTAATACAACAGTAGCAATCAACTGCCACACATATGTACATCCTAAGAAAAAGAATAATAGCATGTAAGTCATTTTGAAATATGAAAATTTGCTATTAGAATTAATGGCCAGTAAAAATACAAGTACCCTTTCAAAGAAAATGTTGAAAGACACACCTGCGAGTCCGTGGGGGCTTTGGAGGAGGAGAATCTTGCTTTTCAGTATCTATGGAGCTGACCGTGTTTTCAGTGGTAATTTCATTCTGCTATGGGAAAATAAAAGCTTCACTAAAAGGAGAAAAAGAACTTCCTGTTCTCAGATTTCAACTAAATTATTTCTGGCTTTAAAATTTTTAAAACAATGCCAATTCTGCCAAATAACAAAATGTGTCTTAAATTCTGGCTCTGGATTTTAGCCTGAAGGACCAAATTTCTAACAGCACAGATCTGTATCCAAACAGAGCCCATCACCAATTACTGAAAAGATCAACTGTACGTCAGTGCATGTGAAATGCTTCTCTACAAAAACAGGTTGCCCAAGAAAACAAACATCCAAGAAGACAGCTTGTTTTCAGGAACCACTATTACCAGGAGGACAGGGTTACACTGTCGTGACTTCCACTACTGCCTGGCACTTTTAAAACAGGTCCTAGCATTGTTTTAAAAATTCCTTGCCCACTCTTCCTCTGTCAAGACACGGGGTGCTGTACCCTATTAAGGAACACAGCTCTTAGATCACCAATTACACAGATCTCCAAAAGGAGGAGCAGCCCATCCCAGGACATCCTTGGTTCTTGTGGTCCCAGGAGCAATGACATCCTCACCACTGATGATCCAAAGTCCAGACAGCTACAGAATCTTAGAGAATTAAAGTTGTGAAGAGGGGAGCTGTGGAACGGTTACAAAGGCTGCCATGGGGTACTGGATTCTCAGGAAGTACTTTATAGTGTCCTACCCAGGCTACTTTATTTCTGGATCAGACAGCAAGATTTTCACCCTTACTTACATCTTAGATAATTCTTTTAAAAAGCCGTGTGCATATACTATCAATAAGAAACTTTAACACTCTTTTATGTTCATTTGTGCTGTTTTTGTATCAAATGGCATTTCTCACTGGCCACGATGGTACTTGCTAAAATACCAGCTACTTGGGAGGCTGAAGCAGGAGGACTGCTTAAGTCCAGCAGTCTGAGGCCAGTCTGGGCAACACGGCAAAACCTCATCTCAAAACAAAAACAAAAAACAACCATTTCTACCATACCCCTTGTGGCAACTTCTTTCCCTTTACGTTACTGCAAACAACTTCTAACTAAAGAAAACAGAAACTACAACTTCTCAGGGCCGTTCGGAGCACCATCACTTATGGACAGCCTGACACAGAGAGCTGCCAGGCAGAGCAGTGCCCCTCTGAGCCGGGGAGGGCGAAGGCCTGGGATGAAGAACCCTAATTTGAAGTTAATCTTACATTTATGAAATAACATTTTTAATGTTTAAAGAAAAGCATATTGATTACTCAGCATTTGGAAATAGTGAACATCTCCTTTTATATAAATTATACAAAAGAATTGGGCTGGGGATTTAGCTCAGTGGCACCACACCTGACTCACAAGAGCAAGGGCCTGAGTTTGATCCCTGGTACCAAGGGGAAAAAAAAAGAATAAACATTCTATTCCATATTATAAAATATTTGCCCATAAACACGATAGGTTATATGACAGGCTTTAATTGAGCTAAAGGGAAAAGAGAGGGCAACACGTAAGGACTACTTGCACGGCAGCCCTTATGTCAATGAAGGGAAAAGGCCATGGATGTAAACTTTCAAACCTACAGCTGTCACTGGCGGATAAAGTAAACACAGAAACCCACATATCAATGGCCAAAATGAGGTTAACTTAATGCACTGAGACCACAGTTTAGGTAACAAATCTGTCATTCCTCAAGCGAAGATACTGTAAACAAATATTCTGGGAAATGGACACAATCATTTCATGGGGAAAAAGGAAAACAAAGGTTATAAAATTCTGCAACTCACAGGTTCAATGATAAAGATGTGAAAAAATTCTACCAAGAATATAGCTCAATACCTTCAAGGACAAGGTGATTTTATATAAAAACAAAATAAACTATTTGAAAAGAGAAAAATGAAAAACAGTATTTTCTGTCAGGTCACAAGTTTGAACATCTAATAAGATCTCTTAAGGCTAAAATGATATTGAATTACAACATACGAAAAAAGGAACTTATTAATGGTAGCGCCATGAGTCTGCTTAATTAAAAAGCAGAGTATATGCAAATGGCTATAAAATTTCATGCCAAGAACAAAATAAAATTCACATAGAATCAACTTACATTAATTAGGTGGGGGTAGAAGAGAACAATAAAAATTTTAAGAAGTGATTTATATTTAAAACAATAATTTAGTATGACTTTTGACCTAAGATCTTCCTTCTTAAGGAGATATCTATCTCACACTTTCCCTCCTGCCTCTTTTACATTATTTAACTTGTACTAGAGTCATTAAAAATCCATCATGCTAGAGACAGAAAATGGAAGAAGGAAATGAGTTAATATAGGTTAGATAAAAATAGTACCTGACATGGATAATCTCATGTTAAAACACAATTTAACAATCAAGCTAAATAGCACATCTTGTTCAAAAGTAAAATTATGCCAAAATTCATAGGTCAAGAAAACTTACCCCTTCATCAGTAATTTTCTGGGCTCCATGAATTTCATACAATTGAAGCTGTTTTTCAAACAGTTGTGCAATAGCTCTATGAACAAGCTCATACTGCTCCTATTAGGAAGATAAATGATAAATGGGGGAAAGATTTAAATAAAACGAGGAAGCATTTAATAAAAAAAATTGCTTATAAAGTGAAATAAACAATTATACCTTTGTTTGAACTGCAGAATGTCGTTGTGTTCTCATTTCTTGTATTAAATTAAATACATTAAATTCCTCTGGTATTTTCTAAAACAAAGAATTTAGTATAGACATTTATCAATTTTCGACAACATCAAGAAAACAGCAAAATACTCGTCAACTAGCAGGTGCTAGATGCCACCTGTTGGGTATCAGACACTGTGGGTGGTACTGTGGACACACAGCCAGCTTGGTCCTCAGCAGTGCAGCCGGGAGCTGGATGGGTGACAATTAGTGCAGGAAATACACACAGGCACAGCAGACTCCACGTGCGGCTTATCTAACTAAGGAACTGAGAACTTCTTGTGGAAAAAGAGATGGAAGGGGAGAAGAAGATAAAGGTATTTGGGATCACACTGTCAACACAGTAAAGGTCTGATTTCCTCTTCGGGCCAGTGCCTCCAGCCTGGCTCTGCAATGACCCGTGACAGGAGCTGGTAAGAATGCAGACCCCACAGGCTCTGAATGACCATGAAGCTGTCCAGACAACTCCTGTACACGTGGAACCGCGACAACGGCACCAGGCAATCTCGCCATCAGTGTACTGACAGTCTGCTAACTTTTCTATCAAAAAGATGTTTGTGATGTTGAGCTTTACTGAAGCAGAACTATTAGAACTTGGGGAAAAACAACAGTATTTTGGAGTGATAAGAAAAGTTAAGTTAAAAATGATTTGCAAGTTTACAACTCTGAAGTCTTTATAGACATCCAGAGATTTTCCCATCAGCTCACACCTACAGCCTAAGATTATATTAATGTTAAAGATAAATTCAGTCAAATGGGGACTATGATCAAAATATACTACTTCCAAAACGTTTTGAACATTTCAAAATTCTGAAGAAGCTTCTGAAATTTTGTTGGCTTGCATTCATTTAAATGCCTCTTCCCAGGGCCTGGGATTTAGCTCAGGGGTTCTGCCACTGTCTTGCAAATGCAAGGTCCCGAGTTTGATCCCCAGTACCAAAAAAATGCCCCAAAAAACCCAGGGAGGCAAAAAAGGGAGAAAGGGGAAGGAAAAAAAAGGACAAGAGAAGAGAAACTAAACACTGTAATGACTATTTTTTCAACACATAGACTGACATAGAGAAACTATAAATCTACTAAGGATTAAAAGTGTGTCCCTAATGCACAGAAAATGAATGTATTGGGCCGGGGATTTAGCTCAGTGGTTTTACCACCTGCTGCACAAGTGCAAGGATCCGAGTTCGATTCCAGGTAACGAGAAAAAAAAAGAAAAAAAAGAAAATGAATGTATTATGGAATATTACAGTGAAGAAACCTGTTTCTCAGTTTCTCAAATCTGTAATAGAACGAGGGCTGTGCCAACTTATCTGTGTATCTTCCACCTTATCAAACACAATTGACTGAAAACCCCAGTGGTAGAAACAACAACCCAAACAGCAAGAGTAATGAAAACTAATAATGAACTGAAGCCTCCCAGATGGTAGATGAGAGCTAGAACTTTAATCTGCACAGTCTGGCCCCACAGTCAGCATCTGTAACCACTGCACTGTAATATCTCCAGCAGGAATAAATATTTACTGACTGTAGCACACTTAAACCTAGAGTAAATAGAAAAGGCCCAAGTTCCTATCCCAGAGCCAAGTATTCATTCCCCCGGAACAGCACACTGCCCGGTACGGCAGCTCAAGGAAATGTAAGATGTTTATACCTTTATGGTTTTTTTTTTTTTTTGGTACTGGGGATCAAACTTGGGCCCTTGTGCTTGCGAGGCAGGCGGCAGAACCACTTAGCTAAATCCCTGGCCCTACCTTTACATATTTTTGAGACAGGGTCTTGCTATGTAGTTCAGGCTGGCCTTGAACTTGCAATGACCCTCCTGCCTCAGCTTCCTTTTCAAATCTTTTATTTCTTACATGGTAAAACTAACTCTGAAACAGTGGCATGTGTGACAAAACACATGCTCTCATTCTGTGCAGCTAAGCCTGACGTTCTCACACACTGGGTGGACAAGAGTGCTGCGTAAGAGTTGTCCTTACCCCCGCTTTTAGTAAGTTCCAGGTATAATCGATGGCACAGATGGCGCCCGTCCTTCCACAGCCTGCACTAGGGGATAAAGTTTGAAAGAACAATTTGATTTTTGTGACAAAAACCCTAAAATAAACATGGACAGACACGTTAACCTAATTCACTAATGAAAATTATTTAAGAACAAAAATATCCTACTCAATTAGTAAATGAATTACAACATAAAATGCATGCATGACATCATCCTTAACATCAGTGTTTGTACCTTTTTAACATTTAATTCAAAAACTTCTTTGAAGGACTTGCAGAATACTTTCGAGGCCTTGCTCTGGAAACCAAATTCTGCCTTGGGAGACTGTAGAGCTAATATTTTGACAGCTACAGATGCTGTCTTCTGTAACCAGATGCTAAAGAGACAGATCTACTGTTTGGGATGACACTTGTGTGTGTTTTGGACAGAGCAGGCTGGAAAACAGCAATCACTTTACTATAACAGGGGAAGGAAGGGTGAAGAATGCCACAAGCTCTAAGTGCCAGTCTGAGCACCAGCAGTGTTTGGCCTGAAGAACAAAGATAACGGAGGTGGCTTCTGTTCCTGAAGAACAGTGGGGAGTGGAGAATGTAAAGTAAAAATACCTACAGGCCTCAAATTTAAATAAATGACATCAGTACTTTAAAGCACTTGCTCCTCAAGCACAGGAGGCAATGAAAAGATGTTACAGACATCAATGGAATTATTTTTAGGTAGAAAAGGTTGTATTTTAGGGGATATTTTGAAACTTTTACTGCTATCAGTAGTCTATTAAACGTGTAATCTAGGAATGTGGCTCAGTGGCACCGTGCCTGCCTGGCAAGCACAAGGTCCTGATTTCGATCCCCGTTACTGGGGAAAAAACAAAACAAAACATGTAATCTAATAGTTCTTGACAAGTAATATTTATAAGCAACCTAATATGATTTTAAAAGCTCTGAATAGTAAACATCAGTCATATAAAAGATTAGAGAGGGAGCATATAAACTGTTGTTTAAAACAGCCAAAGTTAGAAGCAAAGAGTACAGATTAAACATAAAGTAGTGTAGTCACGCAGAAAATGCAGAAATATTCTTTTAAAAGTGCAATACACATATCTGTACAATGAAAGGGTATATCCTAAAGTTTTAACAATGGTAATCACTAGTGGAAAAATAATTTCTTTTTTTTGTGGATGTGCTTTCTAAGTTATTGTAGTTAACATAACATTTTGGTTCTTTAAAAATATTAAATGATACATTTTAAAAAACAGAAAATGTTCCTACTGAAATGGACATAGGAACTACACTCACTGACCAAGCACCAATGACAGAGAGTTGTATCAGGAAATAATACCAACTAACTTGTAACGAAGTCAAGACAAAGCAACTTATTTTCCACAAGTACGTATTTTTCCTAACAAATCAACTATTTGATTAACTGGTCAACTAATCACTGGATTAATTTTGAAAAAACTTATTATTTTTGGTTTTTTTGTGGTACCAAGGATCGAACTCAGGACCTTGCGCTTTCGAGGCAGGCGGTGGCACCACTGAGCTAAATCCCTGGCCCAGAAAAACTTATTTTAATTGACCAAGTTCTTGGCTGATTTCCACATCCCCACCAGCATGTCAGTTTCCTGGGCCACAATTGAGAAGCAGCCCTTTTAGCCAGGCATGGTGTGCAGGCCCGACAGAGGGGCTGAGACAGCAGGGTTGCAAGTTAGCGCTCGCCTCTATTTAAAGAAAAATTTCAACTGTTTAATAATCACCAAAGTTCTCGGTCTGAACATCTCCATTTAGTTTTTGTAACATATGTGACAGTAGGTACAAGTAACCTGAAGGATAAACTGATACAAGTTTATGGACTAAGTACAATGATTGTAAGGTCTTTAGAAAAAAGTAATATAAATAAAAAATGTAAGAGTAGAAAAACTGTCTCAGGATTCAGGTAGCTTTTACTATTTAGCAACTCATACAATGAGCCATCTAATAAAATTCCAAAAATTACGTTTCAAAATATCCTACATTATCCATATTATAATGACACATTCCAAAGCTACTGCAAACATTTAATATTTTCATGACTAATTCAATTATGTGCTTTTCCTTTTTTAAAAGAATGTTTAGCTTTAAAAAAGTGAAGTCAAATTGGCTACTGTTATTTTTGTTTAATATACTGTTTTATATCTCATTTCCTTATTGAGTTGAGAAAAAAAGCCACCCAAATGAAGCCATACACTTTCTAAAAAGACAGCAACAACGAGTTCTATCTTTGAACTGTTATAGGTCATAATCTGGAAGCCCACTGGAGTACAAGGCAATAAATATTATAGTTGTCAGGCAATATTTAAAGATCCAGGATCATGCAGGTATATGATCTATCAGCCACAACACTCATTCTCAATTTCCCTGACCTAAAAAAAATGAAAGGGAGGGCTGGGGATTTAGCTCAGTGGTTTCGCCGCCTGCCTTGCAAGCACAAGGACCCGAGTTTGATCTCCGGTACCCTGCACGCCCCCCAAAAAAAAATGAAGGGAAAGGCTTTTTCCTCTCAATCAGAGTGCCTGCTTGCTTTTCATTATAAGCAGGATCAAGTGGCTTATGTGTTAGAAAAATAACCAGGTAACAGAAATAGCCCCAAATACTCAATTAAGAACAGCTGGTTATCTTAGACTGATTCATCTTCTATAAAACATGTAATAGAATTAACCTCCACTCCACTCCAAAAATATAAAATTAGCTGTACCATTCCCCCCAAACAGTCTCAGATTCATATTCCCAAAAGTCAAAGGCAGGGGTTTACATAATTTCTTATATGCAACTAATTTTGCCAGGAATAACAACTTCAAACATTAACTGAATCAATGAAATGATTTCTATGGAGCAATACAGAGCATATATATACACACATATAATATATATACATATATAATATATATACACATATAATATATATACACATATATAATATATATACATATTATACACACACACACACACACACACACACACACACATATATAAAAACTTAAAACTGCTTTAAAAAGGAACCCAGCATCAGGCATGGTAGGGCATGCCTATAATCCCAGCACTCAGGAGATTGAGACAGGGGGACTGGCTCGAGTTCAAGGCCAGCCTGGGCTACACAGCTGAGTTCAAGGCAAGTCCAGAACTGCATGGTGAGACCCTGTCTAATCATTCTGTCTCAGGTAATCCTTATAATAAAGTAATCTTGCTATAAAGGATAATTTAATAATGATGTCTTATTAAATGTGTATCAATAGTTTATATTACCTAGCTGTACAAATGATAGCTTCCTGCTCTATCTAGATTTCAGTAACCATAAAATACAATTTCATAATATGACAGGCAGTATTGCAAACATGTTCTTTGGGAATGGAAACAGCATTTGAGTTCATCAATTCTAAAAGGCACTTTTAAATCTACATTGTAACAGCTCTGAAATTAGTATACTTCTTCCATCAAAAGGCTTGTCAAATGACTTCTTTCCCTTGAAAATGGCAATAATTTCTCATTTTAATGTACATAAAATAACGGTGCGTAGGCTGGGAATTTAGCTCAGTGGTTCTGCTGCCCGCCTTACAAGCGCAAGGACCTGAGTTTGATCCCCGGTACCAAAAAAATAAAATAAAATAACGGTGTGTTTTAAAGGCCAGGGTGTCTTAGATCAATAAGATCCTATGTATATTTAAATAACTTTTTAAAAAATCTGACACCAATGACATAATGTCAATGTCATAAAAAATTGCTTCACCATTTATTTTATCAGGGAAGTTGAGTTGAAAAATTAATAATTTCATTTTATTCTCTAATGCAAGCTTTAATCTCCTTAGGAAAAAACAGTAATTTTGTTCATAAAGTGATGTATGATTCTTAAAATCTCTATCTACATAAAAATATTTTGTTTGTTTCTGTAATTAATACAGAGAATACTACTACGATGACGCGAAAAGATAAGAGTGAAGAATGAGACTACAGTATATGCTCCAACTGGTTAAAAGAGAGTACAACAGCATTTTGAAATAAACAATGCTCTAATGTAACATTTACATTGTCTGTCAACCTGATTGGATGACATCAATTTAAGGCTTCAGTCTTAAATATACTGTAACAAAGCTAGAAGTTCAGGATTACTGACATCTTATTAATGCAGAAATAAAAAGTTACTGAATTAACATCATACTTAAAGTAATGTATTCATACAGTTAGAAAGCTCTTTTGTACCTGCAGTGAATACAAATCGGCACATCTTCATGCTCTTGGTATTTCCTCATTAAGCTTATCATATCCAGGATGGAATCAAATGATGACGGGACATCATGGTCTGGCCAGTTCACATAATGAAACTGATGCAGCCTACGAGATTCCTTCATTAAAAAATAGAAATTCAGTAACAATGAAAATACATTTGTAAATTTATTAATTTTTTTGAGACAGGGTCTTGCTTTGTAGTTCAGGCTGGCCTTGAACTCACTATGTAGCCCAGGCCTAAAACTCTCAGCAATCTTCCTGCCTCAGCCTCCCCCAAGTGCTGGTGTTACAGGCGCGCACCACCATGCCTGGCTACATTTGCGAATTTAAAAACTACGTTTCATTTAATTGTCATTTCCAAGGTATTTGGGAGGTGTTTAGCATTACCTTAAAAAGAAAAATGCAAATAAATGACACCTTGTATTTTTTAAATTGCTTATCACATGCTAAGTATTGATGCCAATGGATCCACATGTAACAGTTTATTAATCTCCCTGAGGAAGGGTAGTACTGGTAATGAAATTGAGACAAAGATAAATAACCTGCGTAGAGTTCCATGGGAGGTGACAAATGTGGGATCAAACTCAGGTGGCCTTACCTCTTAAAAACGTGTATTAACCATTACAGTATATACACTAATTAATCCACACTATTACACAGACCAATAAAATATTAAACTAAAGGAGAACTTAAAAATGAATGTGTCCAACCTCAACCCACTTGTCTTATTAGGATAAATCAGTTCTCAAACTATGGTCTGGATATCCCCTCATGATTTCTCAACTCTTTGGGGTGAGAGTGGGGGAATCTATGAGCTTTAAACTATTTTCAGAATAATACTAAGGGATTATATGCTTTTTCCTTTAACAGGCTAGTAGAATATATGTTGTTAAATCCCCATCTTTAAAAGATTTTCTCAGGATTAATTTTAATTATAGTAAATATTAAAAGATATAACCCACATAAATAAAAGCTCTCTTAGAGCATCAATAATTTTTACAAGTATAAAGGAGTACTGATATCATAAAATGTTTTGAGAACTGTTATTTAGGTGTTAACAGAGACAACAGGAGTTAGAATCTGGGTCAATATTATGTAAGCCATTTCCTGAAAGGCAGCAGGTGAGCTACTTGAGTTTCTTAAAGCCTCTGTACTCTACTCTGGGATGCAGGGACGCTACCTGTTGTTATGAAGTGAGGAGAACTGGTTTGCCGGATACACTAGAGTTCAATAAGGCACTAACAGATGAACAATACCAACCAAAGTACACTAATTCACTCAGCTGAAAGGATATGACAAAGTTGGGGGGTGGGGAGTACTGGAACTGTCTGCAGGGAGGTAGGCGATTTTAGGTATGTTTACAAAGGCATGAGATGGGATGGTATAATTCATGATGCTATTTAAAATGGTTTAAAAATTAAGATAATAAAAACAGAGATGAGAAAGCTGGCGGGCATTTTTCCAGTGCCCAACAGATTTTTCTTTGATTTCATCCCAGAGAAATTACCATTTTTTTGTAACTCTGAAATTATTTACTGTATTAATTTGGTAGGCATAAGGCTCATGTACTAAATAAAACATTATACTCTGAATTTCTTCATTATTTTACCTAACCAAAACAATTCACAAATTTTCTTAACTACAGAAGATGGTTATTTATGTATCTTCTTGAAAACTATTTCTAGAGAGTGCCTAACAGAAAGTACTTACATTTTGAAATTCAAGTAACAGTGTCCTGATGAAGTAGTCTGTTCTCGCTTGTTCATCTTCCTAAAGACAAGAAATATTTGTAAGTGAAAACATTAAAACAAAAACATACACATATCAAAAGAAAATAATTGAAGTCCACAATATAAAATTAACCTTTAAGATTCCTGATTTACAAGCAGGTGTAGTTCGGGGGTTGAGTGCTTGCCCAGTATGTATGAGGCCCTGGGCTCAATCCCCTGGACCTCCGAAAGCAAAAACAAAAAAAATCAAGATATACCTGGTAATTACAGAAATAGTCGTTTTAAAAGTTGTCAACTTTTCTAACTTTAATTGATAGTTAAATGTCTGTTAACCAATCCCTTGGTCAGGAACCTATCATCTAATAAAGTATTTGCTAAGGAGCAACCAATGCTATAGTCAAGTAACAGAAACTACAAATAGAATGTCACTCCTTAACCTACCAGTGTATCCCAGCACTGATCACTGTGTATCGTTCCAAAAAGCTTGCTTTCCCCGCCCCATCTCCAACCCAATTTAAGTGGATGCCAACTGGGAGAGGAGGGAAGAAAATCACAAATTGTTGTATTATGGTTGATACTAACATAAACCTTTGGAAGTCTCTTACCATCATTTAGCCAAAGCATTAGAATAAAGCCTATGACAGTTTGCCACTAAGCAAATTATTCTTTTTGCCTATTAGTTACAGCCACAAATTGTTAAGGACAATTACTGCCAAACAACAGTGTGTGTTATTAATAAAATGGATTTTTAAATCATAGTAATTCAGCTGTACTTTTCAATTACCATGAAGGGTGAAGTATTTTTACTTTTATCAAAAAGGAGTATGGATAAGAACACTAGACTAAGACTTAACTTCTGTAAAGGTCGAGAGAGTAAATAGCTTTGGCTTTTGGAACCATAAAGTTTCTGTCGACAGAACTTTTTTGTTTTGATAGCCTAATAGATAAATTAATGGGCACGGTTGTGCTCCAATCAAACTGTTCACAAAGCAGGCAGCGTGCTGACCCTGAGCTGCCATGGGCTGAGCCCAACAGCTTGTCACCTCTCCCCAGCCCCGGAGCAAGAGAGCCCCAGAAATGCCTGTCACATGACTGCCGGGGAGAAAGTCACTCACTGAGTACCTTCACTGATGTGCTTTTTATTTACATGTCTGATTTTTGTTTGCTGTTAAATCTGTGGAAACAAACCCTGAGTTGTCTGGAACAAGACATACGAGCTACGTTCCGTTCTGAAATCAGCTAAGAAAAATGTTGTTTCTTTAACCTGGATCAACCCTGATTTGGACAAAACAAGCTGTTACTAATCAAACCAAACCTTCTCAGGAAGACTTTCAAAGTTATCTTTTAGTTCAATTGAAAAAAAAAAACCTTGAAAAGTCAATTCATCTTTTCCTACATTATAAGCCATTTCCCTTGTTTCTGTCATTATTGTAGATTGTGTATTATTTCTGATTTCCAAATGTCCAAAAATTTCAAACTTTTGTTGCTGAGTGCTGAGTACTATGTCTTCCTTTGAACTGTGACATTTGCAACATTTTTCTTACTGCATTTCTTTCTTTCCTTTCCCTTCCCCTTCCTTTCTTCCTTTCTTTCTTTATCAAACTCTGGATCTTGCGCTTGTGAGGCAGGCGGCAGCACCACTGAGGTAAATCCCCAGCCTTGCATTTTAAATTTACAAATGTTCGACAGAATTGGCTTGCTTCCCTGGACTGTCCAGGAAGCCAATAGATATTATGGAATAATTTCTGAACTAGTGAGAGGGTAAGTTTTCCTTTACTCAAGCAGACAATGTTGTTTATATTGGTTATTATTCATCCCAAGTTAGTATAAAATGCAGTACAATAAAAAAAATTGAAGCCAGGCTAGTGTCTCACACCTATAATCCCCAAACTCTGGGAGGCCGAGGCAGGAGAAGTACACATTTTAGCACAGCCTGGGCTACTCAGTGAGAAACCCTGTCTCAAAACTATGCTAAACTGGGCTGGAGATAGAGCTCCGTGGTAGAGCACCCCTGGGTTCAATCTCAGTACAACAAGAAGGGGCTGGGGTAGGGGGCACCTGGGAACATAGCTCACTGTGTGGCCTTGGTCCTCAGCCTGGCAGGTTCTGGGCTTGCCAGCTTCCATAAGTTTGTGGGGCAATTCCTTAAGATAAATCTCCTTTTGCACACACCCACCCTTACACTGAGCCTCTACACACATACCTTACTGGTTCTACTTCTCTGAAGACTCCTCACTAATGCAGGGAAATTATTTCATTTTCACAAATCATGGTCTTTTTAGTTGAAAAAATAAAATGCTATTTCTTTTAGGTGATCAAGAAAGATGGTATCATCTGGCACCTAGAGAAAATTATTCCATTCTTCAGCTCACCTACATTTTGTCTACCCTCTTGTCTGTTTCCCCCCTCTCTTGTTTTCGTTTTTAAATCCATTTTCTCTGATTTCTAGTTTTGTGGGGTTTTTTTTTTGGTACCAGGGATCGAACTCGGATCCTTGTGCTTGTGAGGCAGGCAGCAGAACCACTGAGCTAAATCCCCAGCGCTTCTAGTGCATAAGTTTTTGAGCTTGAATTTAATTCATTTCCAGAGATCACTAAAAGTGTAAGATGTACATTTTAAGTTTCATTATCAAATTATCTTCCATAAAGGATCAAGCTTTACTTCCAAAAGGAAGTAAAAGTTTCACATAATTTTAACAATTTAGGGGAAGATAACAGGTATGAGTGGTTAACATTACATGCTATGTTTCAGTCATAAGGTCTTTCCCATTTTTCTGATGTGAAATGAATACATCAATTTCCAAATGAATCATTCAAAGCACACGGTTACGCTGTTTACTCATACATACATAAAAGGCTGACACAAAATCCACATAAGATACAGGGAAATTAATTATACATTTATCAGAAGTCCCCAAAGCATCTAAATTTAAAAGCAGTATAAAAACAAACATTATTAGTGTTTATTATAACTTAGTGTGGATTTAGAGAACTGTAAACTACTTGGTTTTGTACATTATAATATAATTATTACACAACATACATAAAAACAGGTACTTACACAAGAAATCTTAAACGGTGCAAACGTTATAGGGTCTTCCCCATACAAAGGCCAATAGCGTTCACATTTTTTCTGTTGTCAAAAACAAAAAACAAACAAAAAAACCCAAGTAAATAACCTGTATAGAGTTAACTTTTACAAAGACTGTGTAGGCCGGGATGTAGCTCAGCGGCACAGCATCTGTCTGGTAAGTAAGAGTGAGGTCCTGAGTTTGATCCCTGGTACTCCTCAAAAGAAACAAAAAACTGTGTGTTTTACTGAGATGAGCAGCCAAGGAGCTGGGAGAGATGAGCCGTATCTGTGTCGTTAAAGCTAAGCCATCGAACCCTCACCAAAGCCGGTGGTGAAAACATCACTAATAACTGTATGAACTGTTCGCTGCTACCTGCTTTGTCTACAGAGTAGATCCAAGTTCTTCCTTTAGAAAGAAAAAAGTGCTTTAAAAAGTATCTGGCACATGAAGGTCCACTTAGGGGAGAGGGGTCCTGGACAAGTTTCAATGCTGTAATGTGACAATCTCTAGGGCCCTGGATGAATTCCCATGAAATGTAAATTCTGGGACACAGTGGAAAAAGAATATTTTCCTTGGTATTGGAAGAATTCTCCAAGCACAAGCTTTACTGTTTTATTGATGGCTAGTTTCTTTATCTGTAAAAATAGGAACAATAAAGCCAAGCATGGTGGCGCATGCCTATAATCTCAGCACTCAGGAGGGCTGAGGCAGGAGGATCTCTGTGAGTTTGAGGTCAGCCTGAACTGCATAGTGAGATGTGTCCGAAAAACAAACAAAAAGGGGGAACAATAATCCATATCTTACAGGATTGTTGCATGTACTAATTAAGAGTATATTTCAGCCAGGGATTTAGCGCAGTGGTTTCGCCGCCTGCTGCGCACAAGGACCCGTGTTTGATCCCTGGTACCAAAGAGTATATTTCAAATGTTCTGATGTTAACAAAGCCTACATTAGCATAATGCATTATTTTAGCTATTCAGTTTTATTTAAGATAAGAAGTATAAACAGTTTCTCCTCTTATCTTCTTGTTTTAAATTGGTGTAGAAATAGTACAACACTCAATTTTCATTGGTTTCTAACACCAATCCCCATCATTTTAGAAAGCTAGATAAGTGAATGAAAAGCCTAACTTTACAGAAGATACAATATATAGTGTTTTTTGTTTTTGTTTTTTGTTTTTTTTTGGTACTGAGGATCGAACTCAGGTCCTTGCGCTTGTGCAGCAGGAGGCGAAACCACTGAGCTAAATCCCCGGCCCTGTTTTTGTTTTTTGTATCTGGGATCAAACTCAGGATCTTGTACTTGCCAGGCCCACACAATGCCACTGAGCTAAGTCCCCTGCAGTCATTTCTGATTCTAGGAAATGAGGTAATTTTTATGGTCCAATAAAATGAAAGCTTATAATTCACCATCTAGCTTAAAATACACCTTTGGCAGTAGAAACAACATCAGTTCATGAATTTCTAAATTTATTTTAATTGATAAACAAAAACATAATTGTAGGGCCAGGGATTTGGCTCAGTGGTGCTGCTGCCTGCCTTGAAAGTGCAAAGTTGTGAGTTTGATCCCTGGTACTACAAAAAAAACCAAAACCACATAACTGTTCATTTAATGGAGTATTGAGGTGCTTCAATGATGTATACAATGTGTAATGTTTAAATCAGGTTAAATGTAGTCATTCACTCATTTATCATTTTTTATGATAAAAATCTCTAAAATCTTTTCTAGCTTTCTAAAATATATAGTACATTATTGTTACCTAGTCACACTACTGTACAGCTACACACAAGAAATTCTTCCTCCTAGCTTTAGTTCATGAATTTCAAACTAAATTCTCTTGTTCTAAAAATAGTAAGTGGAGTTATGACACAAACTGAACTGTAAGCTGATTATACTGTCTACAGGACAATAAGTTAAACACTAATATTGTAGACACTTAAAACCACAGCTTATCTCCTCAAACTCATTTCCGAGTAGTTTAAAGAAAATAATAAAATTACATTTAGAGGACTGTTTCATTTCATTTTATTTATTTTTTTTGGTACCAGGGATCAAACTTGGGACCTTGCGCTTTCGAGGCAGGCAGCAGAACCACTGAGCTAAATTCCCGGCCCGACTGTTTTATTTTTGATTTTTATATTTTGGTCTTCTATTTGGTAAAGTTTCAATACTTTGAAGCAAACAGAAAACAAGTTATGGGAGATTAGTTTAGGTAAGAATGGAAAGCTGTATGAATCATATGCCGCTCACTCAGCTGAGCAGTACTGAGTTACACTGGTGGTATAAAACCAGTAACACCCACTACCAAAAGTGATGTGCCAAACATCACAGATGTACAATCTGTCATTCTGAAAGATGACATTCGTGTAGAGACAGGATCCTGAGGCTGGGACAGCAGACCACAGCATGGGCACAGGACTGGACAAGAGTGGGTTTCCCTGGGTCCTCATCTCTGCTCTTTCCATTAGGTCACATTCAAGGTCAAGATCATCTGATAGATTACAGGCCCTTGCTCAAAGTCTAGTACTGGCTGAGCATCACTAATCCAAAAGCCTGAAACCTGAAATGCTCCAAAAGTCAAAGTTTTTTGGAGTATCATGTTGGTGCTCAAAAGTTTCAGATTTTATAGGTTGCTCAGATGTTAAAGTTCAGGCAATTATTTCAGTACTTTAAAAACTCCAAATTCTAAAACACTTCTTCTGGTCCCAAACATTTCAGACAAGAGGGCGCTCTCTCTCTCTGTGGCAGTTGAACCCAGGGCCTTTGTACTGGGCTATATCTCAGCCCTCATAAATTCTGAGGTAGTATCTTGCTAAATCTTCCAATTACTTTGAAAGGGCTCAAACTTTCAATCCTCCTGCTTCACAGTGTCACAAGCATTGCCACCTCACCTCACTCAACAAGAGATCCTCGACTAGTGCTAACAAAACACCACAAATCACAAAACTTTCGCTTCAAGAAACTACTCAGTATAACTTAATTTTTCATCTGGTGTTACTGCCACTGAAAAATAATATGAGCTCATTAACAGAATGAAAAGAAAAAGTCCTGAGCCTTAACAGTAACTTAAGAAACCATAAACTAGCTGGGGATTTAGCTCAGTGGTTCTGCCACCTGCCTTGCAAGCAGAGGAACCCGAGTTCGATCCCCGGAACAAAAAAACCCCAAAAACATAAGCTGAGTGAAATCTGAATTTCCTAATGTAACCAATTAATAATAACAGCACATGCTAACAATACTTGAATGTTTTTATTGCTTAATTAATTCCTAAATTATATTTTCTAATTTCAACCGTTCATTTTCTGTCTGATTATCTAATACCAGCACACAATGTAGTTTAAGAGGAACAAATAACAGAAACTATGTTAAAATGATATTTCCCAATTATTTACATAACATTCCACTAACAAAAAAGATGTACTAACTTCCTTTTGTAACACCTCTTACTGAAACATAGCTTTAAGAATTTTTACCTCTTTTTTGTTTGTTTGTTTTGTTTTTTTGTTTTTTGGTACCAGGGATCAAACTCGGGTCCTTGCACTTGCACAGCAGGTGGTGAAACCATTGAGCTCAATCTCCGGCCCAAGAATTTTTACCTCTTAAAAATGATTTTTAGGGCCGGGGATTTAGCTCAGTGGTTTTGCCGCCTGCTGCACAAGCACAAAGACCCAAGTTCGATCCCTGGTACCAAAAAAAAAAAAAAATTTTTAGTTTACTAACAAACTACACTAGTACAACAAAGCTTCAAATAAAATCACTCCATAATTTGTATTTTATTTTACATTTGTGTCACATTTATAGAAGGCCACATTTGAAGTTTTACTTAAATTCCTAATTTTTTTGTAAATATATTATCATTTCCTAAGAGGACTTCTGAAATGACACCATACTTTCTATAGTTTAAAATTAACTTATACATAGCATCAGATAAAAAATAAAATCGGGGTGTGGAATTTTCTTATCTAAGTTTTGAAGACAGAAGAAACAGATAAGATATCGGTATTCTCACAGGGGTATAATCAGGATATTCAAGCTGTAAATTGATGATAATTAAGAGAATTACAGTATTTAACACATTCTCACTTGTTTAATTTTATTCCTACTTTAAAAACACTTCTCTACTTTAGTTTGTAATTGATGTTCTACTTATAACACTCTGAAATATTTGAAAACTACTAAGTAGTAATACAAAATTATTTTAATTATATCATAAAATATACTTAGGAAATGTTTTGGGTTTTTTTTGTACCAGAGATCGAACTCAGGACCTTGCGCTTGCAAGGCAGGCAGCAGAACCACTGAGCTAAATCCTCATCCCATTAGGAAATGTTTTAAAAAAGCTTATGTGCTTTGGAGATTATTTTGCTCCTTTTATCACATAAAAGCAGTAGAAAACAAAAAAGTAGTTAACTACTTTAACCACATGGCTTAGGCTATCATAAAATAATAAAAGAAGAGAATAATCTAACCTTAAAGATGGAGAAGTATGACTAGGTATACTTACCCTGCCCATCTCAAATTCCCGGCAAGCCATCACAATAATCTAAAAAGTGGGGGAGGGGCAGAATAAAGAATGTATCATTTCAACAAAATATAATCTTAATCACAATATGAAATCTCAGGAATTACTTTTACCCTGTAGAAAAGTATACTTGGTCCATCTAAAAAAACAGTTTTAAAGTCAAAATCATATTTTCTAAGCAAGGGCTAACTACACACCAACAAATTAGTTGATGCCAACCAATGGAACGTAGCATGACTTTTAAAATTATATTAAAATTCCACTTTTAGGATAAATATTAAATAGTACTAATTAAACAGTACTTTTTATTTAGTATTCATTACTCAAAATACACTTAGTAATGTTGTCTAAAATTTAAATGCATTAAATTTAACATCTTTAAACATAGAGATTCTAACATCTTTAGAATTACTATATTTTTAGACTCACTAGATTTCCATAGGACAAAACCTATTGCAATGTTCCCAACAGAGCAACAAGGGCTCCTTATTTCTGATTTTCCACATCCACACAACCAAAATCATCAGCAAGCAAATGTGTTGGTTCCTAGAGTACACGGTAGAGCAGGGCGGCTCTTTACGTATCCCAACTCACTTATTTCCCTGCTTCCACAGTCAGAGCATAGTATTTTCCTTTCATGCGGAAGAACAAGGCACTAACCGCCCCCTACATTTTGATACGCTTCTAACTAAGGCCTGGCGGGGGGCAGTGGGCACATTTCTTACATGCCAGACAGTAATTTATAGCTACGTGCCTGCTCTCGGGAAAAGGGACTCATGGGTCTATGACTAGAAACAGGTGAAGAATGTAACTGCACTGTCAAGTGTTTCACTGACCTGTGGAAGCAATGATCATTTCTGATCTTTTTCAAGTTATTTGGTGGCTGTCTTATAGCAGCTACTAACTTGGGACAAGGTTTAAATTATCATCACACTCTCTTCTTCAAATATTGAGACTACTCTGTCAGAATTTAATGAGATAGCCAAGAAATCAGTTTCATTTATTTTGGAAAAGTTACCAATTATTAAACATAGCACTGTGGCTAAAACGTTCTCTCCTTATTCAGTAAAACATCCTTTGTCATTACATAAAATTTTTCAAAGTATATTATGAAAAGTGAAGTACTTACTACAACGTTGTACTCCCATATCATCCTCCAAAAATCTATTACTGTATTTGCTAAAGGTCCTTGGGTTGCCACATATGCTTTTGGCCCATAGACACCCTAAAATGGTTAAAAATAAATTTCACATTTATAATGATTACCAAAAAATTTGGTACCTAAATTTTAACATTTCAAATTTTAAAGTAATAGTGTTTTTTGGTACTGGGGCTTGAACTTAGGACCTTGTGCTTGCTTGCAAGGCAGGCGCAGTGCCACTGAGCTAAATCCCTGGCTCTAGTAATAGTCTTTTTTCCTAAAGCATTTAAAAATAATTTCTCTTCGTACCTCATAAAAATATGGCAGAAATGTATCAATTCACTTCAGCTTTTGGTAACTGTTACCATTTTTTCATGTTTATTAGACACATTCACATATTCATATTTAAGGACACCTTTGTACTAGTGAAAACTTATTACTTATCTAAGAATTAAAAACAAAAGCCCCAATACCTAGTCAACAAGGCTAACGGGCAGAAATACAAAAGCAGGCTGATTGTAAAAAGAATACTAGAACCAGTGAACACTTTCTTCTTAGCTAATTCTTCCCTGGCTATCTTTAATTATCTACCTGTCCATCCATCCATCCAACTTCAAGTTTACTGAACTACGAAGCTTTTAAATAACAAACCAAGAATAGACCACACATGACTGCTGACTGAAATAAGCACCGATACAGAAACTGAGTCATACAATGAATTGGTGTCATGAAGTACAATGAAAAACCAGAGCTTTTAACACTTGTCCTTATAAAAGATCGTGAATGTTGACAATACCTAAAACAGTGAATTACCTATTTAATAATTTTTGTTTAATCTATCAATTTTGGCTTTTGCTGCATTTATAACAAACCTGACTTTACCTAAAAAAAAGTTTGCAACCATGACTGTTCAATATTAACGTAGACAATACTGACTTTAACACATAAACTATTACTACCCAACAATTTTGTCAACAAAAAAATTTAAGAGATGCTTAAATACCAAATATAATTTGACATAATACTACTGTATAATTAGATTAAAAATCAAAAAGCTTACAGAACTAGTGTCTTCTGTTTAGCTTAAGCAAGTGGTACTTTGTACTGTCTTATTGATAACTATATAATAACTTGACTACTTTGGTCAAAGAGTAACCGAGATTATCTTTTAAAGAGTGTATTTAAAGTTGGTCATGATAGTGCACGCCTGTAATCCCAGCACTCGGGAAGCTGAGTCAGGAGGATCACCATGAGTTCAAGGCCAGCCCGAACTACATAATGAGACTCTGTCTCAAAAAGAAAGACTGGGCTGGGGTTTTAGCTCAGTGGTTCTGCCACCTGCCTTGCAAGTGCAAGGTTCCGAGTTCGATCCCCAGTACCAAACAAAACAAAACAAAAAGAAAGACTTTAATCTTGGATGTGAGTTGTCACTTAAAATACAGTAGTAACAATTTCCAAAAGTCTGTTATGTTCTATAATTTTAAATTGGTACTGCCAAGTAAATCCAACCCTAGTCATTTATCCTGAAAAATTATTTAGAAGAACAGGCTGCGGATTTAGCTCAGTGGTTCCACCGCCTGCCTCGCAAGTGCAAGGTCCCGAGTTTGATCCCTGGTACCAAAAAAAAAAAAAAAAAAGAACAAAGACATTTTCTGTGATATTGTTTTCAAGAAAAAATGGAAGCAAGCTAGATGGTTCAACAATAGTGTATACCATGTACATCTGTGTCCCCAAATTCGGGGGGTAATTCAGAAGATGACATTGTAATGGAGTTACCTACAGGCCTTCAATGTAAAAGAAACAAAACTGTCTTTGCAATCATAAAACTAAGCAAAAACTGTTTATCTGTATGAATAAGAAGGCTGGAAGGAAAACATACAGAAACATGTGAGGGCAGTGACTTTCTTTTTATTCCTTTTGCTGTTGATACCATGTTTGGGCAACTTAAATAGCAAAAAGTACCACTTAAAGTAAATACATACCTTAATAAAATTTGCATTGATATAATCTGAATCTTGAGAAGGAGTCTTTAAAGTCAACTTAACTCTGCTGTGATCAACTACAAGGAAAAGAAAAAACTACATTAATTGTGACTGGCTAGCACTCAGGTACTTACTATGAAGTGTAAGGTTAAGAAGATAACCAGAACATTTTTGCCCTTGCAGTACTGGGAATTGAACAGAGGGCCTTGTGCATGTTAGGTGTGCGCCCCACCACTGGGCTACATCCTCAGCCGTCTCTGTTCTTGCTGAGCTGCCCAGGCTGGCCTCAAACTTGCCATCTGTCTGCCTCAGTACATGGGCTCGAACCGAGGACCTCGCACATGCCAGGTAAGCACTCTAGCACTGGGCTACACCCCAGCTTTCCCCAACTCTTACAAGGGCAACTATATGAATAACTTACTTTTCTTTGGCCCAAACTGTATACAGAGTACTGAGGTCCAGTTCTGATTACTTTATGTACTTTTTTTTTTTTTTTTTTGGTTCCGGGGATTGAACTTGGGTCCTTGCACTTGCGTAGCAGATGGCGAAACCACTGAGCTAAATCCCTGGCCCTACTTTATGTACTTTTGATGAAATCTTATTTAGAAATTTGTAGGAAGGGACATACAACAAAGACATACAGGCTCATGATGAAAATTACACATCTCACATTTCCAAGAAAGAAAAAAGCGTTTACATGTTTATCAATGCTTTGTCCATTTATTTCATTCATCCTACATGTCTTCTCCCTTTTCTATGCCATTTGGTCCAAGAAATATAATACCAAAGAAATGCTGCTTCTGGTAAATGAGAATAGAATATTCAGTCGTTAAGATAATGATGGTTAAATAACTATAAAAAGCTTCTCCTCGCCATATGTGCCAGTAAGAAGTGGACCCAATCATTTCCCCTCACTCACATGGCATATTAGTCTTTATTCCAAGTATTTCAGAGCAGAGTACAATAGCTGATTTACCAATGGGTCCTCTACAAATGTTTCGGGTGCCACAAATCCAAACAAGAATTGTGGTTCCCAAATGACAGTCTGGCTGCCCTGCAGGCCAGGCTGGGGATTTCTTTTTTTAAAAAGAAAATTTTCTAAGATGAAAAATTTAAGCATATACAAAATAGAACTGCACAATGAATCCTTGTACATCTATTAACTAGCTTCAATAATTAACATTTTTGGCAGTCTTCTTTTGCCTATTGCCAATTCAACAAGTGGGGACTAGAAAAGCAAATTAAAATAGTAAAAGATTTTTGGAATTCTACACTGTACACTAAGTTTGATTCACTAAGTTCTTATTTAAAACTCCCCATTTATACTCTAGAGCACAAGCAAATATAGTGGCCAAGGCCTTCTATTATACAAGCACAGTATATTATTGAGAATTCCAAAAATATTACTTTGCTCATATAACACACACACACACACAATTTTAATGTTTTCATTGGTGCTCTTATTAAGTATAAAAAAATTTAAATATCTAAGAAATGAAAACAATTCCCTTCCCATAGTTTTGCTGACTACCTCTACATGCTCCCAAGAGTCTAAATCAAAAGATGAAATTGATACTGGCTATACAAGAGTCTCTTTAAAAGTGTCCTCCCTGTCCTGAGCAAACACTAACAACCAGGGGCAACAAGAAGAAAATATATAAATTTTATATATTTATATATAAACCTCCAAGGAAACAAAGAGATCTACTAACTAAAGCCTTGCTCCGAGAAATAAAGTGTCTGTAATGAACACTGGAATAGGCAGAGAACCCAGACTGTCACTTCCAGAGCACAGCTTGCCCGGCTTTGGCAGAGGGAGAGGTGGGTGTCCCTAGATCTCACAGCGCAGAACTCGCCTCAGTTTCCTGGCCTCCTTGGCCAGGACAGTCCAAGAACTCTTACAAGTCAGTGAGACTTTCCCTTTTTGATGTGCACCTGGGGATTGAACCCAGAGGTGCTTTACACTGAGCTGCATTCCCCAGCCCTTTTTATTGAGATGGGGCCTTGCCATTTGCCCAGGCTGGCCTCCAACTCATGAGCCTCTGGCCTTAACCTCCCGGGCAGCTGGGCTCACAGGTGTGCCACAGTGGCTAGCCTACCAGTCAGCCAATATTTTTAATGTATAAATGATTTAAATAGACTTCACTTAAGAAATACAAATGGCCAACAGCACAAGAAAAGATGCAAATGAGAACTATAACAAGAACCACTAAATAACTATAATCAAAACTTCCAAAGCCAGCACACGGCACCTATCCAGTAGTCCTGGCTATTCAAGAGGCTGATGCTCGAGGAACATTGAGACAGGAGCTCAAGACCAGTCTGGGTGACACACTGAGAAGCAGCCTCAAACAAACAAAAACCCGATGTAGTGTGTTCTGATGAGGATGTGAAAAAAACTGGAGCCCTCACACATCACTGCTGAAGACATAAAATGGAACAGCCACCATGAAATGCAGTTCAGCAGTTTCTTAAAAAGTAGAATGTAAGCTTCTAAAGACCCAACAATTCCATTCCCACTATACCTAAGATGAATACAATGTCACGTACACACAGACTTACATGGAAATACTTACAGCAGTACCGTTCATAATGTTTACCAACTGGTGAATGGATAAAAAAATGTGGCATATCCATACAGTGAAATATTCCTCAACAACAAAAAGGAATGAACTACTGCTGCATCCAACACAAACGAATCTTCAAAGTGTACTAAGTGAAAGAAGTCAGACCACATATTGTATGATTGTGTCTGTATTAAATTTCAGAAAAGAATCTGCAGCACAAACAGCAAATTAGCAACAGCAGACTAGCAAATGCTGGTACTGAAGACGACAGATCTTTTGAAAGTTCTGGAATGTCCTGAAACTGGTTTATGCCAACTGTTTTACAATTCTATAAATTTATTAAGAAAAAAGAGTTGTGGGGCCAGGAATTTAGCTCAGTGATGCTGCCACCTGCCCCACAAGCGCAAGGACCGGAGTTCGATCCCCGGTACAAAAAAAAGAGCTGTGGAATTGTACACTCAAAATGGATAAATCAGATCTCAAATCTGTTTAAAAAAATAATATTTCTGCAAACACTGGACAGGTTAAACACTCAAAGGAAACTGACAAATTATTTCTAATAGTAAGTAAATATATATCCATAAATATAATTACTTTCAATGTGATTTTCCGAAGCAAAATAAGTAGAAGTTTATTGGAAATCAATTTATCAAATCTTAAATATTCTAAAGACAAAAAAGGCTGTCACTCTGACTCTGGCACAGTAATTAAGAGCTCAGGCTCCAGGACCTGTGGCACACGTGCTGCAGCTGGCTGATGGTTATCACTGAAGCCCTAAAAGGTTCACCATCACTGCTGTAGGGCAGGCACTCTCTTGGCACTTCAGCCTCCCTAACTAAAGTGGGTAGGCTGCATTGGTGCACTGTAGGACGTGCAGTGCTACGCCTGAACTCTGCCTATACTCCAACCCCCGATATGACAACCATACTGTCTGCACACATTGCTGAAAGTCCCAAGGGGAAGAATCACCCTCTGAGAATCACTGTTTTGTGAATCAACTGCCTTCACTTAAATTCTCATTCCAGACTATTAACTCTGTGACAAGCCATTTAATCTCTGCATCTTAATTTCCCACCTATAAAACAGCATATATAGTACCTACCTTACCTCCTAGTTCTGTTGTGATTACCATAGAAATCCATTTGTCCCAGAAATCAGTAAACAATATGAATCAGTGCTTTTATTTTTCAGGGGCTGGCTTAATAGCATATCACCAACCTGCCCTTTTATTCAAAACTGTTCTCCCTCCTATTCCCAACTTTCTCCATGTCCATGGCTTCTGCTATATTATTCTCAATAGCACCAATCACCACCTAACAGACAATGTGTATTAATTTGTATTCACCGTTTATCACCAAGACTAGAATATACACAAGGGCAGGGAATTTTGCCAGTTTTGCTTCTGCACATAGTATACACACAAAACTTTTCTGTGAAAATTAATAAAAATTAACGAAGCAACATATAAAAACAGAAACCTGGAACTACTTAAGATTTCTCTAAATGACAGAAACAGAAGTGGACTATCTGAGCACATGCACTAATTCCAGAGAACTACACCTCAAGAGGATCTTCCTTAATGAAGTGTCAAGAAACCCATGTAATCCCTAAGGAGGGGACTGGTCCGGTGGCCTGAATGCTTGTGTCCTCCGGCTGCCTACGCTGAAGCCCCAGCCGAGGCAACAGTACTGAGGCAGGGATGGAGGGGGTGACCGGCCGAGGCCTGGAGAACGAAGTCGGTCCTCACGGAAGCCTGTGGAAGGACGTCTGCCCAGCCACCAGGAGCGCACCCTGGCAGAGGCCCTCACCGGGCAGAGGCACCGTCTGCTACTGCCCTGACCTTGCACGCCCCAGGCTCCAGCACTATAAGAAACAGTCCTGTCATTAAAAAGCCATGGTACTTTTGTTATAGCAGCCTGGTGGACTAAAACATAAAACATAAGTAAGGAAACAAAACAAAACAAAACAAAAAAAAACCACCAATAAGGGAAGTGGGAGGTGTTTTGCAAAAGCCTAATGAATGCAGTTATAATCCTCACACTAAAAATAATCCTAAAAGCTATTATTATTGTCTCTATTTCACAGATGAGAAACCCAGACAGACAGGATGAGACCAATGTCTTACAGCTTACAAGGATTTGAACTTCCAGAATTGTAGGTCTTCATCATTACCCTATGGTGTTACTTGTTAATTCTGCTAACACATTCCACAGCTGGGAAATGAAGGAACAGCCAGGCATGGTGGTATCTGTAACTCCAGCTACTTGGGAAGCGGAGGCAGGAGGATCTCAAGTTTGAGGCCAGCCTAGGCAATTTAACAAGACCCTGTTTCAAAGTTTAAAAAGGAGGGCCGGGGATTTAGCTCAGTGGTTCTGCTGCCTGCCTTGCAAGCACAAGGACCTGAGTTCGATCCCCCATAGCAAAAAAAAAGAACATCAAAGTTTAAAAAGGGCTAGGAAAAAGAAAAAGAAAAATTTAAAAAAAGGGGGGTGGTGTTGGGGATGTAGCTCAGTGGTAGTGCACCGGCTCTGAGCCAGACACTGCATTCAATTCTCAGCACTGCAGAAAAAATGGGGAGATGAAGATAAGCAAATTGTGAGGAACAGGGAGGAAATGAGAGGGAAGAGATGATGTGAAAGAGATCATGGGAGAAAAAAAAAATCACAAACAGGGACTGGGGAACAGTGTCAAAATACTTACCAGAAAAAAATGCTGAAGAAAGAATAAATGCTGAAATAAGCCCCTGTGAGTCCATCAAGGACATGTGTTCTAAGCATGTGCTCAGAGACACTCACTGAGGTCAGAGACCTCTCAGGGACCATTCTTTCATGCATAGTTAATCAAGGATCTCACTATGAACAGGTAACAGATAAGCCAGTCTTTTGAGTATTTTACAAAATTCTTAGTAAAACAGCTTCTCCCGACAGAGTCTATAAAAGACACTTTCACTTGGAATTTTGGTGTTTAAAACAATTTATCATTAGAGCAACTCTGATGCCTAAGAAAAAACTACACACCAACAAAAACTTCTATGGAAAGGAAAAACAAGAAACACAATTGCAAATTATTACGTTGTAGTCTACCTTGAAAAAGAGGTTAATTACTATCTCAATAATCAAACTCAGGAAGGATAAAGGGAGTTGGGTTACAAAAGGCTAATTAGCATTTCTATTTGTTCTATCAAGGGCATTTCAAACTTACATGGCAGTATGTCCTTATATCTGTTCTTTTTAACATTTTCTTCTTTTTCTCCAGTGGCTGTGGGATATATCTTTTCTGTCCTATATTTGGTAGACAATCTTCTTAATCGCTTAAAATACAAGAAAATAAAATTCACATTTAGAGAAACATTGTTATGTTTAAAATGTTAATAATTCTCAAATAGCTCCTCACTAAATTTGCTGACCAAATTCCGCATAACTAATTTGCTTCTTGCTCTTAAGCTTATTTTTCCTAGCTCATAATCATTAACCTAAAAGATAATTTCTTTTTAGCATAAATGCAAACATAAAATCAATACTTACTCCAAATGAGTGACAATGAAGGGAACAACTAGAATAAAAGTAAGTACCTTTATTTAAAGATATAATAAGCCAAGCCAGGATATTTAGCTCACTTTTTAATGTAGGCAGGTAGCTTGTTTTAACTACAGGTCTCAATAACCTAATCAAGTTTAAATGTCATGCCTAAAAGAATTATGCACAGGTTTCTTTATTTCTTCTCTCAATAAACCTTGAGCATCCATGATGTGCCAGGCTCTCTCCAGGGATAAGCTAATAATTACTTATAAGACACTGCAAAACAAGGTTCTTTCTGGATTGGAAATGTCCAACAAAGCCCAATGCTGCTTATTCATTGCATTACAGAAGTGGTTTGTGGGTTAGTGACAAATTCTTACCACATATGGCATTAGGGATGTTCTTTGGGCTGGAATATTTCTGTGTGTCAGTAATACACTTCCTGCTTTCAGAAGAACTGAAAGTCGGCATTGTGAATTGTTTAGAATCTACTCAACTACATTGCTAAAATTTAATTTCAAAGAAGCCTACTTTCTTTCAGGCTTAAAGGCATATTGAAAGCATTCTGGTTCTACTATTCAATGAATTATTAAATACAAATGGAAAGAGGTCTTCCCATCATCTTATTTTTTGCTTGTGATGCTGATATTTAAGCAACTAAAAATGTTAGGTCTAAAACAAACAAACAAACAAACAAAAAAATGTTAGGTCTGTATTTTTTAAATCAGAACTGCAATACAAGAATCTTGTCTTAAATACTGTTATGATGTACTTTAACATAAAGGGCTTGAAATAAATTTTATAAAGACGCATACAGAATGGTTAACTTTTTGACTACTAAATTTTATCATTATAATCTTGGAGATCTAAAACAGGAATATACATTTTTTTCTTTAAGACAAAAAGGCTTATTACAATCTTGTTCTGCAAGGCACAATGCCAAAGTCAAATTTCCTATACGTACAATGCTTTTTCCTGTGAGAATAAAGTTCTCAAAATATATACAGGTGTTGGGGTGGGGGCTGTATCTGAAAGTGAAGCTGATGGAGAAGGGGTGTGGAAATCAGAACTTCTATACAATACTGATGAAAAGGAACAGTAATGCAAGCCTTCTGGAAGGGAAATTTGACAATTACAAATGCACACAACCTCTCGGCCCAGGAACTACAGGTCTACAAATGTGTCCTCCAGATGAAGTGCGTGCCCGTGTGAAATGATGCATGCACGAGGTTATTCACTGCCACAATGTTTATAACGGCAAAAGACTGCAAACAATTAAATAAATTCTATTATTAGAGGACTGGCTAAATAGACTTGTTTCATTCATACAGTCAAATATAATAATTTGGGAAAGCAAAAGAGGAAGCTGTCTGTATACAGCAATACAGCAACAACTTAAAAATACACTAAGGGCAAAAAGCAGAGATAAGTAACTGTATGTAATATCCTACTACTGGTGTTAAAAGGAACTTAAAATGTATGTGTGCTCACTTGTAAATGTGCATGAAGTATCTGTGAAAGACATAAGAGAAAGTGTCTATTACAAACAGGCAGCTGTGAGAAATAGATGGGAAGGACTTATTACTCTGTTTTTCAACCTCAAAAAATTAAATGTAAAATAATGAGAAAGTCAGAAAGATTGTTTATATTTTCATTACTCTATGTGAACAGAAATACCTTACATATTTAATAAAAAAAAATTTTTTTTGGTACTGGGGATCTAACTCGGGACATTGTGCTTGCGAGGCAGGCGGTGGAACCACTGAGCTAAATCCCCGGCCCCTATACACTCAAATTTAAAAATGAAGCATGTTGGCTGGGGATTTAGCTCAGTGGCACTGTGCCTGTCCTCGCAAGCACAAAGTCCTGAGTTCGATCCCCAGTACAAAACAAAACAAAACAAAACAAAACATGTTATTGCAGAATAAACAAACAAAACAGAACCACCACCTGCTGAGTTTTGCTGTAACATTAAAGCTCACAACCCACAGTCATGGGCAGAGGCCATGAAAAGGGGCCTTCAGGCCAGCGGCTCCTCTGAGTAAGGTTGGCAGTGAGGCCCAGACCCAGCTGAGAGTGCACCGTCCTCCAGGCTGAATGCGGAAGATGTAAAATGTACAGCAACACCACTCTTCTCATTTATTATTTTTGTTTTATAAAAGTTATTTTAATAAAAAGTTTGTTTAAGAAAATTAAAGCCGGGTGTGGTGGTGCATGCCTGTAATCCCAGCACTCAGGAGGCTGAGGCAGGAGGATCACTGCGAATCTGAGGCCAGCCTGGGCTATACAGTGAGTTCAAGGCCAGCCTGAACTACATAGCTAGACTTTGTCTCAAATGAATGAATGAATGAGTGAATGATGTTCTATGCAAATAAATCCCCACCTAAATAGTATACTTACATCTGATCTAGCCATTAGGTATTATAAACCTACACTGAAATGTCATACTGTACCTCATATACATGTACAATTACTGTTTCAATTTAAATATATACATACTATTGTACTCAGAAACTTTCAGACCCATCACAGATACAAAACCTTGTTTTGTACTTTAAAAAAATCAACATCAGGAAAATTTTACCCAACTGTACTAAAAAGGTATCTTCAAGTAGAGACTTATTCCCTAACCTCCACCCCAAAAGTCAGCCTTACATAGCTGCTTGAATCAAAATTCTGGGCTGGCTACTTCCAACCAAATGACAATGAACATTAGCTCCTCGGTGTCCCCCCTCTGTAAGATGGAAACAGTCCCTGTGCACTTGTCAAAGAGCGTGGTGCATGTAACGGCTCAATCAAGGTTGGCTATTGCTGGAGTCAATTACTGAAAATCTTTAGCTGCCTTTTGCTGGTTCTATTTTCATTCATTCATTCATTCATTCATTCATTCATTCATTCAAAACTTTTCCTTGATCAAAGATCAAGCCACATATAGCAACTCTGGACCAATCTATCTGCCTGGTACTTGCATCCAGTGGGCCAGTCTGTTTACCAAACTTAGCTGGCTTCAGAGTCAGTTAGAGGGCAAGACTGCAGGGGCCCACCCCTAGTTTCCTATTCAGTAGGTCTGGGGAAACACCTGAAAATCTGCATTTTTAGTTATGTTCACAGGTGCTGCAGCTGCTGCTACCAGTGACCCAGTTCTGTATAACCACTGTATAAGGTATCTATGCTCCTAGCACTGACTGATCAACATGCAGACAGAGGCTGATTTTCAACAACCTCTTAGGTTCCTCTAAGCTTTCTCTATAGGTTGGCAGCACCAAATTATTCTGAAAGAAGCACTTCATGAACAGCAAAGGAAACCACTAATAGTGAAGAGACAACTTACAGAATGGGAAAAGGGTTTTGCCAGCTATTCCTCAGACAAAAGACTAATATGGGGCAGGGACATAGCTCAGTGGTTCCGGTGCCTGCCTCGCAAGTGCAAGGTCCCGAGTTTGACCCCTGGTACCAAAAAAAAAAAAAAAAAAGACTAATATCTAGAATATATAAAGAATTCAAAAAAATTAGACCCCCTCAAACTTAAAGATTCAATGAAAAAATGAGCATCTGAAATGAATAGATACTTCTCAGATTAAGCAATACCAATAGTCAATAAATACATGAAAAAACATTCAACACTGCTGGCCATTTGAGAAATACAAATTAAAACAATACTGAGATTCCATCTCACTCCACAAAGAATGGTTACCATCAAGAAATCAACCAAGTGCTGGATGTAGTGGCACACACCTGTATCCCTAGTACCTGAGAGGCTGAGGCACAAGTTTGAGGCCTGCCTGGGCTACAAAGTCAGTTCAAGGACAGCTGGAACTATAATGAGGCCCTGTCTCAAAAAAAACAAAACAGAAATCTATCAGGAACAAATGCTGGAGAGGCTGCGGAGAGGAAAGGAACTCTTCTCCACTGCTGGTGGAGTGTAAACTGACACAACCACCATGGAAATCTGTATGGAGAATCCTCAAAAACCTAAAAGAAATTCCGTTTGACCCAGCTATGCCCCTTCTAGATATCTTCCCAGAAGAATTAAAGACAACATACCACAGTGATGTATGCATACCCATGTGTATAGCAGCGTAATTCAAAGTAGCTAAATCTTGGAAATAGCCTATATATCCATCAATAGATGAATAAATTAAAATGTAGTATTTACATACAATGGAGTACTACTCTGCCATAAAAGGATAAACTTGAGTCATCTGTATGAAAGTGGATGCACCTTGAGACCGGCATGAACAATTTATCTAAAAGTGTACCTTGAGTTAGTGCAATTATCTTACATGTTTTAAATGTTCTTTGACCTATTAGTCTGGTTTTCAATCTGTATATATGATAATTATGAGGTCTGATAAGATAAATGAATCTGATGCTGGAAAAATAAAAGGGGGTAAAGAGGGGGAAGGGAAGTAAACTGTGTTATGTACATGTACCAATTCCCTAGTGAATGTAATCATTATGTGCTGCAAACATGCACTAATAAAAGTTAAAAAAAAAGTTTGAAAAAAGTGCTTCAAGATTTTTCATAGGAAACTGGAGAATTAGGAATGAATAAAGAAAAATATAATTATCAAAGGCAAAAAAGAGTGATGAGGAGATCATAGGTGAGCAGCCAGTGAAAGCAAAAAGCACAGGCTGCTAAAAAACCAAAGGACAATAAATAAAAGACTTAAAAGTTCTGAGGAATGGCAGATAGAGAAACTAAACTCTCCTCTGAATCAGTTTTCCATCACATAAATGTAAAACACCAGAAAAATCAATCCAACATTGTACAGACATGACAACACTTACATTAGCAGTAACTGCCAAAAAAAGCTATGAAAAGCTGCTCTGCAATATTCTACCTGGAAAAAGCTCACCTGGCGATCACCTTGCTGCATCTTTGTGAGTGCTTTTTCTCTGCTTCTTTGTGGTGAGGCCACTCAAGCACCTCCAAACCGTATCCCTCTTGAATACTTACCGTCTTTAGTTTCTGATGCACTCAAAACTACTTTCTCTTCCAAGTTCTTTTTACCTTTACACGCATGCCTACTTAGAACACTTCCCATTTACTACTCCTAATATAAATATATAGAGAATACATCTTATTTCCTTTAATAGACTATAAACTCCATAAATACAAAATAAAAATCACTGTCAGATTTAGATTTATTAGTCGGGTGTGGTGATTCTAGCACCTGTAATCCCTGCCCTGTGGGAAGATGAGGCAGGAGGGTCATAAGTGTAAGCCTAGCCTGGACAATTTAGCAAGACTCTGTCTCTAAACTTTTATTTATTTTTATTTATTTTTTGCTACCGGGGATCAAACTCGGGACCTTGTGCTTAAAAGGCAGGCGCCAGAACCACTGAGCTAAAGCCCTGGCCCTCTGTCTCTACATTTTAAAAACAGAACAATAATAACAAAGGGCTGGGGATGCAGCCCAATTGCGAAGGCACTGAGTTCAATCCCCAGTCCTCCTCTGCCCTGAATAATCACTTTAGTCCTTGCTCCAAACTCTCACAAGTGTCTGTCACCTCCGAGATGAACTACCAATTCTGTACTATAAAAGGTTTTAATGCTCCCTGACCAACGTTCCAGCTTCTTTTCAGAACGCTATCACTAGAGCAGGGCTCTCCAGCCACACAGAAGTCAGCTCACCTCCAGCACCCCCTCCAGCAACCCGCACCCCTGCTATCCTGTCAGTTTGTGCTCTTGCTGGTGTTGAGTTAACAGAATTCTGGCTGAAGTGTTACTTCCTTTGTGAAGCTTCTCTTGAACGTTCCCACTCCTTAACTGGCCTTCCCTTCAGCCCTCTCCAAGGTGTTCTTGTACATCACGCTGTCATTTATAAAATGTATTTCACTACTTGTCTATAAAACTGAGGGCAAGGAGTAGACTATTGTTTTAGGCTTCACAGGATAGTATCAATGCAAATCAAAGCACGTTAAAAACAGGTGAAACCAAGAATAATTTGTTGCACCTTCTCAGACAAGTCACAGAAATGTTTTGAAATATTATGGGGTTCTGTAGTTTTGTTTTGTCTGTTTTGGGCACTGATCAAATTAGATTAGGGTCTCACTAGTGAGCTATATAATCCCCAGCCTTTACATTAGAATTTTTGATGTAAACAAAACCTGAGTTTAATACTCCCTTTGTTTTAAAGTCCTGAATAAATGGTTTCCTCTTAACTTTTTAAAACACAGGACTGTATTCCCCTAATCTGAAACCAACAGACTGGTTCTCAAAGGCCTCCAAGAGTCACAGGTAATATGACTATCGCCTTTTAAGATGATCTGTGTGTGTTAGGGTTGAGTTCTTACCAGAACAGCTTCATTGTTTACCTAAGGACTGAAGCCCCTGAGAACGTTGTGCGAGGGCTGTTAAATCTCGCCAACTGCAACAGCTCACCGCTGGGTTGTCCACACACGTCAAGCGGCAGGCACCACAAACACGTCTGCCTGCACAGCACCGCAGCACCACCTTAACCACTGCTCGGGCAACCCAGAGCCAGCCTTGCTCCCTTCCTTTCTTTCACCGGCCTCCCCATCAGCAAGTCTTGTTAGGTGCACCTTGAAAATACTTCTAATTTTCTTCATTTCTTCGGAACAGACACTGAGCTGAGAAGGCACTTAGATAAATAAACACTAATTAAGAAAGCAGCACTGCGCCTGCCTCGCAAGGGGAAGGTCCTGAGTTCAATCCCCGGTACCGCAAAACAAAACCAAAAAAAGAAAAGAAATGAACACAGTAAAAACAGAACCGATAAAGCTATTTAACTAACTCAAATTCTTGTTTGAATCGAAGGGGTACAAATAAATTACAAGAACTAAGATCCTTCATGGGCTGTTATTAGACTATACATCATACCCCCAAAGTCTTCTATGCCTTTGTTGGTTTTATTCATAAAAAATTTGTCCTCAAGTAGCAAAAATCACTCAATTCTACTATTAATTAAACCCTACCCTAGAAGTTCCACTATAACCAAGCAAAAATAATTTTTAAAACCCTAATAAGCAGGTTTGGAGTGGTAGTGTGTGTCTGTAATCCCAGCTACTAAGGCAGGAGGACTGAGTCGAGTTCGAGGCCAGCCTGAGTAACTTAGCAAGTCCTCACCTCAAAAGACAAAACAAACACAGCTCCCCCACAAAAATGATTAAAAGTAGCAACAGGGAATACTAAAATCAGAGTATATAATTTACACTCAAAGTACACTGCACAATGTCTAACTAGCTATTCTTGAATCTTTACACATAAAAATATGCACAATACTACTAGCAGGTTTTATAACACCTGCTAAAACAGCCAAAGAACTTTCAACCACACACCTAGAATGTATTCCTTTAAATGGAAAATGCTCGACTCTGCCTTTCAAAATCCATCTTCCTATCTTTGCTCACCCTTTCTGTCACTGCTGCCTCACAGACTAACTTGTCTGTCACTCTTTCTCAGAAATGCATGGCCACGCTTTCTCACTGAAGCCTAAGTGAGAACTGCTAATAAAGTCAGTAAGGGCCAATCACTCTTAGGGGCTTTGGGTAACAAAATTCTTCTGCGCTTCACTCATATCAATTTCTCCACTTCAGCTACTCCCCTGTCTGCCTTGCCTTGCCTCCTACTCCCTCAGTACAGGAATCATCTTGAAACATTTCCTAGACCAGTACTGGCACACGCACCATCATCCACATCCCTGTGGGTGCTTCCTCATCTCCATCCACTGCCTCTGCATGCGTCTACTCAGGGCACTCCTGAGGGCCCACACAGCAGCCCTGCTAGGACAGGAATTTCCTAGGGGTGCGGTCCTCGCAATACTGCTAATATCAGCTACTGTCCGCAAAACCCACCACAAACAGGGACCATTAAACTGTTCGACATTTCCATGTGGTGGCACGTACAGAAAATGGATGCAAATTAGAACTGACTGGTTTACCTAAGAAATCACTCTCTCACACACACACACACACACAGACACACCCGACAGTTTTGAGTAAGAGAAGCTGGGGTTCAAGTCCCAGTTCCATCAACTACTAGCAAAGATTTCCTCACCCTCGCCTTATCATCCTCCCTAAATGGATGAAGCAATGATTCTTAATTTCAAGAATTTTTAAAAATAAAATTCTGTACTACAGACTTTACATTTAAAAAGAATATGGCAAATATAAAAACTAAAAGGAAAAATAACTTAAAATTAAAGAGTCTGTAAGTTGAGTTTTTGGGAGTGTTTTGCTTTGGACAAGCTAGACAAGTAAATACTTTTCTTTTTTTTTTTGTACCAGGAATGGAACTCGGGTCCTTGCGCTTGCAAAGCAGGCAGTGAAACCACTGAGCTAAATCCCCAGCCTGATTATAACCTGGAGTACTTTTTTTTTTTTTGCTACCGGGATTGAACTCGGGTCCTTGCGCTTATGCAGCAGGCGGCGAAACCACTGAGCTAAATCCCCAGCTATACTTTTCTTAAAGTCTCTTTCCTGGTGAGGAAAAAAAAATATATTTTATGCAAATTTACCTTTCCAGACTCTGAAGGTACACTTTTATGGAAATAAAAGAATACCATTTGAATTAGAACAATAAAATTTTGTCATATATACTAATTTTACTAATACAATAAATGGAACAGGCTTGATTATTTTAGTTTCAACTCACAGGGCCCTCAACTTCCTTCATTTAATTCCTGCAAACACTGGTTATACTCATTTTCCAAGTCAATCCCAACTTTAAATATTTTCTTCCATTGTCCCCACAGTAAACTTCAGAAATTCCAAATTCAAGGTATTAAAACAACAGCTTCTGAATAGTCCTTCCTTCATCTCGTTGTATGTCTGGATTTTGATTCAAAAAAACAATCACTATAGCCCCCATCATTTATTTTATTCCATAATCTACAATATAAACATACAGTAAAACTTAAAACACCAAGTTCCAAGGTTAACATATTAAAATAAAGTAACATCAATTCTCTTTAGCTCCAACTAAAAAAAAATAAAGGCCCCTGAAGTAATAGCATGGGTGCAGGGTTCATATTTATCTTTGCAAAAACAAAATATAGCACAGGAAAAATGTCACTTTTGTAATGTAAAACACCTCAACACTATTTACCACTGTATGGAAAAAAATTATTTTTTGCTAGGCCTGGCAGCCACAAAGCTGTGGTTGACAGAACAGACTTTTGGAAGAGAAACCTATACTGTCTAACTACTAACTCCTGAATCCTCTGAAATGTTTTTCCCTTACTGCTGCTGAAATTACTTTCATAAAGTCACCAATAATCTCTGACAGGCATCAAAATTTTAATGCTGGACTCAGACATTTATAATAAAAAGGTAAGATTCAGGCTGAATTATCACCTCCATGAGGACAACCCGTTTCACATCCTCGCCTAACCTACCCTATGCTAGGCACTGTAATTTTTGTTTTACAGATGTCATAGTGAATTGGACAAAAATCTCTTTTCTAATAAAGCATACATTCCAAAAGTGTGTTCTAGACCAGTGATGGTGTAAACCTTTTAGAGACTGAGTGCTCAAACTGCAACTTAAAACCCACTTACCACAAAGCACTAACACTGCGATTAAACCTGAATACTGAGATTCCAGTTTAGAAAAATCTCATACATCAACATCTTTTGTCTTAAAGAAAAACACAATAACATGTATGCCCCAGGTTCGCCACCACTGTCCTAGACATTTAATATTAATCACCCTGCCTTTGATCCCATCTCTACCACTGCTGCCACTGCCCATGATTACAATTCACTGACAGACATCATTTCTTATATTTCTTTTCCCCCCAACCAAGCCACATATAGCTCCTCCTATACATTCAAAAAGCACAGCATGTATTTTAGACGTAATGAACAATGATCACCACATTCAGAGCACCACACAGGGAAATGACACCCTTCTATCATGTTACTAACACATCCAGTTCCATAAGCTGAGACAACGCCGTGCATACAGCTGGAGAGGACAAAAAAAGCTAGCTGAAATTCCATCTCCGTGGTTTACCATCACACTGATAAAAACTGGTCGAAGAGTGACGCACAACATAATGTATCTAAAGTAATATCACTTTGTCCTAAATAACAAACCTGAAGGCATTTTGTTTTCAATTCACTTCTTTGTTATCTAGAACGTCACAAAGGCAAGCTTTCAATTTTTTACCATCAGGAAAAGGGTGCAAAATAGAGGAATCAGGCAACACACACATAAAAAACCCACCAAAGTATCCAGAGTGGTCAAAAACATAACCGCACACAGAGCTATGGTTCATTACAGGATCAGAGCAAAAGCAGCAAGGGCAAGATGGGTAAGTGAAGCCCAAGGTTTTGCACCTTCTCTCCGAATGGAGCCACAGGAGACCCACAGAAGGCTCTCAGCAGTTGGCTGTGACGTGAAATGCTGTGTCAGAGAAAGCCCAGGGCTTTGACCGGAGGGTACTCGCATGGGTACTCTCTACTCAGCATGTACCAAAATTATAAACTCCCTAAAGGAGAGCAGGTGCTCGACATAAACCGTATCGTTCGTACAACTGAGGCACAGTGAGCCACCCTTAAAAGCTCAAGTTCTCAGACTCCAAGCAAAGACCCACCTTGCAAGTATTCTTTCTCAGGATAGCAACCTCAAGCTTGCTATGCTGTTTTCTGCACACAAGTATAAAATGAAAAAGCAAAATCTCTCTCCGCCCTCCAAACTTGTCGCCCTTTAGGTAGCCAACCATGTTAAACTGCAGCACTACTGGATGTTTAGGTTGTGTCACACAAAATGTTGCAACTAACTTTATAGAACACAATTATTTTTCGTGCACATCTTGTAATTCTTTCCACATCCTTACCAGCATTTGCTATTCTCAATTTCTGAGTTTTGCCCTGGTTATGGGTTTTCAATTTTACTAAATCATATGGGCCCTAACAATGATTAATCTGCATTTCTGACTACTGGAGAGGTCGATGACTTTTTCCATGTGCCATATGCCTCTATTTCTCCTGGAGTGTTCTTTTCATTGATATACAGAAGCTACTCATGTATTCTGGATAATAATCTTCCATCTGTTACACATGTTGGAAATATTTTATCATTACTACTGCTTATCTTGTATTACCAATTTTATTACAGCCATTTTCAACTGTTATTATAACATTTGTGCTTTATTACTAGGAGAAAAGGTTTTGCCCTATATGCTTTACCAGTCTCTTCAGACAGCACACCAACTCCCTCTAGACAAGTTACCTATTACAGAAGAAAGATTTACTCACCCAGGATAGACACCTGATAGGGCTGAACATGTTCCTTCCAAAACTCTGGTGGTGTCAATATGACAGGTCTTCCTGTTTTTCTTTTTTTGAGATAGGGTCTCACTAGGTAGTCCAGGCTGGCCTCCTGCCTTAGCCTCCAGAGTGCTGGGATTACTAGGCAACCACCACCACTCGACTTCACCAATATGACAGTTTTAAGAGCTGGGGCCTTGAAAAGTGATCAGGCCTTGAGGGTCCCTCCCTTGTTGATACGATTGAGACCCTTACAGAAACGAGTGACTAGTTCTGCTATCTTGCCCTTCCTCCCATCATGCGAGGTCCCAGAAGGAAGCCCCTCATGGACCCAATGGCGGTGGCCTGATCTCCGAGCCTCCAAAACTGAGGTAAATAATATTTCTGTAAACTGAGTAATTCTGAAAATTACTCATCTGAACTATTCTGTTATAACAGAACACATGAACTAGTGCAGTTATCTTTTTTGAACTTGCTTATTTTAAAATAGAAATCGTCTCACTCAGCGTTTTATATTACAAAGGAATGTCTTAGACAAAACGGTACTGGCTGTGTTACTTTGTGAAGTGGCAGCTCTTGGGTCTTAGCAAACTTCTAATAGAACAAGGCTGTTAATACAACACAACACTACTGTCACCCTGACTTCTCTGAGCTAGGTGACACTGGTTCTGTGGGCCGACATGTGCTGCATAGTCACACTGGTACTCTCTGGAATTAAATGACGTTATAGCACATCCCTACAGTCAAATAACTTGAACCATTTAAATTATCAATTTTCTTCTGCAGGTTAGAACATTTCATGAATGACAAAGACCAAGTCTACTCTTACTTATGAAAAGCTGATTCAAGATTTATTCTAAAAATCAATACTACTGTCACCAATTCTTTGTCCTTTTTTTTTTTTTTTAAATATATTGGTACATTTTAGGTATACAGTACATTTACATTTATCATTGGGTGCTTGTACGTGTACATGATGCATCTTGGTTCTTATTTTTTCCCCATTACCTGTGCACCCTTCACCCCCCTCCACCCTTCCCTACTTAAAAGATTTCATTTCCATTTTTTTTTCTTTTCTCATAATTTTTCCTTTCCCTTCTTCCCACCACCCCTACCTTTTGGACCTTTTCCTATTTCAAATTATTAATTATTTGTTTTAATCATTTTAATCCTTATTCACACTTTCAGTTTCTCACACTAGAGAAACTATTCGGTATTTACACGTGTGTCCTATTTATTTCACTTAAGAGTATGGCCTCGATATGCATCCTTTTAGCTATAAATGTCTCTAGTTTCTCGTTGTTTATGGCTGAGTAGTACTCCATTTTATAAAAAAAACCCCACATCTTCTTTATCCAGTTTCCAGTTGATGGGCAATTGGGCTCTTTCCAAGTTTTAGCTATTACAAACTATGCCTCTATAAACATGGGTGCACATATATCGCTGTGGTATGATTCTTTTAATTCTTTGGGGAAGATACCCAGTAGGGGAATAGCTGGGTCAAACTGGGACCTCTAGCCCTAGTTCTTTGAGGTATCTGCATACTGATTTCCACAGTGGTTGCACCAGTCCCCTTAATGCTTATAAATTCACCAATAGCTCCACTGTATTAGTAATTTCTACTAATGTTCTTTTTTGATTTTCTCGATTAGTTAATGATGCTACTAAATGCTCTTTATCATTCTCATCTCTATTTATTTGCTCAAAGGGCTCCCTTCACCAAATTTACCCACCCTTCTGGGTTCTTGCTGAAGCCCTTACTCATTAAGCTCTGCATTAACAGTATATGATTTTTCCTTTTAAGAATCCACACTGGATAAAAAAGTGAATGTAGTTAATACCACTGAATTATACATTAAAATAATAAATTTTGTTATATACATTTTACCACAAGAAAAAAAAAGGTTAAAAAAATATCTTCATGGTACTTTTTTTTGGTACCAGGGATCGAACTCAGGACTTTGTGCTTTCGAGGCAGGTGCAGTGCCACTGAGCTACATCCCCCGACCCTGCACTGGTTACTTCTGTTCATCTTCATTTCCTCATCTCTATCACTAAAGCCTTCAAGAAAGACCACAGGCACAGGCCTGTAATCCTAGCACTCTGGAAGGCTAAAGCAGAAGAATCAGAAGTTCAAGGCAGCCTGGGTAATTCAGGAACTTAGTGAGGCCCAGACTCACAATTAAAATAAATAAATAAATACATACATACATACAAGGGGCTGGGAATGTAGCTCAGTGAGAAGGCCCTAGGTTCAATCTCTAGCACTGCCAAGATAGGGGAGCGGGGAGAAGGAGACGGAAGCCCGGATGCCACTCAAGGGATTAAATTTTCCAGCAGGCTTAGAATCATTTATGCTCTTTGCATTGAAGAAAAATTAGGATAATTCTAAACAAGACTCACTTGAGACTTCCTGGTTCCCACTCCAGTATGTAAGAAGCTTAGAAACTGCCCCTCAGACTTAACAACTATGATAATTAACAAGTCTTCCTAGATCTACAAAAAAAAAACTGAGGTCACAAACTGCTTTCCTCAAAACTAGCAACAACAGACAAATATAATAAAAATTTATCCTGGCAGGGGCTGGGGATTTAGCTCGGTGGTTCCGCCACCTGCCTTGCAGGCACAAGGTCCCGAGTTTGATCCCTGGTACCAAAAAAAAATTTAACCTGGCAGAAACCTCAACGAGCAAGCTCCAAGGGAAACCTGAATTGTAACTGACAGATTTCTAAAGGCTCAGTGGGGACAAGGAAGTTAAAATCCCCAGGTGTACCCAATCAGAGGGGCATCTCACACTTTTCCGAGCTTCACCTACAGGCACTCTACCAGGTCCTCATAGAAAAATATTAGAAAAATGCCCTCTGGATTCTAGTACAGGGAGGGCAAAGGAACCATTCTGAAACACACCAGCACATTCTGTCTGTTTTAAGAGGTCTTAGACATAAGGAGTATCTGAAGGAGAAAGTAACCAGAACCTAACCGACCTGGGGCAGGGGTAAAAAGCCCACGAAGTTCACAACCCAGAGCACAGGATCAATAAAAGTCTCGGACACAATCACAACATTACAGAACACTACTCCTCCCCATACCTTACCACATCATTACTGAAGACCTATTCAGGGCTGTTCCTTTTACCCAGTGTATCATGTTCAAGAGAAAATTACAAGACATTCTGTAAATAAAAAAACAACTTAAAGAGACAGAGCAATCATCAGATCCAGACTCAGATATGGCAGACATTAGAACAATTACACTAGGAATTTATTTTTTCATTTAGATTTTTGTTATCACTAGTGTATGTTGGCAGTGCACGGTAATCACTCATCTTGTTGAGCCAGCACACTTACACACATCGTAATTCTTTTTACTCGCCCTTCCTCTCCCTCCCTCCCATCTCTTGGTGCCCCTCCCATTTGCAGAAGTTCTATCTCCCTATTTCTTATTATCTTTTATTTTCCTCTTTGATGTAAGAAAAATCATGTGATATTTGATATAAGAGAAACCATGTGATATTTAACCTTGTATGTCTGATTTATCTTACTAAACATTATGGTCTCAAGGTGCATCCATTTTCCTACAAATGACTCAACTTTATCCTTTTTTACGGCAGTATAATACTCCACTGTGTGTAAATACATTTTCTTTATCCATTCATCTGTTGATGGACATATAGACCACTTCCAAGATTTAGCTATTATGAATTGTGCTGCTGTAAACATGGGTATGCATGTATCACTGTACTATGATGTCTTTAACTCTTTCAGGAAGATACCTAGAAGGGGAATAGCTCAGTTGAATGGAATTTCTAGTTTAAATTTTTTGAGGAATCTCCACACCGATTCCCATAGTAGTTGTACTAGTTTACATTCCCACCAACAGTGCAGTTCCTTTTAGACAAGGAATTTAAAGTAACTATGATTACTATGCTAAGAACTCTAATGGACAAGGTACACAGCATGCAAGAACCAAGGGGCATCATAAGCAGAAAGATGCTAAGAAATAACCAAAAAGAATGTGAGATATCAAATATACTGTAACAAAAATGAAGAATGTTTTCGATGAAGAGTGTTTTAGATGACTGGATGTGGCTGAGAAAAGAATCTCTGGGCTTGAGGATATCTCAATAGAAACCTCCAAAATTGAACCACAAAGAGGAAAAAGAATGAGGGAAGGTGAATGACAAAAACCAGAATAGAATAGCCAAGAACTGTGGAAAAAGTATAAAAGGTGTAACCTTTATAAGGAGACTAGCAGAAAAACAGAGAAAGGAACAGAAGAAATACAGTCTTCATTTTTTCACCAGCATGATTTATTTTTATCAAGTTGATTATCAAAAAGATTAAGTAGTTGGTGAAATAATGCCAGCAGTGACACAGGGATGTGACAGAGACACTAGGATATTTTGTCATTGTAAGGTATTCGAACTATACACGAAGCGGTATTTTGTCATCTGAAAATGTGATGACTGATACAGAAAGCCAGCTTACGAACATTCGAGTTGCGAACTTTCACAGATGCAAATGGCCCTAACACTTATTTGGTATTTTCACGCTTTACATTTAATATTTGTGTCAAAGGTGCCTAAGACCCACTCTGTTGGACTTACTAATGTTCTCCCAGAAGGGAACTTGTTCCTACATCAGAGACTTACTGTATTGTATTAACTGGAAGCGCACATTACAAACGGTAGGGCAACCATTTAAAAAGTTAAAAAGCTAAAAAAAAAGAAGAGAAAATGATATCATATAATATGCTTAATTAAAAGCAAAAGGCAAGCGGGGTGGGTAGCAGAGACCTGTAATCCCAGCACTCTTGGAGACTATGATGGGAGGTCACAAGTTCAAGCTTAGCGTGTGCAATTTAGCAACCCTCTCTCAAAGATAAATAAATAAATAAATAAATTTTTTTTAAAAAAGGGAGTGGCCTGGGGAAGTAACTCCTTCAAAGCTCCTACATTCAAGCCCCAGTAGCTTAAAAAAAAAAAAAAAAACCCCACAAAACCCCAAAACAATGCACAAGGCAGTAAAACAGAAGAAAACAAAACACATATACATTACAAGTAAATGGATGTAGAAAGACATATGCTAATAGGAATGAAAAGAAAACAAGAATAGCTCTATTAATTTCAAAAAGATTTCACAGCAAGTAAAATGACCAGGTATAAAGGGGCCTTACATTAGGACAGAGGGGTCAATTCTCCAAGAAGACATAACAACCCTTAATATTTATGCAGCCAATAATAGTGCACCAAAGTATATGTGGTAAAACTGACAGAAACACAAGGAGAAATATTGGAACTCACGATTACAGATGCAGACTTTAACACCCTCTATCAGAAATGGACCGAGGCAGGGGGTTAAAAAATAAACCACTAAGAGCACAGCTGAATTCAACACCACCACCCACTGATATACTGGAGATCTACAGGTAATACTAACCCAAAAAGCACACAATACACATTCTTCTCAAACACACTTGAGATATTCACAAGACAGACCACATAATGGGCCATAAATCTGGGCCATATGGGCCAGGGATTTAGCTCAGTGGTTCCACGGCCTGCCTCACAAGCCCAAGGACCCAAGTTCAATCCCTGGTGGTGGTGGGGATCTGGGCCATAAAACTCACCTTAACAAATGTAAAAGAATGGAAATTATACGTCTATTCTTAGACACAATGTTATTAAACTGGCAATCAATAACAGAAGGAGCAGGCATGCTAGTGCATGCTGTAATCCCATCACAATGGGAAGCTGAGGCAGGAGGACTGCAAGTTCCACGCCAGTCTGGGCAATTTAACAATTTAGTGAGACCCTGTCTCAAAAATAAGAAAAGAGGCCAGGGATTTAGCTCAATGGCAGAGCGCCTGCTTCATAAGCGCAAAGTCCTGAGTTGATCCCTGGTACCAAAAAAAGATAAGACAAGACCTGGGGATGTAGCTCAATGCAAAGGCCCTGGGTTTAATCAGTGGGAAGGAAAGCAGGGAGAAGAAAGAGGGAAGAATGGGAAAGAAAAGAAAAAGGAAAAAAGGGAGGGAGGGAAGAAACAATATACTTCTAAGTAACACACACGTGTGTGTGTGCTCAAAGGTAGTGTGCTTGCCCAGCATGCATGAACTTTAGAACTCAGCTAAGTACCCAGCCCTTTTATTTAAATTTTATTTTGAGACATGGTCTCGCTAATTTGCCCAGGCTGGCCTCAAATTTCCAATCCCCCGGGCCTCTGCCTCCTGAGTAGCTGAAATTACAGGCATGCATGCCCAGCTCAGTGTATATTCTTTTTTTTCCCCTCAGGTTTTAAAATGTTTTATCTGCATTATTTTTTAAATCGTGCATTTGAATAATTAAAATCATTTGAACTGAAAGAAAACAAAACCAACACTGATTAAAGTGCACTACACACCCTGCAGCATCTCACCCTGGATTCCAGCACCCCTGCACCCAGCCTCTTCCGGTGCCAACACCGAGGTGTCCCCGCGCCCGCCAGCCACTCAGGGAGAAGGCGGGCGTGGCTTCAGGTCTCCCTTCTCTGAGGTGAAAGGGGCTGCACCTTCACTTAAACTCAACCCAACCTCTCCGCATCTTCTAACCCTGCCCAGCTAAAAGACACAAAAAGGCAAGGCCTGTGAAACGTGCAGTGCACACGGACGGCACATGTCACAGTGCGACTCGCCTGCTTGCTTCTATTCAATTGTTTCTTTCAAAGGCAGAGGATTTTTCTGTCTTCTCCAATGTCAACTTACCAATTTCTGGATCTCAGCAACACAAGGTCTGTCAGACAGGCTCGCAGAGGAAGCTGAGCAGGTGGGCCACCCAAGGGGAATCCGACCTGCGCAGTGGCCCTGGCTGAGCCAGGTTGTTTTTTTTTTAAGATTAAAATGCACATAGACATTTTTTAGTTTTAATTCTTTATCTCAGAAATCTCATCTCCATGAGTCGAATAATCACTAATACAAAAAACTCTGGACTCAGAGGGTCAACCCTGACATTAAATTTATCTGAAATCTAAATTCAGTACTTTCCCCTCATCATCTCCTTCTATCTTCCAGACAGCTCAAACTCAAGACCTCTAAAATTAAACCCACAACACTCAGGAGGCTGAGGCAGGGCTGCCAGGAGTTCGAGGCCAGCTTGGGCTACACAGTGAGTCCCAGGCCAGCCTGAACTATAAGCAAAACTCTGCCTCACAAACAAACCAACCCAATTATCTAACTTCTCAAACCAATCTCTCCTGCATTCCCTATCTATCTCGTCAACACTGAGCAACCAGGTTAGCTTGGTAAACTTGTCCTAATCCTCCATTAGCAAAGTTTTAATAATGCTACCCAAGAGCTGTCTCTGCTCTCAACCCTTTCCTTCAAGTTCACCATCTTTTCTTCACACTCCCTGGCACTGCCTGAGGGCCTCCTGCTTCAACTACTGCAACTGTGTTCTGTCCACTGCCCCCTGCTGTCCACTCTTCCCAGGCTCCCAGGGTAATCCTGTTAAAATGTCAGTGAAAGAGCATCCCACTCAGGGTGAAACCCAAAAGGTTCCCACCTCACAGTGAGGGTCCCCAATAACCCAGATCCAGGGCGGCAAGCCGATGGCACACACGCCGCTGAGGGCTGCTGGTCTCAATGAAAGCTCTGACAGGTTCGCCACCACTGGCCTAGCTGGTCTACTGCAACTTCCAAGCCCACACAAATCTACCACTTGAACCCTCGCTCCTGCTGCTCAAGCACACTGGCTTCTTTGACACTTGTTCAACATGCTCTTCCGTGTGTTCTGGGGCTATTATTCTTTCCCTCCGGGACACTCTCCTCACAGATAACTGCAGGGCTCACTCCCTACTTCAAGTCTTACTTCTCTTAACCTCCTAACGTAATGGTAGCTCTTGTATCTGCCATAGGGCAAACTGATCACATTAACCACCTATTTTTCAATCCTCAGATATTAAGATGCATGTGACTGCAGCTCTTCTGACTTTGAAGTGGAATCTCTCTCCTTGTCCCTTGAAGCTGGGCTGGCATCACAGCTTGTGCTGAGCCACGGGATGCCCCGGAAGAGAGTGTGCCAGTCTTGAGCTGGGGAGGCCTGATATAGCTCCCCTCATGTGTGCACTTTGGCCACAACCATGAGAATGAGACTGCTTCTGGTACTAACCCATCATCCTGGCCACAGCAAGGGGGACGTAGGGACAGCCAGCTGGTCCCCAGAAATGTGCACTCACCTGGTCAAGATCAGCAAAGCTGCTTGCCTGCCTCCCCACATGTACAAGCGCTTAGGTTTTGGGGCTGTTACACGATGTCACAGGAGCAACAGACACGAGACACACTGCACCGGCTCTCCTCTTCACTCTGCTGTATTATCCTGCTCTGTGGCACTTAGCACTGGACCTACTACACATTCACTTGGCTTATGGCTCTTGCTGTTGTGGTTTAAATATGAAGTAACGAGCCAGGGATTTAGCTCAGTGGTTCCACTGCCTCCCTTCCAAGCGCTCAAGGTCCCGAGTTCGATCCCCGGTACCAAAAATAAAAAAATAAAAAGAAGTACCCCCCAAAGGCTCATGTATGTTTCGGGGGCTTGATCCCCCAAAGCCATGTTCAGAGGTGAGGGCTATGTGACTGGTCATGAGGTCAGCAACCGCAGCAACGGATGAGTCCACACCTCGTGCTGTCAGGAGGTGGAGGAGGCGGGTCACTGGGGTACTGGGGTGCCTCTGAAGGACAGATCTTGGGCAGGGCCCTTCCACTCTCTCCCTTGGCCACGTCCTACCACCATGATGCTTCTGCCGCTCCACAAGTCCAAAAGCAATGGGGCCAGGTGGTCCTGTCCTGGAACCCTAAGCCAAAATAAGCTTTTCTCTGTTTAAGTTGATTACTTTGTCACAGCAACAGAAAGCCAACATACATGCCAAAAGAAAGTAAGCTCCATACGTAGTTTTACTATTCAGGTTCTACAATAGTGCCTGGCCTATGGGAGGCATTCCATAAATGCTGAATGAATGCATGCATGGATGCATGAACAAAAATGAGTGCAATGATTTTAGTTAGTAAAATTGTTTGCATGTATGTATATTTTTCATCAGAGGATGCTATTAAACTAGAACCAATTTTAAAAATCACTATTCCACAAGTGGTTTTTTTTTTTGGTACCAAGGATCGAACTTGGGTCCTTGTGCTTGCAGGGCAGGCAGTGGAACCACTGAGCTACATCCCTGGCCTTTCCACAAGTGTTTTAAAATTAAGGTTTTTGGGCTGGGATTTAACTTAGTGGTAGCACGCCTGCCTTGCAAGCACAAGGTCCTGAGTTCAATCCCTGGTACTGGGGAAAAAAAATTAAGATTTTTACAAAATAACATTTTACCAAGCAAATAATTTTTTAAAGTTTATAAATATTACTTGCATAAATTATGTCACTCTTCTAAATTTTGGTATATATTTGATAACAACACATCTTAGAATGGCAGCACAGAACATAATTTATACATTAATGCATATAAAGAAGGGGCACATTCAATGTTTTTTACTGCAAAAAGTATGAGGTCAAAAGTATGGAGATCACTAGCATTGATTCCATGCAAATGAGGACTTTTACAGTCTGTTCCCAACCTCCCGTTCCTGTACTCTCTCCTTTTATATATACCATGTGCCAGGGCAAGCTGTGGCCCACTGGTCGCCTGCTTCTGCAATCAACACTGTAGTTGAACACAGCCACCCACCCGCTTGCCTGTGCATCACCCACGGCCACCCCATAGCAGTGGTGTGGAGTGGCTGCAGAAAGGTCACGGGGCCTGCAGAGCCTGGAGCATCTGCTCTGGCCGGCAGGAGTCTGCTTCGCCCAGGGCCCCCGACCAGCACTGCTCTGCACACCCTTAGCGGGCCTTACCTTTTTGCAGCCTGAAAATTCAAAATCATTTTCAAAAAACACTACGACGTTTGTCTTTTCTGCTCTGTTGACATTTGCATTAACGGTACAAAGACAACGGAGGGCTAGGCCGCTGGCTGGCAATGCAGCACAAACTGAGGCGGGCACCAGCTTTTACCTCGTGGTCATTACTCTTTATCACCAGGCCCTGCAGTGGGGTCTCTCTGAGGCATATCTTCATAAAGCAGTAAGAAATACAAATTTTCTTGACCTATGGATACATGTCTTTTAATATTATGTGTGAATTAGAAGAAAAAGCATAGGTTTGAGGAGCAAGTTCTACCTTCACTACCGTATGGGATCTTTTTCAGTATCAGTTTTTTCACTGTAAAATAAAATCAGTAGTATTCTCTCTCATAATATTAGTTGCTGATGAAACTAATGTAGGATGTCAGAATTCAAACATTAAAACATTATAGCCAGGCATGATGGCACATGCCTACAATTCAAACACTCTGGGAGGCTGAGGCAGGTGGATTGCAGGTTTGAGCCAAACTGAGCAAGTTAGTCAGATCCTGTCTTAAAAAAAAAAAAAAAAATTTAAATAGGGAGGATGTAGTTCAGTGCAAAAGCTATGGGTTCAATCTCAGCACTGTAAAAAACAAAAGATAAAAATGTGTTTTAAGTTTAAAAAATATGTACACACACTATGGAATAATCTCAAACACAAACTCAAATAAAAAAAAGACAGATTAAGCACAATACATGTGAGCCAAAAGTAAAAATATTTAGAAAAATGTTGGGAGAAGATCTACTATGTCCTTCAGAAATAAGATCTCAACTGGTACTATGTGTAAGTTTCTAGATGCCACACTTCAGAGGACAACAGAAAGCCAGAAAGCACTTTGCCTGTCAGAGCGCAGTGGTTCAGAGTACTGAAAATACCTGTCCTAAGGAAAGTTAGGACACACAAGCTGTAAGTTTGCAAATGAAACAGTATCCCGTGGAACAAGATGGAGAATGTAAGCTGCTTTCTTTTCTTCTCCTCTGAACCCAGACACTTTCACTTTTTTAAAATGAAAAGTTCATTGAAAATTTTTTCCCAATTGTTAAAGCAAAGCATGTTCATTACAGAAAACAGGAAAATGCAGCAAAGTGTAAAGAAAAATTATCCATGTCTAACATGAAAAGATAATCATCACACCAAGAGATACTTAAGTTTACTTCCAGTATTTTTATGAATTTACAGTATTTATGTGTTCAAGGGAACCAGGGAGATACAGAATGTAAAATAATAAACACAGTACACAGAGTTACAAATTCTTAAAGGACAAGGAGGGCTTGCTTTGTCTGTCTGTCCGGGAGAACACAGCAGAAATGAAAGGACACTGGGTGGGTTGCAGAATTTGGCCCCCGGAGGCTGCCGTCTGCTGGATCACCGAAGACCACACAGTCTAAATCACCACGAATGGATTTCTTAAATCAGCTTGAGGTTAAAACAAACTAACTCTGAAATAATACCTGGTTTACAGATAAATACACAGCAGACAGCTCATTATTTCTGTTTCAACCATTAAAATGATCCAAAAAGAAAAAGGACAAGCAGCTGCCCTTTCCCGTGTGCTTTTTCACCCTCGCTCAATGCTCCCAACCACTCCTTCCCGACTACCCTAACCACACTACACGCTCTCTTCAATTATTACAATTCTAACTACAAAATATTCCAAGAAGTTAAGGCCAAGAAAGCTTTCACTGACGTGTTCAAGGCGACACAGTCAGCAGGGCTCGCTCTAATCCAGACAGGGCTGCTCTGGCCCTCACCACCGTCCACAAGCTGGACACTCACATTACTAGACTCAAAAACACCACTGAGACGCATCACTTCTGGCAGGTCTTTTACCTGCCCACATATACATTCCTTCCTTAACCCCTGTAATTAATATTCATGCCCATCGTACCAAACATTATCTTCCCTCTTTTATCTCTCACATTTTAAAAGAAAAAAGGTGACAATTTTTATATCTAATTCAACTCACATTTTATTGTAACATAAAAAAACTTTTTTGGGGGGCGTACCAGGGATCGTACTCAGGACCTTGCGCTTGTGAAAGGCAGGCCACGGCACCACTGAGCTAAATCCCCAGCCCAAAAATTCTTTAATCTTCTTTTAACAACTAGAAAAATAGGTGCTGAGGTGGGCATGGTGTTACACACCTGTAATCCCAGCACTCAGGAGGCTGAGGCAGGAGGGTTGCTGGGAGTTCAAGGATAGTGTGGACTACACAGTGAGTTCAAGGTCAGCCTGAAGTACATAACAAGAGCCTGTCTCAAAAGGGGGAAACCCCAAACAGATGCTGAGGTCATTTTGGAACACATTTGAAAACAGGGTTAAAACCTAGCAGATAGGGGTGGGATTTAGCTCAGTAGGTCCTGACTTTGATCCCCGGTACAAAAAACAAAAAAACTGGCAGATAATAAAGCAACGGCAGAAAATTAAATGTATTGGTTAAACACTCATCCTGTACTTCAGTTTAGATTTTCATTTTCCAAAAATGCTTTAAAAATAATCCACCATTCATTCCAAGAATATGGGCTATGAGAAAATATTATTTTTCCAAACTTTTAAGTAGCATTAGGATAATCCATGTCACTGTAGTCAGTTTTCCAAGATTAGTTAGATTCTTTCAGTTATTTCTAAATATTCAAGTATTCCACTTTCTCTCTCCTGGGAACTAAGAGCATGCAAACTATGAGAGCATGCTGGATCTCAGTGTACATGAACAGAGAAGCTCAAAAGACAGGTGTAGGTGGTGTTTCAACATCAAGGGAAGAAAACACTTTAAAAAAACCACAGTGCTGATTGCTGAAGAGGGGTCAAAAACCGTGAGTCCTACTAGAAGGCACTCGCCGGATGTGTCCAGGAGGTGGAAAGGAACCACTGCAAATGCAACTTCAGCAAAACAGTGAGCTAGAAGTTTGCTCACAGTTGGCTACAGGAGTGAAGAGGCCAGGAAAGAACTGCCAAAGCCTTCCTAACTGTTCATTCAGGAAAGCTCATGTTAAGCCTTCCCCTTAGCATGAATAACATATCCTTTGAACAATCACTTTCACAGAGAAATATTGTCTGTCTCCAGCTTTCAAACTATCTTTATTTTTCCAAAGTAAAAAGATCAAAGCATCTGGTATATCAAGACATTAAAGCCGCATCTCTCTTCCTTTAATAATCTACTAGTAAATTGCAACTTTTAAAAATAAAATGCTTTCCTTTTGTATAACAATGGCTGTGAATGAGTTCAGAAAAGTATTTGAACATAATCGCTTATTTCCATTGTAAAATCGTATTATCACTATTCACCTACTCTGATCTTCATTGGTATGTATATGATCTATTTATAGGATTAAAAGTAAAGAACAAACAACTAAGCATAAATAACAGGCAATTTCTAGATTACACAAGATGCCAGTCTCTAAGCCTTCTCGACACACTGGTGAGTTGCAGGCACAGACACAGGAGGTGACAGAGGAAAGAGGTGCACAGGGAGGCAAAGGCTGATCCACAGGCGCAGAGACAGCGTGCTGGTACCCACCACATGCAGGACTACACCCGGAAGTGCGAAACGATGCATGAATTTAGACTGATTTTAACAATGTATTCTGATTCTGATATATATTTTTGAAGTGAACACACAATGACTAAACACTGATAAAATTGATCTACAGAACAACGTCCTCACAAAAAAGCTCCAAATCTTAACACGGAAAGATCATCATTTAAATCTTAGGCACCATAAATATGCCATTAATAGGCAACCTTCATTTTACACTTTCCACACAGAAACTTTCGAGTTTTAAGTGAAGTAACACTATCAGAGCCAAGAAAACATCCTCTCAAGTCACAGGGCTCCTTCCTGCTGACAGAAAAGTGGGAGTGGCTCGTGTGGACCTAGGGTGTCCCCAAAGGACCATGCCTTAGAGCCTGGCCCCTAGCTTGGTGCTACTGGGAGGTGCTGGAACCTGAGAGGGGAGGTCCAGTGAGAGGTCTCAGGTCTCTGGGGTGGCGCTCAGAGAGGACTGTGGACCCCTCTTTCATGTCTGTGCCCTAAGAGCAGTTCAAGGGCTCCACCAGGATGATCTGCCTCACCACAGGCCCTGAGCCAACAGGCCCACTCATAAACTGTGAGCCAAAACACAACCTTTCTCTTTAAAAGCAGGTTATCTCGGGTATTGTTCCAGTATCAGAACACTGACTCACAGAGAACATAATTTTTTGTGCCCCCTTTTGCTTCAAGGCTTATGTATACAGCGGACACTTTGGGCTGCTTGCCTACTTAGCAGGCCATCCCTCCACCAGTCTAAGAAAAGTTCTTCCTCACATAAACAAGCTCCCCCTTGTTCAGCTCCACATACTTACACTTTAGAACACTCATCTCCTGACAAACTGACTTAAGTCTCAGGATTTGGAAACGAGGTACAGCAGTTCTAGTCATAAGCTCTTTCCTGAAGCAGAGGTAAAGGTGAACGAGACAGGTTAGATCACCGTAAGGGACGCCTTTATTCAGCACGTGTGGTAAAAACAGAAGCTCAAATGCAGAGGGAGGCGAAGAAAGCAGGTGTACAGAGAAAATGGACCCAGAGATAGAGAAGCTGATAAACACGGAGAACCACAGAAAAACACAGGCAGCAGGAAAGCATCACCTAGGTGAAACGGGTAGCTCCCCATTTCTTTGTTCTCATCCTTCAAGCAGCTCAAGGGCAGTATTTTATTGCAAAGAAAAGACTGTTTCTTTTTTTTTTCCACTTAAGCTAATTTGGAAGAAGGCTACAACTAAAAATCTATAGCACCTGGCATGGTAGTGTGTGCCTGGATTCCCAGTTACTTCGGAGGCTGAAGCAGGAGAATCACAAGTTTGAGGCCAGTCTGGGAAACTTAGCAAGACCTTGTTTCCAAATATGAAGAACTGGGGATGTATTTCTGCACTCCCTGGCTTCAATCCCCAGTGTTAGAGGGAAAAAACCCATACTGATCAAAAACTTTTGAAATTATCTGAACATTTATATTCCCCTTTTTTTTCTGTAATAACACAAAAATGTTGGCCTATACAACATCTTGTCATAGGAAAAACTATTTTCATTTCATGTCTTGGGTCAAACTCAGCTCTGCCACATTTCAAACTGCTGAGACCTATAACAAGCTCCTTAATTTCTAAACCATTTGGCTTCACGAGTAAAACCATCATCCACAAGGTTGGAGAGAAAGCGGAGAAGCTATTCTACAATGTTTTTGTAGCATATGAATTAGAAACGCTTTTTTTCTACTTTGGTTCTGGTCACAAGTGCATAATCTCACAATCTTCCGCATTATCTTAGGGAAAACTCAAACTCAGCATTTAAAATTGATCTCTTTGGAGCATTATATGGGTATCCGCTTATTTAATACATTGCCACACTGTTCCTCTCATCTAAAACCTGCAGTCCTCATCTCCATGTCTCCGAAAATGCTGCTTGTTTCCTGTAACTGAAATCTTTTATCTACCTAGTCCACCTGACAAACTTTTCCTTTAAGAATCAGCTCACATATAGCCTCTTTGTTGAAACTGCCCCAGATTTATTTAAGCTGATTCAGGGTCTCCTGACTCTCTGGTTTAAATCTTGAATACAACTCCGCTGGACTAATATATCTTGAATTACCATCTAGAACCTTCTAAGTACTATGTTAGAAACTTCTTCTACGTACTATTGTGGTTTTCCCAGGTAGGTTGGTATTATATCCTCAATTTCTCTAGACAACCTACTCATAATTATGGGAGGGCAGGATAGAAATTAATGTCTTTATGGGTCCAAAGCTTATTATCTTTCCACAGTCTAGAGGTTCAAGATTTTTGGGACCCAAGCTTTAGAAAATCTAAAAGCTATAAACCTTCTTCTCCTCAAAATGGGCTTACACAGATGGCAAATATTTAGTATAATTTTAAAGGATTCAAAGATCCCACTAAAGACCATCCACTGCTCTGGAGGAAAACTTCCTGATGCTTCTCATAAGTCTGTTCATTTAGTACTTCCCAACTGCCACATCTTCTATGGCCAATTCTAAACACAGTGTCCAGGGCATAGTGGCCACTCACATATCTCAAAATGTATCACCGGGACGACAGGATGGATGGTAGTGACCATCAACAACAAGGATGAATCTCTGACTTCCTTCAGAACCTGTCAGGGTTATTACTCAAATGCTGTTAAATAACTTTTAAAAGCAGAATAAATCTGAAAAACAGTTACTACAGGAAAATGTGGACATCAGTACACATCCCAAAGCCTCTGAGATCAACACGATCCCTATTTCAAAATTTCCAGGAAAAACTCAGGAAGTGACTACTGTTTATTCTTTTTATCTGCCGTAAGCAGCCATAGATGCTATAATATTATATAAATGGAAGAATATTTTTTGTGTGATTTTAGCAAAAAAAGTAACTACCAATACTGGATTGTGTGAATCTGAAGATTTTAACTACTACAGGACTATGAAACGCTGGGAGAGGAGCTAAACTCTTTCGGAAGACACTAGGGGTTTAGTACAATTGCTATCTCCTGACACACCTTAGGAAGTTTGCCTCTTACCTAACAAAGGGCTTCTTTCTCCTATGGCATTAAAAATCAAATCATGCAATGGAGAATAAGAGCTTTAAGATAAACTTCGTTAAAATACTTATCCCAGAAAGTTAGGGTATCATCTTTAATTCTGAGTTCTAAGTAAAAATGATGAAGGCAGTCTAAATTTTTAGTTTTCTGATCTTCAAAGTATTAGTCTGTAAATAAAAGGAAAGTTTTCCAAGAAGGGAAATGACAGTAAAAGCACTGATGAGAGTTCATTCATCTACTGGGGATGCTCAAGGACAAGTAACAGCTTACTTTGGAAGGAAGAAGGGTCATATACTGTAGGGTAAAGGAGTCTGACACTGGAAAGGTTATGAGATTATGTTAAGAAAGCTCTGCATGCCAAGCTAAATAGTACAGACTATCCTGTAGGTCTCTCAACCAAAGGCAATTGTAATACTGGGGGGAAAGGATAGCCTCCTGAGTGCTGGGATTACAGGCAAGCGCCACCATGCCCGGCTAAGTTATATTTTTTGATAATGAAAATAAAATCGTGTTTCCAATGTGGCCTATATACCTATATTAAAGAACCATACAACTTAGAGGACAGACTGAACACATATCTCCCAACTTGACTGGTACGGTTGGCTGCCACTAGTTTACGAGGGCCCAAGATTAAAGTGGTATTTTAGGAAAGTGAGTATGACACGTGGAATGGGCTGGATGAGTCAAGGACAGAACAAAACCCACAAGTTCACTATTTTTGAAGTGAGGACAGTAATGTGGTACCTAGATTTTATAATTAAATACAGAGGGCCAGGGATTTGGCTCAGTGATGCCGCCTACCTCCCAAGTGCAAGGTCTGGAGTTCAATCCCAGATACCAAAAAAAAAATTCCAGAGCCAAAAGTTTACAATGGAACATTTTATTAAAATTAATAATCTAAGACAAAGTTCCCAAAGTATGGCTGGCAGAGCGTGCACCAGTGAAGAGGGTACCTCAGGTGGATCCTGACCCCTATGCACACCAAGCAGTGTCTAGAGACAGATGAGTACAGTATTAGTACTCAAATTTATGTAGAATAAATGGCAATAAAATCACCCTGACAAAAAGGTCTGAGCTCAGTCTAGCTCTGCATCTCTGTTTTCTTTTCCAGTGAGTGCCAACTACAGGGGTATAAGCATACCCGTGTGTAGGAGGGGTGGAGCAGTTCTCATGCTGGGCCAAGACAGGAGCCCTTGAGCCAAATGAAGAAGTCACCTGACCAATAAATTTTTGTCTTACAGCATTACACTCACCTTCAATTTCTGCTCACGAAATGGACATTAATGCCTATTAAACAGTAGGCATTATATTCAGCAATGGAGACAGAGAGATAATAAAGTCCCAGTCTAACCTTGGAGGCTTTCTCTCCGGGGAAAATGTAAATGTAAATGTTATGAATCTGAATGCTATAGGAACACACACACATTTAATGTACAAACAAGAAAATTAAATCTATCTACATGTAAATATCTTGCTTCCAGTTTCACCCTTTCAAAAGGTTTTCCAAACTGAATGTCAAATATTGAAGAAAAGTTGACATTCTGAAAATACAGTAAAAGATTCTACAAATTAATACATGAAGTTTTTAGTGTACCATCTAGTGAGCCATGTCTAGAGTTACTTAAAAGTTCATTTTCACTTTTGAAGTTAGTTAAAATATAAATGTGCCTGGCTAAGTACCCATGAAAAGATGGGCAAGAAAAACTATAAATAAACCAATAGGAAAGCACTAAGATGGGCAATAAAACCTTAACTGAACAATTGGGAAAACACTCAGTTCATATACAAGGACTTAAAAAGTATTTCCTATCACTCTAGCTTTGAAAGAAGCTAAGACTTAAAATGACCTAGAGGCCAACAATGAGGAGATGCACATCACATCCCCAAGGACAGACAAGGTGAGGGGCAGTGCAACCGGGACCCAAATGCTCCTGGTGGAATGTGCAAATGTGCAGCAGCTTTCCACAAGAGTGTGGCAGTGTTCAACCACATTAATCACACAGCTGCCAAAGGACCCTGAAATCCCACTCCTAGGTATGCACATAAGAGAACTGAAAACACAAGTCCATACAAAAACTTTCACACAATGTTCAGAGCAGCATTATTAATAATGGCCAAAGCTGGGTGTGGTGGCACACACCCATAATCCCAGAGCTCTGGGAGGCTGAGGCAGGATAGCAAGTTTGAGCCCAGCCCAAACAATTTAGCAACTTACTTCGACCCTGTGTCCCAGTAACAAAAGGGATGGGGTTATTGCTCAGGGCAAAGGCCCTGGATTCAATCCTCAATTATCTCAAAAGAAAAGTAATGGCCAAAAAGTAGAAATAATTCAAATACAAGGTAGAAAAAAATGTAGTATCTATACAACAGATTACAAATCAGCCATAAAAAGGAACATAAAGTACTACTGACCCACACTACAAAATGAATGCACCTTAAAAATATTATGTTAAGTGGAGGCAGTCAGAAACACCAAATATGATTCTATTTCTATGAAATGTCCAGGTGGTACAAATCTACAGACACAGAAGATGGGTTAGTGGCTGCCCGCAGCTGGAAAGGGGGGACTCACTGCTCAGGTGTACAGGGTCTCCTGCTGGGGTGATGAAATGTTCTAAAACTGGCTGTGCTGAGACTACAATCCTATCACTGTACCAAAAATTACCAAACCCTATACTTGGAATTAACTTTATGGGAGGTAATTACCTCAAAAAAGGTATTACTGACTTAAAACAACAACACCTGTGTCAAAATAATAAATAAAGCTGGGGGAGGAAGCTCAGTGTGAAGGCCCTGGGTTTAATCCCCAGTGCCCCCCCCATGTGGGTTTTGCGCCCCCCCCCCCCCGCAAAAAAACCTACAAAAAACAAAAAACAAGAAAACCAGCTAAAAGGCACAATACCAATAAACAATGAAAATTTTTGTATTGATCTGGTTTCTGCAGTGGAAGATCTTTCCAGGCTTTCAGTTTTCCCTCTCTTTTTTGTTTTCTAACATTTCAAATCCAAATAAAGACTTCAGAGGTTTAACTTCATCAAGGCCAGCTTCTTTTTGTCTTTTAAAATTATACCTGGTCATTTTACAAAAGAAAACATACACGTACAGAAGAAATAATTACAAAAATATTTTACTACCCAGTTCTCTAAAAATACAGCATGGAAGAGGAACTGCCAGGTAACTATGTCTTCTTCCAGCTTCTTCTATCAACTTCCTGAATGACAAATTAAACAGAAAGAAAATGCATCTACACATCACCTATTTTCTCCTCAAGCCACTACACTCTGGCTTCTTCCCATATTCTAATCCTGAAGTGCTCTTTCTATTTGCCAAGTTACTCCTCCTCACTGAATGGAATGGGTACTTTCTCAACCTCACCTCACCAGTCCTCCCAGCATTATTTGATTCTGCTAACAGCTCCTTTCTGGACTCTCTCCCAAGCTTTTCTGCTGTCTCTGGTTTCTCTCCCTCTGCTTGACCACAGCTTTTTGGGAACAATTACTAGCACTTCCTTCCTGGCTGGTTTACCTAACACAAGTCTCTCTATACGCCTGTTAGATAAGCCCACTCACTCAGAGGCTTTCACATGAAAGACACAGGAATCTTTAACTTCATCCTGTCAGCAACCTGAGCTCCACATTAACAGGCTATCTCTCAGGCACCTCAATTTTAACATGTCCACAAGGAAACGTGTCCTCTTCTCCCTTGAAACGTTCTCCCACAATTGTGTTTCATCCCCTCCACTTGCTTCTCTTCCCTTACTGCTCTACCTACCACACAGCACCTTCTAGCTAAGGAGAGAGGACTGTAAGCCACACTCCTTGCTCCTTTACTTCTCTCAACCCTTCTCGAATCTACCGTACTCTGTTCTTCTCCCTGACTGCTCAGGCCAGGCCCTCCTCACACCGCACTTCGTAGGCTTCATCAGCTTCCAAAATTTCCACTCCACACTGCCATCAGTCACCTTTCTAAAAGCACTCAGCCTCAGTCTCTCCAGAGACCCCGAGCAGCGATCCAGATTCTCTGCCAGAGCCCATCTGAATGATTTCAGTAAAGATCTACCAAAAACCTCAGCCCAGCCTGGGTGTAATGCGCTCCTTCACAATCTTAGCCGAGTACTGGTTCACCGGTTCGCAAAGTATGGCTCCAGAACACCTCTCCCAACGCCACTTCAGGGGTCTGTATGAAGTAAAACCTAGCTCTGTCGAGCACGTATGACTGTCACCTACCTGCTACACTCATCTGTCCCGATCAGTCTGCCATCTTGTAAAAACTAAAATTTGAGATGGAAAAAATCAAGTTCTAGATTGGTCAAAAATTAGCTATTTGCTAAATCGTTTGTTTAGTAAAATTAGCACATTTTTAGCACATAAGTAATGTCACAGTTGAGAGAATGGGGAGTCAACAGCCAAGGCCAAGAAAAGATAACTCATAGACTAGTAACAGGTGGAAAAATTTCTGTCCTCAATATTCGTCAAGAAATTAAAATTAAAACAAGGTATCACCTTTCAACCATTATACAAAGGGTAAAATTATACGAACACTCACACATTACTGACAGTTGTATAAAATATACAACTTTTTCAAGAAGTTATTTATAAACGTGTATCAAACATCTATACCCATTCACCTACTATTTATTTCTACTAATGGAAAAATTTACTAGACAATGATGAAAAAATGTTTTATGTACAAATGTCAATCAGTATTACATATAATATTATATATAATAGAAACTAGAATGACCTAAACACTTACCATAAAAAAATGGTTACAATATAAAACAGTCACCTGATAAAATATTGTACAGCCACTCAAAAATTTTACAAAGCAGCTGTAATAAACGAAAAACAATGATCAAAATCCAAGTTTAAAAGATGCAATGACAGAGCCTTGCCTACTACGGGTCAGGCCCTGGGTTTGGATTCAATCCCCAGCACCGTGATAAATAAAATTGGATGTATACTTATGGTCGCTTAGAATAATTAAAAACATTAATTTAAAAAAATGATTTCCAAATTTGAAATAGCATTATTACTTTATAATGGAACAGAGTAATAATAGCTAGATCCTTTCTAAGGCTCAGTTCTAAAATATTATGATTTTAAAATAAATTTTTAATCTGTATCAGAATTTAAGACTATCCAAACAGTTACAACCTACCAGCTGATCCATTCTCTTTCCTTGACAGAAGGACACAGTTGCTGCCAACCTTCCAGTCAAAGGAAAAGCAGCACCAACTACCGGCCGTCTTAATTATAGCTATGGTTTATCAAGTCAAGAAATAAAAAAAGCAGGCACTATTTAAAAGAATAGCTGTAGTCATCAAATCTCCAATAAGAACCAATTAGCTATACCTAGGTAGAAAGGAATAAAGGGAAACGCATCCAGTCCTTGAGAAATGAACTCTCCAATAGGAATCCCTGACTCACCCCAAGGCAGGAAGCCTAAGGCTGCTTTCCCTACAGAGTCCAGAGCCTGGACACCAGTCCCCACGGCCTGGTTACCACGTAGTTCTCCGGGACAGGATGACAGCGGAGAGAATAAAGAGCCCAGAGCACACCACCTCTCCTTCCATAACCAAAATGTGACTGAAAAAGACCAGTTTTAAACACTCTTAAATACTCAAAAAGTATTTTTTTCTACGTTTGCTAAACGGTACTAAAGAGACTCTTGCCCCTTTATTGTAAATGACACAGTTCCAAAGATACCAACAGGCAAAACGCTCAGTAGTGGGGAGAGAAAATGCCCTCCCTTTGACCTTTTCAGATCACAAAACACACAGGCTAAATACCAAAAGAAAATGTTCAAAAAAGGGGCAGTTGGATTATTTACACTAGTCATACTTCACAAGCTATTAACAAAAGGCTGTACACCTGCCCTCTACTTATTGATCTGGGAGGAGGGAATCATGAACCTCAACAGTACATACGACAGTAGCATGTACTGTAATTTTCAGTTCTTAACTGGAACGTGAAAGCTTTAGTAACAGAAATCTTAAAATCTGAAAAAGTATTTTGGTACTAAGTCATTTCACCTATACGTGACAATAACTGCGGCTTGAAACAACAAAGCCAATTCATTTTTTACAGACATTTACCGTACACCCTTTCATGATCGAATTTCACAGCTAAGTGATTTTCCTGGGAGGTCCCCTAGCCGACTTTGTATTCCCAATCCCCGCTAAGCAGCAACCACTTCCCAAAGTCCCGCTTCCTTTTCCATTCCCCAGACCTCCAGGGTTTCCAACGGCCCGTCTTGCGCAATATCCGTAGGAGCAGCCGCCGCAACCACCGCCTCCAGAGCCGGGAAACAACCCTAGAGGGAACATTGTCCAGCAGATAAATACAAGGGGCGAGGACGGGGGCCATGTAGGAAGTCGGCTGCCGGTCCCACGCCTACGGATCTAGCCCGCTCACAGGGACGGATCCAGAGCCACCTCACCCACGAGACCTAGCCCGCACCTCCGCTTCGGCCGGCCGGCCAGGGCAGTGGGCGGAAGGGGGGAGGGAGAAAAGGGGGGCCGGGAAGGTTATCTTCCAGCTCAGGGCTTCAGTCCGCATCTCGCCTCCGCCCCACCAGGACTATTGTTCCCAAGTCCCCACCCCCACCCCGGATAGGAAGTGATAGTCACATCCCCTTCGGCAACATCCCCGAGGGAGTCCGGAGTCGGCTTCCTGCAGGACGACCCCCACCTCCCCTGACCACCTCCACCGGGAGCCGCCTGGACCCCAAGGCCACCCCAAACCCGCGTCCCAGCACGTTAGGCGCGGAAGGGGGTGAGTGGGAATTAGGCGAACCCTGCGAGTCCCTCTGGACGATCCTTCCCCGGGAGGCATTGTGGACCAAGGACGACTGAGTCCCACCGTAGCCACTTGGAGCCCAAGGGCCCCGGGAGAGCGTGCCAACCGCGGCCCCCCGGTTCCTGGGCCCGCCGCGCTCCCCGGGGGGACCCCAGCCCGGCCTGCACCTCGCGCCTCCCCGCCGGGCCAGACAATGGGTGGTCGCGGGCGGGCCACCTCGCCGCCGCGCGCACAAAGCGCCGAGGCCCGGGGCCGCAAGCCCCCGCCGCCAGCGCGGAGACTCACCATGAAGTCCCGGGCGAAGTTGTCCTCCCCATTGTGGTCCGGACTCTTCATGGCCTGGACCCTCTGGATGAATCTCCTCAGGATCTCCACTTGCTCCATCCTCCCACGTCCCCCCCGCCGCCCGCCCGCCCGCCGCAGACCGCGCTCCGGCTTCCCCAGCTCGCGGCCCGGCCCGACCCCGCCTCCTCCCCACCGCGCGAGGCGGCGGCTCCCGACACCACAACTTCCAGGAGCGGCCGCCGCGCTCCTCAGCCCGGGGCGCGCCGCTGCGGCTAGCGCCAGCCCCAGCCCCCCGCCAGCTCCATCCTCCTCCCCGCCTCCGCCGCCCGCTCCTGCGCCCGCGCCGCCGCCGCCTCGGGAACACGGCTCCCCGCTCGCCCTGCCCCCTTCCCAGTGCTTCCTTCCCCCACCTCCCGCCAGCAGCCGCGGCCGCCTCTCCCCACGGACGCACCCCCACTGCCACCCAGACGCGCGGCCCCGCGCAGCGGCCCCTCCCCTAGCGCGACGCGCACCACCCCCACCCGCCCGGGGCCACGCCTCCGGTCCCGCCCCGCCAGCCCCAGCCGCTCTCTGAGTGGCTAGAAGGCGCCTCGCGGCTTGCGGGACCACTATGCATCACTTCCGGGGCGTGTCCCGTCCGGGGAGCTAGACAATCCGTGGAGCTTGGGTTGCGCGTTTGTCCTGAAAGAAGGCCTGGGGTTCTCGGTCAGAGTAAGGCTTGAGTCGAAGCCTGCAGACTCGCTGCCGGCTAGGGCAGAAGAGCAGGGCGTCCAGGGCGTCTCAGGGGCTCCGCCAGCGAGGGCCTGCGATTGCTATTCCCGGCGCCGGGGACCCAGGGGCCGGCAAGCGGGCGGGCGGGCAGCGAGGCATGCCGGGAGCTGTAGTCTGTCTCCTCGATCACCGCGAGTAGGTGCCAGTCTGCGTGGTTCGCGGACAGCGAGGGGCTTGGGCGTTTTCCAGGCGGGCTGCGGTCATCAGAAGCAGAAGGACTCATGCTGGTAGCAAAACCTCTTTCATCTCCGAAGGGGGAGCAACTAGAATCCCGAGTGCGCCCTTCCCGTACCGTCCAGTGTTGGCTGAATTGGAGGGGATCTGCCTGCCTCCCTTGAGATTGAACTTCGGAATGAAATGTAAGGCTTTGCACCATAGAATGAACTTTGCAGAATCTGCTTGTTATCAGAGACTACTCTGGCCTAACTCAACTTTTTACAAATAAAGTGATCTGCCCAGGGTCCCCCAGCATGTTCTTGGTAGTGTGAGAACTACAACTCGAGCGCTTTTGCTTGCTCTAAAACACCGTGTTGCCTCTCACTAGGGAATATAAACTTGTGGTCATGTGACAGACGTGAAGCATTTGATCAGTGATCTTATTTTGGTTCTTATGCGCGCATTTTTTTCTTAACAGTACGTTGGTCAGGAGATTTCGTTAAAATAGTATATATCAGTGGTAGGACATTTACAGATGTTTAAATACATCATGAATTTAAGGAAAAACTTGAAGAAGATGGGCGTGAATAGCAAGATACAATTTATATACACTTTTTAAAGGTAAAATTTTCTTTAAAATAATGCAACTAATAAACCAACCATTCCTCTCCTGAGAAATACTATGTGTACTTTCAGATGTATCATTTGAAATCTTTGCTTTTAGGTTTATGTACTGTACATGTGAGCATGTAAGGAGATAATTTGTTGTGGGTTTTTTTATTATTATTATTTTTTTTGGTGCCAGGGATCGAACTCCGGTCCTTGCACTTTCGAGGCAGACGATGGAACCATTGAGCTAAATCCCTGGCCCTTGCATATTTTTAAAATTCAGGTTGAGGAATAGTTTAATTTCTCACATAACCTTTATTGAAACAAGAATCTGCAGTAGTTTCCTTTGACCAGATACTGAGGCTCAGTTTCACTGGGTGTGAAGAAAAGTCAGAACCTGCCCATAATCACTTACCAGTATCTCTCACTATAGGTAGCCCCTTTCCCTCTCAGTTAGGGGAGAAGCAACAAGAGATGGGCAGATGTTGAAGAGCGCCTCCACGTTTTATATGTCCAAGAATGTGTAAACCCGGCAGTGACTGATAAAATGCTGGATGGACAAGCTGTGTCACAGTCCAGTGACTGGTGAGAAACACTGCTAATTATTAAGGCTGATTTGGGCTAGTTTTTCATACGGGTTTTTTTTCCTTTTCCTCTTATTAAGTTTCTCTTATAACACTTGAGGAATTTGGAGTTCTCAACAGCTACCTGTGGCATCTGCTATAGGTCAGGGAAAACTAAAATACCTCCAAGGATTTCTGATATTTTGGAAAGGCTTAGAATGGTTTCCTTGGTACAAAAATGTGTTCAAGATGGCTTCTTCACCCAGGAAGTGTATGGCTTAGTTAAGGAGACAAGGGAAACTCTTATTTGAAGTTCATAAATGCCAAGACAGTGATCCAAACCATGAGTGGTTGAACAGTTCTGAGAAGAGAGCTTTGTGGACCAGGCTCTCAGAGTGTGTGGTAGACACAGAAGTGGACTTTGGAGGCTAAGTGGGTTTGAAGAGGAAGGAGAATACCAAGGCGAGAGAAGTGGTGAAACAAAGCAGAAGTGTACAGAGAACTTTTGTGTAGACATGAAGGCTACAAGGCACACTGTAGACTGTGGAGCGCTGAATGCCTGGTGAAGAATTGAACCTGGTACTGTAAACAGTGTGAACCACCAGACGTTTTTGAGCCAGGAACTAAAATTATGAAAATTTGAAAAGTATTGATCTGGCATTTCTGGATAAATTATGATTTTTTTTTTTTTTTTGGTACCGGGGATCGAACTCGGATCCTTGCACTTGTGAGGTGGCAGAACCACTGAGCTAAATCCCTGGCCCTAAATTATGATTTTAATAAGGGGAGAATATGAAAAAGATATGAGGTACATCAAGTAACAAAAGCAGAAACTAAGGTCATAGAAGTGCAAATATGTAGACACTGATGGAGATGGATGAGAAAGTTCAGAAAACCTCAGAATCAGGTAACTGACTTCGGGGACAATGAAGAAAGCTGAATTAAAAATGACTGAAACTAGGGCTGTAGAGCACTTGTCTAGTACATGTGAGGCCCTGGGTTCAATCCATAGCAACACACACACAATCTAACATTACTAGATTGGAGGAGATCAAGGAAGGTTGACAAATGGGTCCTCACGTACAAGTAATGGAAATGGCCCCTCACCTTGGGAAGGCAGTTTAGCAATGGTGCTTTGACCAAATTATTCCTGTAAGAATTGTTCCTGTAGACACGGATTTACAGCTCAGTGCAAATATATGTGCTTACTGCAGACTTATTTATAACAGTAAGACAGTAAGCAATGTGCCTGCCTATTAAAAGGGCACCGATTGAAAAGCAACATACATACAATGAAGTTTTATGAAGCTGTTTTAAAAAATGAAAAATACGTATGTGCTAACATGGAATAGGCCCCCAGATCTACTTAATATCAGAGAAAAAACAAGGCACATATTGTGTTTCTGGTATTCTTCCACTTACATAAAACTTAAATGTGGATGAAATATTTGCACATACATAAAATTTTTCCAAAGCGTACTTTAAAAACGGTTAGCTCCTGCTGGGCGTGGTGCCACATGCCTGTAATCCCAGCACATGGGAGACAGTCAGGAGGATTGCCGAGAGTTTGAGGCCAGCCTGGGCTACATAGTTCAAGCCCACCCTCAACTGTATACCAAGACCCTGTCTCAAAAACCAAACAAAGGGCTGGGGATTTAGCTCAGTGGTTCCGGTGCCTGTCTTGCAAGTGCAAGGATCCGAGTTCAATCCCCGGTACCAGAAAAAAAAAAAAAACTGTACAAGAGGAAACCACAGCTTTAACAGGGTTTTTATTTGGTTTTTTTTCTTTTTTTTTTTGGTACTGGGGATCAAACTTGGGTCCTTGCACTTGCACAGCAGGCGGCGAAACCACTGAGATAAATCCCCGGCCCCTCCTCTTGTACAGTTTTAAGAATCATCAGTAAAAAGGAGATGATTTCCAATGGATGTATCATTTAATATTCTGGATATTTTGCTGTGTTCATGCATTACTTTTCCAGCAACATTACATCTATTTAATTTCTTTACAATTCCAGGTGATAGGATAAATGGCAATAGCTTTCATAGAAACAGGAAAAGGGAAAAGGAGGCAGGTGGTGTTTGGGAGATGTTTAAAAAACTGTCTTTTGAGGACTGCAGTTCTCAGGGAGACAGACTGTCGTGCTTGTCCTCAGCCACAGCGGTGCTGGGTGCTCAACCCAAGTTACAAACCCGTGTGAACTGGCCAGTGAGCTATGGCCCAGTATAGGAAGACGACCTTGGCCAGTCAGAGTTCTCACTTAGGAACCTGAACTTGGAAACCTACCCGGAATGTCATTTAGAACAGCAAGGACAGAGCCTGGGTGTATGCCATGAGTTAGGAATTCAGTTTTGGTAGGCTGAAGCCTTGTGAAAGAGTAAAATATAAAGGAACTGATTACTCAAAAGAACAGTGACTGGTTGTGGTGGTGCACATCTGTAATCGTAGTAATTGAGAGGCTGAGGCGGGAGGATCTGGAGTTGGAGGGCAGCTGGGGTGAGGTAGAGAATTCAAGGCCAGACTGTACACGGCAGGACTCTGTCTCAAAAAATGAAAGAATGAACAGTAAGCAGGCATGCAGCAGTATGTAGGGATGTTTTGCTATAACCCAGGTGGCCATGGGGGAAAATCCCTGGAGCAACCTGACTTCCTGATAAGTTTTCAGGACAGGTTTGGTTGGCATTCCAAAAATAAATGCTGCTTTTCTTGGAACAGAGTGAGGCAGTGAGAAAGAGAATGGGCTCTCAAGTCAGGGAGATGAAGGATGAGAAACCTGCTTCATTTCTTTCTCTGAGCCTCAGTTTCCTCTTCTGGGAAACCCACGTACTACTGTGTGAGATGTGTTTGGGCATCGATGTTCTCCCAGTATACTTGCTCAAGTACCAAATACTGGTTAAACAGTGAATGATTTCTGGATCCTTTTGCTTTTCTACCTCCTGTCTCATCTCTCAAAATTCTTTTCCTACTTCCTAGCCACCTTCACTATAAGTAGACACATGAGAAATGAGAAGAAATCTAAATAACATTTAAAAAATTTTTCTTCACAGTACTTTGTGAAGGTTTGAGTAGGAATGAGTTTGAAACTAATCGGAAAGAAGTTTCAGGGTTATCTACTTGTTTCATCCTGTGTCCTTTCCTCTTTAGCTCAAGTAAAAATAATGCCTTAATACCTGAAGAACTTTTAACTTTTGGACTATTTTTATCTGTTCTCTCATAAAAAGCTATGGTTATACCACTTTCATGGCATAGTTCTTTGTGAGTTTCATTTTCTTTTTCGTTTTTTTACAACCCTGGGAAGTAATATGGTATCACCAGCCTCATTATTATATGAAAGCCTAAATGAAACCCAGGGAGTGAACATAATTAGCTCATTTGTAGAAAACAAATGTCAGATACAAGGCCAGAACCCACAGGTCTTGAATATGCAGCTTCTTGCATAAATCACTGAGTCACAACACTTTTAAAGCTGGTCTAATATATGTGAAACTGCAGGCAAATATTCAGACCATTCTGGAGATTCTGATGTTGACCTGCCACTTCCTCCTGTGTCCCTCCATGCTCTCTGGACTCTTCGGCTGTATCTTTTTTTTTTTTTTTTTTTTTTGGTACCAAGGATCAAACTCCGGTCCTTGCACCTTCGAGGCAGGTGACGGAACCGCTGAGCTAAATCCTGACCCTCTTGCGCTGTATCTTGAAAGGACTCCTAGCTGGGAAGTTAGGGAAGAGTGAATGAATAGGGGAGGGAAATTCTTCTCTGGCTCATTCATCTCTTACTCCCTCATTCCTAGCCCAAGTCATGGCAAAAAAAGTTGTTGACTTTTTTCTAATCTGAATTTTTTGTTGAAATGGAATCTGATAAAGAACTGGAGATAGTCTCTTAGGGTAACATAAGATTATGAGAACAAAGACATAAAAATGAAGAGATTTGGAAAGGATGAAATTTAAGAATATATATTCTTTTTTTTTTGGTGCAGGGTTGTGTGTATGTGTGTGTGTGTCTGTTATTTGTGTGTGTTGTTTGTTTTTGTTTTTTGAGACAGGGTCTTGGTGTGTAGCCCAGGCTGGCCTTGAACTCGTGGTGAAAAATTCCTTCAGCCTCCTGAGTGCTGGAATTACAGCATGCACCACCCTGCCCAGTGTTAAGAATATATATTCTACAAGATAATATTTTACAGCTTTTGCACATATTCTGCCCTGTTCTTATAACTCTAAAGTAGGTAGTCAGCATTATTCTCCCCATCCTTCACCATGCATTAGAGTGCTTATGGGATAATAATACCTAAGCTTAGAGAAATTCAGTGATTTTCCTGAGGTCCCACAAAAAACTAAACTAGGACCAAAACACAAGTGAGTCTCCATTTAGTGCTATACAACAGTGGCTGCATACAGTGATAATACGTACTGCAAGAGAATATGGTAATTAAATCCACCTCTCCTCTTTCTGGCTTATATTTCTTATGCTGTTTGATTTAACATTCAAAGAAAAGTAAAAAATTTTATAAATAACTTCAAAGTCAAGTACTACCTGGACAGCTAATTAGTGATCCTTTACAATGGTGACATTTAGTTTCTGTATTCAGGGTTGGATCATTAATGAGGGCTATGAAATACTGTGTCATATAAAGACTGGGCTTGGACCAAACTACATGCAATAAGCCACCAAGCAAAATAAATAAAAACCTCTTTCATTCAGTGACTGTAAATATTTTAGATAAAAAACTGATTCCTCTTATGTGAAGCATTTAAAGTAGTGATTCTAATTCATAGAAGCAGCAGGTTTGAGTATGATTACCAGAGGTGGGAGAGAGGGAAGTGTGGAGTTGTTTAATGGTGCAGAGTTTCAAATTTGCAGGATGAAAAAGGTCTGGGGACCCATTTCAGGACAGTGTGAATATATTAATGCTGTTCAACTTCTTAAATGGTTACGGTGTCAGTTTTATCTTCTGTGGTTTTTTTTATCCTAATAGGGAAAGATTAGGTATATTGTTTGGGATGATGAAAAAATACCAGAAAGGGGCAGTGGTGATGGTCGCACAATAATGTGAATACTTAATGCACTGTGTATTTTTAAATGGTTAAAATGGCAAATTTTACATTTGGTATCTTTTATCACAATAAAAAACTAGTAAATTGTACATAAAGTTCCAATGTGATTTTATTTTTTATTTTTTAATTTTTTTGGTACCAGGGATCGAACTCGGGACCTTGCACTTGCAAAGCAGGCGGCGGAACCACTGAATTAAATCCCTAGCCCATGATTTTATATTTTTATCACATTCACTGTTCCATGAAAAACTCATGTTTCTGTGTAAGTAACTACAAAGCTGAGATTTCTTTTAGCTTCCCAGTTGTATAGCCCATAGTTAAGTAATTGGTGGTGTTAAGGAGCTACACAAACCTAAAACTAGTAAGGAAAGTTTCATTTCTAAGAGTCACTATAACATTATGCAAAAATATTTTAATGCCCATAGAATTCCTGTAGGAATCTTATGTGCACATTATTTTTCATTCAGTGAAATCATTAGATGAATACCTGGCCTTGCCAATGAGTATCGTATTTCAAGATGCCCAATTTATAGACACATTTAAGTTCATTGAGTATTTGAAAATTTGTTAAAATGCATTTACTAATAACTAGTGTCACCAATGTATAGTTTAACATTATTTAAAAGTATTCTTTTTTTTTTTTTTTTGGTACTAGGAATCAAACTCGGGACCTTGAGCTTCCCTGGCCCAAATAAACTATTCTTAAAGAATACTTTTCCAAAAAAATAAAATTGGGGCTGGGGATTTAGCTCAGTGGTTCTGGCGCCTACCTCACAAGCACAAGGTCCCGACTTCAATCTTGAGCCAGTCCACAGTAGTCTGACCACTGACACATTTCGCCTCGCCGTAGGGACTTCCTTCTTTTCCCAAATCTAATGACCTCTTCCTTTACATCCTACCTGGCCTTTCTGCTGCACATCTAATGACCTCTTCCTTTACATCCTTCCTGGCCCTTTTCAATACACTTTCTTCTTGAACTTTTCCCTTTGCTTAGTTTTTTTTAAAAATTGTACTTGCAGGCCAGGGATTTCTCATTTTGCAAAACTAAAAATCGATGCCCATAAGCCCATTGGCGTTGTATTGGTTATTTAAAAGTTAGGTGTGAACATAGATTATATTATCTATGAACTTCATTTCAGGATAATTAGGAAAAGTAGAACATACTCATTACAGAAAGGGGACAATGAGTCTGTTAGACTAGCAAAGCACTGCCCTGTATATTCTGACCTAGCTCTTCCCTGGGTTACTGCTCCAGTGGAATCCAATTGATTATCTCACTAATTACTTACTTTTCTCTGTGCTCACTCACTGGGGCCCCACTCACCGCTGGCTTCCTGCTGTTCCCTGAAAGCCCCAGCTCATGCCTACTTCTGAACTTCTGTCTGCAGTTGTCCTCCCTCTGCTGGGGGTGCCCTCTACCAGGAATCCAGCGAGCTCATTCCCTGAATGTGCATTTTAAAAACTCCCAAAGGGTGTGTGTGTGTGTGTGTGTGTGCTTAAGTTTCAATTTTTACCCCTACACTGCTATGGTATTATGGCTGTAGAGAGTAATACAAAGTGTATTACCTGGAGAAGTGCCAATTACTCTTCTTCATACAATAAGTTGGTTCATAATTGGCTCTTTAAAGATTCTACTGTATTCTTTTCCTCATTACGAGGATTGACAGTTATAACCTAGAGTTATTTATAAGCCATACTTGTAAGGCACATGGATTTGTGTCCTATATATGGTATAATTAGCCTGAATCATAAGGTATTTATATTCACCCCGAAGTGTTAGAGGCAATGTATGGGGTCTTTCTTAATAAAAATGGGGAAACACTACTGATACAAATATACATTGATTTGAGTCCCCTACTATTTCAGAGTTGATTTTGTTGCTTGAACTGAGCTAAACTGTCTACCCTTGCATAATCCCCGAGTAAAAGCAGATCAGTGGTACAAATGGGTTTCCAGGAAGATGATCAGCTTATTTACGAGAACAACCTACTTTCAAGTAATTATTTGAATTAAGTCTTTATTCATTTGACCAATATTTATTAAGCAGCTATATGCACAACACATGGATCTGGAAATATAAGGACAATAAGGACATAGCTCATACTGCTAAGGAATTTATAATCGAGTATGAATGCAGCAAGTAAACAAACAAGTACAATAAAATGTCATAGTCACTAAAACAGCAGTCTTACAGGGGACAGAAGGGAATGCAATGATTATATCTACCTGTGGAATTGGGAATGAGGCCCAAAAGTCTTCAAACAGAAGGTAACACTTGAAACAAATCTATGAAATTAAGAATGTGGTTGTGTGGGCCAAGTGGGCCGTGAGAATGTTGTAGGCATAAAGAGCAGCACAATCCAGAGGTTTGAAACAGTCTGCCCGGTCACCAGAGCTGTTTGGCAGGGCAGAGCACAGACCACACTGTGGCGCGCTGGAGTGGCGGGAGGGAGTTTGGACTTTCTCCTACAGAGAGGGGACAGCCAGTGATCGCCTGCAGGCAAGATAGTAACAGCAGTTGGCTTCACCGTCTGTCGGTGGTGGATTAGATCAGTGGGGCTGGGGCAAACTCCACTTCAGTGCACATCAGCAGTGCTGAGATCTGATCTAAGGATGTAGCAAGCAAGAAGATGAAGAAGAAGAAGACGGGTTAGGTACATCCACAGGACTTGCTGATCAACTGCAGATGAGGTATGAGGAAAGGACGGAGTTAGGACAGTAGCCACAATCTCAGAGCCAGGCAGGCAATATGAATGAATGAAAGAAGCCTCGGTATCTCTTGTGGCCACTATGAGAAATACATGAACAAGAGGGAATTTGCTACTTGTCACTAGCCAGTTGTTCCATGGAGTTAGGCCCTGGTGTTATCACCTCTTCTCTTTTTAAAGAGAAGCTTAAATCCATTTTTTTTTGTTACCAAGGACTGAACTCAGAATCTTGCACTTGTGTGGCAGGTGCAGTGCCACTGAGCTAAATCCCTGGCCAAATCCATTTTTTAAAAATGGGAAATCCTTCAAATCTTAAATGTTGTCCCCCAGAATCTTAAATTGTCAAATAAGAACAGCTTCAATAAATAAACAGGTTGCAGCCTCTGATCTAGGATGATTCTTCTTTTCTATTATCTGTGACTGGAAGTATGGTGCCCACTAAGAGAAGATATTTAAGTATGGGGAGATGCTCATTAGCTTGATTATGGAAATCACTTCACAGTGTATGCATGTACCAAAACATTACTTTGTGCACCTTGAATATGTACAATTTTTATTTCACATTTATCCCTCAACAAAGCTGGAAAAAATAAGCAAAATCATGAGGTTAAAAAATATTGTGCAAGTTTATAATAGCTAAAACTTGGAAACAGCCCAGTTGCCCATCAACTGGAAACTGGATAAAGAAGATGTGTTTTTTAAAAAAAATAAAATGGAGTACTACTCAGCCATAAAGAATGAGAAACTAGAGACATAGCTAAGTGGATGCACATTGAGGCCATACTCTTAAGTGAAATAAATAGGTCATGTGTAAATACTGAATAGTTTCTCTGGTGTGAAAAACTAAAAGTATAAATGAGGATCAAAATGTATAATTGATATTGTGAAATAGAAATATTTAAAAGAATAGCGGAAGTGGGAGGGGAAGGGGAAAGGAAAGAAGGGAAAAGAAAAAATATGAGAAGGAAAAACATGGAAACAAAGTCTTTGTAAATAGGGAAGGGTGGGCAGGGGAATGGGGAAAAAATAAGAACCAAGATAACATCATGTAAAGATACAAGATCCCAATGATGAATGTAACTATTTTATACCTAAAATGTACCAATAAACTAAATGGAAAAAAAATATGGTGCAATTCAGTAAGATAGGAAATAGAAGAGAAGAAGGTTGAAATAATAATAATAATAATAATAATAATAATAGATTATGAACATGTTGAGTTTGAGGTGGCTTGGTTAAGAGGGATCTACAGATGCAGGTCTGGAATACAAGATTAAATCTAGACTGGAAAATAAAGATCTGGGTGATCAGTTTGAAGATGGTAGAAGAAACTTAAAATGAGTTAGTTTTGCCCCTAGAAAAAAAGTACAGAATGAGATGAAAGGAGGCCAAGGGAATAGAACCTTAAGAGAATGCTATCAAGCCAGGTGTTTAGCTCAGTGGCACCGCGCCTGCCTCGCAAGTGCAAGGTCCTGAGTTCAATACCCAGTACCAGGGAGGGGAAAAAAAAAAGGAGAACACTATCATCTAAGAGCCGGCCAAGGAAGAGCAGTTGACATAGGACAATAAGAGGAAATTGTTAGAGGAGAAAAGAACTACAGATTGGTTATGTCTGCAAGTCTAGGGAGGTAAATGTAGTTTAAAGGTGTCAGATACCTTAAAGGCAAGTAATATACAATGAAAAGAGGAAGCCTAGCGAGATGTGTGTGTTTGTGTGTGTGAGTGATTATAGTTGATGGGCTAGGCTCAAATACTGACATTTGCTAAAGATGACAGGGACGAAAGAGAGTTGCATTGACTATGTTACAGAGTACAAAGCCAACTGAGATCACCAGTATCCTATTTTGCTTTTAGCAAACTTTACCTTTTCTATTGCACTCCAGTAGAATACTACTGAGAACTTATCCTGGTATTTCTGAAGAAAATTCCTCAAGCAGTTAGTAGAGAGAATTAGCCAGTTTCCTGTATGGCAAACTCCTGATCGAATCATAGATACTTTTTTAATAGCAAGAAGACTTTGGATTTCCATAAAACATTAGGTCTCAACTCTGGTTGCAGATCAGAGTCACTTATGGGTCTTTTAAAAAAATACTGATGCCCAGACCCTGCTCCAAAATAATGAAATCAGAAGCTTCTCTTAGTCAATTCTGCTGTATTTCCAAGGGTGAGAATTGTTGACTTGGTGGAACTAGAGACACCTTGAACCACTTGAGAAAAATTATACAAAAGTATAATTATTCCCATCTTAGTAAAAATGATAATGGCTAGTATTACTATTCACAAACTAAAGTATGCAAGAAATAATGCATTTTTTAACTTTCTACAACTGTTTAAATTCTATCTTGTGCCTCCATTCCCAACAGAACGACCAAAGACTTAAGCTTTCCTTCCTGCCCTGTTATGCCAGTTTCTGGCGTCTCTCACATTCCCAACTGCCATATGTTAGCACCTTGTTTAGCTGGCCAGGCAGTACAGCAGGTACAGTGGCCACCCCAGCTGTCACGTGGGGGTGGTCAGCTTCCCAGATACCCCCGCTACCCCTCACTTCCTGACATTCGTGACCTTCTGTAGACTTCTTCCACGTTAGACCAAGGTTGGTCTGAGCGACAAACAGAATTCAGGGGATGAGATGGTGTTGTCACTTCCGAGGGTAGGTCAAAAGCCATTGTCACTTCTGACTTGTTCCCTGCTTACAAGGGTGAAGCCAGCTGCCAAGCATAATGATACTCAGGCAGCCCTGCAGAAAATTCTGCTTGTAAGGAAATGAGGCCACCTGCCTGCCAGTAGCCAGCACCGATTTGCCAACCATATGAAGGTGCCATCTTAGAAGTGGATTCTGCAGCCCTGGTCAAGCCCTCGATGACTGCAGCCATAGCTGATATATTTTTTTTTTTTTTGGTACCGGGCATCGAACTCGGGTCCTTGTGCTTGTGCAGCAGGCAGCGAAACTACTGAGCTAAATCCCCAGCCCATAGCTGATATTTTGACTCAACCTTAGGAGTCATGCTGAGCCAGAACCATCCAGCTAAGCTGCTCCTGAATGTGAGGTAATAAATGTATGTTGTTTTAACCCACTAAGTTTATGAGAGGTTTATTTAGTACGTGGAAATATGTAACTAACACAGCACTGGCTCCTTGAGGTCTAGAGATACTTTGCGTACACAACAGCCTAGAAGCACGAGAGCTTTGCCGTTGGAGGAGGAACTTGTAGTCTGGAAATGGCTGTGCAGTTGCCCATGGCCCTGTTTCTCCAACATACTGTGTACTTATTCCTTTAGCAGACTTGCACCTGCCCAGTCTCTGTTCAGGAAGCCGGAGCTAAGTTTCTACTCCTAAATCCACTTTCCTATTTGAAGTCCTTCCACCCTTCGTCCCCAGGCGAGGACATTTTGTTTTTGTCCCAAGGAAGCTCTTGATCATGTTTACAGCCATAACCCTTTGTTCTTCAGACTTCTCAGCCTCTCTGGGACTTTTGGAAATAAAAAGTCAAAAAACTTGAAAGTTTTATCTGCTTTTGACCATGTTGTACTCACTCCCTAAGACAGTGGACACATGCCTACCTCCTTGCATTTGGGGAGATACAGGAGCTAATGAAGGGAGGAAGGGTCTGGGGATTTAGCTCAGTGGTTTGACCGCCTGCTTCGAAAGCACAAGGACCCAAGTTCGATCCCCGGTACCAAAAAAAAAAAAAAAAAAAAAAAGGGAGGAAAATAATATGTGAATATTTCAAAATACTACCCTACTCAGATAGACAATGCATATTGAATGCTTACTGTGGTCACCAGATGTAAAAATTACTCTGTTGTCTCATTTGAGTTCCCTTAAAAGGTTACGCTGAATAAAAATCCTGTCACTGGAATATACATGTTTAAACATGTCTAAGCACAGGTAACCAACCCACTGGTATTTCCTCATTCTCATCCTAACTAATAATTTAAACTCCTCCTGCCATTCTCCTTCCCAGAGGTATGAAGGGGAAGCTCCATCAGCTGAGTTTCTCTCATTTCCCAGCTCCCGTTCCTGGAGGTATTAATAGGAAGCACAGTGTTTCAGGCAGGCAGCACACACTTGGGTATTCTTCAGACTGGAAAGACTATGAAGAATCTCAGCTCCATCCAAATCAGTTCTGTAGTATATAAGATCTAATCTAACTCACTCCAAACACAGAATAAATACAAGAAGGTACAGACCATCTGGTAGCAGTGTTTCAATCCATAATTGTTACAACTTACTACACCTGATTTTATGCCAGAAATAATCAACACAAACTCTCACACAACTTTAAAAACAACATACCAGCCAGGCATCATGGTGCATGCTTGTAACCCAGCACTCTGGAGCCCGAGGCAGGAGGATTGCCTCAAATTCGAGGCCACCCTGGGCTATATAGTGACTTCAAGGTCACCCTGGGCTACGTAGCAAGGCACTGCCTCAAAACAAAACATAACAACAAACCTACCAAAAATATTGAGTGAGAAACTGTGTAGAATGCAAAGATAGAAAATTCAGGAATTTAATAGAATAAATAAAGCACATAAATAACCTCAACTATTAAATGGTGTTAAACCATTCTAGTGATAAGTACTTGTATAAATAATATGACAAGAAGTACAAATAAATAATAGGGGAGGAACGTAGTTTTTCAAAGAGAACAGTATTTGTTAATAAAAAAGGGATCAAAATATAATACTCAGAAATGTTGAAGGACTTTCCAGGGCAATAATATGCTCACAATATTCAGAGCAATGACAGTAGATGGACTCATTTTTAAATAAATAGTATAGACGGTTACTAAACTCTAGCTTATAATCAATTCATATGAAAGCTGTAAATGATAGAGGATATATTTTGAAGATACACATCATTGTTTTGGCATTATAGCATTTAAAACTCATTTAAAAAATTTATTCCAACAGCAGTACCTCTATATGCAAAAAAATTAGAAAAAGCAAAGTAAGAAAAAAATAGGAACAAGTTTTCCTATTGCAAAGGCAGTACTGTGATTAGTAATGATAGGCTAGGTTATTTGAACCAAGCTTAACTAAAAATCCTGGGAAACATAAAGAACAGTTTAAAAGCCCAGAAGAGAAGAGGAAACTGGAACCCAGAGCAGTTAGCCCAGAAGCCATTTGGTAAAGGCGTGTACTGATTCCTGCCAAATTTCAGGTCTCATTTTGGTAGCCTTGTGGGACCAGGGCAATGGAAATCAAAGTGCCTGGCCAGCGCAGCAGGGAGTCTCGCAAGCAATTTGAACTCTAAAAGAAGGCACCTTCCGGGAAAGGGGAAACCAGGGCTAAAACATCACTCAGTGCAGCACTTGCGTTGGGTTGATTAGGTGGTTTCAGGTACTGTCAGGCTTTGAGTTGGGATTAAGATGGGTTCCAACTGGTAGGACCTGCCTGGCCTGGCAGCAATAAACAGAAGTCTCCTCTGGAGAAAGACACCTTTATCTTTGGCCTCAAATTACTTCCATAATTTTCAAGTACAAGGAGCTATGGAAGATGATAATGAGGTACTAAGGAAATTCTGCTTTAGAAGCAAGTTCAGAGGAAATAGTAGATTGTAGAAACAGACCAACAACTATTTCTGTGTGTGTGACATAGACTATAGAACCCCTATGCTTTCTGATATGAGTCAGGGTTGTTTGCTGACCTTGAACTTGCAGCTCTTCTGCCTCAGCCTCCCGAGTATCATTGAACTACTCCTCTGGTTCTGAAATCTCAATTTTAAAATGTTGGCTAAATTTATTTATTCACTTGGTATTAGAGATTGAACCCAGGGCCTTCACACTGAATTATATCCCAGCCCTTTTCAATTTTATTTATTTTATTTTTTGAGACAGGGTCTCACTAAGATATGTGATCTATCTCCTGCTTCAGCCTCCCAGAGTGCTGGGATTGCAGCGGTATGCCACTGTGCCCAACTAATGTTGGCTATGAATTTCTACAAATGCTGCATGGGCTGGATAAGTTATTTCTGGGAGCTAAAGTGATCCTAGTCTGTGACTGGTCATCTAGAGGAAGGCATTGATCTCATATTCTCAGGTGGTCTCCCAGCATGCTTCTCTCGGTGCATGTGCTTGTGTAATTATTTTCTAAGTTGGAGGTATGACTGACTTCTGCTTGCAAGAATAGAACTGCTTAAATAGCATGGGTTCCTGATAGAAAGCCAGAAAGGAAGTCATTCACTCATTTTCTGTCACTTGATCATTCCTTCTCAGTTTTCATGAAATGATCACAGGATTCACGAGTATTAATTTTGGAGCTGGGCTTCTTCCGTGGTACACTTGGAACTGACCTAGCATATTTCATAGAGGGCAGCATTCAGGAAACTTCCTTCTCATTGTTGTCCTTGCGTGTCTTAATTCCCTCCACTGATATTAACGCTTGATACTCTCTTCCTCATAATGAGTCAACTCAGAGTTCACAGATGACCGTGCCTGGAGGAAGGTTTGGCCCCTGATTAGAGCCCGAGTCCCACTGGACTGGTGCTAGTGGGGGTGTGGGAGCCCTGGTTCCTGCAGAGTGCAGCACTGAGGCTAAGGCAAGGCGAAGGCTCCAGCAACACAGCACTCTGCCTTCGGGTTTTCCCGAGTCACCGTGGACTTGTGTACACTCACACAGACACTGTACTGACGAGCCTCACATTGCAGGATGAATTTGAATATTCAGTTAAACCTCACAGGCCACATCCAGATAAACACCTCAGAGACCACACCCAGGACTATGTCGATCTACACCTGCCTATCAGCCCAACATTCCAGGAGGCTGAGGCAGGAGGACTGCAAGCTCAAGTCATTGAGAACTTGGTGACTTAGTGAGATCCTGTCTCAAAATAAAAATAGGGGAGGGGCAGTGGGGAAGACGCTCAGTGCAAAGGCCCTGGGTTCGATCCCCAGTAAGAAAGAAAAGAGGGGAAAAAAGAACAAAAGCCAGTTTATGAATAGAGTGGTGGGAGCAAAAGGTGTAGGGACAGGGAATAATTAACTTGAAAACATAACCATAAGTTCATGTAAAATCAAATAGAAAACCCTAAGCTTCTTAGTAAAATGAGATGTTTAAGTACTAAAACGAAACATTCACTGATCAAATAGACAAATACTATACTGTCTGCCATTGAACCCTAAGAAAACTTGCCACCCGGACCTTGTTAGGGTGTGCCTCAAACAAATGAAAGCATAATCAAGTTGCAGTCTTATGAAGGATGTCAAACTGTTTGCACAGTCATTTCAATGCAGGCTTGTGGCAGCAGTTTGAGAACATCAAGTTAAATAGACTTCTGTGAAGGGAGAAAAAATGTAGAATAATTTGGTAATTTTACAATGATAGTAATGTGAACAAGGATCTATTCAACAGTTGCTATACCTCTTAGAGTATTTTAGTAGTAGTATTATTTAGTACTGGTAGGAATAGATTTATATAACATAAATATATTATTAGTAATATATTTAGCATTATTAGTATTATTTAGTATTTTAGTGTTTAGTATTATATTTAGTATTTTAGTAAGCAATGAGAGAAACATTGACTATAACACATGCTAAGACTCACAAACCTTCTGAGATCTGCTTTCATTAATTCAGCTCATACTTACTGATGCCATGACATACAGACTTATTCTGTATGTGCCTTAGGATTTTCATGAATGTCTTATTTTATAGAGGTATTCTTAAGTAATGTGCATATCCACTCAGAAGAGTTACAATTAACTATTCACTCTTTTAGATGTATACTTACTGAATTCTGAACTCAACTATTGTTTTCATAGTTCATTTTTTACCTATAGTAAGGTGAAGTTATGGAGTTAAAAAGAAAAATATGAGTCTAGTTTATGAAGAATATTTTATTTTATTTTTTATTTTTTATTTTATTTTTTTTGGTACAGGGGATTGAACTCGGGTCCTTGCACTTGTGAAGCAGGAAGTGGAACCACTGAGCTAAATCCCCGGCCCATGAAGAATATTTTATATTAATAATAGCAAATATGAGATTAAAATATATAGAAAATGTTCCAAACTCACATAAATTTTTATCTGGCTGTTTGATCTGGCCATTTGTATTTGTGACAAAAGCAAATGTTTCTGGTCAAGTGCATGTGTATTTATTTTGACACTTGGCTTTGGGCACCCAGACGGCTAACATCCATGCCAGATGGTTTTGATCATAATGGGTGACAAACAATGAAACGTAAAATGTTGTAACACAAATCCTTTATCAAACTCTAATGCATAAACCTAACAATCTCGACTTCTGTCCCTTGTTTCCATGGGAAATGGTGTGACATTAGTTTAAAGTGGGTGAGAGCCTCTCCAAAGGCACCAGAAAAGATGAGATTAACGTTAGTGACATTAAAAAGACAGCCATGAGGCATTATGCTGCATGTTTTCATAGGTATAATATGTTCTCAAATCCCGCTCACAGCATCTCCCACACAACCAAACAGACTCTTTTTTTTTTTTTTGGTACCAGGGATCGAACTCAGGACCTTGGGCTTGCGATACCAAACAGACTCTTAACTCAGTCGATTAACTGTGCAAGGTGGAGGTCATCAGGACAGCAGTAATATGCGGAAGCTGACTCTGCAGGGGTGAAGGCAGCCTCACCAAACTGCCACAGGGAGACAGTTCAGAGCCAGGATCCGATGCCAGAGTCTACGAGCAGCTCCACCAGCCTGAAGAGACACAGGAACATCGTTCAGACCTGCAAGAGACTTCACAGCTGATCACAGTAGTCCTGCGTCCTACAGCACAGGAACTTTACACATGTATAAACTGAGATAGAGTGCTATGAATGTGTCATCAAATGACAATAAGGGGAAATCGTTGGGTCCATTTAATTCTTTGCTTCGTATGTTATAGCCATTTACATATTGGTAAGTAAACAAGAGGATACTTTGACAATAATTGTTAACTTCTGTGTACTGAGACGGGTGTTGCTGGCAGCAGGATGATCACTTCAGAACTAAATGAGCAAAATCTAGGTGCTTATGCTTGCTGGGGCTGCCCACCTATATGTCTCCCAATGCCCCCAGTTTCTGTCATACTCTTATAAACTTGTGAAGGGCAACCTAAGAGTCCAGAGAAACCATGAAGGTGTATGTTAGGACTGCTTTGAACCACGGACAGGTGCAAGTACGCCTGCTACTTAGAACAATTTGAGAAGTGGCCCTGTGAAAATAAATCAGATCTGAAAACCTGAACTGGAAGGTTCTCAAGATGGTATGTTTACTACATCTCTTGCAGGATAAATCTTGTGTAATGTGATAGCATCGACTTTTTCTTTGGACAGAAATGAATACTTAACTCATAATATTTAATTTCAAAACAGATTATCTTTGCCTCTCATTCAGAACAAAGCTTGTCCTCCCCTACTTTCTCCAGTTGTGTCCAATTGGATATGTGTTCCACACAGCTTCTTTCTAGCGGAGAACGTTTCCCAGGGGAGAGAATTACTCCCAAGGATGGCAACTTCACAAATTCCCTTTTTTAAAAAATTCATTAATTTTATTGGTACATTTTAGGTATACAATATGATGACAGTCATCATTGGGAATTTGTACCTTTACATGATATATCTTGGTTCTTATTTTTTCCCCATTCCTCTGCCCTCCCTTCAACCCCTCCATCCCTTCCTATTTACAAAGACTTAGTTTCCATTTTTTCATTTTCTCATATTTTTTCCTTTCCCCTCTTTCCTTTCCTCTACCCCTCCCACTTCCCCTTCCCCTTTACCCCTTTTCTTCCTATTTCACATGATCTATTATACATTTTGATCCTGATTTACACTTTCAGTTTCTCACACCAGAGAAACGATTCGGTATTTACGTGTGTGTCCTATTTATTTCACTTAAGAGTATCGCCACAATGTGCATCCATTTAGCTATAAATATCTCTAGTTTCTCATTCTTTATGGCTGAGTAGTACTGCATTTTATAAAAAAAAAACTACATCTTCTTTATTCAGTCTCGGTTGATGGGCAGTTGGGCTGTTTCCAAGCTTTAGCTATTACAAACTGTGCCACTATAAACATGGGTGCACATATATCGATGTGGTATGATTCTTTTAATTCTTTTGGGAATTAGATACCCAGCAGGGGAATAGCTGGGTCAAGGGACTTCCAGTCCTAGTCCTTTGAGGTATCTCCATACTGATTTCCACAGTGGTTGTACCAGTCTACACTCCTACCAGCAGTGGAGCAGGGTTCCTCTTTCCCTACAGCCCCGACAGCATGGGTTATTGGTTGATTTCATGATAGCAGCCATTCTTTCTGGGGTGAGGTGGAATCTCAGTGTTGTTTTCATTTGCATCTCTCGAATGACCAGTGATGTTGAACATTTTTTCATATGTTTATTTGCTGTTTCTACTTTTTTGTCTGAGAAATGTCTGTTCATTTCAGATGCCCAGTTTTGGATTGGGTCTTTAAATTTGGGAGGTTTGATGTTTTTAAATTCTTTATAAAAGATTCTAGATAGTAGACCTTTGAGGAATAGCTGGTAAAAATTTTTTCCCACATTGTGGTCGTCTCTTCACGCGGTTGTTTTCTCTTGCTGTGCAGAAGCTTTTTAATGAGATCCCAGTTGTTGATTCTTTGTGCTAGTTCACGTGAGACTGAGGTTTTGTTCGTGAAATCTTTTCCTACACCAGTGTCTTCAAGAGTTCACAAATTCCCTCTTTAAGTAGCCAGTTTCTTTCAGTTTGCTTTTCTTTATAATCAGGAAGTTCAGCTTTGCATTTGTGGTAGATGATTCCTACTGGGACAAAGTGGGCAGAAGCCAGCCTTCCCCAGCCTGGCAGCAGGGCTCCTCAGTGGAATGGCTGCTGCCCTGCAAAGTGCCAGAACAAGTGCTCATGTGCCCACCATGCACGTGAAGTGACAGGAACCCACTTTGATGCCCACCTCAAACTGGCACCCAGGAACTCTCAGTAGCTGCAAATTATTCTATCCCTCTCCCATCCCCTTTCAAACAATTACTTATTCAGTATAAAGAGTGGAACAAAGTGATTATCTGATGAAATGTTTTTCAGTTAGATTTGAATGATTGAAAAAACTTTTTGTTTTCTCCACCAGGCACTTACTTTAAAAAATAAGAACCTATTAATTAAGAAATTTAAAAAATTGGGAGGGGGCAGTACCAGCAACTGAATCCAGAGCCTTTGAAGAGCTACATTTCCAGCCCTTTTATCTTTACTTTTTATTTTGAGTCAGGGTCTAAGTCAGTAAGTTGTCCGGGCTACGGTCAAATTTGTGATTCTTCTGCCTCAGCCTCAGTACTGGAATCGCATGCGTGTGCCAATGTGCCCAATTTAAAATGCTTTTATTTTCCTCATTACTGGGAATTGAGCCCAGGATATGCTGAGCTACATCCCCAGTTCTTTTTATTTGAGTCAAGGTTTCACTAAGTTGCCCAGGTGAGCTTCAAACTTGCTATCTCCCTGCCCCAGCTTCCCAACTAGCTAGGATTACAGGTGTGCATTGTCATGTTTGGCAAATGGATACACAAAAACATTGCTGTGAGGAATACCTAGGTAATCCCTAGAACTGTTCATACACAATACTACACTTATTTTTAATTTTTTTGTTTGCTCACTTATTTTTCTGAGACAAGTTCTCACTATGTAGTTCAGGCTGTCCTTGAACTCACTATGCATCTCAGGCTGTCCTTGAACTTGTGGCAATCTTCCTGCCTTGGCCTTTCCAGTTCTGGGGTTTCTACACTTATTTTTTAATGTGCTACATTCTTGATGCACGTTTAGAACTGGAATTGCTCTAATCCTCTATTCCTTCCTAATATATTTGTATAAATTACATCCTGTGCTGCCTTGTGCTTGAATAGATGGTTTTATTTCCCTAAAATAATTACACTACTGGTATCCCACAAAGAGTCTTTTGTTCTTATTCATCGTCTACCTTGTCAGACATTTTACCTTTCATGCAATTTTCCTAGGTTGTAACCACTTCACCCAATCTGGGGTTACTTTTAATTATCATCCAAAATATGAATGGAAGCACTGACTGGCATAGAGCTCAGGACTGATCCTTTAAGACTATCCTCAATGCACAAGTCCCAGTTAGCTATGATCATATGAAGGAAAGAAGGAAACATGGAAAAGGTAGAAAAATATTTGGAAAGGAAAGAGGCTAGAATGAGACAGAGAAAGGGAGATCCAGGGATCCAAAAATCCAGAAAGAAAGAATCAACATGGAATCAACCAGGTGCTTGTCAACAGATGATGGGCTTTGTAGAACTATGGTATATATGCGCTGTCATGGCTTAGATCTAAAATGTCTCCCAAAAGTCTCATGTGTTCAGATGTGGGGATTTGGGAAGGCGATTGGATCATGGGCGAGCTATAACTCATCAGTGGATTAAGCCACTGTGCTGTTAGGGGTGGGTCCTGGTCAGAGGAGATGAATCACTGGGGATGACCTGGAAGGGTGTGTTCTTAGGCAAGCTGGTTTCTCTCTCTGTCTCTGTCTCTCTTGCTCTCTGTCTCTCTGTCTCTGTCCCTCCCACCCCTGTCTCTCCGTCCTGGCTGCAGTGGGTTGAACAGCTTTCCTTCACCACCTCCCACCATGCTGTGTCTGTCTTGAAGCCAACCAACATTGGACTGAATCCTCTGAACCCAGGAGCCAAAGTAAACCTGTCCTTTAAATCGTGGGTGTCCAGTATTTTGCCCCAGTGATTGGAGCTAAACATATACAATGGAGTGCTAGTCAGTGATAAGGAAGAATAGAGTCTTGTCATTTGCAATAAAATGGACAGAACCAGAGGACATCATGTTAAGAGAAATATGTTTTCTCTCTCATGTGGAAACCAAAACCAAAAACCAAACCAAAACAAAAATCCTAAAAATAGAAGAGGCAGTACTAGGGACTAGGAAGAGGTCAGGGTGGGGCAGGAAGGTAGAAGGTGGGTAGACTTGATCAGTGCACAATATATGCATGTATGGAAATGTCACACTGAAGCCCATTAACTTGTACAATTAATGTGTTAATAATTATAGTAATAATAAAATATGGAGATAAAGAAGGCTAAGTGGAAGAACATGGAAAAAGAAAAATGTTTGCAATACATGAAAGTTCAGTATAGACACCAAGTCTTGGTAAAGCTGATAAATCAGATATCCACCATTTTCACTATTTTAACCTATTCTCATGAAATTTACTATTATTATTTTATAAAAATTCCCCTCAAAACTTAATTTCCTTTTTATATGGAGAAAGAAAGATTAACGACATTTGTATTTAGTTTGGGCTAGCACATAGAAACTGAGATGTATTTCATTTAAAAGAATTACTGCATGCCACGTTACAACAGTGAGTTTGAGATCCAGGTGAATTTGGATTCAAATTTTGTCCTTTTCATTTACTACTAATGAACTCCCAAGAGAATCACCAAGTTCTTTTGCCTGTTTCCTTATTTTCCATAAAGGGTTTAAAATTAAAATCTTTCAGCCCTGTTATAAAATTTAGAAACAATATATATAAAGTGTCTTGCAAGTAGTATGCATAAAAGGCACTTTATTAGATCATGTTATCCAGTTAGTCAAGATATAATAAGACATATTTCTCACCTGAATCCTTGGCATTTTGTTTAATAGCAAAATCTATATATTTTCCTATTTTGTGTGCTGTGTATTTCGTTAGTAAATATGAAATTTTAATATGCAGAAAACTCACACAAAACAACTCTGAAATTTTATGTAATTATTTCCTTCCTTGCCACTAGCAATTTGTCTTGCTTTGCTAATGGGCACCACCTGGCTCAGTGAGGCACTAACATAGTAATGAATAGACTCACTGTGTGCTCCCTGATGTGATAGGCTTAGTAAATCGTCATTCATTAAGTATTCTTGCCAAAAGTATATACTTTGATTCAATAATGAAGAAATTTAAAAGAAATCCAAACTGGGGGATATTATATAAAAACAATGGACCATATTCTTAAAAATGTTAATATCATGAAAGTCAGAGAAAGTCTGAAAAAATTTCCAGAGTAAAGGAGATTGAAAGATATGACACCTAAATGCAATAAGTGATTCAGGATTGGATCTTGGAATAGGGGGAAATTGCCATAAACATTATTATTAGGACATTGGTGAAGTTTTATATAGACAGTATAGTAATAATATAATACTGGATTAATGTTAGCTTTCCTAATTAGGTAAGAGAATGTTTCTCTATATAAATGCATGTACACACACACGTACAGATAAATAGGTGGATAGATGGAAAGATAGGTAGAAAATGTAGATAGAGTCAGTAGGGAGAGACATGGATAAGCAAGCACTGAAACAAACAAACCGTTAAAAATTGGTGAATCTGGGTGGCCAGTACCCAGGAATTCTTTACCCTGTTCTTACAACCATTCTCTAAGTTTTAAATTACTAAAACATTTAAAGTTCAACAAGAATTTTTTTTTGTTTTGTAGAAAGTAATTGATGTCTTGATGCCAATAATTGACTTCTTAAGTAGGATGTATTTCGAAATGGCTAATAAGTCCAGCTCATACATAAATTTGCCTTTAGCAACCTATTAAGATTAATTTATTATAATTGATACCTTATTCCTATGAATGTCTTTGAAAGAAGTAACGAGAGTGATGAATTCTCTCTCACCCTTTAAATGGGTGGTTGTCCCAGGCAAGTGCAAGGTCATGGATAGATCTGTATGTAAAAATTCGCATTACTGGGCCGGGGATTTAACTCAGTGATTCCACCACATGCCTCGCAAGCACAAGGTCCTGAGTTCCATCCCCGGTACCAAAAACTAAATTTGCATTATTAATGTGAACTGAATTGATGATTAATTGGACTATAGTAGTTACAAAGAATGGTTTCGAAGTTCCATATGCAAAAGTTGGACCCAGCAAATAAAAGTAGAATCTTCTTTGGGAAATATAAAGCTCAATTTGGCACATTGATCTTCAAAGCAAACTTTATACATTTCGAAAAATCATTTAAAATCTTTAAATTTGCCAAGGATGGTGGTGCGCGCCTAGAATCCCAGCACTCTGGAAGGCTGAGGCATAAGGATCGCAAGTTAGAGCCCAACGTAGGCAATAAGCAACTTAGGGAGACCTTGTCTTAAAATAAAAAAGGGCCAGGGATGTTGCTCAGTGTGAAGGCCCAGGATTCAATCCCTAGTATGTCAAAAGAAAAAAAAGTTTTCTGTGAAATTTAAGAAGGTACTGTTCAAATTCATTTGGAATCTGGAAACAAGATTAAATATTCCTCTTTCAAAAGATAAAAAGGAATCTTGCATGCTTTATTTTTCCCCATATTAAGAATACAAAATTCCTTATGTATAATAATCAACACCCCCCTTTTATTTCCCAAACATAGTGACTGTCATAGATACGGTGTGTCATAAAAACATGGACCCTGAATGAGACTGATCTTCAGCTTCTAGTTCACACTCTTGACCAATAGTTAAGGCCTTTCAGACTCCTTTTGAATTCTTAGAATTTTTAATTTTTAATTTATTTTAATTGGCAAACCATAATTGTACATATTTATAGAGTACAGTGTGATGTTTCAATATAGATCTACATCATGTAATGATCAGTTCTGTATTGATCAATCAGCACACTGCATTGATCACCTCAAATATTTATCGGGTCTTTATGGCAATAACATGCAAAATCCTCTCTTCTACCTATCTTGAAATAAACAATACATCATTGCTAGCTATGGTCATTCTACCATGAAATGGAATGCCAGAATTTATTCTTCTCTAACTGTAACTTTCTATCTGTTGAGCAACCTCTCACCTTCACCCCACTACCCGTCCCAGCTTCTGATAACCGCTATTATACTCTATTTATGTGAGATTCTTTTATCTTTATCCACTCATCTGCTGATGGACATTTAGGTTGATTTTATTTCTTGTTTATTGTGAATACTGCTGCAATAAACATGGGAGTGTAGCTGTCTCTTCAACATACTGATTTTACTCTCCTTGGATAGTGAATGTGTATTCACCTTTCTGCATGTCCTCGCCAACATTTTTGTTTTTGTTTGTTTTTCATTTTCTTTGTTTTTGTCTTTTTGGCAGTAGTAATTCTGACTAGGCAAGGTGGTATTTTAGTGTAGTTTTTTTTTTTTTTTTTTGGTACTGGGGATCGAACTTGGGACCTTGTGCTTTTGAGGCAGGTTCAGTGTAGTTTTGATGTGGTTTTCTTTTTATTGTTGTTGTTGTTTTGGGGGGGGGTTGGTACTGGGGATTGAACTCAGGTCCTTGCACTTGCAGGGCAGGCTGTGGAACCACTGAGCTAAATCCCTGGCCCGATGTGGTTTTCTTGATGATTAGCCATGTTGGACATTTTCCATGTTATCTGTTGGCTACCTGTGTGTCTTCTTTTAAGAAGTGTCTTCTTTTGAGAAGTGTCTATTTAAATCTATTGCCTTTTTAAAAATCAAGGTTTTTTTTTGTCATTGAGTAGCCTGAATTCCTTGAATTAGTTCCTTGTTAGTTGTACAGTTTGCAAATATTTTCTTCCATTCTCTAGGTTATCCTTCACTCTGTTGATTGTTTTCTTCACTATGCAGAAGCTATTTAGTAATCCTGTGTTTAATTTTTCCTTTTGTTGCCTGTGGTTTTGAAGCCTTATATAAAACATCCTTGTTCATTCCAGTGTCATAAAGTGTTCCCTCTATTTTCTTCTAGTAGTTTCATAGTTTTTGTCTTACAGTTAAGTCTTTAATCCATTCTGAGTTGAGTTTTGTACTTGCATATGGTAAGAGACAGGGATATGGTTTCACTCTTATGTGTGAGGATATCCTGTTTCCTCAGTACCATCTATTAAAGAGATTGTCCTTTTCTGAATGTGTGCTTTTGGTGCCTTTGTCAAAAAGCACTTGGCTGTAAATGTGGGGATTTATTTCTGAATTCTCTATTCTTTCCCACTGGTTTATATGTCTGTTTTCATGCTGTTTTGGTTATGGTAGTATGTTTTGCAGTCAGGGTTTTAGGATTGTTTTTCTATTTCTGAGAAGAATGTCATTGGTATTTGGATAAGGATTGCATTGGATTTGTAGATCCTTTTGGATATGGATATTTTAACAATATTGGTTCCTACAAACCTTGAACAAACAGTATCTTTCCACTGATTTGTATTCTCTTCAATTTCTTTCTTTCTTTTTTTTTTTTTTTTGGTACCGGGGATTGAACTCAGGTCCTTACACTTGCAAGGCAGGCAGCAAAACCACTGAGCTAAATCCCCAGCTCCTTCAATTTCTTTCTTCAATGTCTTACAATGTTCTCATTGTAGAAAACATTCACCATCTTGGTTAAATGTATTCTTAGGCAGAGTGTTTCTTTGTTTATTTATTTATTGTAGCTATTGTAAATAAGGTTGCTTTCTCGATTTCTTTTTTAGACCCTTGGCTACTCGGATGTAGAAAACTATTGATTTTTTGGAATATTGATTTTTTTTTTTTTTGGTACCAGGGATCGAACTCGGGTCCTTGCGCTTGCAAAGCAGGTGGCGAAACCACTGAGCTAAATCCCCAGCCCCGGAATGTTGATTTTTTTTTTAAACCAAAACTTTAGTGAGTTTATTTGTTTTAAACTATTTTTGGCGAAATCTGTAAGTTTTCTATATATAAATGATCATTTCATCTCCAAACAGGGACAATTTGGCCTCCTCCTTTCCAATTTAGGCATACTTTATGAAGATACGATATGTATTCAAACAAATACCAATGGTACTATTATTTACATTTGCATAATGTCTATATTCTCTACCTTGTGCGCATGCATTCATTTTTAAGCTATATTTTTTGATTTATCTTGGAAAAATACATTTCCTTTATAAAAAGAATAAACCCCAGGTGCTGATTTATTTCATGTATTTCCCGATTGAGAAATGTTCCCCGGACCCACGACTCTGTGCCACGAGGACAGAGAAATGGCAGCTGTGTTGTGGAGGCTGGAGTGGTTTTGCAGGCCCTTGGGTGGTCTGGCTGGATTTCCCAGCCGAGCTATAACAACCTTTTATGTCATGGGATGCCTTGCTCGGGTTATGCAATGTAACCATTAAAACCAAGCAAACCTGTTGCTCAACTCCTTCAGTCCTGTTTCTTCTATATCCAAATCAGGTTATTTCCATACAAACGTGGTTTAATAGAATTTCTACCACCAATGAGAAGGATCATAAAAATTACTATGGACTTGCTGCTTACAGAGGAGAAAAACAAAAACTACTGTGAAAATATGCAGCGAGCCATCTGGGGCTCAGGAAGCTTTCTTGTCTTGCTAAGATTCAGGTTCAGTCAAGGGCTGGTGATGTCAGACACAACTGTCCTGTACAGATGATGTTCACATTCTCCCTCCTGCCCACGTAGGCTACCCAGACTCCTCTGCTTCTCCTCTGGAGTCTGTGCTCAGGCGTGGTCGGTGTGGCACAAGCGGTGAGCACACTACTGGAAGAGAACCTTCTGCTTCCCACCAGAGCCGAAGGGCAGCGTGGTCACTGGACGAGGAGCCAGTAGGGGTTTCTTGCTGTGGGTAGGAAAAGAGTGACTGTTTCTCACAAATATACAGATACAGAGAGCCAAGTGTGGTGGTGCATGGCTGTAGTGCCAGCACTCTGGGAGGCTGAGGCAGGCGATTGAAAGTTTGAGCCCAGTCTGGGCAACTTAGTGACTTAGTGAGACCCTGTCTCAAAATAAAAAATAGTTTTAAAAAAGAAAGATACAAATATGTTCATCAGTTCATTGCTCACTCCACAGGCTGTGGCGATCTGAGTTCTTTAGGATGTCTAATACCTTTTGTTATAAAGAATTTGTTATTAGTATATGTTTGTCGCTCACAGTGAGCAGGGGAATTGGAACATGTATACATCATCTTAATTCTTTAAAGATACATATTTAAGTGTAGATAAAATAGTGTTTTGGTAACTCTAAAGGTAACTAAGGAGACAACTAAACATTGACAGTAAATCTAACAAGTTAATGTACCTTAAAAATTCTTTTTTACACCAAAGAGCACATCACTGCTTATTTCACCTTCTTCTTTTTATTTTCCAGCACAAATGCACTATGAATGCTTAGTGAATAAATATTACCGGTGCATGTAGATACAGAGGTGTCTTTTCCTGTTACAAATGTGTCAGAGGAGAAACTACTTTGTTTCCTATAGAGCCCTTCTCCACTTCTAAACAGTTTTTAAAAAGAACTCGAGGCATGCTTGGCCCATAAATAGCTTGAAAAATTCAGGGTTGTTTCTTTTTTAGATCAAATTATTTAGCTTGTAAATTAGCTTATGTAGTGGGAGGTCTTCAGCCCCTGTCTGGCACATAAAAGTGTTTTGAGTCAAGAAACACAGGTGACCGAGTGGGGGCCCTAGACTCGGCAACATGGGCGACTCTGGCTGGGAGCTGGCAGCTCCCGCCTGCACAGCATCCGGGTCCCTCCTGCACCCATCACATGTTCAGATGGCACTGAGCTCTAATAGGGGCACACAGGGTTGCTCACTCCATAGCCAGCGAATACACCCTTAGTTTTTAACCCAACCCTGCCACTTAACTTTTTCATTTTCTAACTCATCTCTACAAATGTCAATTTATACCTTCCCCAGGGTGCTTTCCCTTAGGTGACTGTTTCTCAGTGTGACCCAAGGACCATGTGACCATTAACCCTGACCTGTCCCCTTCACTGGATTAAGAAATGCCTGGCATACTCTCTAAATGAAATACATGGGACACACATATTTAAATACTGCATTGTTTTTCTGGTGTGAGAAACCAAAACAAGAAAAACAGAGAAAATGGAAGGGAAAAAAATGGAAACAAGGCTTTTGTATATGGGGAAGGGAAGAGGGGTTGAGGGTGGGGTGGGGTAATGGGAAAAAAAGGAAGAAGCAGGATGTCTCTTGCGCAGGTACAAATTCCCTATGATGAATGTTATTGTTATGTATATCTGAAATGAAACAATAAATATTTTGCTAAAAAAAAGAAATGCTTGCAGGTTAGTAGAGGACTCTCATGGGTGTATGGGTGAGTCACAGAAGTGTGAGCTTGGGTTCTCTCTTTGATCCCAGGCCCCTCCCCTCTGCATTAATGCCCTGCTCTGCTTCCCCCCAGCTGTGAAGGAAGTCACTTTCCTCCTCCATACCCTTTGCCATTATGTTCCCGCCTTACAGCCAGCCAACCATGGGCTGAATCCTCTGCACCTGGAGCAAAATGAAACCTCTCCTCCTTGAAGTTGTGGGTATAGGATATTGTGTCCAGCAAGGAGAAAGCTGACTAATACAGTATATATCACCCATGCCCGAATCCCTTGCAGCACTTGTTAAATATGTAGATTCATTGTCCCTCACCCCCACCCCTCAAGTTGTGGATCAAAGTCCCTGCAGGGAAAGCCTGGGAATGGGGCTCTGGTCACATTTAGGACCAACAACTATGCTTGGAAGGAAAGGTGGCTATGGAATGGTAGGACCAGGATAAGGGACTTGGTCTTGCCTACACTTTCTTTAAGCTTGTCTGAAGTGTGGTAAATGTGCTGCCAAGGACCATCCAACAGTAAAGCAGGGATCTTCAATGTAAGGAGTGGCAATGGAACCTTAGTAACAGTGTGTGACAAGTTTCAGCTGGTTCTGTCCAGCCAGTTGGTTGTGTGCTATGGTTGGGAAAAAGTGTGCTTGAAAGTGTGCCATAAATCATGGACCACGAATAACACATTTCACTGGAGTTGTGGCAATCATGACTCTTCAGATTCCAGCTTTCTCAGAGTTGTCATCCCTGGTGAGGAAACTTGAGTCTATGGTGATGACCCTGAGACCAGGGTTCAGCGTTCTCAGTGGAAACCACTCAGTTCTCCTCGTGTGAAAAAAGTGCACCTCAGTCAAGGGCTGACATCAAGTTGATGTCGACTGTGCTTTTTGACCTGGATGGAATTGTGCAAGCTGAGTCTGTACCCAGGAACACTACGGTGAACTCTGAATATTATATGGGCTTATTAGAGTGTTGAGGAAATCATGTGTGCAGTAACTGGCCCTGAGAAATGGGCAAATGTTGCATCCTCATCACAACAATGCTCTGTGTCACATCAGACATCATTGGTACAGCAATTTCTGTCAAGTGAAACACAATGGTGCATCTTTATCCACCTTTTCACCAGATCTGGCATGATGCAACTTCTGGCTCTTCCACAAATTCAAAATGACCACGAAAGGTAAACATTTTTAATCAATTCAGGATATTGAGGCAGCCATGATAGCACAACTAAAGACGCTCATGAAAGAGGACTTCCAGAGCTGCTTCAGAAAGTAGTAAGAGCCATGGGATAAGTGCATTGGAAAAAAGTAGGAGTATTTTGAGGGAGATTAATGGCAATGTATCTTTCACCATAGTAAATGTAAAAACATTTTTAAACATTCACTGTAGTTTTTGATCACACCTTGTATACCTTCAAGTTGTAAGATTTACTGTTCTAATGACACCTTCTTGTGCACAACAAATGAACAAATAAAAACCTACATATTTGGGTAAAATTTTTGAAATATCAAATGTAAAAATATCTGTCTGTTCTAGAATCAAGGAAATTGGCAATACACATATGTTTTGTCAATTGCCAAGTTGCTTATATTAATAGTTATCTTTTAAAATATGCCATGAGGGGTCCGGGGATTTAGCTCAGTGGTTTCACTGCCTGCTGCACAAGGGCAAGAACCCAAGTTCGATCCCAGGTACTGCCCCACCAAAAATGCCATGAGATTTAAATCTTTAGTCATGCTCATTCTTTTAACTTTCTTTTTTCCCCCCAGTTTTTTTGCCAATGGGGAAATAACTACTTAGGCAGATTATACTGTATTAGGGCAACAGTCTTCGAACTAATTTGGAATAAAAACACTTCACAATGGATTTGAAGGCCAAGAAAAGTTTTGAGGGAATCAAATTCTCGATATTCAATTTCTCTTTGCATTCTTTAAAACTAATCTCCCTGAGGACACACCTTTTCTTTTTCTTTCTTTTTTGGTACCAGGGATCAAACTTGGGACCTTGCACTTGCAAGGCAGGCACCTGGACCACTGAGCTACATCCCCGGCCTGGGACACATCTTTTCCATCTCTTCTTTCACACACTCCTCTTCATTGTCTCATATTTTAAAGAGGAAAGATCCCCTCCCCTAACCTGACTGGTGTAGCTCAGGTAGAAAAACGTCTGGAGCCCCCTGGATCAGACAGAAACCCAGCACACTGATTGGCATTGGCCTTGAGAAAGGGACTCAAATCAATAAATATGCAACAAATCCATTTGCAGTGAGGTGTTTTTCTAGTTTGCTTTGTAGAAAAACTCTCAATTAAACCAACAAATCACTAAAAATAAATTATTATTAAAAATACATTGTGATTGATTAGAATGAATAATCAAAAATGTAAAATAGGAAGAAAATGTCCAAAGGGGTAGGGGTAGTGGGAGGGGCAGGGGAAAGGAAAGAAGGGAAAGGAAAAATGATGAGAAATGGAAAAAATGGAAATAAAGTCTTTGTAAATAGGGAAAGGTGGAGGGCACGAAGGGAGGGCTAGGAATGGGGAAAAAATAAGAACCAAGATGCATTATATAAAGGTACAATTCCCAATGAGAAATGTAATTGTGTTGTATACCTACAATGTACCAATAAAAGAATTTAATACAAAAAAAAAGTAAAAAATGTAAAGTAAAAATACATTGTGATACTAGTTTTGTGCCATGATTTTTTGCATGATTCTGACAGAATGCAAAGAATTGAAGGCATTGCTTCAAATCCCATCTACTTATTTATGCAAACAGATTTTCTCAGTATTTATAGAATAATTTAAAAAGCTGGTGAGATAAAACTGAGGTGAACTATGTCTCAGTTTACCAGTAAATAATTTTAATCTGCAGATATTTGGCCTAATTTTCACAAAACCAGACAGTCTCCATACAGCTCATTAGAGAGACATTTAAAAAAGTAATAAAAGTTTACTTTTTCTGTTTAATATGTTATCAAAATGTATAATATATTCATGTTTTTACCAATAGATTTTAAAAATTGAAATAACTCAATCTATTTTTTTTTGTTTTTGGTACCAGGGATTGAACTCAGGACCTTGTGCTTGCGAGGCAGGCGCCGGAACCACTGAGCTAAATTCCCAGCCCAAAATAACTTTTTTGAGTTCTGTTTTTTTTTTTTTGGTACCAGGGATGGAACTCCAGTCCTTGCACTTGTGCAGCAGGTGGTGAAACCACTGAGCTAAATCCCTGGGCCCTCAATCTAATTTTTAAATGTAGCTTCATAGTCACAGGAATTAAGCATATATGATTTTGAACCTTTGTAATTTTACTGTGATAATTAAGATAAATGATTCAAAGACTTTTAGGAGCTAAAATATGTCATACTAAAATGAAATTGTTGGTGGAAGTGAAATAGAAATAAGAGTTCAAGGACAGAAAAGAAAGATGCAAAACACCTGCTTACTAAAGAAGAGCTTCCTCATACATTGGTTTTTTTTAAAAAAACAGATGATATGTGGTCGGGCGTGGTGGTACACACCTGTAATCCCAGCACTCAGGAGGCAGAGATTGGAGGATCGCTGTGAATTTGAGGCCAGCCTTGGATACATAGTGAGTTCAGTGCCAGCCTGAATTACATATTGAGACCCTGTCTCAAAAAAAAAAGAACAAACAAAAAAATAGATGATGTGAAATTTAGATTCTATTAGATATATATTTAAAGTTCTGTAATACTTTAAGATGGTAATATTTACAGTACACTGGAAGTTACAGCCTTTGTAACTATATTTTAATTTAGGATGAAAGATTTTGGACATCAGCTTAGTAATGTGCAAGAGGAGACAAAGCTTTACAAAATTATTTTGGAAGTGGTTGCAAGTAAAATGTTTGCAGAATACTGTTTTAGGAAACTCAGCCCAGGGATCAGTGCATAGAACAGACTGGGATAGGAAGGGATGGGGAGAAACGGCAGGATCAGGGCACCAGCTGAGTTTTTCCAGACCTAAGGAGTGTGAGCCATATTCAATTCCCAGGCATGGAAATGAAGAGACTGAAACCAAAGCTACCAGAAAATAAGAATTATTGGCATCTCTCCCTGCTTCCTTTCAACTTAGGTTTTAAATATCGTCAAAACCAAGTATCCGAATATTTTCAATCTGTATGAATTTGCCTTTGGCTTCTTTGTAGGCTTCCTTCTCCCCTTCCTCTGGAGTTCGGTGCTGGGTTAGGAGACAGAGTCAAGGTCTTGGGCGGGAAGAGCTTCCAGCCTGGCAGAGACTCCACTGCAGCTGAGGACAAGGTGGCTGGGTAGGAAGGAGCCTGTGGCCTTGGCAGCAGCTGGAGGGCCCAGCCGGTGCTCTCCACGTTCAGGGAGTCTGCGTGTGACCCTATCCAGCGCAGTCTCACCGGTAGGCTCTCTGCCCAGCAGTGGGGCCACGGCGGCATCCCTGCGGTTCCGCCAGCAAGCAGGGATTGGGATTTTGTGAGCCAATGTAGCAGAGGCCTCAGGGGCTGGTGCCTCCTTCTGTGGGTGCCATGGACATTCATGTGGCGTGAATCTGGCCTGGGCAGGGCCAGGGTTCTGCATTTGGGACAGCTGTCTCTTTATACCCCAGCTTTCTCATTATTCTCCTGGTTTTTTGGTTTTTTACTTTTTTTTTTTTTTTTTGCTTTATTCTCCCATTTTCTTTCTTTACCTCTTGCCCTTCCCTTCTGTTGTTCCTAGTTTTGGTTTTTTGTTGTTTTTTTTTTGAGGCAAGGACTCACTATATAGCCCACGTTGGCCTTAAACTTGTGATCCTCCTGCCTCAGCCTCCCCAGAGATGGGAGTACAAGCCTGCACCACCACACCCAGCATATTCCTCTGATCAGGGCACAAGCAAGAACTATGTTGATTGTTACCTGGTGATCATTCCTGGAATTTTGGAGCTTGTTTTCCCAACCTTTCCAACAATTCTGTAAGTACTGAATTAATCATACAGGTGCTGCTTGACTTATCATCAGGTTACAACTGGAAAAACCCACTGAGCTTAAAAATATCAGTAAGTGGAAAATGCGTTCAACACAGCTAAGCCTCGGAATGTCACAGTTCAGCCGCGCAGTCTGTCGGGAGTGTGTGTTGCTTGTCCTCATGGTCCCACGGCTGGCAGAGAGCTGTGCCTTGCCTGAGTCAGGAGGAGTGCCATATGAGGTCTCTCTAGCCCAGGAAAAAGAACAAAATTCAAAGTATGATTTCTATGGAATGCTGATGCTTTTGTGCCATTGTAGTATTGAAAATTGTAAGTCACACCATAGTAAATTGAAATATCACTACATTACAGACCACCCGCTTAAAATCCCTTGGAATTTGAAGTAGCTAGACCAGATCCACTTACAGCAACTAAGTCCTGGCTGATACAGAAGCCCCAAATTTCTCCTCTGAGCACTCCCACCAGTCTCCTATATTGTTCCTAGGGCTTTGTATTACCCAGCAGAGCTGAGAGCCGAGTGTGCTGGCACACACTGTCACCTCAACTACTCAGGAGGCTAAGGCAGGAGGATTGCAAGCTCCAGGACATCCTGGGCAACTTAATGAGACTTTGTCTCTAAATAAAATTAAGAAATAAAGCATTGGGTGTGGTGGCTCTTGCTTGTGATCCCAACACTCCAAGAGCCTGAGCAAGAGTATTTCAAGTTCAAGCCCAGCCTGGGTAACTTAGTGATTTAGTGAGACCTGTCTCAAAATTTAAAAAATCAAAAAATGGGCAGGGGAATGTAGCTCAGTGTGAAGGCTCTGGGTTCAACCTCCAGTACCAAATATAAGGAAAAATGGCTAGCGATGTTGCTTAGTGGCAGAGTGCTTACCTAGCATTCCAAAGGCACTAGGTTCAATTTCCAGTATTCCAAAGACAAAAACTAAAACAGGAATTCTGGGATCCACGAATGTGGAATGCCACAGTGATGTGTGAATTGCTCCTGTTCTCCCCGTGTGCTTTAATTCTCAGGACTACTCTCAGGCTCATTCTGGCTGGTCCCTCGCTTTGGAGAAACAGTCTCTACTGAACTGTGCTTGCACAGGCTGCTCCTGCAGGGGTCTACGTGGCAGCTGCATCAGTACTGAGCCTTTACATGCTACGTACTCCGATCTTCCCTGGGTATTCTGCTCATCTGCGGTGGCTCCCTCTTCACTCCTCCTCCACAGTGCATCTCTCTGTACACTACTCAGATCATTCCTCTTAGAGCATTGATTCTTTTCAGTTGGCTTTAAAAGTCACTTAAAAGCCTGACTCCCCAGTGAAACCCTGACTCAGTAGGTCTGAGGTGTGGCTGGAAGTCACTGCGAATTCTGACTCATGAGGACATTGGCCTGCACCTTTACAACTCTCTGATGTCAGTGCCCAACCACTTTAGTGGGTAGCACAGGGAGTAGGTTCTAACTCCTTCCCACTTCCTGGTGCTTCGAGAAAGAGAAAAGAGAGAGGCAGGTATAGCCCTGGGTTGCAAGCTTGAAGGGCTAGGGTTATGATTGTAGCACTGGTTCACACAAGGAAACTATGAAGGGAAACCAGTTTGTGGGGGAGGATAACGAGCTCCATTTGAGACCTGTTGTATTTGACACCAAGTGGAGACAGAGACAGAGTATTGTGGGCAGCTAGTAACAGGGACTCGATGACTCAGGTCTGGAGGTTGAGCAGTGGGGTTGGACTCTCGGTTGAGACTGCAGAGGATCACTGCTGTGGCTAAATTCATTTTTTAATGTGGTTCAACCATGGTTGTCTTGAGGACATAAATCTATCAGTGTCATTCCCAACACGACAGAGTTGAGTGTATTTCACATTTTGGACTGTGTTGTCCAAGGGGAAAAGAGAGATTTGCAGTAGAAAACTCAGCATCGCGGGTTGCCTAAGAGATGCTGAAGGCTCAGCGCTTTCTCTTGGAGCTCTCTTCTCTTTCCTATGATCTCCCCTTTCCTGCAACCCACTGAGAAGACACATCTCAGCTGAACACACTGTACCAGGACAAGTTATGTAGGATAAGGGGAAGAGAAGAGAATAGAAGCTAAGATGGGGGTGCCACTGCAGCTGTTTCAGCTAGCCACGTCCAGCTCAGCTTGGAGGCTGATGGTCCTGCAGCCCCCTCTCAGGTCCTTGTGTAACCATCTGCAGACTCCTCTTCCAACCCACCTGTTTCCAAAACTTCTGCTGTCTCTAAGGCACCCGGAAGGGTTGGGGCTCCCATCAGGTGAAATCTTACACAGAAATACTATTTCATCACTGTAACTTATTGGATTGAATTCACATATACGTAGTGGGCTCATTCTGGTTTCCTGAGCTTTGCTGATGTAATAAAAAAAATTAAACTAGTGGGCGGGGAATGTAGCTCAGTGGTAAAGGGCTTGCTGAGTGTGAAGTCCTGAGTTCAGCCCCCTACTACTGGAAAAGAAAAAAAAAGGGGGAGAGAGAGAGAAAGAAAGACATTTAAGCTAGGTTAGATTATTAAATGGGTGATGGTTATATGTAGGCAAGGAACTTTACTACCAAATTTGTATTGGTTGCATGGTATTGATAAAATCCTGATACATTCAGAATGGTAGATGCAAATGGAACATTTAAAAGAAACACGTTTTTTAGTCTTGGTATACTACAGATAGAGACATGTTATGAGAACCTTGATTCTGAAATCTATGCAAAAAGGATTTAACCTTGTCATCAGTCATATTCACTGAACCCTTAGCAGGTTCTAGACACTGAAGTTATATTTGAAAACATAATAGACACATGGAATCTATCACCTAAATTCCATTAGATGCAGAGAGACATTAAAAAAGTGATTGTAATTACAAGTTGAAAGGAATTCTAAGTGTGATGAGAATGTATGACAGGAGACTCACTCTTGTATAAGATGTCCCCTTCCTAAGGAAATGATGTTTTTTTGGTACCGGAGATTGAACTCGGGTCCTTGAACTTTTGAGGTAGGCGCCGGAACCACTGAGCTAAATCCCCGGCCCCAGAGAAATGATGTTAATACTGAGATATTAATGGTGGTCACATAAAGGGAAGGGTTAAAACAAAAGTATCTGAGGTAGAAGCGACAGTGTGTGCACAGGCCCGAACGTGGGAGAGAAACAAAGGGCCTGAGTCAGCGGGGCTTTCCCTAGTGACGGACACAGTGGGGAGTGAGGAGGGAGCACCGCACCGGGCGTGTGAGCCCAGGCTTGGGGCGATTTGTTCAGTTTTAGTTGATGTGTCTCTAGTCCTGGAGCTACTGCCCTTCAGTTCTCTTCACTTGAGCTGTGGACCAAGAGATATTCCCCCCAAAGATGGAGAAGGGGCCACAAAGCAAGCCAACAAGAGAAACCTCTGACCCACCACAGCTTTTAAGTTTAGACCAAAAAAGTAGCAGGCTGAGCACTGGGAAAGTCCAGGAAGCCTATTTGCTGAGCAGGGGGTAGTGCAGGCGTGAAGGGTTGGACTGGAGTGCAGTTCACAGTTCATGCTGTGTGTGTGTGTGTGTGTGTGTGTGTGTGTGTGTGTATCTCAAGGATTTGGACCTCATCATTCTGACCTCATTTAGCCATTTAACTTCAGTGACCTCCTGAAGACCCCAGAGCAGCCACATGTGGGGAGGGGAGGGCTTCAACAAACAGATTTTGGGGGAACGGCAATGTCTTATATCTTTAGGAAAGAGGGCCTGACTGGACATGTAGATGAGGTAGAAGGGAGCGGAGAGAGTCAGAGATGACGCCCAGGTTTCTCACTCGAGCAGAAATGACAGAGCTGTTTGTGAAGATTGAAATCACTGGAGGGAGAGAAGATTTGGGGAAAACTATCTGAACTTAATATTAAATATGTTTTCTTGGAAGAATCTGTAAGATATCAGAATGGAAATATCAAGCGAATAGTTGGCTATGTGGGCTTGGAATTAGGAATATTCGCCTGGGATACAGACGTTAAGACTCACCTGCCTGGAGCTGGTGTCTTCGTCCACGTACAGTGCTATAGCAGTGGGGTGCTGCAACTCTGGTGTGCTCATCGTCAACAGAAATGTAGGTCCCCCAGTTCTGGAGGCTGGACGCCCCAGATCAAGGCCTCAGCGGATTCTGGGCCTGGTGGGGCCCACTTCCTGGTTATGGGTGGAGCCTTCTCACTATAACCTCGGATGGTAGAAGGGCCAAGGGGTCCCTGTATGAAGAACTCCTATTATGAGTGCTCTCTTCTCAGGACATGATCACCTCCTGAAGCCGCATCTCAGAGGCCGTGACACTAGCGCCTGGGCTTCAGTGTGTGAATTAGGGGTAAACATTGGATCTATGGGAGACCGTCTAGGGCAGTGATTCTCAAATACAAATCAGAACCATCTGGATAGATTGTTAAACACAGTGACCCCACCCTCAGAATTTCTGATACGATTATTGTACTTTTTGAGCATCTTAAGACTTTAGAAATGTACTGGTGAATTACTTTTACGAGTACTCATAGGAACTTACATTTTTACTCGCCGAGCACAAGAAAGTGCGTATCAGTGTAGCCTTTCCACACTGAATATCATAATTTTAAAAAATAGTACAAGCAGGAAGGTGATCTCATTGCAGTTCCATCTTGCTTGGCTTTGGATGTCAGCGTGGTCTTGGAATTTGGAAAATCACCGGGGGTACAGATGGTGAACTTTTTTTTTCACACTTTAAAATAATGTTTGGAGGTCTTTTCATTTTTAGTAAGGAAAACCTTTTGGCTTTTACATATTTGTATTTGAACACATTTATTCTTAGGAGCTTTAACACACCATTGCATTTCCTCACTGGCATACGTAGGAGGTAGTTCAGGAGGATGAAATGTACCCTGATGTCTGTCTGTGATTCTTCACGTGGGTTAGGTCTTTACTATTTACCTTTGTGCTTGTGATGGAAATACTCTGCTACCGGTCTGACTCCAAGTGGAGTGTGCCATGAACATGTGGCCTGTGTAGTGCCCGAGGCAGTCTGCATGTGCATGGAGGGTAAGTTAAAAATGACATTCATTCTAGTTGACCCAAGGCCGTCCAGTGACATTTCAAGGGGGCAGCGGCCCAGAAATTCTTCTTCTAAATGTAGAACACAGCTGAGTGGCTGTGCACACTGGACATGACCTCATGCTCCATCATGTATGGTCCCATAGCACTTGAAAGCCAGACAGCAAGGAAGCCACTGATGACCAAGCCAGAGGCTTCTGGGCGCGCCACTTCTTGTCACTGTGGCTCAGTCGGAACTGGGCTACTCTTCTGGCACCTCCTTCAGGTGACGACTTTAGACTACTTGAAATGGCACATCCACGTGTGCTTCAGAACACCTCCCTTGCTCATTTATCGCCACATCTGCCTCCGCACCCTGTCCTCATGCCTTTCGGCACCTGACAACCTCAGTGGAGTGATGCTGGGCTTCCGTCTGGTCTGGTGGCTGTGAAGGAAATGCTTCCCGTCATCATCCAATTGCATGTCCTAAACATTCACCCCACAGTTAGTGCATCATAGCCGGTGATGTTTCCTGGCCCTTTAAAGTAAAGGATAGCCAGCGTATTTGACAGATAAAATGCATGGAGGCTTCATGTGACACCTAGCAAGGCCAAGACTCTTCATATGCAAAGGATGCTGGATTTACACTGTATTTGCACTGTGGATATAGTTTAGAGTCCTCTGGCTTCTGTCTGATGGGGGAAAGAGCAGACTGTGATGGAACGGGTTTGAGCTCTGAGGACAGCTGGCTACAGCAGAAGTCCTGAGAGTCACCTGGCCCAGAGCCGAGTCTGGGCACAGCAAGGGGCTGGGTGTGCCTTGGGCAGAGGTGCTTGCCGCTGGGAAAGGGAGCCAGCTATGTGTCTGCTGATCGCTGACCCAGAGCGACTCTGCATTTCTCAGGACTGGTTCTCTCATTACTGAAGCGGGGAAATACGTGTCTTACAGAGGTTTTGTGAGAACGAGGAAGACACAGTGTGGGCATTTAAATGTCACTTCCCTTGCCTTATTCACTGGGAGCAGCCAGCACTTTGCAAAGGGGATTTTCAGCATAGGGGCAGGACTTAGAAGGCAAGTTCTTCATTGGTGAACAACCTAATCCTTGGATAGTAATGGCTCAGCAATGAGGGCTTGAGGAATTGTTTTGTGGCTTTGAATTGTCTTTGGCATGGGGCCCCGTCCAGCCCATAGGAACAGGAATATCTCTGAGTGCCCAAATGTTCCTGGTTAAGCACTCCCAACACAAATTTATAAAAAGGAACGCAGTGTCCAAGAATCAAGTACCTTCTTTCGCATATTATGCCTGCAGACCAGGTCTTGATGAGTCCGTATCTCGTGGATGTCTTGTCAGTGTCTCATCTCTGTTTAGCTGCTATAGCGGTCAAAGATGACAGATGGAAAGTCAGACAACAATCCTGTTTTGTGCTCCACTGAAACCCTCTGACAGTTTCCTGCCAGGTCTCTGTGTTCCTTTTGCTGCAGATTTTTCACAATTAGAGTTACATCATAATTAGAACTTCCAAAAATCACAAATTAGATAGAAGCTGCTGGGCTTCAGATCCCACTGATGTAGGGCAAGGTGGAACAATGCAGTTTAGACATCATCTACGTCGTTACTAAAATGAGATCCTTAGTATCTTCAGCTGAGACTGGTCAGCTCAGGTGCATTGCTGTGTTTACTCTGAAGAGAAGAGTCCTCTGAATTATTTGTAATTTCAACCTTTTGATCAATTCGGACTATGTCCCCACAACAACTTTCAAACCTTTTTAGGTTTGTCAAATTTGACAGATGTAATTACTTGAATATATTTTCCTTTAAGAATTCCTTTACTAGTTGAAACTTCTCTGGTTCAACTAAGTCGATGATAAGGTCTTGGAAGAGACAGACAAGAACTTGGGAAGAGCTCTGAGCCAGATTCAGTTTTTTGTTTGTTTGTCTTTTGCGGTACTGGGGATTGAACTCAGGACCTTGCGCTTTCAAGGCAGGCACAGCACCACTGAGCTAAATTCCCAGCACCAACCAGTTTTGTCGAACTGGTTACACCAGATCAATTTCCTAGTCCTCAGTTCCTTAATATTAGGGAGGTAAGCAAAATAATCTCCATGGTTTCTTCTGAAAATTCAAGTTACAGGAACTCATCTATTGTATAAACCAAGCCCCGAATTTTTGTCTTGGAAATTCGGAATCTCTTATGGAATTGTTGGTGGTGTCAGGAATTTCCTAACTCTGTTTCCCATCATTCCTTCATTCTCCTATTAAGTGCCACTGGTAATAGATTTCTAAATATTATATTATAGAAACAGTAAATGTACATTAAATTCAAGGGCATATGAAGAAAGAAAAAGTGCTAGTTAAAAGCATTCCTAAAATGTTTCATATGATATTGAGGTTATTCAATAAACTTGCAGAAGTTTATTAATTCAGTATTTATTTAGTATTATGCTTTACAACTTATCTCCATAAAGTCTATTGAGCAATGCCTTTCCTATTTTATTTAAATTTATGTAAACTGACATTAGTTATATACTTCAAGTCACTTCTATTCACAGTATATGACTTAAGACCTAAATTTACAGTCATATTACATTACAGTTCCCTTACCTCCTTCTGATACATTTAAGAAGGTTGATGATATTACTCAACCACATTTTTGAACATTTAGGATAACTTTTACTATTTTTAAAACACTGAGAGCAGAAACTCTGCAAGAATTGACTATAAAAGTGATCGACCCAATTAGGCTATCACCCTGTTTTTTAAAAGATGAGGTTTGAGTGGAAAATTGAGAAAACCAAAGACTATTAATAATGACAGGAGGTGGGCGTATGAACGAGCTTAGTAGATTGTTGTGGCAGATATGTGAAATTGCTATAATTCTAAAGAACCACATCCCCAGTTTTTGTCACATTCTCAGCAAATGGTGGTTTCATGTTCAGAAAAAGAAGTACCAAATGTTGAGCTGAGATCATCAGAATCTATTCATTCAAGAAGGGGGAAAGATTTCAACTTTCGATTTCAGCACTCAAAAATAAGAATGGGTATTATTTGCTTTAATCTGAATTTTACAGCAGTGAAGCTGATTAAATATTTTTACAAACATTTATAAACATGGCCAGAAAGACCCTCACTTTTCACATGCAGGAAGTGATCAGGCATCACTGATTCCGTGTCCTAAATGTCTTCCAGAACATCCTCTTTTCTGTCTTCACCATTGCTGCCTAGATGCCTGCTGTTGTCATTGCTTACCTGGATGCCTTAGCTTCCTAACTGGTCGGTTCCCAACACCAAGTCTCCGTTCTGCCAACAAACTGACCTCCTGTAATACAAATCTGATCATGGCCTTCTACTGTTACAAAATATTCCACGAATTCACGTTGTTTTCAGAATAAAACTCCAGCCTTCAGTGTGATAGAAAAGAGTCTTTGTCATCTGACATCTGCCCACTGGACAGCCTTCTCTGCCAGCCTCTTTCTGCTCTCCAGCTTAACTTCTTGGTCATGCGGAGGTATCTTTACTTGCCTGAAGTCACCTCGCTTTCTTATCACACTTCCCTAACTCTGCGTCTATTGCATGGCTCGCTTGGGATGACTTTCTTCACTTGGACTCTTTCCTGCAGCCCGGTGTTGTGCCAGGAGCTGCTCCATTGCTGTGGCAGACCCACGCCACAGCTACTGCACGCTTCCTTCTATTCTGAAAGGCGTATGACACCTCTAATGTCCTCTAATGCAGCCATCTGTCTTTCTCCACACCGAGATGTCCTAGAAGGAAAGACTACGCCCTGTCATCCTTTTCTCACTGGACTTAACATAACGCCCAACACACAGTAGGCATCCCACAAAGGTACACCAATGTAGTCAGTGCGTGAATATCCAGGAAGAAAAAGTTTAACATGGAGTAACTTTAAATTAGGATTAGTTATGACAACTGTTGGTTAAAATTGTTTTTAACGATATCGAAGCTGCTTCAACCTACAGCAAAAAGGCCAAAAACAGTACATGGAAAAAAAATTCTCAGTAAACACTGTTGACTAAAAAGAACCACATTAAAGCAACCACCTTTCCTGACAGTTTTAATTTCACTTGGACAGAAAAGGAAGGTAATTTTCTTTATTACATGTTTGTAGTATATAATATTTACCTTCCTTGTGGGGATGTGGTACATGTACATAACATATCTTAATTCCCTTTTCCATCCTCTATCCCCTCCAACACACCCCCCCCAACTCTGGGTTGCCTTTCCTTTTGAGAAAGATCTATCTCTCCTCTTCCTATTGTGTATCTTTTATTTTGCTCTTTATTTACATTTGAGTTTCTTATGTAAGAGAAACCATGTGATATTTAAGCTTGTGTGTCTGATTTCTTTCACTTAATATTATGGTCTCAAGGTGCATCCATCTTCCTACAAATGACTCCAGTTTACCCTTGTTTATGGCAGAGTAGTACACTGTACTCCACTGTGTATTATTGGGGACTCCTGAAACATTACCAGAAACCTCTGCAGGAGGCTCAAGTCTCCTGCACAGTGTATGATGCAGGCCTTAGAAAAAAACCTAAAAGACAGAACTGAGGGAGACAGAAAGTGGGGTGCCAGGACAACCAGTGCTGGAGGAACTGACAAAGGTGCTGGCCAGTCCAAGCTGCTGATTTTTATTGGTAGTCAGCTGGGGTAAAGGTGAGCTATGTGCAAAGGCAGCACTGTGTGTAAAGATGCATGGCCTGTGGAGTTTCTGTGGAAATTAATGGAAGCGAGGCTCATAAAGGACAAGACAGAGCCTTCTTAAATTAGGAACAGAATAGAGAAAATGTATAGTTGTAATTAGAACACTGTTCTTCTAGTCAGAAGGTTTTAGTTGTGGGAATGGAATTTGGGTGTGAGTTACCCTGACCTCGGCACAGCACGAAGGCTTTGGCCCGACTTGATTCTCAGAACAAGCCATTGTGGGGTTAACTTTTCACAGCCTGCACTGCTTACAGCCTGCTTTGAGCATAATCAGTATTACGGTCTCCCACAGTGTATAAATACCACATTTTTGGGCCCGGGATCTAGCTCAGTGGTTCCATCGCTTGCCTCACAAGTGCAAGGTCCCGAGTTCGATCCCTGGTACCAAAAAGAAAGAAAGAAAGAAAGAAAGAAAGAAAGAAAGAAAGAAAGACCACATTTTCTTTATCTGTTCATCTGCTGATGGACATATAGACCACTTTTGACATTGTATGCATGTATCACTGTAATACAATACATTCTCTTTTGGGAACATACTTAGAAAGGAAATAGCTGGGTTGAATGGAATTTCTACTTTCAGGTTTTTGAGGAATCTCCACACTGATTTCATAGTGGTTGTACTGGTCACAGTTATCACTGGCATCTTAAAAATCTCTGGAAGCTTATCAATCGCGTTTTGTTTTTTTTTTTAAGTGAAACACTTTTATTTTACAGTTGTCTTTAAAACTGCAAGGACACTATTTTCTTCATATAAAAACAATGGTATACCTATACTTTTTAGAAAATGATTACACAGGCCCCCTTAAAGAAAAATGCACCTCATTATAGGGTTTCAGAGAGTCTGGTTGGAAAAAACATATCTGGACTGATTCCTAAGACATACCATTCAACACTGCAACTTTTCGTTCATAGTACAGATTACTGTCATCAGTACGTGTTCCTGCATTCTGACATATTTGATGATACACATAGAGACTGGTTTATTAATGTTCCATTGGTTCATCAGCTTTTTCGGCAGGTTCATCAGCAAGTTGTGCAGGCTGTGCCTTTCTCTGTGGTCTTTCTTCAAGACCTTCCAGGAATGGAGACACATCATCACCATCATCATCATCATAGAGTGTGAATTCCAAGTCTTTACCAACAATTCCAATGGAAACATTCTTGGTAGTCAGGTCTTGTTCTGCAGGAAGTGTCTCTCATAAGGCACGCGCCCATGCTTAACCAGTTCATTTAAATTGCGCTCCATAAATTCAGACATATGTCTTTCCAAGTAAGTACGAGTTGTGCTTGCTTCGGCAGCACATATACCAAGTAAGTACGAGCTGATTGAGAACGGGCTCCAACAGACATAGCTCTGCAGTCAAAATAGTTAGCAGATGGACAGGTTTGGAAAATGTGAGGGCCCATATCATGGTAACCAGCAATAAGCAGCCCAACACCATATGGTCTCCGACCATAGCACTGTGTTGGTATCTGGGTCTTGCTTCCAATTAGAGATACAAGATGAGACACAGGAAGTGGTCTGTCAAATACAAATCTGGAATCCAAACACTCCTGTCGCATAAAATTACATGAGTCTAGCATCAGCAGTAAGTCCGGCAATAGAGATACCAATATGGTTGTCAACATGGAGAATTTTTTTCTGGTGAGCTGCAAGCTCTGACTGTGCCCTCTTCAATGCAACCAGCACTGCATGGGTTTTTGATTTCAGACCAACTGTGGCAGAACCTTGTTTAACAGCTTCCATTGCATATTCAATTTGATCAATCCTGCCCTGAGGCCCCCAAACAGTGACATCATTGTCATACTGGTTGCGATACGTAGTTCGGGCCAGACCAAGCTACTAGGCTCCAGCACAGCGGCGAATCCAGGAGAACTCTCAATCACGTTTAAAACAAAAGAAATTGCAAGTGCTTATGGCTCTTCAACAATTTCTATAGTTTTTTGAAATTTTATTTTTATTTTCACAACGTACTTCTGGGAATAACCTGAGTTCCCAGTGACGTTGTTTTCATAGGAAGAAATAGCTGGCAAAGCAAAATAAAGCTCCATAAACTTGGGCACCCAGAAACATCACCATATTTTTGTAAATATTTGTAATTCTCTGAGCTTGATTTTTACATAAGCCCCGGTAGCAATGCTAAAGTAAGAGATGACAGCAGCTTAACCTTGGTCCATGCACACGTCCTTTCCCTTCTCAAAGACTGGAGGCAGCTCGTTCTGGTTGCAGAGGTGGTAGGGCGAAGGGGAGTTTGGTGCTGTCATCATATTACCAGTTGGTTCTCAAAGGCTTTTCCAATAGAAATGTGGGAAAATGACATAGTGCAATGTTCACTGAGAGTCGTCTGAGATTGGCTATGACAGATGTCTGAAATTCTGAAACCAAAAGCGATGGCATACTGCTTTCTGCCAGAACCAAGCAATAAATTTTATTACTGAAGTTTCAGAGCACGTTTCATGCCCTCTCAGAAGCTCATACCTGCTTAAATAAGTTAAAAATGTTATACAAGGTCAAGGCATGTAATGAGTTCTAAATAAATTAAAACATTGTACAAAGTTCTGTGTCTGTAATACTGTATTAAATAATAAAGTTAGAAGCCAAATGATTTCTACTTTTAGAAAATCTGATTGCTAAGCAAATTCCATGGTTGTAAGCACCAGGGAAAATAATAATGGCTTTGAGGTGTACAAAAATATAAGGCCGCCCAAACTATACATGCATACCCTTCAGTGTAACAGTGGAAACAAGGCAGAAAAATGCACTCTGAGGTAGTAACAACGATTATTTCTGTGTCACAAGATGATTGATGATTTAATATTTTCTTCTTTCATTTTATTCTCTGTATATTTTCTGTATGGAAAGTGTGCGTGTATTATTACCAGACATGTAATGTTTTTAGAATGACATCTGAAATTTCCTCCTTTTCAGGGTATTGTTACTGACGTAGCAGGGCTTCATGTCTGTGTGTGTGTATGTGTGTGCATGGGTGTGCACATGTGCCTTTATGTTCCATGTGAGGCCAGAGAGCTGCTAGATGAGGCTCCGGTACACTGGGGAGAAGCTCAAGGGTTGAAAGGAAGGCAGGTGATGTGGAAAGGAAGGCAGGTGAAGGGGCCAGCTGTTACTCATTCCCAGCTGACCATTGCAATAGGAGAATATGGCTCAGGACTGATTTTCTCCCAAAAGCCAGATATTTAGATTTTTATTTGAAAGTTTTCCAGGACTGAGGACTGAACCCAGGGCCTTGAGCATGTTAGAGCATGCTGTACTACATCCCCAATCCCCTTTAACAATTTTTTATTTTGAGACAGGGTCGTGTTAAATCTCCTGGCCTGGCCTCGATGCATAATCCTCCTGCCTCCCCCTCTGAGTAGCTGGAATTACAAGTGCGTACCACAGTGCCTGGCTTTATTTGAAAAATTTTAATATTGCAAAAAAATTATTCTTTGGAAGATGTCTATAGGCCAGATGTAACTTCCAAGCAGTGAATTTGAGCTTCTGCTTAGTTAGATGTTCCGGTTTATAATTTGATAAATTAATTTAACACATTTCCGAACGCACTTGACCTTGGGGTACATATAAAAGTATATCAATATTTGTGCATCACTTGGAAAGAAGCTTCTCACTGCCTAGGGCTGTCTAGATTGAGCCTCCCAGTGCCTAGGTCTCAGCCCTCCGCCCTGGATTACTAACAGGAGGAAGAATCCCTTTTTCTTTTTGCGTGCGTGCGTCTATCGCTAGGTTTGAACCCAAGGTCCTATGCGTGCTAGGCAGGTGCTCTAGCCCTGAACCACTCCCCCAGCCCCGAGAAGTAACATTCTTGGGGATCCGTGTAACCCACTCGAGCTTCCACGATGGCGCGGCACCGTGCATTAGAAAGCCGGAGTGAGTGGTACGTAGAAAGGAGATGAGCACAGCTAGGTGGGTGTTGGGACAGGGACAGGGGCTCGGGAGGAATCTCAGGACCAGAAGCGAGCGAGCGGGTGCTGCTGGCTAGAGAACCTCAGCGAAGAGCCTGGGCCTGCTGAGCCGCTGCGAGCTCCTTGCCAGCAGGACGTTAAGGGGTGCGGGTCTTGTGCCTGGGCCGGGCGGGGCTACCTCAGAAAGCCCCCCGCCCCCCCGCCGTGTTAGCCGAGGGAATGCAGTGCGGCCCCGGGTGCCAGTTCAGCTTCCACCACAAGGGAGAGTGAAGGTCAGGTACGCCCTCCCTCCCGCTCCTCCTACCGCGGTGCCCTCCGTGCGCCCCTCCCGTCCCGGGGGGAATGTTGCCTATTCTTGGGGACAGGAATGGTTTCTCCTACAACTTTCCAAAATACTCTGCATTTATTTTTTCCTATGCTTATCCTTCCTTCTTTTTCTTTCTCTCTTCCTTTTCTTTCTCTTCTCTTTTCTTTGCTGCTCTCTCCCTTTCTTCCCCCCGCCCTCCTTCCCTTCCTCCCTCTTCTTTCCTTCTTCCCCTTCCTTCCCCCCTTCTTCTTTCTTTCTCTCCCTCCCTCCCCCTTTAGGCCGGGGAGGATGCAAACGACGAAATGCCGGCCAAACCCTCCGTGAGTGCACCTAGCTTTCTAAGCTCAAGGCTGGAGAGGGTTCACCCGACTCAGCCTCCCTGGCCACTGACCACCTCCGCACCTTTGCTCTGTTCTCACCTCTCTCCTCATCTTTCTTCTTCCACTACCCACGCTAGGGCTCAAGGTGTTCAGCAGCACATGGCCTGGGCTGGGAGGAGCTCAAGTGCTAGACAGAAATATCATTTAAATTATTGGTGTGGGTTCTAGGGGGAACAATAATAACTGGGTAACAGGCGTTTAACAACGTAGGAGGTTTTCAGTTTTTCTGACAGAATGAAAGGAGGAGGTTTAATTGAGTGGTCAGCCAGTGACTCATCAACGCTGACGTTTTTGATGATACTGTGATTTCACTCCCATAACTCGAAAGGTGTCCAAGTAATTGCAGGACACCGCTGTAATGAAACTTGTCCCAGTTCCATCTTCTCGTTGGTATGAATACTTTTTATTCAGAGCTTACATTTTAAAAAGGGAATAAAATGGATGTCTAATTGTAACAATAGCTAATATTAACTAACAGATATATAAGCTAGTTGAAAAAAGGCCTGGCTCTCTCATTACAAGATGCATTTACAATGAAATCTTTTTTTTTTCTGTACTGAGGATTGAACCCAAGGCCTTCGCACTGAGCTGTATCTCCAACACACTCTACCCCTCTTTAAATTATTTTAAATTTTGAGACAGGGTCTCTCTAAGTCACTAAGTTACCCATGTTTGGCTTGAACTTGCGATCCTCCTGCTTCAGCCTCCCAGAGTGATGGGATTACAAAGGTGTACAACCATGCCTAGAAAAATCTAATCTTGTATATCTATGTTCATCTAAATATGCTATGTATGTTGGTTGATCAATGTTGTCCATCTAATGACTATAATAATAAGTGCACATGAAAGGAAAATTCGTAACATTATAGAAAAAGAAAACATTTCAGTTAATTTGCATATTTTACTGCAAAGAATTATGACAGACCTAACAAAATATTTTCAAGGATCAAAATGTGGCATAGTAGAGTATCACCTTGGTGGGAAAGTGGAATGAAAATATCAGTTCAAGGAAGAAAGGAAATGATATAAAATTTCTGATGTAGAGTTTTTAAAATATATTTTAAAAATAAATGATGGTGTCATGTTTCTATGGTACTTACAGTCTCCTGATTATGTTTAAGTGTGATCTAGTAGTTTAATTTTAAACATGTGAAAAGTTATAATACACCAGAAAACACATCCTTTGCCATTATTAAGTTTATGATGAAAAGTTTAGATGCCAATTTTAAAATGTGTGAGGGAATATAAAGTTTTTCAAATTATTTTAGGCAGTGCTCAAACCGGATCTGAAGAGCTCCGGCTCAGCAGCCTGGCCGTGGGTCCTAGAACCAAATGAAATCCTCTTTCCCTTTCCCTTGGAACAGACAGCCTCCACCTTCAGAACTGTCCTGATCGTCCACTTCTTCAGGGCAGCAGGCTGTACTGAGAAAACCTCAGAAATTCGCAGCCATTCAGTAGTGAGGAGAAAACATCAAATGGTTTCAAAGGCGGGTGACTCAGAAATGTCCAATGCCAGCGCAGGCCTCTCCTGATTCGAGACTTACATCTCCCTCCCACGTTAGGGTCCCCTGGGGGTCAGCTGGCAGCTTGCCACGTCAGGCCCACTGTCCGGCCCTGAGACTTTGCGGCCCTGAGACATTGCCGCCCTTCCCGGCACCCCCAGTCTGGCTTCACTTCTCAGGGACTCTCTTATCCCCCCAGGCCAGAGGGCCTCAGAGCTGGCTTCTGAGACTGCTGCTCCTGGGAGCCTGGGGGAGGAGACAAGAAAGAAGGAAATAGATGCTTTCTCTTGTTTTTTATTTTATTCTAGGTTTTTGAAATTCTGAGCCCTAGGGATCTCCTTTCCTGCTCCTCAGGCAAAAAGAACTGGAAGATTTCATTCACCTGGAGGGCTTTTTGTCCTTTTTGTCCTTGCGGGCTTCCAGGTGGCCTTCGGCCCAGGCAGGAGAGCTGAGAGGCAAAGGAACTAAGCAACCCCCACTTCCCGTTCAGGTCTTCTCTCCCAGCTACTTGCTTGCTGTGGTTCATTTTACTTTATTTCTGTAAACATCCTCACCATCATCGTCATCCCCGTCTCCACTACCACCAGCATCACCATCATTTGGTACTGCAGATGAATTCATGTTTTGGACTGGAGATTGAATCCATCTCAATTTTAGAGCACTCAAACAGCTGCTACCTGCGTCTGGTCCATTTTCCACCTGCACTGCATGGGGAACACAGGGTGGAGTCTGCGTATCCATAACTGGAGCCCCTGTGTTCTGTGCGTGAACTCCCTGTCCCAGGACACGCGTTTCCCATGTTTGGTGAGTGGGTGCACACGCCCCTCTCCGACCCTCTTCGCCACGTTTATGTGCACAGCACAACAGTGTTATCTTTGTGCACCTTTTGCAACAGAGCTCCAGGACCTTCTCATATTGCAAAACTGAAACTGTCCTCCTTGAACAACTTCCCTTTTGTCCCTGGCGATGACCCCTAGCCACACACTTGATTAGGCATTTCAGTTTTTCTCAGTTTTTCCCTATTGTAAATTACAATGAATACATAGTTACCAAAATTTAGAAAAAAATCTTTTTGTGGAGCCTAGACCCGCTAAGCGAATTGAGACTAAGACTCTTTCTCTATTTTTTTTTTTTTCTCCTGGACTGTCTCTTAACTTGCCTGAAATCAGTAAGCTTCAAATTATAAGCAAGATCAAACAGCTCTATTTTAGTGCAACGGTTTGAATGTAGGGACCTATCAGAGGTTAGACCACAGTGAGCATCCAGCAGTGGAATGGGAAGGTGCGCTGGGCATTGTTGAGGAGACCCCAGAGATGTGTGGATAGGTCCAACCCTGGAGCGCCTGGCTCTCCCACTGCAGCCCGCTCTAGCAGGGAGCTGTGGATGTTGGGTGAGCCTTAGGTACCCAGATGCTCCTAGCACCCTCCGTCATCAGTATCTGCTCTGCATGTGCCTCTCAGGAGTGAGAACAAGAACTGCGGTGTCCCCTGGGGCAGGACCCTTGTCTTCTGACCCACTGAGTTGGAGGAGTCATAGGTGGCAGAGGACAGGAGGAAACCAAAGACTTACTTTGGTTCGATGGTACATCATCGAGTCTGCATTCTTGGGGTAAAGACTTACTTATTAGAGAAAAAAGAAGCAGATTTTAGTTCCAACTTAGTAGGAAATGACTGATTTTCTTTTTTCAGAAATAATCTTTCTATATGGTTAGATTTCTCTCTAGAAAGATGGTACCAAGTTACCTTTCTACTAAAAATATATGAGAATACCTACCTCAGCACACTGCTAGCAATCATTCTTATTCTTAATATCCATTAATTTGATAATGAAAGGTGGCAGTTCCTTGTTTTAAGCACTTTCTTTCTTCAATTGCTAATGAAGGGAACCCTTCCTCAAACTTCCTGCCAGTTCTTTCCTCTTCTGTGAATTGTCTGTTCTTGTTCATTGTCCGTCTACTTTCCCACATGCCTTTCAGGGTTCATTTTTAAAAGATTTAACATTTCATATCTACCATTTGGAAAAACCAGCCATGGAAGTGAACAGAAGCATAAGGAAACTCTTTTCCTGTCCTGCAATCATATTGGGTTGTCATTTGTTCTAGGTTTACCCAGAAGAATGGTGGCAGAGGTCACACTGAAAACTGACATGGAGTGGCCTCTTGGGTTTGGACGGTGACTGGACGTTAGGGGCATGATAGCTGGCTTGCTGTTAGGAGGTGGGGTCCGGTAAGAAAGGTACTCGGGACCTTGTGCTTGCAGGGCAGGCGCCGGAACCACTGAGCTAAATCCCCGGCCCTCTTTCAACTTTTTAATTAAACCAGTTAGTTACAAGTACTCTTCTTCCTGCCCTGCCCATCCCATGGTGGAAGTGACAGAGGACAGACCAGGAGATCAAGTGGGTCACAAAGCGGAGAGGACAGTAGGACCACAGTAAGCTGCTCAGCAAACCACCCACTGACTTGGAATAAGCCTCGGTTTTTTGTTCTTTCCAACATTAAGTAGAGACAGCAGTATTTATTTAGCAGGCATGTGTCTTTCCATAGCCACTACCTTCTGCCTTTGGTCTTGATAATTCCCACAAGGGAAGAAACATTTTTCCTTAATTGTATATCCAGAAAAGAGCATACAGCTCTTTTCTGGGGATACAAGCTGGGGACTAGGATGTGAGGGTGATGTTTCTGCCCAGGCACCACCTTGTTAGGTGGATGACCTTGGGTCACCCTCCTGCCCTTACTTCCGGGGACTGGGTTTCTTCATCTATAAATTTAAAATAGTGACATGAACGCATCTGTGTGAGGTTCAAATGAGATCAAGTAGTCAAAGTGCCTTGCAAACAGTAAAGCACTGTGCGGATTAGGGTAGTATTGAGGTAGTGTCTCAACTCTTTTCCCTGAATCAACATTTCACTTGACTTAGTTGCCTACGTCTTTTAAAATAAAAAATAATTAGTTTATCCTTTTGATCGTTAGCAGATAAGTGGAGACTTTGGTCTCCGACACATAGAAAAAGCAAATTATACGTTCCAATGTGACTCAGGTCCATGTGTATGCTCTCTAGATTTACTTTCATTTTTGTTTTAATTATAGCATTGAAAGAGTGGAAGGCTTACAATTACACCTTTCAGAACTAGTTATTATTCAGTGACTCTACATTTCAAAACTATTGCTCATGTCTTTAAAATAAATTATCAGGTTCTTTTATTGTTACGCACCTTGGCCTAAATATAAATTTATTAACATAATGATCATAATGGTTAGAGGGGTTTAAAAAAACATTTCCTTAAAGCTGTAATAATTTAGAAGTATTTAAACATAGAAAATGTTCAAATCGCTTATTTTTAAAATTCCGTGTGGCTAAAGATAAATGTGAATAGACGTAGAATTATATAACTGAAAGAATTGAGAGTTCTGTACTTCTTTCTCGGCTACACATACAATCTCCTATTCCTCTTTCCGTTCTACTTTAGTAGGATATACCAAAGAAAAACAAAAGCAGCTATTTGAAAACAGATAAAAGTGCACGAGGTTCCTGGTCCAACTCTTCCCTGCTCTTGCTTGGTAGCAACAATCGCCTCTGATTGGGTTTTCCTGCTGTAGTATATTCTTAGTATAGCTTGGTGTCAGGATTGGAACTGGGAAGGGAACCTGCGATTCCGCCTTTCCAGGGGGCTCTGAAGCCAGCGGTGCTGCCAGTCTGTTGGTTTCACCCTGAGTAACAAGGGCTCCAGGCTAACTGCAGCCATCTGACCATCACCACCCATTTCTCTTTCACCAGTAGAGACCTGATATTGCCCAGTGCTGCTCTAAACAACAAAAGGCTTTTTCTGTACCATGGAAAGTTCAGATCGTTCTGGAAAGAAGTTGAAAGATTCAAATCAGCCATAATGGTTGACTCAGAATTGATCATGAACATGTTAATGTACATTCTTACTTTTTTTTATTTGCATGCAAATACACATTCTGATTATGTTTGTATGTTTTTAAATATAAAGGGATCATTTCTGACTTTTTTTTTCTTCTGTCGCCCAGTATATAAATTTGATCCCTAAGTTTGTGTTTCTGATAAAGCAGACTCTGTCCTCTTTTTCTGTGATGCAAATGCTTGCTGCTGTTTCTCAGCTCCCTTGCCGCCAGCTCAGGGCACTTGGAGAGGCAGAGCAGATGCATCCTCTCTGGACTTGGATTCAGGAGCTTGTGACTCAAAGCAGCAGGATGACGCAGAGTCCACTCTGGCCAGGGCAAGCCGCCGTGGCAGCTGCATCCGGTTTCTGGGGCAGGAGAGACAGCTGTTCTGTGGCAGTGCGCAAGGTCCTGAGCCCAAGGACTCAGCAGTGCAAGGCTCAGGGTCAGCGCCTGGCAGCTGGGCGGTGACATCACAGGGCTGGCTTTGTGGAATGTGGCGGGTGCGGTCCTGCCTGGACAGTTCCCTTCCCACCTTTGCTTCTTAAATTAGTTTAACAGTTGATTTAATGTGCGGCAGCACATACCAATGCCATTAACAATAACTGGCTTTTCGCGCTTTCTCTGTGTTAGCCCGGTTCACTTTTACAACAGCCCTAGGAGCCCAGGACTGGTACTATCCCTGTTTTACAGGGGACAAAACTGAGTTGCAGAAAGATGAGGTGAGTTGGCCAGGTTCACATAACTAAGAGGTGGCTCTGAAAGTCAAACCCTGTCAGTCTGGCCTTGTTCTTAAGGGCCCTGACTAATGTGCCTACTGTTTTGGTTTTTTTTGGTACCAGGGATCGAACTTGGGTCCTTGAGCTTGTGAGGCAGGTAGCAGAACCACTGAGCTAAATCCCCAGCAAACCAGTGTACTTTTGAAGTGATAAATTGTTACTTTTGCCCCTTTTAACCATATTCACTTTCTCTCTTAGGTGCACTTTCAAAAACTTTTAGTGACTTCCAGGCAACACTGCTACAGATAGAGTTATAATATTATAGCAACCTGCAGGAAACATTAAAAATAAAATATTTTGAAAATATTTAAATTGAATCTTTTTCAGACAAAATCTTCTATGTATAAAAGGGATTGCTATAGTTGGGATCTGAAGTGTCCCCAAGACATATGCTAAAGACTCACTGGGGCGTCTATGGCACCAAGGGGAGGTGGTGGGCCCTTTAAGGGGCAGGGCCTAGTGGAACCCCTGACGTGCATGTGGTCTTGAAGGGGATACAGTGATGCTGGCCCCTTCCTCTCTTTTGCTTCTAGGCTGCTGGGAGGGCAGCTGCAGACCCAGCTCACTACAGGGATCAAACCTAGGACCTTCACACTAAACTGCACCCTTAGCTTCCCCCCTTTTACTTATTTTTGAGATGGGGTCTTGCTCAGTGGCTAAGTTGCCCTGGTAGGCCTCAAACTTGAGACCTTCCTGCCCTGGTCTCGCCAGTGAGTGCTGGAATCACAGGAGTGCACCACCACGTCCAGGTCCAGCTCCGTTCCTCCTTAAGTCAGTTATTTCAGGCATTTTGTCACAGATGTGGGAAGCTGGCTGACACAGGGCTGCTCTGCACACTCAGTGGAAGACGCTTCCAGGAGGAAACCAGGGAGTGACAGAACTCCAAGGATGGAAGGGAGCCTGAGGGGCCGCACGTGCTCCTTGAGGACAAAACGCAGGGGCGAGGGAGGGAGGAAAAGTGACAGCCTGAGCTGAGCAGTGGCTCACTGACAGTTCAACTCCTGCTCATCTTTTCTCACCTGTGTGTCCTGCCCTAAGCTTTTCTGAAGAGCTGCCTGCTCTGCTTCCTCCCCAGCAACCCAGATATCACCTGGCCTGCCTCTTCTCTCCTGTTCTCCCCTGGTGTGTGCACTCAGCACTACCTTCTTCGGTAACAGTAACAAGGCAATGGGCTGCATGACCAGATCCAGGATCTAGGAGACATCTTTGAGTTGTTTAAAAAGCAATGGAGTGGGGCAGGGATTTAGCTCAGTAGTTCCACCCCTGCCTCGAAAGCACAAGGTCCTGAGTTTGATCCCCAGTATCCAAAAAAAAAAAAAAAAGCAATGGAGTGTTATCATTAAAAGGACAGATAATAACAAGCGTTGGTGAGAATGCAGGTAACTTGGAATCCTCATGCACCACTGGTGGGAATGAAAATGAAAAATTGGGTAACCACCTTGGAAAAGTGTCAGTTCTTCAAATATTCAAACAGAATTACCATGTGATTCCACAAGGTCATGCTTAGGTATACTCACAAGAAATGAAAACATATGTCCATCTTGTATGCTGATGTTCATAGCGGCACTATTTATAATAGCCAAAGAGAAACAAACGAAACTTCTGCCAGCTGAGGAATGGATAAATAAAATGTGGTATACTCACAAAATGGGATATTATTCAGCAATTAAAAGAATGGAGGATAACGATGGTACAACATGGATGAACCCTGAAGATATGTCAGGTAAAAGAACCATGTCACAAAGGCACACATAGCACGTGATTGTACTTATATGAAATGTACATAAGGTTAACTATGCAGATAGAAAATAGATTAATGGCTGCTTACAATGATGGCAGTTTCTTTTCTGGGTAATGAAAATGTCCTAAAATTGATTATGGTGACAGAGGTAAGTCTGTGAATATAGTAAAAGCCGTTGAATTGCATACTTTAAATGTATGAATTGTATAGTATGTGAATTATGTCTCAATAAAGTTCTTAGGGAAAGAAGAGGGTGTGTACTTTTTACATTTAATTTGGTCTCTTGGTAGTTTCCTGGCAAGCAGAACATTCCCAAGCTTGAAGTCCAGCCAATAGCTAAGGTAGCAGGGTGGAAGTTTAACTCACACTACAACTTACACACAAAGAGAAGCATGTAAGTTACTTCTTTAGTCTGTAACCAGCCTGACCTTCCACCGGAAGCCCCACCTCACAGGCAGTGGGGGAGCGGGGTGGCATGGCTGGTCCCCCATGTCTGGAGAGCTGGGATGGTGGCAGGATGGTGGTGCCGATCACCTGCAGCTAACACACAGCTAACATTCATGCTGCAAGCATGTCCACTCCAGTGATTAAGGGGCAGGGCTGTCAGCTGGGGCTTCACACGTCCGACTCTGAATTTCTTGGTTCTCGACTTTTATGCTTCCTTTGGCCCTGCTATCTCCATGACTCAAGACTCGTTTTGAACACCTGCATGTACGTGCCCTGTAACTCATGGGGGCTCTCCTGGCTTCTGCCTACTATTGCACTCCTGTAGCTGGTTGCAGAGGTCCACTGTTTTGTTCTCCGGCATGGCATGGCCCATGCCATCTCTATGATCAGTAGCTGCCTGGGGTGATGAAATGATTGTTTTGGGGTTTCCTGAAGCATCCGAGCTTAATAGAATAACACACTTACTTTGTTCTTCTGAAGCTATATTTAAAGCTCTCTAAAGTGTTGTAAATAAATTTGCCATGTTTTTATAATTTTATATTGGTGATGATAGGAACACTTGTTTTACTTTTTTTTTTTTTTGTACCAGGGATCGAACTCAGGACCTTGTGCTTGTGTGGCAGGCGGCAGAACCACTGAGCTAAATCCCTGGCCCTACTTTTAAAAGTATATTTGTTTGTTTGTTGGAAAGAGAGCAGCCCAGTTATACTGGCACTTTGGAGGAGGTACAAAATCCTATTACACTAATGGATTTGGGAGGAGAGAAACTGATACTTATTTGCTTTTCAAATTGTTCTAGCTTTGCCAAAGCAAATCAATGATGTGATAGTTCAGAATGGAATTCAGAGTACCTACTTTTTGCTTTGAGAAATTTATATTCTAAAGGCTTGTGACTTCTACAAATAAACAAAGTTATTTCACAACTGGTATTTATTCAGGACTGAACCTTAACATTTATATAGTATCCTACATTCTGAGTGCCAATACCTGGGAAGTCACTTTTACTAACAATTGTCCTTTATTTTGGAAACAAAATAAATTTTAAGGTTATTTAACACAATATGAATGCATATTGAATTTACAAAGAGACCAATTTGATTAAAATATTTTAGGGGCCGGGGATTTAGCTCAGTGGTTTTGCTGCCTGCTGCGCAAGCGCAAGGACCCAAGTTCAATCCCCGGTACCAAAAAAAATAAAAAAAATTAAAAAAAAATATTTGACTACTAAATGAATAAGGATTTAAGAATATTATCTATTACATAGAATTTTTATTAAATATAAATTATCTGTGACTCTGTTATATATACATATACACAGATATGTTTATTTATTCTTAGGTATGTTACCCCAAGATTTGGCAGGATATAATTTTTACATTATTACTTTAATCATATCATACCTGTTTCTTCATAAAGATTTCCCTAAGAAACGAAAGGATTGGTAATGACAACTTAAATGAAGTGTACTCTTCTGATTATTTATTTTTGGAGATATTCAAAAGTATTAAGAAGTGTAAAAAAATGCCTGAGCCATTTGTAACAACTCTACAGCAGCTGTAGAAGAAATGCTAATAAAACGAGGTGAGATCACAGAGCACTAGGCCTGAATAAATCCAATGAAGATAGAAAAAGAATAGTCAAGAAAGAAGGACTGGAGATGGGAAGAAGGGTGGAACGTTAAATGACTGATCTAGCCGAAGCTAGAAGGATGAATAGCTGGGCGTGGGTGCAGAAGAGTCACTGCTGTGAGCACTGCCATGAACTTGCGTGTGACCCTCACACGACTCATCCATTTGTAATGGTTGGGATACAGGTTGGACATTGAATCAAATGAAAAATGACTCAAACGAGTAAAAGGTCAAGATCTGTCAGGTTGCTCGACAAAGTCTGGAGCTGGGGCACCTTCTGTCTGGCGATTTTACTGTACTATCCTTGAAGGTGGGGCCTTCATTGCCTCAGAGCTGAAGATGGCTCTCCACCACATCAGCTGGCTTCACACCTCCATCTGTGAGAAAGGGAAAAGCAATGCAGGAGCTATGCAAAGCCTGCCATGGTTATTAGAAAGGACACTGAGAAGCAGCAAGCCTGGCCAGGCATCCAATATGGTGGATGAGTAGTTAGATTCAGAAAATAAACAGCCCCTATGCAATGCCAAGTCTGCCTAGGAAAAGAATGGTCACTCTGAGATGCCCACTCAGTCTACGTCTGTCCTGCAGGAGATCTCTGGGCATAAGGAGGGCTATGTGGCTTAGCTGTCCCCCAGGGGTGCAGTGTGAGTTGGGGAATCTGGCTGCTTCAGGTTGGGGTGGGGGCCAGATACGGAGATGAAGTCTTTCCTGGGCACTACATGAAATCAAGCACAGGAGACGCCTTTGCCCTTGGTCGAACTTCAATGCAGTCAACACAGTGGCTCTCAGAGTGTGGTCAGTATTAGCCATGCCTGGGAACTTGCCAGACCTCCAAGCCCTACACCAGACTTCAAGAGAAATTCTTGCAGTGGGGCCAAACAACTGTGTTCTAACAAGCACTCTGGGTGATGTGAAGCAAATTAAAGTTTGAAAACCATGGACTTAATACAACTGGCTGAAAGGGGAAATCGGAATACATGTTTGACTGGCTCTGCGTTTCTCTTGTTGCCCTGCCTCTACTTTCTACGGTTCCCTGGGACTACAAAGTAGCAAGCTGTTCTTTTACTTGCTCTGTGGGAATGAGCCCTGTGGGTTTGATTGCAAAGAGGGGAGAAAAATAAGATGTTTGGAAAGTAATCTGGATTCCTGTGTGATCCTGTTTTCAATGCTAGAAACTGGATATTACTTTCCTCTTCCTATTCCCTTTTTAAGATGTATTAAAATCCAGGTCCTTCCCTGAAATGAATACCATGAACTGCCCATGCCCAGGGTCCTGTTTTCAGAGCAGAAAGAGAAGAGCAAATCATTGTCAAGCACTGGGTCACCCAGGCACACCTGGCAGTCTGCTCTTGGGTCTCCAGGCAATTGGGTCCAGGACCCTGAGCCAGGATACCAAACTGCAGGTGCCCAAGTCCTTCATACAAAACGGTGTAGTTCGCAACTTACGCACATCCTCTTATACACTCTGAATTGTCTTTGGATTATTTACAATAACTGGTACAATGCTATGGAAATGATTGTACTCCTCTATTTTTAGGGAATAATGACAAGAAAAAAATCTCTACTTGTTCAGTACAGATGCATTTTTCCCCTGAATATTTTAGATTCAAGGATGATTGAATCCAAGTATACTGCACCCACAAATTGGAACTGGAAGGTACAGAGGACCCCCTCTGCAGAATCTACTTTGGGGAGAAGTCTACACTTGAATCAGGTGCACAAAGAGCCTGTCTGCCACACCCACCCGTTCCTTGGGAAGGAATGGTACTCAGCAACAACAAGAAGTAGTCAAGAATGAAGACTTTGTAGGGCTAGGGATGTGTCTCAGTGGCAGCGCACCTGCCGGGTAAGTGCAAGGTCCTGAGTTCGATCCCTGATACTACAAAAAAAAGAACAAAGACTTTCTAAGTCCAGCTCTTTTTCTGTCCCTGCGCGCTCAATGAATAGTTTCTTGTGATTACAATGACTGCAAAATAATGTTCTGAAAGCAACATTACATTAAAAGACACCTATTTTTACTTCTTCATCTGGCTTGCTAATATAATTTGTCTTCATCCTCCAAGTATGTTAGAATTTGTTACTACCCGAGTACAAAATATTTCAATTTTCCTCTATTTGGAGATAGTTTGATTTGTTGAGAGCGTTGTCTCAAGGACACTTAAATATAATCATTGAAAAGAAACATCTCTGTGCTACATTCATAAGGGTGTAAGTGGGAAGTTGTCATTTTGCCAATGGAGAGCTAAAGAGAAAGACATGATTCCCCTTGGTTGGTTCTACCTAACCCATTCTCCTCCATCTGATCTTCTGAATAATGCTTTCGGAATGTAAACAGATCATCCCTCGTCTCCCCTTCTGGTTGCTAGGACAAAATACCCAACACCCACAACTTAAAGGAGAGGTTTATTTTGGCTCAGTTTTAGTTCCTCGTTGTCTGGCTCCAAGGCAGAAGGGGCATAGAGGAAGGGTCTGGGGAGGACAGGTGCTCACCCCATGGCAACCAGGAAGCAGAGAGAGAAGGGAGGAGCAGGGAGGGAGATGCAGCCCGCCAGCGCCCCCACGCTGACCTGGCCCCACCCTAACAGCGAGTCACTGTGATCGTCAGTGGGCTAATCCACTGGTGGGAGCAGCATCCCTGTGGGCCAACCACCTTCCGCACGCCCCACCTCCGAACACAGGAGGCTTTTAGGGCATTCTAGATCGGAAACAAAACACCCTCCTTTCTGGGCTTCCCGTCGAGTGCAGTGCGACCTTCAAGCTCCTCCGCATGTCCTTCCAGCCCCTGCATTTCCCTCAGCGCCATCTCAGTCTTCTGCTTCTTCCTCAAACTGGCTTTCTTTCTGGTTCTTAAGAAGCAGCTGAATGCTTTCCTTCCCAGGCAGGGATATATCCTTTGTCAGGAGTGGTCCTTTTCCTCACCATTCCTGAGGTTAATTCTCACTTAGTCCTAATTTCTCAGCTTAATGTCTTTTCCTTGGAAAAGCCTAGTGTTCTCCTTACCGACCTTTCCCTTCGGGTCAGTTGTCACAACTTGTCCTCATGTATTAATTTGGTGTTTGTTATTTTGTCTACATTCAATTATAAACCTAAAACATCAGTGATCACACCCATTTTGTTTACCTTCCTACACATAGTGCTTGACACATAGCTGCTACTCATAAATGTTTAATGACTGGATTACCAAATATCATGCAGCAAGAAGGGCACTGTGCATTGAAATGATAAATTATCCTAGAATTTTAACATTATAATTTATTTTTTATTTTTTTGGTACCAGGGACTATACTTGGGACCTTGTGCTTGCAAGGCAGGCGGCGGAACCACTGAGCTAAATCCCCAGCCCTAACATTATAATTTATTGAATTTGATTTTTCATGAGTGGGTTATGCTCCAAAATTTGCAAACTGGTTGTTTGACACTCAGAATATATTGCTCTATAGACAAACTTGTGTTGGTCATCCGGGCTTTCACCTGGTGAAAGTAACAGCTTCAGATCTCAGGCCACCTCCATTCAAATATTAGTGTCACTAGATTTTAGCTTGTAGGAAGCTGAAGGCTTCCACATGTTTTTAAGGCCTTTTTTTTTGGTGAATTTAAGAATTGATTTTTAGTTTTCTTCTCTCTGAATGTCTTTTTCATGATCTTGAATGTTTGGAGGAGGAGAAAGAAACAGCGTTGAAAGCTGTGCTCAGCATAGGGGTAGCCTTAACTACCAGAGAAAAGGGACAGCTTCCCATGGTCATCAGGAATGAGTTCTCGAAGCAGGTACTGAGGTTTCAGCGCAAAATGGTGGCTTCCGACGTGGAAATGTGTTTGTGCCGGGGGGACTGTGGGTGGCGTGGGTGGAGGAGGAGAGTTGGCCTGGGCTTTCCCCTGTCTGCTGCGTCCCCTGTTTATTCATAGTGGCAGCTGCACAGCCCTAACTCTGCTGGAATGCTGGCTCCCAAAGACCTCCTAAGCAGGGACAGGATGCAGATGGAGTCTTCAGGAACCCCATGTTGGCCAGGCATCCTGAAGACCCTTATCATTGCAGTGCTCCGTCCTTGAGGTGTGTCTAAATTCAGTTTTGCTTCCAAGTTTCTCCCACTCATAGAGAAGCTACTAGGTTTGAACAGGGCTAAAAATCCCCTGAGCAGAACAGGGGTATCCTCTCCACCTTGACTGGTGTTCCTCAGGCTCTTGCTTGCTCACCTAGTGCAGACAGTGCACTTGATATCCGGACCAGTTTATTGCAACACACTTCACCTTCTCAAAATACGGTGAAATCTGCTCCCCTGAACTTTCACCTGCTTGTCTTTGACCTCCTCTCTGGAGTTACAAAGCTATGAGGAATATGTCGAGTCCATCTTCATCATGACAGTTCTTCAAGTATTCGTCAGGTAAAATAGCCTCAGATCTTTCAATGGTACCTTTTGTAAATAGTATATTCATGTAGAAAGTGTCCAGCAACAGATCTAGGCAGACCTGAATTCGGCTAATTTGTATATTTACTTATTTATTCTTCTTGCCTTGGTGTTGATTCCCATGAGTACATAGACTATCCCAATAATGATAAATGCTACAAAAGAGAGGTGCATGGTTCAATGAGGGCATGCACTAGGGAGGGACTTGACCCAGCAGGGGAAGTCAGCCCTAGCTCTCTGAGGGGTCACACCTGAACCTAGGCTGATGGATGGGATGCAGTTACCAAGCTCTGTGGCTGGAGAGACATGTGATGGGAACATCACTTCACCTCTTGGATCTTTAATTCCTGCATGTGCAAAGGGTTGTAGTACCTTCTCTAGTTTTTTTTTTTTTTGGTACCGGGGTCAAACTTGGGACCTTATGCTTGTGAGGCAGGCGGTGGCACCTTCTCTAGTATTAAAAAGATTTTATTTCAAGGACCCATGAAATGAATATGAAGATACTATAAGTCCTATGATGTTATCCATATTAGAATACATTCAACAGACATTCCTACTTTTGAAATTTTTGTTTGTTTGTACTCTTCCTTTCCTAGGAAAATCACTCCCTTTTCTCCATGTTTATCCAATCCTTACAATCTTTACTGCCCATCTTAAATTCTAATTTCTCTGGGGAGCACCCCTGGGCACAAGGGCTCAGGGCCATTTGTATAATGTGAGAGTTCAATGCAGGGCTTAGCATCCTGAGTTTGAGCTCTGATCCTGCTATTTACTTCCTGATAGCCTTGGGGAAATTTCTTAATTTTTCTTGATATTCAATTTCCTTCCTTGTTCAAATGGGGCAATACTGTAATAGCAGTTACTTCATAAAGTGCTAGTGAGGACTGAAGGACGTTATGATTTGGATTAAAAACATCCATCAAAAGGCTCACTGTGTTGAAGGCTTGTTTGGCAGCTGATGGGCTTTGAGGAATTGATTGCATCATGAAGGCTGTAACTATACCAAACAGATTAATCCACTTAGCTGAGTTTATTAGCTGATAGGGCTGTTAGAGGTGGGGCCCAGTTGGAGAAAACAGGTCATGGGGTGTGACTTTGAAGGGTATATCTTATCCTGGGGCACCTTCTTCTCTGCTTTTCTCAACCTTTCTGCTTCCTGGCTGCCATGAGGTGAGCAGCTTTCCTCTGGCAAGCCTTTCCACCATGATGTTTCTGCCTCATCACTGGCCCAAAATAAGGGAGCCAGCTGACCATGGACTGTACCTCTGAAACCATGAGTGGGCATAAACCTTTCTTCCTGTGTACTGCTCCTCACAGTTATTTTGTCACAGCAATGGAAAGGGGACTAATACAGATGAGCATGTTAAAATCAAATAAAAATAGAGAGATGAATCTTCAACGAAGGAAATTTTTCTTGAGAATAAACAAATGATAGGATTGCAATCCCATAAACATGCATAGGCCAGGGTAGCATCTGATGTGTTCAAAAAACAAATGAAGGGTTAAGGGTTTATTGGAGAAAGAGAAGAGGTATGTGGATATTTTGAAAGAAAGCTCATTACCACTTGTGTTATGTAAGAGTTGGCTAACTCTAGCTGGCAGGTGGCTGCAGTCACCAGGTAAAATTAGTCTTAAAGTCATAGCTATTGTTCTGTAGACAATTGTTGAATAAAATTAGTCTTAAAAGCTAGGTGCACTAGTGTACACCTGTAATCCCAGCACTCTGGGAGGCTGAGAGAGGAGAATTGCAAGTTTGAGCCCACCCTGGGCAATTAAGCAACTTAGCAAGACTCTGTCTCAGTATTTAAAAAGTTAAAAAAAGGGCTGGGAATGTGGTCCAGTATGAAGGCCCTGGATTCAAACCCCAGTGTTGCAAAGAAAAAACTAGTCTTAAAGTTATGGCAGAGTGTATTTTTGGATTGGTTTTGGGAGACAGTTCCTTAGGATACTGGCTCACTGACCTGAATATTTTTCGCCCTCTGGCCCCTTGACCCTTTTCAGTGGGGGTATGACAGGAATGACTCCATTTTGCACAATAATTTTCACCAATATACACAAACAAGGCTCTTCCTGCACCTTGCCTGTGGCCTGGGTCCTCTGAATGCTGATCCCCTTTCAGAATGTGTCTGAGGTTTTTCTAGCTGAAAGGTTATTTTGCAGAATCTGGCTTGGAAAATATCTTGAAAGTTTTGAATGACATGAAGACAAATTATTTAATTCAGAAATAAAGCTTTTAAAGGTACTTATATTAAAATGAGGTTAAGTAGGTAAGATTCTAGCACTGTCTTTTGAAAGATAGCAACTACAGTTGTCAAGACTACAGCCAAGGTTGTAGTGGCAGAATATTGAATCTCTACCTCAGAAAAGGAATGGAAATGTGCTAAATTGATTGAGTCCATTGATTTAAGGTTCCTTATGCTTACAGTTTGCAGGCAATTGTTGTTCAATAATGCAAGTAATTTTCTTCTTTGTAGAATTAAAGAATCTGCAAAATAGAAACTAAGCCAATATTGTACTTGCAGTTTGAAATATAATCCCTATCAGTACCACTCTGCATTTTTTTCGTTTGAAATAAATGGTACTTCTCATGCTCTACTAGGGCAGAGATCAAGAAAGACATTAATGCACATCTAGTTCTGCAATCAATAAAGTTAATTTACATTATCCTCTAGCAGGTGCAGTAAAAGATTAGTATTTAGGTCTGGGATTAACTCGTGAAAATAGGTCATTCTGTGATATCCTGAGGGACCCAGCACAGTTCAGGTCTTAAGGCTCAAGGAAAATCCATTTTGATAAACGTGTGAGTCAAACCCTTCATTACGAATAGGTGCATAGCCCACTGGTGAGGATAGCCTTAGTCTGGGTCCCGGAGACACCTGCCCTCCACAGAGATGCAGCACTTCTTTCCTCCACCACCCTCATTCCTGTCAGCTGAAGCTTTCTTCCTCTTTCCTTTTGGTTTTGAAATGTAGCCTCCAGTCATGTTTACCTTGCTTGCTGTTTTGACAGATACTAAAGCTAAGATCAATGTGCCTATTTGGATGCTACAACCATTTTGATGAAAAGGATTCAAACAGTATAGAAAAATCTCACGAAGCACTTAATTGGGAATCTGAAGATGTATGTACAAAAACACCATCACCACAATTCTGTGAAGTTCAAAATTGTCATTTTCCTTCCTTATAAAACTGGTCAAAATGAAAACGTGCATTTTGTTCTACTCATTCTTTTTCTGTTCTCTTTAATTCAGCATTACTTTTTTCTTCTTTGTAGTTTTCTCCACCCCACATTCATTTTCTTTTGATGAATCCCTTGAATGATGGATACCAGGTATCAGTGTCCACATTTTTAACACCTTTATTAAATTTAATATCTTTCATAAAATCCAGGCACACCTTTGGGAATCAGGAGCACAGTGAGTGTTACTAACCTCATTCTTATGGCCAAATCCCTCTTTTCCTGTTGCCTTAACATTTATCAATTGTTATCATCATCTTTATTCATCATAAAAACTTAATTTTTTCTTACTAGATTAAATTTATTTTATTTAAAAAATTTTTTTTTAATTTTTTTTTTTTTTTGCTACCAGGGATCGAACTTGGGACCTTGTGCTTGCAAGGCAGGTGGAGGAACCACTGAGCTAAATCCCCAGCCCGATTAAATTTATTTTAATCGGTCGGTCTGTCCATTCATCTCTTGATGAACAATTGAGCGGTTTCCAGCTCTGGGCCACGACGAGCAGAGCTGCTGGAGCATTGTAGAACAGTATTCTGTGGACAGAGGGATCGATCATCTTCAGAGTGGGATCACTTGGTCACAGAATCTGTGTACTTAGTATCATGAGACACTACTAGGGCTGCTTCCCAGTGTGATAATGGTGTTTCACACTACTGCACCACCGGCATGGTGGCCAAGTTCTAGGTCCTCCCTGTTCTTGCCAACATGTGGTGCGGTCAGTCTCTTGGATCCTCACCCTTTTGGGGGCGCCTCTGACACCCCATTGTGGCGTCCATCGGCATTTCCCAGTGACTGATGGTGTCAGGACTCTTCATATGCTTCTTGGCAATCAGCAGGCATTCTTAGGGGAACGTCTGCTCAACATCTGGGTCCACTTTGTATTGAGTGGTTTACATTTTCCTGAACTGTAGGAGTTCTTTACAAACCGTGGGTATTAGTTTCTGGTCAGATAGACCTTTGTGAACCTATTTCTGTCTTCCTTTTATCCACCTTGATCTTCATTCTGTAAAAGGAGAACCTGTAACACACAATGTCCACACAGCTTAGCCGAAGGCCCTTAAGCCCTTGCAATTTAAGGCAGTGGGTGCTCAGGAAACTGCTGGCTGCCAGGACTAGGATTTCCATTTGTCTTTTTCCATGGCTGTTTTCAGGATCGAAGTAGTGTGCTTGCTTTCCTCATTTACTTTAAACAGTTGTCTCAGCTAGGAGTCTTTCTGTCTACAAAATAATAATGAGTGGAACAAGTCTAAAGCGTCATTGTAAAAGAAACAAGCATTTTAATGTCACCTTACACACAGTTATCTAGGGAAAAAGTGACTAGTGCTATTTGTGGTTGATCATAATAATAAAGTTAATCAACTTTCTGTGTATTTGTGAGCTCATTATATTTTTTCCCAAATATTTTCACAATTTTATAATCAGGAAATAAATCTTAGTGTACCCTTCATCTCTAAGGAAGAGTTAGGAGCGCAATTAGTGTCACTGTTACGGTGAGCTATCAGGGTGTAGTTCTTACAAGCAAATTGAAAATCTAGGAGAGTTCAAGTACTTTTGCATCATTCATTGCTGCAGTGTTTGTAAATTAAAAGATGAGCAGCAATTAAAACATCCACTGTACAGACACTGTTCAGATAACTTATGTTCCAGCGTACACTGGACACCTCTTTCTTTGCCTTTTCCGACTGAATGTGTCATTTACATTGTTTTCAATTTTCCTTTGTGACTTTATAACCAGAGACTTACAAGTGGGAAGAACTTCAGGTGTTTTGTTCCATCCCCTCATTTTACAGAGAAGATCAACTCAGAGAAATTAAAGAAATATCCAAAATTAATAGAACTTACACCTTTGGGAGTTAGGATTAGACACCGATCTTCTGACTGAACGTGTTTGGTTTGATATTTTCCCTCTGTCCTCAGGCCCTGTGGATTTGTGCTTTAAGATGCCACTTACGGTTCTCCTTCCTCTCTACTGAGTTTGCCTGTGGCACCCACTGATGTCCAAAGTGGGGGCTGCAGCACCCTTCAGTGTGTCACCAGCCTGAGTTTCTTGCCTCAGGTCTGTCCTGCACTCTCCTATGTCACGTGTTTTCCTAATATAGGCTTTCATCAGGCAGCCTTTTGCTCCAGAAGCTTCAGGCGTTTTGTTGAATCATTTCCTAACTTCTTATTCGCCCCTCTTCTCCTCCCTCTCCTCCTCTCTCCTCTTGTTCCAGACGGGATCTCGCTATGTCGCCCAGGCCGATCTCGAACTCGTGACCCTCCTAAGTCCTGGGGTTAAACGCGCCTTCCTCCCCGTCTGGCTCTTTCCCTCCCTCTCTGCTTGCTGGCTGCTATTTCTGCCTTGGATTGAAACTTCTGAACCCGCGAGTCAAAATAACTCTTTCCTCCTTTCAGTTTCGTATTTTGGTCCCAGCATCAGAAAGGTGACCGGCACAGATACTCACTGCAGCGCCCCACCTGGCAAGGATGCGTTTTCCAGGCTTCCTAAGAGACAAGGACGGAGCCTTCACGGCGGCGCCAGGGAGGTCTGCTCAGGTCCTGACCCAGGGACGCGGCGGGCGGGCGGGCGCAGTGGGGAAGCCGTGCTCTCTGCGGCCACTAGGTCCGGGGTGAGGAGGCTTCGCCTTCCCTGAGCCGCTGCTGCCAGGGCCGAGTGGAACGGGCACAGCTGCCTCCCAGCCGCCGGGGTCCAGGAGTGCGGGGCCCGGCGAGATCCGGGGACAGGGCTCCACCTGGCGCTGGGAAAGGATCCGGGCGGAGGAGCTGGCAGCTGCAACTCCTGGCTCCTCCTGGGGAGGGAGGCCAAGGGGCTGTCGCCACCCCCGCCACCCCCCGCCCCCCCGGGCTGCTCCGCCCCCTGAAGTAGGACGCTCCGCCCCCGAGGTAGGATGCTCCGCCCCCTGAAGTAGGACGCTCCTCCCCCTAAGGTAGTCCGCTTCACCTCCAGGTAGGCTTCTCTGGCACGGATTTCCACTGACCCAGTAACCGAGACCCCATCAACACACAGCCCCAAAAGAAGGCCATTGTGTGTGCGTCCAGGGAATGTTTTGCTAAAGAGTAGAGTAATTTTTCTGCTCATTAAAAAGCTCTCAATTTCTAAATGAAACAAAGACATAAATCAACAGATTTCTAGGCATTCTGTCTTTTCAAAGAGCACTTTACACAGCAAATAAATTGAGCCGCACCGTGTTCAAATTCAGGATAATATTTTTGGCTCTATAAATCAATTTTAATTAGTACATTCTGTTTCTTTTTCTTTTTTCTTTCTTTTTTTTTTTTTGGTACCAGGGATCAAACTCGGGTCCTTGAGCTTGCAAGGCAGGCGACGGAACCACGGGGCTAAATCCCCGGCCCATTGTTTCTTTTTCTTTTCCTGTCTTTTTTTTTAATTATAGAAAAACTAACACATGAAAAGAGAGGGCATCGTAATGAAATCCCATGCTCAGCTTGCCTGGTGTCAAGAGTGATTGACTCAGGCCCATCTTTGTTTTCTTTCCCCTTCCACCTTAAACTTTTTCAAGCCAAATATAAACTGGCCAATAGAAAAGGCCCACCCGAAATTCTGATTTACGTTTCAACTCTGTATTCCATTTAAAAAATAACAGTTCTGGAATATCACCAAATAACCCAGTTAATATTCAAATTTCCTCCCACTTCTTCAGCAATCAGTTTATTTAAATCAAGATTCAAACAAGGTCTAAGTGTTCTTATTACATAAATACATGCAGAGGTGTAATCTTGTGGAGGTCGTGGATGTGCACAGCATAGGCTGCAGGGTGGTTTACAGGTGTGTCAGTCCCTGCAGGCTCACCAGGTTGTAGACATTAAATATGTACAGCTTTTAGGGTGCCACTTGGCCTCAAAATGTGGTTAAAAAACCAAGGGGCTGGGGTATAGCCCAGTGGCAGAGCATGTATTTAGCATGTGCAAGGCCCTGGGTTCAATTCCCAGTACGCCACAAAGCTAAACAAAAATAACTCCATACAAACATACCTCCCCAAACCAATACAGTCCACAGTTAAGAAACTTAGAAGTACACCAACAAAGTCTGCCCAATATATTTTTGACATACTTCTTGAAGATTGTAAAAATTAAATTCTTCCCACTATCTTGTTTTCCTCTTGGAATATATTTGTTGATAAAACTGGAACATTTGCTCTATAATGATTTTTTATTAGTGCATGTTTGCAGTCCATAATGTTCACATTCCTTGTGAGGAGTTGGTATGCAGACATAACACATCTTAACTCTTTTTCATTCTCTTCCCCTCACCTTACTCTCTTCCTCCCTCATCTCTTGATCCCCTTCTCATTTGGGAAAGATCTATCTCCCTACTTACTATTATCTGTCTTTTATTTTGCTTTTTATTTGTATTTTGGGTTCCCATATAAGAGAAGTTATGTGATATTTAAGCTTGTGTGTCTGATTTATTTCACTTAACGTTATGTTCTCAAGATGCATCCATTTTCCTACAAATGTTTCCTTTATCTTTCTTTATGGCAGAATAGTATTCCATTGTGTGTAAATATCACATTTTCTCTATACATTCATCTGTTGATAGACATATAGGCCACTTCAAAGATTTAGCTATTATGAATTGTGCTGCTGTAAACATGGATGTGCATATATCACCATAACATGATGTCTTTGACACTTTGGGGACGATACCTAGAAGGGGAGTAGCTGGACCAAAAGGAATTGCTATTTTTAGTTTTTTGAGACATCTTCATACTGATGTCCAGAATGGGGAATGTACTATTTTACATTCGCACTAACAATGTAGGAGGGTTCCTTTTCCCCAGCAGCCTCATCAGCATTTATTACTATTTGATTTCTTGGTGATGGCCATTCTTTCTGGGGTAAGATAGAATCTCATTGAATTTCTCTAATGGCCTGAGATGCCAAACATTTTTCTTGGGTTTATTGGCCATTTGTACTTCTGCGGAAAAGTGCCTGTTCATTTCAGTGGCCCATTTTTTAGTGCATCTTTTATTTGGGGGGGGGCACTAATTTTTTTGAGTTCTTTATGTATTCTAGATATTAGTCCTTGGTTGGAGGAATAGCTGGCAAACATTTTTCTACATTCTGTAGGTTGTCCAATAATGATTTTTTTTTAAATTCTGGATTCAGCTGATCCCATCCTTACAGTTCACTGAACAACTTAGTGTCCTTCTGCCTCCAGCACTTCCTGCAAACTGGAGTTGGGTCTAGCATCTTGGTCAGGGTCAGGTTCAGTTTTTCATCCCAGGCGCCGCTGTCTACCTCAGCGTTGCATACTGTCAAGTTATCTCTCCTTGTGATGCTAACATTTACCAGTGGTGCTGGGTTGTCGCCTGACCCTTCCATCACTAAGCTCCTCCCTGCAGCTCCAGATGCTGGTCTCGGCTCCAGTGGACGATCATCACCTGGCCCATCATTTCATTTAGACACATCTTGTTCCTTCTTACAATGAGATATTCCAAAGCTTCAAAGTTTTTTATTATTACTTTTCATCTTATACAGACACTCCTCATTTAATGACCAAGTTCCATTCCTGTGGCTAAGTGGTTAAATGAATTTGTCGCTAAATGAGGAATTGTACTTAGTATGCACATCACAATATTCAGAACAAAGAAACAGTCAAAGGAAACTCCAACTTGATGACTTTGCTTTTTAAAAGACTACAAATCATTTTCTACAAAAACAAATTAAAAATATGATACTTAATTTACATTGCTTAGGTTATCTACACTACGTATGTTTTCATTTATGAACAAAAACCAATATATTTTGTGTGATAAGCATTTAAAATGTTCTTCAGCAGACTGTAATGGGATATTGGAAGGTTGTGGCCTTGCCATGTCATGTACAGGTAGAGAAACGAGGACTGGCCAGGTTAAGTGGCTTGTCCAGCTTCACTGGACCACCCGGTGGCAGAGATGAGACTGATTATGGATGTTCAGTCAGAACTGCCCTAGTCCCCAGCACACTGCCCAGTCAGTACTGAACCCCCTTCCATGTCCGCCACTGATTCTCACACCTCCACCCCACAGGCAGACGTCACTATGTGGAGTTAAAAGTGAGCAACATGAGCTGCATGCTTGAGGCTGCACAAATGTCAGAAGGAGCAGCACATGGAATCTAGGACCCTGCTGTGTACAGTGGCGCTCGGTTGGTGGCAGGCAGTAAATGTGTATGTTAATGTACCGGTGTGAAGAAACACTCTGCTTTTGCCACGGCCACGTGTGTTGAGCACGTCTACTCACACACACAGAGTCAGAGATGAAGGTAGATTTATATGACAGATTATATTTTATTTTTGACTCTTTTTTTACTTTGAGTTATGGAAAATTTGAAATACACACGTAAGCAGACAGAATGGTGCAATGAATCCCTAAGAACCCATAGCTCTGTATCTATCAACCTAAAACCAGTCCTACCCGAACCTTCCCTTTAGCGATCCCCTTTTATATTATTTTGAAGCAAATTACAGACAAAAAATTTAGCTATACACTAAATAAAAATTAAGTTCATATCACATGTAAGCCAATCAGGGTTATAGTCAGAGATTGTAAAATTATATGAAAACATATTAATTAAATTGTTCCTATTAATGTCCATAAACACTAGAAAAAAGTCAAAGAAACATAAGTTAAATCATTAAATCATTTCATCTTCACATATTTGGAGCATGTTTTTATAAAAGACAAAAAAGAAAGCATAACCGTGAGGTCAATTCTCATACCTAAAGTTGTAATACAAATTCTTTAAATGTGAGGTTGATGAGCGTTGGCCTGGCTTGGCTGCTCTTATGCCCACGGAGTAGTTACAAGTAGGCCTCAGACATTAAAGAAAGCATTCATGAGTATTATTATTGGGTTTTACCACGTTTTCGGGGCCTGTTTTGGACACTGATGAGAACAGCTGCAAGTCCAGGAGAAAAGCGGTTTGGGTGGATTCCAGCGGCCTGGCGCACTGGGTGACTCTGAGCAGGTCAAGCGGGTGTGTGCTGTCCCGATCCTGCCCTACTTGCTAACCTAAGGCAGATCTCTTGCTACGTTTTTGCAAAACATCCATTATTTCCCTTCCCAGCAGCTGTCACGATTTGGCAGTTGTAGTGGACTTTGACACTGACAATAGTGCATGAATGTAACTTCGTGTATGAATTTCGTTTGGTGGTGCGAGGGGTTGAACCCAGGGCCTCTCACTCTAGGCAAATGCTGGTCCGGCCCCTGTGCAACTGAATTCCGTACAGCAACACCAGCCATGGTTTCCAGCTGGGCATAGGAGAACGTGTACTCGACAATTTGAGTGAATCACCTCCAGGTGGGCGCTTTCCTCTTGTGACCCGGCAGCATGCCAGTGCGGGTATTTCCTCAGTGGCCAGTGTCGTCCCGTTTTTGCCTTTTCTTACACGGTTTTTGCTCTTAACTGAGTGGGGTCTTCTTCCTCCATAGGATGGTTGTGTATACACAGTGGTCCAGGAGGAGGAGATCCAGAGGGGGCGGGAGTAGGGTACAGTTGGTAGGTGGTGACAAGAAGCCCCTGTCCTGTTTCCTGCTGGGGCAAAATCAAGAGAGGTAATTTTTTTTTTTTTTGGTACCGGGAATTGAACTCAGGTCCTTGCGCTTGCAGGACAGGCGGCAGAACCATTGAGCTAAATCCCCGGCCCCAAGAGAGGTAATTTTAATACCTAGACTTACTTGGGAAAAGCTCAGGTTTGGAAGAGCACCCAGTCCATAGGGGACTTGGGTGTAAAGGTGGAGGTAACCCTGGCCAGAAGGCATTATGGGCCCCTGCAAGTTCCCAGAGGGTGTGGGGCTCAGGGTCAAAGGGTCCTGAGCCCCCGAGGGCTTTGAGAGTGGTGGCAAAATGCCAAGAAGTCCCTGGGCTAAGAGAGAAGAGGTGAGTACCCGGAGCCGGAAACAATGGCAGGGACCATGGAAAGAAGCAGTGGAATTTGTCTCATTTATACTGCTAGGACCTTTTTGTTCATTGAAAAGAAAGTTTTGCCCTATTATGTTTCTTTTTTGTAAGAGTTTTTTTTGTCTGTGACTTGTACTCTTAACATTTGGCAATTCTTTTAAGATTACAGTACACAGTGTATTAACTGATGTTGTTCTTTAATTTGTTATGAAATATTGCTTTATTTTTTCAGAGAGGTAAGAAGACTGTTTTTAAAAAATATTTTCTTTGTTAATATCTACTTGTATTATATTGCAATAAAGTTTTTAAAAAAGAAAAGAAAGCAGCGACGATGTCAGATACCTCTTGTAATAACTGCACCTCAGTAAATGCATGAACGTGACCCAGTGAGGATCAGATGGGTGACCACCCTCCTCCCTGACGTGGCAGGACGGGTGAGGTGTCCTGGGGAAACTGAGTCACAAGAGGGGGGGGGGAAGGAACTGTGGATGTGAATGAACACTCATTAATTTGATGCTGAAAAACTCTGAGTTATCTTCCGGTGGCAAGGCTGAATTAGTTTTCCTTCCATCGGCAGAAAGCAGACTGAAGAGTCAGGTTGGAATTCCATCAGAATAGGTAAAGCCACAGTCTAGTCCCTCTGTAGCTGTGTGTTTTCCTCCTGTCCTAGGGGAATGGAGCCTTCTGTGGGTGTGTTGCAGTTCGATGTTGAAAGCCAGCTCTGCCTTATGTGGCTCTGAAGATAAATCTGCTTGGGGTGCTTTTAAGGCAGGAACTTAAGAAAGTAAAGACAGTGTGTGTCACCCCTGTCTTCTGTATCCAAAGGGTTTATTGGATAAATAACGCAGTCAGAGCTATAGCTGCTAAGCATGTATGGTGCGGGAGATTCTAAATACCTAGCAGTGATGGCACTACCACCAACAGTCCTGGCCCCTTCCTTAATTCCAGCACTATTTTGTGGTGCTCAGGACTGAACACAGGGCCTTGTGCATGCTGAGTCCATTCTCTATCAGTAAGCTCTGCCCCTAATTCCAGTGCTTGTAATGCCTTTGGATGCCTGGGATCCACTCTGCTTTCATTCCGTGCCCGTTCTGTGTGCTTCTCTGCAGCCAGGCTCCTGCTCCACCCCTCCCCAGCTCATCTTCTGCACCCAGTTTGCCCCCGGGTGCGGGGCTGTTTCTGCACTCTGAGCCCTGCTGTTCTAGAGCTCTGGACCAGAAAGGATGGTTCACATTTCATTCAGGTAGAGTCCCTTCTTCTGAGAAAATAAACAAACAAAAAAAGAAATATCAAAATGCAATTTAACATCTATTTTCTTTAAAGCCATTAATCTGTTTCCCACCTCATTGATAAAAGTATTTGAGGTAAGTATATTTTAAGTAAGGCATTTATTATAAATAAAGTCATGAACTAGTAAAAAAAATCTGTGAACCTGGCAGTTGAAAGAAAGGCCTGGACTACTTGTCAAATACACAGATTTCCTCAGCTTTCCCCTAGAGATTCTGCTTCCCTTCCCTGGGTGACCTGAAGAGTTGGTTTTGTTTGTATACCTTTAGGTTGTTCATCTGACCTGGTGAACTTAAGACGAATGACCAGCATACGTGGTGAGGATGGAGGCATGGGGGTTAGGGACATAAGTGAGAAGTTTCTGGGTGAAAGGGAACTTGACCCAGCACTGGTTTGCTTTCTCATTATGAACACACTCATCCCTCAGTAATTTGGGGGGATTGGCTCAAGGAACCCTGAAGATTCCAAAATCTGAGGATGCTCAAGTCTTGCATAAAATGGGGTCGTATTTGCACACATCCCCCCATATACTTAAATCATCTCTTGGTTACTTGAAATATCCAATACAGGCAAACATCATGTAAGTAGCTGTTCTACTATGCTATGGAATAAGAGCAAGAAGAAGTTCATCCATAGTTATTTAATGTAGATGCAATTTTAAAACAGCATTTTAGATTGGCAGCTGGTTGAACTCCCAGGTGCTGAACCTGCTAATATGGAAGGCAGACTGTACATTGGTGTGGATGCTGGTAATAAAAAATAAAAGTCATGGGCATGGTGGCACATGCATGTAATCACATACTCGGGAGGCTGAGGCAGGAGGATGGCAAATTGGAGGCCAGCCTGGGCAATTTAGTGAGACCCTGTCTTTAAAAAAAAGGGATGGATGGGATTGGGGTTGGAGACATGTCTCAGTGGTAGAGCCCTTACCTAGCATGTGTAAGGCTATAGGTTCAATCCCTAGCACTACAATAAATAAATAAATAAATAAATAAATAAATAAATGTATGTCACTGTATCATGAAAGCTGATAATATTGACTGAGAGACCAATATTGAAGTCAAAAGATTCTGAACTAAAGTAACAACAACAAAAATCTTCCAAGATCCTAAGGCTATGTGAAATAGTACTAATCACAGTCATATCTAGGATCACCCTAATGTCTACATTATTACCATGTAATGAAAAGAATTAAGCATAACTTCACATGTGTTTAAGTTCCACGTTTTATCTCGTCAGAAGAGTAACTCTCCTAGATACCTACTGATCTCTTTATAAGTCTCCATAGGTACTTGTGTACATAGCATGTTACCTTCTTAACCTTAAAATGCTACAAGGAGCACTGCAGAGATAAGGCCCTTCCTTTATTCTTATTTTTTGAATTTTAAGGCAAATACTTCTTAGAACAGCAGTTTATTCATTCTGTGATCCCTGCTTCTTTTGAGAATTGTTTTTCATTTCTGTACTGTCCTTGAATTGAGTTACACACTTCAAAATGCCCTCTGCCTGGTGAAGATCAGTGCTTACACAACAGGAAAAACACCAGCCCTTCACACGTCTGGGCTCTGCCCACCGAGGGCTTGGTCACGGTGTACACGGGGTGATCACAGTATATGGCGAATATTTAAATAAAAATGTGTTACAGTAAAAGACACATTGCCATTAATCCTCCTTAAAGTCCTCCACCTTGCTTCAAACATGCTAATGCCATTGTTCTTGTCACTTTCTGAGGCCATTCTGAAGTCCTCGTTCATGAGCATCTCTATAAAGTGTGATCAGTCTACAGTGCCTGCTGCTGCTGAGCACCATCCAGTGGAAAAGCAGGCTCATGGAAACATGACCGTGTGTCCTCCTGCACTCCATTAACTGGATCTGGCACCATGTGACTTCTGGCTCTTCCTCAAAGTGAAAATGACCACAAAAGGGAAACATTTGGAATGGATTTAGGACATCAAGTCAGCCAGAACAGCATGATTAAAGACACTCACGAAAGAGGACTTCCAGAGCTGCTGCAGAAAGTGGCAAGAATGATGGGATGAGTGTATTCAAAGTGAGGGGGAGTATTTTGAGGGGATCCATGGCAATGTGTCTTTCACTGTAATAAAAATAAAAAACTTCAGACATTCACCGTAGTTTTCAGTTACTCCTCATATCTCCTGAAGTCCCAGGACCACTGGGATGGAGGAGCTGGGAAACCTGGCTCTCAGGGAGGCTGCTGCACCCTAGGGGCAGGAACGGAGGAGCCAAGGCAGGTCTCCTGCTGCTGAGACTCGGAAGCTGGGATGTGGAGGGGCCTCCAGGGAGCTGGCAGTCTGGAGGTCTCCAGGCCTTCTGGTTTATGATCCTCTCATATGCCATGGCTTAAAAGGTAAGATTATTAAAGTTAATAATTCCCAGAGGACACAGTTTTTTTCTGTATAAATCTCCTCTTAACAAACCGTGGCACAAAAGGACAGAGGGTTGATAGAGGTTCTTCAGCTGTGCTTACTTTCTTTTCCCCAGGGTCTGTGGCTCGGCTGTTTAGTATCAACAACCTGGCTTCGGGCCAGAGACAGCTATTTCTAAGCCTGTTGCATTGAAAACTACTGTCATTCAGAAAAATTGCCAGTTGCTTGGTGCTTCCCAGATGCTGAGCGCTTTTAGAGGTTTGCACCATGCAATATGTCTGTTAGTTTAGTAGACGTTGCTTCTTTGACTGCTTTATGTCAAACAGCGCGGTGCTGGCGGATTGGAGTCTGATTGTTGGAATCAGCATCGAAGGGCTTTGATCACATTATCCTGAAAACTCAATTTGCTTTCCATAGCCTTGGACTCCTGCTGCTCATACTTACCAGCCGCATCATCTCATTTGTTTAGCCATCCCAAAGGACTTGTGTTTTTCACATCACAAAGAATAAAAAACAATGCCTTCAGAGATTCCCACAGCACCGATTTTCATCAAAGGAAAATCGTATTAGAATTATTCGGAGCCTTTTGCTTGATTTCCTTGTTGGTTGATTCAGTCCATTCCTTTGTGCCTGCCCTTCCATCTGTGGAGAGATAAATACACCTGCTCCTTGTTTACCTTGGAGGGATGTTGCAGAAATTTGTTTTAAAGTCATCAAAGCTTTCTGAGCATGGAGAAGTATGACTAAAAGAAAACACCTGGTCAGTTTCAGTTGTCCATATATCAATGCACATACATTACTATAGTCATTTTCATTAAATGAAAGTTGACTCTTCTTGCTGTGTGTATGTTTGAGAGGAAGGAATTTGGAGAATGGAAAGTCAACCACAATGCAGGTTTTAAATAGTTCATTTTCATTTAATTCTTTTGTGTTCTAGCTCAAAGCTGAAGACATGAGCTATAAAAAGTAATACGCAGTAAGCAGCCATTCTAAACTCCACTGTGCAGTTTCTAATATTTTTCTGGCTCATGATCAAACGTGATTACCTGAGTCAGAAAAGGTTTCTTTAGGTCAGCATAGCTATTTGTTTCTGGTAAAACAATGTCTGTGCAAAACTTGGTAAATTGCTCAATTTTTATTTTAATTGTAAGTTTTCCTAAAGATTTGAAACAAAACCAAGAGTCAGTTTACCTAATCGCAATAGTATCCCTTGTCGATTTTGTAAGAAATAAGTGTATCACAGATATGTAGGATACACCAGTTTCTTCCAAAATATCATTTTACCTATTAATACATTTTCATTGTCTTTCAGGACGAAAAGCAACAGCTGTTTCCTGAAAACTGCTAAAATAACATTAGCAGTGTAGGGGAACAGTCAGGAAGAGTACAACAAATATATATAAACTTGGGAGTGCAGAGTGCAGTAATGCCTGGTTTCCTCTGTCCCACAGCCCTCATATACGACCTCTCATTCTGAAGACGAACAGGCACCATTTGTCAAATGCCTAACGTGTGCTAGAATATGAAGTGTGGTTCCCCAGATGGGCAGTGGTGGCATCACCCGGGAACTTATTAGAAATGCAATCACTCACTCTGGGGTGCAGCTCACCAGCCCTCCAGGCCTACAAAGGCGCCTCTCGGAGTTGGATCTCCCTAGGCAGGGCGTCCCCTGGACAGAGGCAGGGTGGTGGCTGACCACGGGAGCAGGAAGCCTGCCCTGTCATGACTCCTTCAGGGCTGCTCCTCTTTCTGGTCCAGTTCGGGACTCGTATTCTGGGAGGGGGATAATCCTCATCTTGGATGCAGATCTCATTTCAGATAAAAATTCTCAAACGGAGCTGATCTTTCACCTTGTGGTTAATACTGTGTGCCATGAAAACAAAGCTGTGCTCTGTGGCTTTCATATCGCCAGTTAGAGAGCTTGGGAACGGGCCCAAGATGGGGAGAAAAGGGACAAGAAGGCCTGAAAAGAGCTTGAGCCCTACCGTTATCATCCCTACCACCTCTCCCATGACTCGCTGGCTTTCCCTCTTGGCCTCCGTGAGCCCAGCAGGTGCATGCTGCGAGCTGCATGAGAGATACTCAGAGCCTGTGCAGCAAGACCGGGCCCCGCTCACCTGTCCACCTGTGTGATTCCCAGTCCAAGGCCTGGGTCGCACCTTAGCCCTGCTCCGCCGTCTAAGACCCACCCTCCGCTTGGTTTTCCGCTCCTCAGACAAAAAGCAACTCCTGCAAATGGAATTCGTCTTTCACTGAAATAGGATGTGACTCTGATGTAGCTTCAATTTCAGCTGATGGAGACCTGGCTCCAAGTGGAGCCCCATCTCTCCCATGGTTGCTGGGGAAAGCCTGGCTGTCATCCTGCTTCCTGGGCTTCAGGACCTGTGACCCGCAGGTGCCTTGGGGATTTGTCACACTTGGGATCAATATGCCTGGAGAGGTGAGAAACACTCCCTTAGGAAGCTCAGCACATCTTTCTTCAACACCAAAGAATAGGAAGGAGGGGCCTGGGATTTAGCTCAGTGGTTTCGCCGCCTGCTGCGCAAGTGCAAGGACCCGAGTTCGATCCACGGTACCTAAAAAAAAAAAAAAATAGGAAGGAGCAGGCTTTAATTTTCACCAATGCCTTAAAATCAGCATGTAAGTATACGAAGGGTAGGGAACCAAGTGGATGCCACTAAGACATCGGCTCTTTATTTATTCTCACATTCATTCACTGTGTGATTGTTATCCAGCTGCACACATGGAAGAGACCTGTGAATAAGACACAGGAATGAGACATAGGCTATCTGGGTGGCATGTGATTAGCACGCAAGGAGTTAGGGTTCTGCTAACGCTGAAAGAAACCTTGACCAGAGCAATTAAAGCCAAGCTTCATATCACCGCTTGAATCTCAGGTTGAATGGACGACTGTGAGAAAACCTGCAATTTGATTTTTGAGGGGGAATTGGAGAGAAGCGAGTGCTTGAAAATTCTTCCTCATATTCCTTAACCCTAATTCCACTGTCCTGGTACAGTCTGTGGAGTTTCTCTTGCCTTGCTACTCAGGAAACCTCAGTGTGACAGTCTCAGTGGTCCTTGGCTACTGAACTTGCAGCAGTCTCCTGAGCCTCTCTGTACATAGCTCACCTGTGGGCATGGTGACCGGGGCCGGGAAGTGGGTGCGTTTGTCTGTGTTACTTTATTTTTCCTAGAGCTAAGAATCTTAGCAAAAGGGACTTTGGGCATCATGATCCAATCAGGTCTCGGTCAAGTACCGGCTACATTCAGGCCATTGCCAGCTTTTTTTTTTTTTTTTTTTTTTAATAAAAACCTGAAATTCTTTACCCCTTGAGACTCAGCTGAGCATCCGGCCACGCGGGTGTTGATATCAGGGTTTTTCCTAAGCGACAAGGTTTTGATGCTATCACAGCTCCGGCGCTCCCAGGGGTGGACACAGATTCGATGAGCACTTGGAAAAACAGAGGGCCTGAAAGGAAAGGCAACACATTATGAGCTTCAGGCTGGCGTTCACCCTGACCACATCGATGGCATTCTGCTTCCAGGAGGAAAGGCGGGCACCTCCCGGTGGCTCGCTTTTATCTCGGAGTGGAGAGATACAGACACAGGCAGGACCTCTGAAGAGCAAGTCTGGGACAGAGGCAGGTGAAAAGTCTGGAAGAGATGTAGGTTTTTGAAAACAAAGAAGCTGTACGTTATATTACATTTTTGAGAAAAATTAAACACAAGGGGTACATTAATGGAACTCAATAAAAATGTTAAATAATCATTTGCAAATCTCATTACTTTAAAAAATTAAAATTACTTAAAAAAATAACAGGGGTTTAAGAAAACAGATACGGGGGTATTTTGGTGATCAACTTGGGTACTGCTTTGAGTAAGCGAGGCTACTTACTCTAACATGCATTGTGTTAGAGTGGACACAGAGAAAGACTCAAAAAAGACTCACTTTTTTAGCACAATAAAATCTTATTCAAAAAGGATTTTCTATGATATGATTATCTTCTACCTCAGGTCAAATCCATGTTCCTTTTATGTATTTTGATTCATAGGAAGATAAATTAAAAAAAAAAGCCACAGTCGAAGTTTAAAGGGAAGCTACTTGAGGAAGATCTTTAAGGAGCTGATGAGTCAGTGTGTATTCAGAGACTTTTGATCAATGCTTGTAGGGACGATTTTTGGCTGAGAACAAAGACACCAAAGAGATAGCCACTGGCAGGAAACTGGAGGGAGGGAAAAGGCCACTGTGGAGCCCTGTAGTCAGAAAACATTTCCCAGCCCTAAGGAGCAAAGCCAAATGGAGGGGAAGACAGCCGCAAATGGAGGGGAAAGATTCACAGCCACAAACAGGTGGAAAATGTAGACAGTGGAAAGTTCTGGGCAAGCAGACACATCTTCCTATTAAGGTCAGCTACAGCATACTTTTGGTACAAAATCTCTTCAAAGAAAAAACGTTTTGTGATTCAGCAGCCGAAGGACAGCCTGCCATTTCCCTTCCCCCACAACTGACACTTGTCATAGGGCAGCAGAGTCCCCTGAGTTGGACCAGGACATCTTACAACACATTTCTTAATTGTAATCAAGTTAATTTTCCTACAGGCCTTCAAAAGAGCACACGAACCCACTGCTTTGAAGATGGTCATTTATTTAGTGTTTATCTATTTGAAACCCTCAGGGGCCTGAATGGGTCCCTGAGAGAGACTTGGGGACAATAGCACTTCTGTGGGGGACAAGTGTCAGGCACAGTGAAGTGGCTCTCAGGCGGGGCTGGAGCTGGGAGGGAGCTCCCAAGCTGCTGATAAAGGGCCTTGGAGATTTTCTCCGGTGTTGAGAAATTTGGGGGGAAAATCTAGGTGCAGAACACATGACAGTTGGACATTAAAAACCTGCCAAAATATCTGTCAAGTATTTCTTTTCAAATGGCTAGCTACTTTCCACAAACTCACAAAAGATTTTGTGAAAGCACCGTGTGCATTTTTTCATGAAAATCTTTCTGTAATAAATACATATGCCTTGTTGTCAATTTCCCTAGGAAATAAAAATCATATGATTGCTGTGGGAAAAAAAGTTTAGTTTTAGTCATTTTTCCTCTGAGGTGAGGTTGGTTACTGGAAGTGAAAAGATATTAAGGAGGTAAATTTTTTCCATTGTGCTTCTCCTGTTATTTGAGTGTGGTTTATTTTTGGCCTATTTTGGAGAATTAACTTCATAGAGCATAAAGCTCATAAGTTCTCCATGGGTTCGAAGCAGAGTGGGAAAATGCAGCCCAGTTTTAAACTCCTGCATCTTCTGATAATCCAGTGTTGTAAACCAAGTCCACCCCATGTTGTGATTTAAAGTTTGTAGAGTGAACAGTGCAATTGAAGATGCTAGCTCCTTATTGGGGAGGGGTCTTGATGAGGCTTCTAAAATGCCAAGTATTCTGATCACATTTATGTAGATTTTTAAATTTTGCAATAATCCAAACTTACAGCAAAGTTAGTAGTGCAATATAAATAACTTTTTTCCTGGACTATTTGAGAATAATTGCTAATCTAATGTACAATTGCTCCTTTTATAAAAAGGACAGCATTCTCTGCAGCCATAATATGAACATCAAAATCAGGACAGTAATCTCCATACATCACTGCCACCTAATCCTCAGGCCCACCCAGGATACTCAGTTGAGCCAATAATGAATTCTACAGGAAGAGAATCCAGGACTAGAGCCTGGGGGGCATTTATGGCCCTGACTCTATGGTCTCCTTTCCTAAACAGTCCTTCAGACTTTCACGACCTGGATACTTTCCAAGATCACAATTCAATTATTTTGGAGTATGTCCTCCTTCAGTTGGGTCTGTCTGACGTTACCTCATGATTAGGTTAAGGTTATTTATTTCTGGAAGCGATTATATACTATGATTTCTGTTGGTTCCATTACTGACAGGGTTTACTCAATTAAGGGGGTATATACCAGGCTTCAGAAGAATTTTTGGGGGGTGATATTTGGAAACTGGATTCCTGTTCCTCATCAAACTTTCAATGTATCTATATTTATCTTTGTAATGTATCCAGATCCCTATGGGCTCACGGTTCCCAGCTTAATAGGTTATAATTTCTTACTCTCTGCTATTTATTTTGGTGCTCAGATTGACCCAGATCACTGGGCCTGTGACCTTCTGTCATGTTCCCATCATCCTTTGAGCACATTCTTGCCTCCTGGTGCTACCAGATGTTCCAGGCCAATCTGCTTCTTCCCTTGTGCCAGGTGTGTTAATTGACACAGAAATGTTGCTCATCCAGACAAAAGTAGGAAATACATGTATGTGTCTTTCATCAGTCAAAAGTAGGAAATACATGTATGTGCCTATGTGTATACACATATGTATACATGTGTGGTACATGTACATTTCTATCATGATGTATGTGTCATAACTTTTCTATTGAAACCTGTAAATTTATACCAGTACCTTCAGTTCTACCTGATGCTACAGGTTTTAGTTTAATTTTCCCATTGACTGGCCCCATCTTTCATGTAGATGGTGAAGTTCTAGGATCATATCCAGACCCTGAAATATTTGAGGACTGAAAGGCACCATTCTTTCCCTATGTCTCCTTTTTTGAGGAATAGTGAAATATTTCTCAGAAACACAACCAAAATTGGATTTCATCCCATGAAAGATATCTCTAGTTGTTTCTGAATATTTATTCTCCCACTTTCCCCAGTGATTTCGTTCTGACTTTTATCTGAGACTATCACTGACTGGGTATATTTCTTTAAACCTGTATTTGGCAAATGACTAAATTCTGGTCAACAAAATATAAGCAGAAATGCTGTGTAGAACTTCTTGGAATTATCTTTAAAAGAAAGGCATTATCTTCCTTTTATCTTTCTTTCACTTTGGTTTCTAGAATGCAAACATGATGGTTGAAGCTTTTGTAGTCATCTTGGACCACGAGGACAAGGTATACTCAAGGTCTGGTGGAACAAAAAGTAGGAAAGAACTTATGTCCTGATGAATTCAAGAGTCTGCCCTATGAGCTTTGGACTACTTTCTTCCAAATGGGTGAAAGAATAAAACCTGTGTGTTTAATTTACTGTTAATTTGAGTGTTCATTAACTCTGGTGAGCCTAGTTCTAACCAGTACATGTGCCCATTCCCAAATCAATGACTGGCAAGTGGAGCTGTTTCCATCTAACTGGTGCAAATGGGTTTGGGGAAGTCATAGTGATTACCACTTTAAGTACCTGTTTCTTTAAAATACATTAAATATTTCTATTAAAAATAAATCACTATGGGGAAGCAGCCTTCTCAGTATCTACATAAGAAGCCACCTCATTGTAAGTGCTGTTAGATCTTCATTACAAAGCTTACAATAATTATTTCCTGGGGAGTGCTGAGAAATCTTACTTATGATGTACTATTTAGCTTTCATGGGCTTTTGAATACTTTTATTAACTATTTTTTTTTTTTTGGTACCGGGGATCGAACTTGGGTCTTTGCGCTTGTGCAGCAGGTGGCAAAAACCACTGAGCTAAATACCTGGCCCACTTTTATTAACTTTTAAGAAAATTTCTTGGCTGCCTTTTCAAAGGCCAAGTTCCCAAAATACAAGCTTTGCTTTTTAGTCGATTGACTTCTATTTAATTTCAACACATGAGTTTGTTAATAAAAATGTTCTTTTAGACATTCATTGTTCCACTGAAAGCAAATTACAACCTAGTATCTTTAGTCCTTTCCTTAGACACTTTACAGTTTGGCATTTGGATTAGATTTTGTTAAATAGACCATTCTCTAATTCTAAAAGTCAAATTATATTTTCTCAGTTCCAGAAACTAATTCTTGGTCAGGAGAAAGGAATAGAACTTTTAATTTTAACATCTCTGCTTAACAAACTATCTTCCATATACAAATGATTCATTCAACTCATGTTCCAATTTCCACCTCCTTCAAATCCAAAAACTCAAGATGAACTTACAAAAAAACCCTAATCTATTTTTGGAGTCAAGATTTCTCCACATGGTCCCAGGATTCCAACCCAATCAAGGTGACCTTTGGGTAACTAGAAACTTCAGGCCGGAAAGTCACTTAAGCGGCCCTTGAGCTGCCTGTTGCTGGATTCAACATAAACACCAGTGCAGGAACCTGCTACACCTTGGTTGTTAACTAGCTGCCAACTGTACCTTTTTGAGCAGGACCTTGATTATAAGATCTTTAAAAGCCGCCAATCTATTTTATGCTCTGATTTTAAGGGAGATTGGAGTATATTCTTAAAATTCCCAAGAAGCAGAAATATTCCTATTTCATCTGAAAGCCAGCTCTGGTGTTAATGACTCTATAGGACAGCTCTATAAAGACAGGACAGTTCTGTCTTCTGTATACTGAAGAATACCCAACAGCATACTTCTATTAACCCTTCATGAAATTGAAGACAATGTGTAACTGTACACCAGTCTCTTTTCTAATCTCCCAAATTCAGCCACTCATATAGCAGCATCATGGTTTTGGCCACATCTTTCTGCTAGGTTGGCTATTATTTCTCACCTTCTTTATGTTTTTAGCTTAAATTTCTTTTGAAGAGAATTTTTATATCATTGCTTGTCTATGGCTATAAAATCAGAGTTTCTTGACAAAAATAGAAGTTATCTGTAAAAACAAAAAGGGAAATACAGTGAACTTTTTTTTTTTGGTACAGGGATCAAACTCAGGACCTTGCACTTGCGAGGCAGGTGGCAGAACCACTGAGCTAAGTCCCCAGGTGGATTTTTAGTGAACTTTTAAAACAGCCAGGTGAGGACATTTCTGTATGACAAAGGCAATAAGATTCATTTGCTAGGAAATATTAGTTGCAGTAGTGTCTCCTGGATTTAGTGGCATCTAAGTTATTTTCTTATTGCTGAGGCAAAATACCCAACACTCACAAATTTAAAAAGGAAAGGTTTACTTTAGTTCACAGGCTGTATAGGTTTCAGTCCATAGTTGGCTTGTTCCAAGGCAGGCCAACAGGGCACGGGGTGTCATAGAGCAGAAACAGTTCATGGTGTGGCACACAGGAGGTAGGAAGCAGTGAGCCTCTCTTTCCCTTCTTATTCCATCTAGGCTACAAGCCTATTGGTTGGTACCATCCACAACCAGAGTGGGCCTTCCCATCATCGACATCCAGAAGCATGCTAAACCAATAAGTGCACTAATCCAGTTATCACATACTCACGATCCAGCCACCTCCCAAAAGCCCCACCTATGAGTGCATGAGGCTTTGGGGGAACATCTAGATACAAGCCATAACTTTCCACCCCACCCCAAAAGGCTCATGTGCACCCCTTTATGGAAAATGCACTTAGTCCATCTCTAAGAGTTGCTGCAGTCCTAACAGTTTCAGCACTGCTGAAAAGTCCAAGTTCAAAGTCTCCTCTCAGATTTAAGGCAAACTCTTAGATGTGAGCTTCTGTACAAATGAAAAGAAAGTCAAACACCTCCAACATACAATGAAGAAAGGTGCACATTCTCATTCTAAAAGGTACAAACAGGGGAATAGAAAGGAATGGGACCAAAGCAAGACCCCAAATCCAGCAGGACAAACATTAAATCCCATGGTCCCGTGTGTAGCACCCAGGGCAATCTGTGGCAAGATGTGAACTCCAAAGGGCTTGGGTGGCTCTGCCTCTGCAGCACTGGTTGGAGGTTGGAGTCCTCACAGCTTCTCTCTTGGGCCAGCTCTGCTCCTTCCTTGCAGTTTTCCTCAGATAATGCACATTCCTGGCTTCTCCACACTTCTGGGGTCTCCCGTGCACCTTCGGCTTCACACTCACAGCTTCACGCACTGCCCTCTCAGGGGCACACTCCCTGGCCTCCCAGGCCTGCTTCTGGAATCCGGGTGGAAGCCTTCCTGATCCCACAACTCTTGCATCCTGCACGTGCCTAAAACCAGCACCATGTGGAAAAAGTCTGCTCCCAGCTGGAGCAGTAGCCAGGCTTCCTTCTCTCTTGGCTGTAGGGTAGGGCTAAGTGCCTGGATTTCTGAGTACTATGAACCTAATCCCGAGGAACAAATTCCCTAGGCTGCTACCATTCTGGAGCATGGTGATCTGGGGCTGTCTTCTCAAAGCGGACTTTTACCTTTTCGATTTTTAAGCTGCAAAGGGTGGAGTCCTCCTGGTTCTTATGACCCTCAGCCATTTTTCTATTACCCTCTTCCAAATACTTGGCTTTTTATTGCTAATACTTTCAGCAACCAAGTTCTTCTCTGTTCCATCTTTGCAATGCAACTTTACTGGACCTTTCTTTCTGGCTGAACTCAAAATGTTTTAAATCATCCTGCTGGGCTCTTTGCTCTTGATTCTCATATCAAAAGCTCCCAATAGTAGCCATGGCACTTTCTTAACAGTAGACTGCCTTGAAATTTCTTCCACCACATTAATTAGTTTGCTGCACTTAACGTCTGTCTCCTGCGATGTCTCATGACAGGAGCAAAATGCAGACAAATTTTCTGCCAGAGTATAACACATATGGTCGGGAGTCCACCTGCCAGTGGAGTCCTTTTCATCTGAAACCTTTTGAGCCTGGTCTTTTCTGACTAAATTACAGTCAACATTCTGGCCTTCTGAGCTCTGACCAGAATCTCCCATCAAGCTTGGTTTACAGCATTCCAGGGCTGCTTCTCCAGCTGGCATCTTCAAATCTTTCCAATCTCCTCCCACAAACCGGTTCCAAAGGCTCCTGAACTATATGGCCAAGTATCGTCACAGCAGTGACTCCACTCTCAGTACCAAAATCTGTTTTAGTTACTTTATTGTTGCCGGGACAAAATACTTGACACCCACAAGTTAAAGGAGGAAAGGTTTATTTTTAGCCCACAGGTTGTATATGTTTCAGTCCCCAGCCAGTTGGCTCCAGGGCAGGGAGGGATGGCAGAGGTGTCTGGCAGAGGAGAAACAGTCTATGGCATGGTAGGCAGGAGGCAGCAAAACAGCAGCAGTGAGCTTTCCTTTCCTTTTTCTTCCATTCAGGCTACAAGCCTATTGGTTGGTGCCACTCACACCCAGGGTGGGCCTTACCACTGTCCATACCCAGAAGCATGCTCACCAGTCAGTGGTCTTAATCCACATTCTCATGATCCAGACACCTCCCAAAAGCCCCTCCCATGAGCACATGAGGCTTTGGGGGGACATCTAGGTATAAACCATGAGAGGCTTCCATTTTTTGGGGGGTTTTTTTGGTACTGGGGGGATCGAACTCTGGACCGTGTGCTTGCAAGACAGGCAGTGGAAACTCTGAGCTAAATCCCCGGCCCAAGGCTTCCTTTTTATTCATAGCAAATGTTAGTATTAGATTTCTCTTAAATCTCCATGCAGATTACAAGTGGGAGCATTTTCCTGCGCGTATGTCAGTGAATAGCTGAGCTCTACCTGAAATCATCCACTGTCTCCCTTGGAGAAACACACGTCTATGGGGAAAATCCAGACTTTGTTTTTATGTTTGTTTAGGGTAGTTTTCAAACCACAGGGAGACTAAGGCATCTGAGGCTCTGGCTAAAATGCTTTGCCCAAGTTCAGACTGGAGACCAGGAGTCTGTATGGTAAGAAGTGCCTTGGGTAACTGCAGTGCAGTTTTCAGACCCTAACTCTGAGGGACAGGTGAAAGGCATTCTTTAGTCTATTGCTGTAGTCATCGTTCTTCCATAACTACCAGCATCTTCTGTGGTGCTTTGTGTGCCTCTGAATGGGACAGAGGGGCTGTTCCAGGACTCAGGATTCAATGCTCATGCAGCAAGGCAGCGTGATCATCCACGGAAGTGTCCTAGCAATGCCACTCTACAAGGCGAGGGCTGCAGCCGTGAGGGCCTGGGATTTCCCAGGAGGAAGGGGGATGGAATCAGGAGCTATGGAGCTGGGCCCTGGAGTTGGGGGTAGGAAGGGCTGGGTGAAAGCAGTGGTATTCCCCTGGGGAAGCGAGGTGTCACTGCAGGGCTTCTGCACAGAGGACAGCTCCGTCTTAGGGAGACGAATACCGGGCCTTGGGGTTCAGGGAAGCGGATCTGACAGGGCGTGCAGTGAGCTTGGCAGCGGTGCGCTGTGAGCAAAGAGAGAGCTAGGGAGAAGGCGGTCAAGGCCAGCTGGTGGAGAGGGAAGGGTGGGTGGGGACCCGCCCAGAACACAGGCGCCCAGAACACAGGCGCCCTGGAGCCGGAGCCGAGAGCACTTGGGCTTAGGAGTCTCCAGGACTGCGTCCCCAGGCAGCGTGGGGCGCACAGCACAGGCCCCGTTTGTGCTGCTGTAAACCCTCTGGTGTTTCTCTCCAAGCAATCACGTTCCTCGCAGGCTCCCAGCAGCTCCTGGTTCCCTAACACAGTAAAACACGGCCTCCCTGAGCGGGGTTGAAAAGGCCCAAGGCCGCTCGCCCGTGCTGCGGTGACGCCCTCGCCCCGCAGGTGACCCAGCTCTCTCCCCAGCCACTGGTTTCCACCTCGGCACCGGGTGCGATCGCCCGGGCGAGAGGAGCCCAGTGCCCCGAGCCTCTCGCGCAGCCTCCCGTGCGGACCGGCGGCCTCATCCCACCGACGGTCCTCGCCTGGCCGCGTCCTCGTTCCCCTCGCCCCAGCGCAGAACCGAAAGCGGGTGGGAGGCGGGGCGAGGAAGCGGAGGGCGGTGCCCCGAGGAGGCCCGGCGATGGCGCTGCGCCTGGTGACCGACTTCGACCTCGCCGCGGACGCGCTCCCCGCGCTGCGGGCGGCCAGGGCGGGCGGCGCAGGTGCGGGGGAGCCAGGCGGCGGCGTGTTCGGGGCTGGGCTGGGCTGGGCTGGGCGCCGACCCTCGGGGCGCGGAGGCGGGGGTTCGGCGGGGCCGGGCTCGGGGAGGCTGCGCGAGGAGAACGGGAGGAGACTCGCGGCGACCCCGAAGAGCACCGGACGCACGTCGAGTCTGTCTTCGATGGCGACTTGGGGGCCTTCCCGGCACTGATCCGCCTCGAGGAAGGGGAGCTGTGATTTCTCTTTCCCTCCCGTTTAAGGCATTTGCTGCGGCGCTGTGAGACGCTGTAACGGGGCGCCCGTTACAGCCCCGCGGGGACCCGCGGCCGGGACCCGGCCCTGGGGGCGCAGGGTTTCACCGGCCACAAATGCCTCTCGGTTTGCAGCAGGTAGCGAATTTCGGCACCAGCGTACCTTAAACAGGGGATCTCTGTTTCCGGTTTCTTTTCTTTTCTTTTTAAGCGTTTACTGTAAATAACAAAGCAGCGTCAGTTTCAAAGCAGTGGTTCCTCTGGTCCCACCATGTCTCCGGGGAGCTTTCCCCTCCAGTGCGCGCCTCCTTTTCTATGTTTGGTTTTCCTTAAATAGAGTAGACTGAGTACATTTTTGGGGATGAGTATCAAATTTCTCTTTTCCTAGAGGCTGGGGGAAGTTTTCCCTTGCTACTTTACATCTTATGATGTAGAGTAATTATTTGCATGTTGCCTGGTCTTGGCAGGTAACATGCAAATCGTGTATGTGTGTGTAGCTTCCTGTTTGAGTTTGCTGTTGGTGTCATTATTAGTAAAGATTTTGCGTTTTGGGGTGGGGGAGGAAGAGAACATATAAAGGCTCTTGACTGTCTACAAAGTTTTTGAAGGTTTAGCTTACTTGTGTACAACAGGCAGCCTCAGGCCTGATTTCCACCACAAAGTAATCCTTGAACTCGGTCCTTCTTTTGCTGAGTGGTAAAAGGCATATGTAAGTGAAGAGTTAGATCAAGTGTGAAATACCAGTCTTGTGTTTCAGTACTGTGTGTTGTGATTGCAAAGCCGTGTGCCACTCAGTTGGATTTTGGCCTCCTTGTATCTTTCATCTGTGAAGAATGATAAATTTGTATATTGAGGTTCTGTTAAAAAAAACAAATCATGGCTCCCCGGAAGGTTAAATTTAATAGGAGTACTGGTTTCCTGGTACTGGCAGTATTTTGTTGCCTCAGAGGACCTTGGCTAGACTTTTAGCCCAGATACACTAAGAGAATTGTTTCCCTCAAATCGCACATAGGTGCTAGTGCAAAACAAAACCCACAGGTTAACCCTTCTACTATAATTTAATGCTCTGGGGGCGGGGGGGGGGGCGGCGATCTGCGATTCCATCATATTTCCAGCCCAACTGTTACTAAGCACATTTGTGCAAATTATTGTCCTTACCAAGTCCCAACTTTTCAAATATAAATTATGAATATACAATGGCACTGTCTCTTCTCTGCCTACTTGCTTTCTATGTCTGCAGCTTTAATAGTTTTTACATCAACAAATATAATAGAAGCTTTCTTAGTGGTGCTTAGTAGTTCTCCAGAAATATGATGGATTCCTGGGGAAACAGCTAGTGAGTTGTGCTGTCATCCTTTTCTCATAGGTGACATCGGAAGGTTTCTGGGTTGGCTATCAGTTGCTGCTTTTCCTAACCTCCTGTCATTTGATGCCCAATAAACCCATCATCACATAATTTGAAAACGCATGTAAGTTATCCCAGAACACTGGGAGGCTGAGACAGGAGGATCATAATGAGACCTTGTCTCCAAATTTTTAAAAAAGAGCTGGGGATGTAGCTCAGGATGAAGACCCTGGGCTCAACGGGAGGAGACTACCATAAGATGGAAAACGCATTTACTATGCCTAACCTACCAAACATCATGGCTTAGCAACACTGAGCACTGGAGGATGGGCTGTTTACTGTCAGGATCACGCAGCTGACTGGCAGCTGGGGCTTGCTGCTGCTTCCCAGCATCAAGCGAGGATCCCACTGCGTGTTGCTGGCCCAGGAAAAGATCAAAATCCGAAGCATGCTTGCTACTGAATTTGTATTGTAAAGTAAAAAAATTGTAAATTGAAACATTGTAAATTGGGACCCCCTATGTACAATTCTGGAAAGAATGTGGGTTTTCTCCATTTCTTTTGCCTGCTTTGATTCCTCTTGGACTTGTGATACAGCAGATGGATTCATCTTTCAGATCTTGTACTCACTCATCTTGCCAGGGACTCGATACACTTTGCCAGGTGACTGATTGGAGAGCAAGCCTTGTGCACAGCCCCAGATGGCTGGGGGACAGGGCCTGCCATGGTTAGTCTCTTGCTACTATCTGTCCTTTCTCTTCTCTCTTCCCTAGTTTCCTTTTCTAATCCTTGTCTTTTATTGCTTAACTAATCACCCCATTCTTGCTTATTCTCTTTTTATTCAAAATATGCAGTTTGTCACATTATGATATTTATTTCATAGATTTAGGAATTATAATGCCCAGTTATATTGGGCCTGAGGACTTGCTTCTGTGAATTATTAACAGAACAGGAATGTCATCAGTATCATTGTATTTCATCACCTTCTTGATCTGTGTTTTGGGAACTAATTCACGTTTTCATATAAGGCTGCATCTTCCCCAAGTATTGTCACTGGAGAGATACATTTTTAAATTTGCTTTGTGTCCCATAGCATTTGGAATAGAATTTATACATTTGTCCAACATCTTCCTGTAAATTGAAATCACTTTTGTTTGCCAAGGAATAGTTGATAGGGACAAGCCTATCTAATAAACTAGCTCCTGTTGTGCACAAGCCATGGCTGCCGGATACCTTGCACAACTACAGACCTTCCTTTCTTTGGTAGGTTTACTCATGAGAGTATCTTGCCCATCTAAATGCTACATTGTTTTCTTCATGAGCAGTGAGTACACAGACTGTAGAATTAAATCACATTTCCTTATTTGAAATTGCTAAACTTCCTCCTCTGGACTTTCCAGAGATGACTATTGGGAGAAAAGTCCGAATGAATCAGCAAGAGGCTACGAGTACTCCTTTGCCATGGGTGTGTTACCACGAGTAGCTACCCCAGGAGGAAGGGCTGATAGGCGGGTGGTGTGTGGTGAGATACCGGTCTTTGGATTTCTAACCTTGCCACATTTGTCTATTTTAAATGTCCTTGAAATGTGAACCATGTACTTCACTGCAGGGTTAATGTAACTGTGAAAGCATTATTTTTATTTCTTTAAACTCTGCCTCCCGAGTTTACATCATGCACTGGTCCTAGTTGTGCCAGCCTCTGAAGGTTGCTTAACATGTAACATAGATAGCTAGTTTGTTGGTTCTCAACTTGACTGCACATTTGAATCACTTGAGGAACTTAAAACCCTAGAGTGGGCCTCCCACCCCAGTCCAGGAAAGTGAGAATGTCTCTGGAAGGGTTTGGAGGCCGGTGTTTTTTTTAAAAGCTCCTTTGATCTTTCTACCACAGCCAGAGTTGAAAGCCAGTGTTTAATGGAATATGTATATACATGTGAATTTGTTGTCACTTGCATTTGTTGGAGAATTTTTTTTAGTGATTTGAAAATACAGGTGTTTTTTTTTGCAAGGCAATTGGATTTTTTTTTCCTTTTTAGCAAGGCCTCCCATAAAGGAGTTTCTTACCTTAGCTGAAACCTTTGAAGTGTGCTTGTGTGAAGGTCTGTCCCAGCTTCCTTTTAATCTTAAAAGAAAGAAACACTTTTCCATGTTGACACATTGCATTCCAGAAGTTCAAAGTCAACTGCAGGATGAGAAGGGACTCGTGGAAATGCTCTTTAGATGTTTAAAAAGCAGGGTTTTGGAGTAATTATCCATTTTCCCCTGGTAAGCTTGGCACAGGGCACTCAGCTTATTGTCCTGTTTACCTTTTTCCAGGCCGGGAGGAGACTGCACCACTGTCTCACTGTGTGATACTGACCCAGAGTCTTGCCCTCAGTGAAAGCCCACTGCAGCCCCTCACAGATGGTGTGGACCAGGTGCAAGCGAGCACTCTGGAGCTCATGAGGTGCTCCCCCATGCTGAGATGACTGAATCCTGTTCTGCTAAGAGACCAAACGATTATCCTTCTGTTTTAAAATCAGTGTGAAGTGTGTCCCACAGCTCAGGTTATGTAGAAAAATCGATACACTCATGGATGCAACACACTTGCCCTGCACGTTGCCCACCCCCAGAACTTCTGCACAGCCGTTGTGGAGGGATGGGAAGAGCAACCCAGGATGAGGCCTGAGCTGCCCTCAACATCATTCCCACCCCCAGCTCCAGGGCAGGGCTCCAGCTCACTAACATAATGGCTGTTCGTTAGGAATCCAAGCTGAGCTTTGCTCGAGTCAGAGGATATTTTGTGTAACTTTTATCTGAACACTAGACTTATGTAATAATCAACAATAATATTTACCATCTAAAAACTATTCACATATGAAAAAAATGACTTGTTAAGCAGTTGCTTAATTTTGGATCACTTTTGAGGAAGTTGTGAAAAGTTACTTTTCTCCCCAGTTGTGATAATCATTGACCCTGTACTCAACAATGTTTGTGTCTTTCAATACAGAATTAGGACTAGCCTAAAAATTTTAGATGGAAGGTGATCAGTAATTTGTAAGTTAAATATTTGGTGTGAAGAATCTTTCTGTCCTTCCTCAAAATATGGCTTTCATGCAGAGAAGTACATGAGTGTGTGGCTCAGTTGATTTTCGCAGAGTGAAACTCCCTGTGTCACTAGCACTCGGAAGAAAGGGAACATTCATGGCACCAGAAGTGCCTTACACCCCTTCCGGGCAGCCCCTCAGCTAGCCACTCGGGTGACAAGATTGAAGCTTGTATACGGATCAAATCCCTAGCACATTTTTCAGTGGTTGTGGGGTAGGATCTGGGTTTCTTTGGCTCAGTTGTTTGTGTGTGTGTTCTTATAGGTTAACTCATTCTCATTGTTACAGTATATTCCATTGTTTGGATGTACTGTGCTTTATTCATTCTTTACCTGGTAGTACTATGAATCACAGTACTATAGATGTGTGTCTCAATGAACACGTTTGTATTTCAGTTGTGATAAAACAGAAATTACAGTAAATGTAAGTGCACTACATAGCCAATTAAAAGACTGAGACTATCAGACTAGGGAAGAAGCACAAGTAGACACTATGTCAGATGCATAGCTTAAGGGCACAGGAAGACTAATACTAAAAGGACAGAAAAAGTTAGCTCATGCAAGCAATACCCAAAAGAAAGCGGACAGAGCTATTTTAATAGCAAACATAGAAGACTTCAGAGGAAAAAGGACTAGATAAAAAGTACAATTTATAATAAATAAAGGGGTTGATTAGCTCCGGGTTGCAAACTTGTGTGATTTTTTGGACCCGAATATGTGCCTACCTGGAAGGTGTAGGGAAGCTGACCTCCCTAAGCCAGGCCAGAGCACATCGGCAGTGTGCTAGGGAGCTGTGCCTCCTGCCCAGAGCCTTCCTTCGGGGGCTTGTAGCACACACCTGACGCAGCCACCGCTGCCAGGGGAAGGGGACCCTGTACCTTTCCTCCGCTCAGACTCCAACAGCAGACCCACTCTGCGCCCTTCCCCTGGCCCTCTGCTCCTGGGTACACTACTGCAGGGACCTTGGGGAGGAGGATGTGGATGGTGAGAGAGGGTCCCCCACACCCATGGGAATCCTTCTGAGCCTTCACCCAGCACACCTTTCCATGGGGGCCTCAGGAACCCGGAGGCCAGTGCTTTTTGTGGTTAGCCCCTCACTTCTGGGGCTGGCTGTGGTTTTTCTTATCTCAGTACCTTAGTTGATCTCTCAACTGCCTGCCTGACAGGGATTAATCCACCAAAAAACTCTGTGACAGTTCTCAGTTTGTGTGTCCCTGACAGTATAGCCTCTTCAGAACACGAAAAGCAAAAATGCGCAGATGCTGGGCCTTTGTGGCAGTGTAATGTCCGCACCGAGAAGCGCACAGTAAGAAAGCGCAGCTCAGTGGGCTCTGGGGAAGCTAGCTGATGGGTGGAGCTCGTGCCTTCAAAGGCTTCCCGGGATCACCTGGTCCCTGTGGTGTCCTTGGGGTGCCTGGCATGAGGGTCACCTCTGCTCTGTCAGTGACCCTAGGTTGGGTTTGCCTGCGTTTAAACTGCATAACCGAGCCATCAGGATGTATTATACTTGGCTTCGTTCCCTGATACATTTGTTAGGTATATTTTAAAACTTCCTCCAAGTGTTAACTTGCTGTTTTCTTATTTCAGATGTTTTAGAAACAAATTATGAGAGCTTACATCTACTAAATGTTGAAAGAAACGGAAATATTATTTATACCTATAAGGTATGTTTATGTTCTCTTCTTATTGTGGTAAAATATATAGTACATAAAATTTACTGATCATGTCTACTGTCATTTTACAGAGTTCTGTTTTAAACCTTCAATTTTTAACATTGTGTACTTCATCATGACATTGTGTTTTGGGTGTGTCATGTTGAATAGTGACTAAAATTCAGACGCATGAAATGTTTCCTCTCTCCTCTCTCTCTCTCCTCAGTATTGGGGATTGAACACAGGGCCTTATTTTTAAAATGAGCTGACACTGCATATCTGAAGTTCAGAAGTTTTGAGTAAATGAACAACTTCGTTTTCCAGGGGGAAAAAGTCAATATTTAAACCTAATTAATGTGTTAGATTTTTGTCTGTGAGAGCATAGTAAATATGATTGTTTATTCAGGATTGGATGTTCTAGGATTTCTGAGGCATTAATGGCATATTTGATATTAAGGATTCTGGGAAAAATTTAGCTTTACTGATAAGTTTACTATGATAGCAACAGATGAAAGACTATTTCCAATCATCTTTGCTTTGCAGTTATTTCACAGTGCTCCCCCCCCTTTGGTTAAAAGAAGTTATTAAATTGTAGCTAAGGATAGTGCAAGTTTTATATATAAGAATCAGGAGCTGTCCTATTATCCATCATATAGATTTGCATAAAGATACAATTGGAGTCCCAAAAAGCCTGACTCGTTGACCTTGCCCATTCCTACTAGACGGGGTCCCCAACTTACTGAGCTGCAAGGTATCAGCCCCATTTTACTCCGAGAGCCCAATGGCGAGCGGAGTCAGGTCCTGTTCCTTTTGGACACGCATGGCGAGCTTCCATTCAAGTGCTTGTTCGAAGACTGGTTGAATGACTACTGCAGGTTTGTTTTGAAACTAGTGACAAACTAACTTCTTAAACAATGACGTTTGGGTATTTGTTTTATAGGATGGAAAGGGAAATGTGGTCTTTGGATTATATGATTGCCAAACCAGACAAAATGAGGTAAAAATCTCCATAAGCTATAGCTTATTTATTGTTTACTGCTTTTCAAGTTTTCTTTTTCTTTTTTTTTTGGTACCAGGGATCGAACTCTGGTCCTTGCGCTTTCGCAGTAGGCAGCGAAACCACTGAGCTAAATCCCCGACCCTCAGGTTTTCTTTTTTTATGTCTCTGTTGTCTAAAAGTAAATCCCAGTTTCATTTTCTAAAAATTTATTTCTTTGCCTTCCTTCTCTTCCCCTATGTCTTTACTATTTCTTGGCTTCATTATCTTAAAAAAAAAAAAAAAGTGTAGGGCCAGGCATTTAGCTCAGTGGTTTCACCGCCTGCTGCGCAAGCGCAAGGACCCGAGTTCCATCCTTGGTACAAAAAAAACAAAAACAAAAACAAACAAAAAAAAGTGTAAGCACATTTGAACCAAAACACCAGTGAAAGTCTTAGTCCTTTGAGATTTAAGTAAAAATGGCTCAAAGCAAATTCTAATATTTTGTTAAAGAGCAGGGAGCGTGGGGCCGGGGATTTAGCTCAGTGGTTCCGCGGAAGGATCCGAGTTCGATCCCCGGTACCAAAAAAAAAAAAAAGCAGGGAGCGGAATGACTGCGCTAAGATCTGTATGTTCTTCGCCATTCACAACGACTTCCGGCTCTGAGTTTTACCTCTGCTTAACTTTACTTTTCTTGCTTCTCATTCCTTTTCAAAACCCATGGATTTTTGGAATAAAAAAATTTCAGTTACAGAACTTAGCCCCTTAATTTTTCTCCAAACTACTCACATAAGGCATAGGTTGCTGTGGTCAAGGTCTGTCTCATTTTGGGGAAAATGAGAGTCATTTTACAAAAAAACAATTTAGAGTTTAACATTAGACATCCTTGAATTTAAATATTCTTTATCGATTACACTTTTCACACAGGTCACCTCCCTCTTTGGGGTTCTATTATGTTACTTGGTGAATTCCCTTTCCCCTTCTTCTATCCTTTTCTCTCATATTCATTCATTCTCTCACTGGCGAATTCACTGATCCAGCAGTGATTCCCCTGTAAGGAGCTGGACACAGTGGTGGACGAGACAAGTCCTATCAACAGTACACAGTCTCGGGAAAGAGAAGACAAAATCTCAAGCTTTAGTCACTCTGTAGCTTAATTTCTATGAGGTCTGGTTCTAGGAAGATAGCTGGAGGAGGGCCTAGCCTGCTGTCAACCTGGCTGTGGAGGGTACTGCCGTCTTTGGTGGATGCAGTCAGCTCTCCTGAGACTGTTTGGGCTCAACAAGGAGGAACATTCTGTGTTCCATCCCCATTGCTCCAGCCGACTCCCTTGGGAGTGGTAGGAATTCAGGAAGCGTTTTCAGTGGGTCGACAGTGATAGCTTCTCTCCGTAGCAGCTGCTTTTTAATTTATTTTCCAGTGACAAAGCTGGATTTCAAATATGAAGATTATTCCACATAATAAATTGGTTAAAGGACAAATTAATGATAAATTTAACCAGCTTTATAAAATAGTTGAATCTTACTCCTGTACTATCGTCGCTATCTTAGGCCATTTTCAGTCACTACAACAGAATACATGAGACTTAGTTATTTATAAAGAACAAAGGTTTAGTTCTTACAGTTCTGGATGCCAGGAAGTCCAAAGACAAGGGGCCCACATCTGATGAAGTTTTCTTCCTGGTTCTGGTGAGACGTGTGGTTTTCTATTGGATCTCAGACACTTTGTGTACTGTGTGTGCACGCGGGATCTTACTGAAGTCTTCTGTTTCAGCTCGCCTGCTCTGCCTATGCTGGCTGGGGAGTGGGGAGCACAGCCTTGCTTCTCTCGGGCAGGGGTGAAGGCAGGGTCCCTGCGTGGCCTTCTTTGACTCTCTTGAGAGAAGAGCCTGGGTTCTCCCAGGCAGAGGGGCTCCAGGCTGCCCCCGAGGCCTCTCCTCACTGGGTCAGGTAATGAGTAGGAGGCAGAAGCCTCGTTATCATGGGGTGGAAGAGAAAGTTGTGGCTTCCATCCGGCCACTTCGGACCCCAGCCCAGGGAGGAGGGGCGCCTCCTTACTGCTGCTCTGAGTGGGAGACCAGCATTCCCACATGGCTTCTCTGAGCCTTCGGTGGGAGGAGGGTCATTCCTGCAGGTGGGGATGGAGTCCTGGCTTCCTGCTTGGTCTTTTCTGATAACACTCAGCCAGGTGTGGGAGAAGGGCATTTTGTCATAGCCAGACAAGGATGGGGGTCTACGTTCCCCTCAGTCTTTGTTGGTAGAGGTAAGAACAGGGCTGCATTTCCCCCCATGGTGTTTGACTGGAATAAGGTAGGTGTAGTCTAAAAGTTTCCTGTCTTGCTAGATTTCCTCTTTCCCGTTTCCCTGGCTACAGAGTGTGGGTGTGTTTGTTTCTGTCTGCTCCTCTCAGCGTTTTGGTTGCGTTCCTTCTTTAGCTTTAAATCTAGGGTATATGATGCAGAAGCCACTCTCACTGCAGGCCCTACCATCCCTACAATGTCGGGCTTTTTTTCCCCATTCATTGCCTGGGATTGAACCCACAGTTGTGCATGTGAGGCAAATGCTCTATACTGACCTATTACCACCCCCTCAATGTATGTTTTTCTACTTTTCAAGTCTTCTTAGGTTTGTTTTGTGCAGCATCCAGAGATTTTAGCTGTACTTAGTGGGAGGAGTAGGGGGAAGTGGGTCTACTCTGCCTTGGTATCAGTCTCTGAAGTTTTAACTGAATCATCTCTCCTAGCAGTGGTCAAGTGGGGAGTGACGGATCACTAATGCCCAAGGAGGCACGGCCCCACCCTTGCTCATCTCCTCCTCTGCTCCCTTTCATGTGGCTGACCCTGGGGGTCCCTGCAGGAGCCAATGGGGCATAAGCTGGCAGAATACAAGTGTGGACTGGGCTTTGCTGGGAACTTAGGGCAGGAGCTCTTTCCCACTGGGTTTGGTGACCTGTGAGTGCGAGGTTGGAACAGCTGTGGCTTTGGGGACTAGAGCTCAGAGCTGCATTGTGTAGAGGCTGGGAGTGTCTTGAACCCTCAAAACTGAAAGATGGGTATTTCCAGCTCTGGATAAGCCCATGCTGAAGCTGTGTACCCCACACTGTTCAGTTTCGAGAGCCACTTTGTAATTCTCTTTTGCATAAGCTCATCTGGGGGAAGGTTTTGTGATGTTCTCAATTGAAGAATTCAATACTTGCACAACTTTTGATCCAGAAATCCCACTTTGACATTTGACTTTACAGAAATACCTGTACGGGTTCACAAATATGAAGTTCAAAAAGGAAGTTCATTGGCTTGTTTTAACACTTACAAGTGGGAGGTAAACCAAATACCCATCAGTGACTTCTTTGGGAAGCATTCTTTACATTGTTTTTTGAGAAAGGGTCTTGACATGTAGTTTAGGCTGGCCTTGAACTCATGGCAATCCTCCTGCCTCAGCCCGCCTTGTGCTGGGACTACAGGGGTGCGCCACCATGCCTGGCTCATTTTTTACATATGTAAAACTATAAATGTATAGAGGTGCAGAAGCCTCTCCAAAGCATATTGTTACATGAAAAAAACCAAGCAGTCAGAATAATACATTCTATTTATGTTTAAAAGAAACTTACAAGAAAATTATCAAATTTGGGGCCATAATACATATTGAAAATAACTTTAAAAGATCCAGAAGGCTGCAGAAAAAATTGTAGACATTTGGAAGGCAGTTGGGACTGGCTGAGTATTATGATAGAATTTTGCTTTTTATCTGGTAGTTTTTGCATCTTTAAATACTGAAACTACATTCATGTGTTATTTTGTACTTAAAAGGATAAATTAATAACTAAGTGTATTCAATCCACGATTCTCTCCTTTACAAATTAGAATCCCTCAGAATAAGACTTAAAGGAAACCAAAAATTTTCACAAGAATTCAGTACCTTTTTAAAATTAACTCAGAAGTTCACTTTTTCTAATGCTTTTTGACTTTCCCCATATTTTCACTACCTCTTGGCCATACTTTTTAGTGATGTTTTAGTCTGCAAGTGCTGGCTATGTTCTCAACACTTATGCTATTCGCTGTGTCTCCTCATCTCTTCTCTCCAGGACTCTGTCCTTCCTGTGTCCTCCAGTGAGCATGGAGAGAATTTGCCTACTGTAACTGTGGTCATGTGCGTGCACATCATGACCTCCTTCTGTGTGGCATTTTTTTTTTTTTTGTGGTACTGGGGATCGAACTCAGGACCTTGCACTTACAAGGCAGATGTGGTGCCACTGAGCTAAATCCCCGGCCCTGCATGGCCATTTTCATGTTCTTCAATATAAAACGTGCTCTTTTGTTACTTTGAAGATTCAAACAGCAATTTTAAAAAGATTAAATAAGGATAGAAGCCATCTTTGCCCATATGTGACAGCCTCTTAGGCATAACCTCAGATATCAACTGTGTAATTTGATTAAAACTCTACCACCTTGATAAGTACAACCCCAAGCGTGAGTGGTGATTATATGTGACACACTGTACTAAGTGCATCCTCTATGCCATCTCACTTAGCTTCCTTACAATTCCAGGAGATGGTATGAGGTTCTTGATGGAGGAGAGAGAGGTCAAATAAGTTGTCCACAGTCACACAGACAGCAAGGGGCAGAGTCAGGATTTGAACGTGGATCTAGTTTGGATCCAAGATCTGTGCTCTTAGCCACTATGTTTGGTTGTCTCCTGACTGTTTCAGGGCTAAATATCGCCTATTTTTCTTGAAAAAAAAATCTCAATGTCTCAGGATGGATGAGCTAATTCATTGAGGGTTCTTTAGTAAAATGTTTTGCCACAGTAATACTCGGTACAGAGCTCAAGGGGAATTTATTTACGTACAACTGTTATTTGATATAAAACTCAAAATTAAAATTTTTGTTTTAATAGCATCTGTATACCTTTGAGAAAGACTTGCAAGTCATCAGTTGCTCTGTCAACAATGAGAGAACTTTGCTTGGTAAGTGGAGCTCTTTTATTGCTATATATCACGGACTAAACTACATCTTTCAAGGCTTTTAAGGGATTCAAAGTGTTGTATTTTGCTTGCTGTATTTTATTATTCCATAACAATGATTTTCTGGGAATGAAATGCTCTTGAGAAATTTGGGTTGAAATTTAGAATCTGTAGGATATAACTGCAGAAAAGAATCCTTCGTGCTTTACCTTAATACTCCACTGACAGATCCTTTGAACTCCCACTTGCTTCAGTTATAAAATGGTAAATTTTAACAAGCCACCATATAGGTCAGTTGCTAATGGATTTTATTTTGTTTTTTCCCATTAGCTGCAAGTTTAGTTCAATCTACTAAAGAAAGAAGAAGGAATGAGCTTCAACCAGGTAGTGAAATTATACTTTTTCATGTATATGGGTAGACGAAAATTTATCGGATTAAAATCAAATTTCAAGCATCTTTAGAACAAAAAGGCAGTGGTCATTTGAGTATGAAAAAGACTTTAAAAATTTCTTGCTTTAAGTACGTAAAAAGGAACAGAAATTAATATAACAATAAAGAGAAGAAGTTTTGGGGTGATAATTAGCACTTGAAAACTAAGTAAGTGCTGAGAATACCCTGGAATCCCATGGCTAGGAGCTGGTGTATAGGTTGGACAAGTCTTGAATACTATTTTTTGAATGATCTGGTTAAGTATTAACTACCACCTAAGGGATTATGAGTAGCCCACCAATATAAAACATCATTCTACTCATTTGCCAAACCCCACTGGATAGTTTGATAGCCATGTGATGATCCTGACGTTTTAAATTTTTTATTTACCATTCTGTATCACCCATTGCTCCATGACACAACAGTGTTGGCTTCCTGCTGTGGCCCGGGAACTTCACACAGTTTGGGGGTGCAGTGTATTTAGGAGGGTGCTGACCCTCACCGGAACTTGGCATCCATTCCTAGGCTTCAGTGGCAAATGTGTACCATGGCCAGACATAAGTGAAGTAGACTGAGTGTGAGAAAACTGAAGTGGCTTTGTTATTTCCATTTTTATATAGAAACCAAGCACATTTCTTATCTAATGAAAAAGCATTCTGGAGCCATCAGCATAAGTAGTGGGGTGGGGTCCCTACTGATAAGGCCCGGGCTTTCTGTCATGGAGCAGTACGTCCAACAGGGCCAGCTTTCCAATTTATTAAGAGAAGTCTGGTCTGGCGCCGGGGATTTAGCTCAGTGGTTTCGCCACCTGCTGCGCAAGCGCAAGGACCTGAGTTCGATCCCCGGTACTGAAGGAAAAAAAAAAAAAAGAGAGAAGTCTGGTCTGTTATGTAAAAGTCTTAATCTATACATGTTGGTGAAGATTAGAAATCTTGCTCATTTGACAATATTCACCTTTGGGCTGGAGCTGCCTGTGGGCCACTGTTTTTCAGGGTCTGGTCACTGGATCTCTTATCAGTTCTTCACCGCTCTGGGTCCTGGGTGTTTTCCAGCAAGTCTGTTTATTTGACACTTAAATCTCCTCCTTTGCAAGCATAGTTCCCACTTGGATGTGTTCTCCTGTGGTTGCATGTGATGGAAAAACCCTTGAAGACACTTTCCACGAGAGGCTGATGAGGCAGCCCAGGACTTCCGGTGACACACATTTCTCCACAGAGCCAGCCTAGAGAGTCAAGGGAACCAGGGCCAAGTCTGGCAGGACCTTCTCAGGGGGTCCCTGCAAAAGAAGTGCTAGGAGGTGGTGGTGGGCAGGAGACTCCCCCTGTCCTGGTCACTTTCCTGTCACTGGGACAAAATACCTGGCACCTGAATCTTACAGGAGGAAAGGTTTATCTTGGCTCACGGTTTCAGAGGTCTAAGTCCATGGTCAGCCAGCTCCAAGGCGGAAATGGCAGGTGGAGGGAAGCTGCTCACCATGGCAATCAGGAGGCCGAGCGAGAAAGGAACAGCTGGAGGCAGGAATATGCCTCCCAGGTCACATAGCCAGTGACCCCCTCCAACCAGGCCCATTCCCAACAGCACAGTCAGCCTGAACTGATCCGTGGATGAATCCACCAGTGAGTATAGCACCGCCATGATGCAGTCACCTTCCAAAAGCCCCCTCTGAACACATGAGACTCGGGGGGACATTTTGGATCGAAACTTTCTCCCTACCCTTATTTACTGGGAGCCACGTAGCTCTGCCACCTCCTCCTTTACTAGTTGCCATAACACTCTTAGCTCTGGAGCTGGGCTGGCTGAAGCAAAATCTGATCTAGAGCACTGGTATCTTGACCTGTAGAACAAGAGCATAGATAAAACCAGGAAATAACCTGGCTCCTAAACCCCTTCGTCTAAGAAAGGAAAGTCCTTGCTTCTGGTGTTTCTTGGGATAGTGCGGCTGGACATCTACACACAATCTTGGATTTTCTCTCTGTGCCGCCTGCTTGGTTTGTGTGAGTAGATTCAAATCCTTGTGAGTAGATTCAGAGGCAAGGATTTGAGTGCCACCTGTTTACTTGGGAGATGATCCTAGGTGACCCTGTTGGGGGACTATTTAAATGGTCCTAAAAGAAGGAAGGGGAAAGCACCTGTCTGCAGAGCCAGCAGCCAGCACCAATGCCCCAGGCCCAGGCTGTACTTGGTGGACTCACTATTTGAGGGCAGCAAGGCTGGCACTCTGGGAGCCTGAGGCAGGAGAGTCATGAGTTCAAGCCCAGCCTGGGCAACTTAGAGACCGAGGGAAACCCTGTCTCAAAATGAAAAAAATAAAAGACTGGGGATGTAGTTTAGCATGAAGGCCCTGGGTTCAATCCCAAGTACAACAAAAGAAAAACTGAGCAGGGCAATGTGTCTGGACTAGAGTAGTCAAGAGTAGAGTGGAAAAAACTGAGGCCAAAGGAAAATGGGGGTGAGGTGCAGGCTGACCATGAGAACCTTAGGAGCCATGGTAAAGACTGGGCCTTCACTGTAGATAAAATGAAAATCGTGTGGATTTTGAGCAGGGCGCGACCTGACTTACTGTACAGAAGGAGTGCTGCAGCTGCCGTGTGGAGGACAGACCACAGGAAGGGTGGGGAGAGCAGGGGGTGGGTGAAAAACAGTTCAGTGGCTTGGACTGGCCAGGGGACTAGGGATAAGAGGTCGTATTTGGATGTATAGATACCATATATATATATATATATATATTTAGAAGACAGATTTGTTAGGATTAGCTTCTGGATTGATAGGCGTATGAGAAAAAGAAGCAGGTCAAGGATGGTGTACTCCAGGCTGTCTGCCAGAACTGGAGCGCGCGCGCATGGTGGGAGGAGGAAAGAAGCCTTTGGTTTGGGACATGCTTCATGTGAGGCCCCATGAGACTCTCTGTAGAGATGGGAGGTGGGATTTGAATCAGAGGCCGGGGGTCCTGTGTGAGATGGGCGGGGTGGAGCTTACACCTTCTGAGTCACCAGCAGTCAGCACAGGAAGGTTTCATTTTATTCACCTCAGATTTCAGAAATGATGGAGCCAGCACAATGGGATCTACTGTGATGTTTTGCCCTTTGAACAGATATTTGGGAAAGGTTTGTTTTGTCTGCCCATGAATGACCTTACAAGTCATCTGACTAAAAAGTGCAGGTTTCTGTAAGGTGTGGCCAACACTCTGTCACTCATCATGAGATTTTCCATTTCAAAACAGAGACTGTGTCACTTTCAAAGAACAGAGATCTTTGATCCACATACTCTACAAGATAGTTTTTTCCCTAGTACTGGGGACTGAACCCAAGGCCTTTGGACTGAGCTACACCCTCGGTCCATTTTCATTTTTTATTTGGGCACAGGATCTTGTTGAGTCACCCAGCTGCTTGGCTGTGCTTGAGCTTGGTGGTCCTCCTGGAGTGCTGAGAAGACCATCGAGTGCCACCTTCCTGTTGTTCGGTTTTAAAATCAGCACAGCTTCTGTCCTTGGCTGTGGCCATAGCAGAGTTCATCTGTGATTTAGAAAATGGCCTTGAACAGGACTACTGTAACATGATGTCTTTAACTCTTTTGGGAAGACACCTTAGAAGGGATATGGCACTGCTCTGCCATACAGAAGGGTAAACTTATTTTTTCTCCCCACTTGGAAAAGATGAACTTTTAGGAGAAGAGATAATCACATGTCAGTTTGTACTATTTAATATATTAATTTAAAATGACATGTCAGTAGGGAAAATTGCTTTCTCCTTTATTTCCTCTTTCACAGCACATTTCTAGTCTGTTTTTCTTCATGTGTATCTTTGACATCAATAGCTTTCTTATTCCTGGAGCCATTTTTTAGTCATCCAGCAGATTCAAAACACTGCAGTTTCATTTCTCTCCCAGTTTTCAGGAACACAGCCCTTCTGAATTGTTGTAAAATCCTGTCACCAGATTATTTGTCCTATGTTATAAGGTCTCACTTATCAAACATTTGATTTTTGTTCTATAGTTATATGCTTGTGATACCACATAATAACTTCTTCCTTCCTTCCTTCCTTCCTTCCTTCCTTCCTTCCTTCCTTCCTTCCTTCCTTCCTTCCCTCCCTCCCTCCCTCCTTCCTTCCTTCCTTGGAATACTGAGGATAGAATCCAGGGCCTTTGCATTGAGCTATATCCCTAGCTAAGTTGCCCAGTTGCCTGACTCAAAGTCCTTGTCCTCCTGCCTTATTCTCCCGGGGTGCTGGAATTAGGGGTGTGCACCTCCACACCTGGCTGAGGTTACTTTCTTAAATATATTTTAAATGCTATTGATTCCAGGCTGCTTGCCATCTCCAGATTGTGCATTGGCATTCAAAATAAAGTCATCCAGAGAACATGGGATTATTTTGGAGTCTTAAGAATGCAAGTTCAGGGCAGTGCTTCCTTTTTTGGGGTTTGTCCTGGGGAGGGGAACTTTGACCTAAATGTGGATATCAGTGTCACCCCCTTGCTTGTGTCCAGGGACTTCCTCCTCATTGCTATCTTTGGTGCCACTTGTTCAGAGGTGACGCTGAGGACCCAAGTGGTCACTAGCACTTTCCTGTGGGAAGCCCAGCCACTGTCCTGCTGAGAGCTGCTGTCATGCACTGGAAATAGCTTCATACTTTTATACATAAGCGATGTTTGCTACTGTGCTACAGAACTGGAGGGACACTGAATTGAGTGCTCTTTATTTAGTCTTAAAAGCCTAGGGGGCTGTGAGCTGTGCTTCCCTCCACACGCTTTGACCTCATCCTTGTGATGTCTGTCTGTCTGTCTCTTTCTTTTGTGTTGCTGAGGATTGACTCCAGGACCTCATGCATGCTAGGTGAGTCCTCCACCACTGAGCTACACTCACAGCCCCTACTGTAGGTTTAAGAAATATCAAAGTAAGCTTGAGGATAATTACTCTTCCTTATGGAATAGCTAATATAATAGGAAACACAGTTACATTTTCAAAATTCAGACATTGCCCATTGGTAGATCTTACAATTATGATAATCTAGGGGAGGAATGAGGCCCATTGGAATCCAGCTTGTCAGGGACCCTTGTGCATTGTGGCGAGAGTACAAAGGATGATAATCTTCAATTTCAGAAACCACTTGTACTTAAACTGATGCATTTCTCTCCCGGGTCTGCTGTTATTTGTTATTTCCGGGGCTATTCAAAGACTTCCCTCCTGACATTTGCCTTCTTTGCGTGTCCTGTGTTTCTCACAGTAAAACGCAGCATCGTTAGGATGCCCTAGGCTGCAGGATGCAGGTCCTTTGCTAGCTGGTTGCTCTTTTGGGACCTTTGAGCTGCACACATCCCTGAAGAGTGGAACTGGGGATCGAATTACAGTTTCAATTACAGTCAAGGGACTTTATGATGAGGAGAGAATTGTTTTGCTAGTTCACAGCCACATAATAGGATTCACCCACAGTTTCTCTCCCTGTTGCTTTGGAAAAGATAATGCATGCTAGCCAAGTCTTCGTTAATAAAAGCCTCCTTTTCCTGTAGGGTCAAAGTGCTTAACGTTGCTGGTGGAAATCTTCCCTGTTAACAATGTAAAGGTCCTAAAAGCCGTGGATAGCTGTGTTTGGGTACAGGTAAGAAGGCTCACCAGTTAACCTCTCGTTACTCAAAAGGTGGGGAACCTGGGGGGAAGCTGCCCACCAAGTGCTTCCACACACGTTAGCACATTTACCCCTCAAAGCAGCCGGTGGAGGGGGATGGCAGGAGCATAGCTCTTCCCTGCCACGGGAAATTTAAGGTCTAAACCCGGGTCCTCTAGCTCTGCTACCCTGCAGCTTGTCTGAGAGCAAGTTCTCAATTTGATAAAATATCAAATATTAAAACATTTATAATCAGCTTAAAAATAGTTCATTTACTGTCTTTGTGTGGTTGGCAGGCTAATTGTCTGTGATTAGAGGACTTACTCCCTGAAATTCCCATCTATGTGAGTCGATACGGAAGCACGTGGTGTGCAGCACAGGTGGACCAGTTGGTCTCCTGTACTGGTGGACTCTGTGTTTGTGAGTTTCATTCACTGAACATTTTTTGTAACCAGAAACTAATATGGCCCCTTTCCGGCCGTTTGCAGACGATTGGTGTCCGCTCAGCCCAGGGCCCCGCTTTGGAGGCTTTGCACTTTCTGTCCATTCATTGTCTGACGTGGCCTCCCCGTGTGGGGCTGAGGTGCCGTGACTGGTCTGAAGCGCAAGAAGGCCGGGATGGGAAGAGTGTGCCCCTTAGCCAGGCTTCATTAGGGCGTGAGTTACAGGGCTCGAGGTTCGCGGGTCGCAGTGTTGTGACACAGGGTGTCTGAGCGACAGCTACCAGACACGGCAAGAGTCACCTCTAGGTGGTCGTGCTGGCACACTTTCCTGTGCCCGATTTCGCTTTCTGCTGCAGCGACATCACTATTAGTCCACTGGGGTGGCCTCTTCCGGCTCCCACTCCACAGGGCAGCTGTGGGGCTCCATCCCCCAGGTGCTAGGAGTTCCGCTGCCTGCTGTGCCCAGGGGTGTGGTTCCCCACTCCTGCCCAACACTCCTGAGCTGTCCTTCCCTGCCCGGAAGCCACTCTGTCTGCTGTCATGGGGCAGGGGTTCCCTTGGGACACAGTGCACTTCCCTTTTCTGCTTGTTTGGTGGCTTCCTTGGCAACCTCACCAGGGCAAAGGTCAGAGACATCATGGAAGGAAGGGCTAGAGGCCAGGCAAGGAAAGAGGGTTTCAGAAGTATGTGGTTGTGTGGCACTGGGAACAGATTAAAAGCTACTAACAATTGTGTGCTTCGAAGTGGTGAAAATGGTGAATTTTGTGACGTGAACTTTATCCCAGTTAAACAAACTAAAAGTAGATGACACATGACAGCATCTGGACCAATGCCACCCTACAGCTCACTGGCTTTGTCTTGCCCCAAACTCCTCTCTCTGGTTTCCTGGTGTGTGCGGTCTTGGTCACCTTTGGGCAGGATGGGCCGGGTGGGGCCGAGACCTGATGAGGTTCCCTATCTGTGCGCTGCATCCTCCAGGTGGCTTGAGTGGGGAGACACACACCTCTCTATACCGACCCCGCATGCCTCCCTCCTGGAGACAAGCACTAACCTCTGCGTCTGTCTCCACATTCGTGAAGAGACATGTTCTCCTAAAAATGCATAACATCTGTCCACATTCCTATTTAAAATGCAAAAAGCCACCTGAATGCTCTTTTGAGAGCTGTTTGAAACCTATTTTGTTTCTGACCTTCAGGCCTTGCTCTAGTGTTGCTGCACAGAAAGAAAAACAGGCACCACCTAAATGGACCTTTAAAAATCACATTCTTAACAGTTGACCCAGAAGACCAAGCAGAGGCTCAGAGGTTGGCATTTATGGCTCTTCCTTGAGTCCTGTTCCCAAGCAGCCGGGCCCTGGCCAGCTCTGTAGCTCCGGAAGTCCATGCTGTCTGCTGTAGTCAAATCGCCTTATTCAGCGAATAAACACACTCCTGTGTTTCCCCAACCCTGTACCCGGGGCGCCTGCCCTGTGTGTGGACAGCCTCACCAGGCACGAGAATTAGCTCTATATCACTTTTGTAGCCAGATTCCATATTGCTGCCTGGTTTATAATTTTTGGGTTGTTTCTCTGAGAATGATATATAGCTCAAGTTTTGCTCTGCAGTTCTAAAAGGGAGATTTGGCTATAAATACTTAAAGAAACTGACCGGTTCTATTTCTGATACACTAGTACGAAAAGTTAGAGCACCAAGTAATATATTTTGTCAAAAATTTTCCTAGGTTTTGGTGAGACCCATGGTTATAAAGTAAAAAAATAAAAGGTTCTGTATGTCCTTTGATAATGTTTTAAATATGGCGGGGGGGGCAAAATTCACTGGTGGATCTTTCTTTCTTGCTGTAAAATGAAATGGCTGGTTTATAGTCAGCCTTTTCTTGAAATGAGACACTGTTGTTGATTTATTGCAGTTCAATGGCTCAGTTTTAATTTGTACTCTTATAAAATGCAAAGTAAAATAATTTAATATTCAACAAGGAAGCACAAATTTCGTTTCTTGCTGAATCTGTAATATCTTTCACATATTAACAATTTCAAAATGCATCACAGCATTTACCCATTCTGAAGACGTGTTTTACAGTACCAAATAAATTAAAAAATAAACACTATCATCCCTTATAGTCAGCCTTTTGATGATGAAAAAATTAAATCCCTGGAGTTATCCCATGGCCAATTTTCCTTCATTAGCTCAGCTGATGGGGACAGGCCTTGTGGTGCCGGTGCCTGGTTTGCATGGCTACGGCCCCATGGAGGGGACCATGAAAGAGAAATGGGGGAGACTCCCCCATGGAAGTCCTTCTGTCTCTGAGGGGTTCACCAACCAGAGGCCACACCATGACTCACCATTTCCCGGAAAGTCCCTGCTTGTGCTGTGCTTTGTTTCTTGGTTGTGGGACTTTGGAAGTGAGTGGGGAGGTCATTTACATGGCTCTCAGATTACTTGTGTAAGGTCCAGTTGCACCACAGATGTCCTGACCCCTCTTTGTGTCTGAGAGGACAGAGCTCATTGGGATTGCTTGCATTGCTTCTGGTCGTCCTCAGAATCCAGTATGCCAAGGAGGAAGCCCTGTCACTAGAAACAGCTTCAACCTTTGCCTTACTGTTTAAGGGGATGGTGATAGTGTTATACCAGAGATCACCTTCTCTCTGGAAACTAAGGTCCTCAAAGTGTTCCTCTTCTGCTTGCTTGGGCCTGTGGTGTGTGTGTGTGTGTGTGTGTGTGTGTGTGTGTCTGTTTGTGTGTGTGGGGCATGCCTGTGATTCCCCTAAACTATCCTGCTATCCTGTGGGTCCCAGTCCCTTGTATGGTATGCAGTAGTGGTATAGTCATCAAACACAATTTTTTTCCCTCTTGTGGTACTGGGGATCAAACCCGGGGCTGTGTGTGCTAGGCAAGTGCTCTACCACTGAGCTACCTCTTCTGCTCTTCAAATACAGCTTTTGAAGTATTTGTGCAAGCAAGATAGTTGCTTAAGATTTTGATTAATTTCCTTTTTTCAGTTCCTCTACCCACATGGTGCAAGTCATCCTCTTCCACAAAGCCACCTGTTACTGGTTTCAGAAGAGAAATGTAAGTGCATCTTTATGTGGTACCTGGGGGCACATGAATGGTGCATGGTCTCCCTCTGAAGTGTGGGACATGACTGAATATTCTAGATGTCTTTGCTGTTACCGAGGGTCCAGTAGCCTTTGGCCATTTGAGCCATAGAATTCCTGTGGTAGAGCTTTTCCTTTTGGCCCAAGTGTTGTTCCCTTGTATACATAGATTGTTGGGCCCTTGTATACACAGATTGCCAATTTTGTCACATGGTTGGCTGCTCGTAGAAGAGTTGTGTGGATCATCTTTGCCACTTTCAGCCCATTGTTCTTCAGCATGTTTATCACAGTGGATGGCACCATACAAGGAAGGAGACTTAGATGGGGAGAGGGAGGCTTTGTAGCAAGAAGAATCCCCTGGCAGATCCGAGGACACATACCAAGTTGGCCAAATTCAAGTAGAGGCAAAAGAAGATTGTGGCAAAAGTCATGTCCTTGCATGGTATTTTTAAATTTGAGAAAGGGGGGAGGGCACAGTTTGCTGATAGAGCTTATCTAGTAAGCTTCCATGCTATACGAAGGAACTTCTGACTTAGGGTTTAAGGACAGGCTTGAGTTGAAGGGTTGGGGTTGTGTTCAGTCCCTATGATCTCACTCAATTTTCTCACATTTTTGTAATCAGAACTGGCAGAAGGTAAGGGGGACAGAATCTAAATTGTTAATGATAATAAGGGACCATCTACAAACTGACTTAAAGTGTTCAGGGTGAAATTGATCCCCATAAAAATGTATCTCTAAAATATCTTGTCCAATGAGTTTTCTAGCTAGATGCACACTGACAGGTGTTTGGTATTTAGAAACTGAAGGTGAACCTTGCTAAGTGAGCCCTTGTTAGCCCCATGTGGGACTGATTGTGGGTTGCAGGTTCTTGTTGAGGCGGGGGAGAAGGGCTGAATGATTGTGTATTGCTGATAGCGACAAGTGTGCGTCTGAAACAGACTGGAAAGAGGAGAGAGAAATGTAGTTTCCTGCTTTTTCTTTCTTTTTTGTTTTTTTTGAGTCTCTGTGGTAAGATTATTGTCTTTGATAATACTATTTTTCAGGCAGTTGTTTAATCTGTATTTGTTCTGTAAAAACTTGCTCCCAACTGTTAGACAGAGTACTGATATTTTTTTTGAAGGTTAAATTTATCTTTCTTTCTCTTTTTAAAAGATATTGAGCAATTTCATATCCAAGTCACCAAAGAAGATGGAAATAGAGTGGTAAAGTTTTGAAATTCCTTTTGCTTCAGAGTTCTTTTCTACAGAGGACTTATCCCTAAAGTGTTAAAGATAGATTAATGCTATTGATACATTGATAGATTAATTCTGTGTCTTTCCAAATATAGACTTGCTGTTTTAATGTGTGAAACAAAGCAAAGGTCTATAAGGGCATTAATGATCGCCTTTATCTCTACCTCAGCCCAGGCCTTTTCCTGAGGGAACTAATAGACGAGGCCTTACTTAAGCAAACTTGTCTTCAAGGCCTCAGTTTTCTCACTGGTAAAGTGCAGGGGTTGAATTAGATGGTTTCTGGAAGCTTTTAGAATCTTCTAATTTAAAGTTTGTGTAGTTCTGATGTCATTTACTCAAAAAATACTTTTTAATCATGAGGTGTGATCTAAAAATACAGTGAATATTTAAATTTATAAATTTAATTACAGTAAAACACACAGAGCCATAAATCCCCCTCATTGTTCTTGTCACTTTCTGAAGCAGTTCTGAAGTCCTCTTCCCTGAGTGTCTTTAGTTGCACAGTTGGGGCTGCTTTGAAGTTCTGAATTGATTTCAAACATTTACCATTCGTGGTCATTTTGACTGTGGGGAAGAGCCGGAAGTCCCACAGTGCTAGACCAGAGAGTAAGGTGGATGAGGACACACCAGTGTTTTCGTGGACCTGCCTTTCTGTGGGAAGGCGTTCGCAGCAGCATTCACTGTACTTTTGGTCACACCTCGTAAAGACATGTATGAGAGAGAACCTCCAGAGCTGCTTCTGAAGGTGGCAAGAATGATGGGTTAAGTGTGTTTGAAGTGAGGGGAGTATTCTGGGAGGATTAATGGCAGCGTGTCTTTTACTGTAATAATTTTTCAGACTTAAACATTCACCATGTGGTTCAATCATACCTTGTCTAATATCCTTAGCAATTTACTTGTACAGTCTTCATTTCATTTTCTTTCCTTTGAACAAGAATTCCCCGAGTACGATTACATGCCGGAAGCAAGATGTGGAAAAGTGAGGATGCTGTGAAAGAGTGCATAGTCACAGGGGAGGCTTTGGGATTAATTCCTGTGCAGGGGGTGGGGGTTGCTTTGTACAGGAGGCCCTGCGCGTGTCGGGCCTTAGGGATGAGTAGGTAAGCATTGCTGAGAGTGGGAGCAGATCATCGTACTCACTGTGCGGGGTGTCACGGTAAGAGCTACGCCCAGGGCCGCTCAGCTGGCTTCTGGCCACACTGGGTTTACTGCCGTCCTTCCCATCCCAGGCCCTCGGGCTGAGTTGGTGTCCCAGCCTCTGTCCTGGGTAGTGAAGCTTTTTGGTCTACTCAGCCCGACTGAGGGTTCTGTCCACAACGGGGAGTTATCAATTCCTATTTAGGGCAGTTGTTGCTTTGCCATAGGGGTGGTCTTACCTCCGACAGCCCCAGTCTGTCTGCTAGCCAAGGAACAAGAATAACATAGTATATTTAGAGCATTAGGAAAAGAGTAATAATGCTTTAAACTTTTCTGGAGAGTCTGTGGGTGCATCAGAGGTAGGGAAGTGCTAACAAAGCAGACATATTTATATGTATCACAGGCTACATAAAGTGATGATTCTGGATAGGTTCTTTTAAAAATACTCATTTACTTATAACATCTTTTTGCTTATTTAGGTAATTAAAAATTCTGGCCATCTCCGAAGAGACAGAATAGCTGAGGATTTTGTTTGGGCTCAGTGGGATATGAGAGAACAGAGATTATACTACATTGACCTGAAGGTAAAAGCTAGCGTGTGGGCACTCTTTCTAGTAGGACATTATCATTATTGTTCTTTATCATCTCAATCATTACATTGTCATTGATGAGTGCAGTCGATGAAGGTTTATTAAAAGTCATGAGAAGATTTTCGTAAGTACTTCTTGTATATCTGATTCTGTGTTTTGTGTTCAGTGCTGGGCATTGAATCCGTGGTCTCCCAGATGCTAGGCAAATCTCCTACCACTGAGCTGCAACCTCAGTTCATCCTGACTACTTGACTGCTTCCTTTTTTCTTCTCTTTCATCTCCCTCTCTCCTTTCTTTTCCTAGTGTTTTTGTTGTCGATTTTATTTGGAATGGGCAATATGTCATGATGTTTTCTCTTGCAGAAATCAAGGATTATCTTAAAATGCATCCAGTTTAATGCAGATGAGAGCTTTACCTTAATGGTGAGTCTAGAGAATGATTGGCTCTAGGAAATTTTAGAACATGTTGCCCCTTTCAAGAGAGTTGCTGTCCTGAACTGCATTGTAGCATTTGTTATGTTGTTAGTCACTCGCATGAGCAAGTAAAATAGTGCCTGCTACCTCAAGGCCATGGCTCTGTAACAAGTGCTCAGTTATACAGGGGATGAGAAGCACACACAGGAAATCTCCACCATGTGTTGCCCATGGAAGAGATAAGCATCAGGAGTAGGGCTCACCAGAAGGTAGAAGGTAGAAGATGTGGTCTGCGGTAGATAGCTTTAAGTGGCTGCGATGCATTTGACCCAAAAGGATTTGTGAGTCTAGTGGATTTGAGGATAAGGGAAAAAGCCAATTAGTGGATGGAAATGTGTCATCACTCCTAGAAGGACTCTGAGCATTAGCCAGCGCTGAGGTCCACGTCTTTATCTGTGGCACTACTCCTTGCTGAAGGCTAACGCTGGCATACAGGACAGAGAGTTGATAATGTCACAAGATTCCTTGCTGCCCCTGCCTTCTAAGGGTCCACTCACTCTCCTTCTAAAGACACCCGGGTCTTCCTTACTGAGGTGGTCCTTGCGTCTCCTAAGAGACCCCTGGGTCAGTTGTCCTATGACACAACCCATCTGTGATGGTTGCATCTAAGGGAACGTTTGCAGAGCATTCGCCCTGCAACAAATAACCCTGTGATGGGTCACATGTGCACTCCAGAGTGTTCTAGTGACTTCTGGGCCCAGGATGTGGGTCACCTCTCGTGCTAATGATGGTCAAACAGGTCCCTCACCGTCGGGCACCCGAAGGCTGCCAGGCTTGCCCGAGTGTCCCAACTGTCACCACTTACCGAATGCCATTTTTTGAGTTCATTTTCTCCTGATTTTTTTGGCAGTTTGAAACACCATTGGACATACCACTAAGTGGCTCTGAATTTAAGTAAGTTATTCATAGATTTCTATTGATTTTTATAGACATAAAATAATTACCTTTATTCCTAATTCATGATGTGCAGGTAAAAGGACAGTTTGATATTCTGTGTGTGTCTTTTTCATATTTTTTCTCTGTTGGGGATATAAACAACTTATCAAGCACTAACGTAGGATTTTATATGTAACACTAGCTGTGTTGATTTTCTTAGCCATTGATTTCCATTTATTTATTTTGATGTATGGAAGTGTTCTTCTTCCCATGATTAAATAAAAAGTTTCAGTGAGAGAGAGTGGCAGTTAGGACCCAACATCAAAACCCTTTTCTCATTCCCTTAAGAAGATGTAACCGGTATCCACTTGTAGTTTAGCTGAGTATATTGCTTTGGTTTCTTTTCTGTGTTTTTCTTTTTACATGAAAGGCAAGCTTTCTTGCTTTTTCTAGAGTACTTTGTATGTAGTAAAAAGGTAAAACATGTTTAGAAAATAACAATAAGACCATCAAAGCACAGAAGAAATGAAAATCTGAGTTAGAAGATGGCTATATATTTCACTAGCTTTATTTCATCAAATATAGTTAGTTGTGCTTATTTTTGAAGGATGGTATAAGTGTCAGTATATTTAATCACAGAAAGTTACAAAAATGTAAGTTGTGGGCTGGGGATTTAGCTCAGTGGTTCCGCCGCCTGCCTTGTAAGCGCAAGGTCCTGAGTTCAATCCCCGGTACCAACCCCCCCCCCAAAAAAACCCAAATGTAAGTTGTCATAGATTTTTCTTCTCTATTGCCTGGCCCACACCATTTATGCACCATGTATTTTTAAAAAAATTATAGTACTTGCATTTCTCAAGACCCAGTCCCTACTTCTGTGGGTGACAGGGGCTCCTTACTTCACGTGGGAGGGAATGTATTTATAAATGATCCAATAATTTCTTTTCCTTTGTGTTCCTAGACTTGTCAACTTTGGATGTGGTTATCATGAGGAGCAAGAGAAATTGTCCAAACACCTGACTCTGTATGTTTTTACCAACCATACAGGTAGAACCAGGGTTGTATTTATTAATTTGCTCAGATATACTTGAGGTCTATATAAAATTTAGTTATTGTTGAGCTATACGCACCCCAAGAATGATATCCAACAGCCACCTTATTACACAGTAATCAAGTGGATATAGACATGCACCCATGCACATATATGCATGTATAATATACTCAGTTATCTTCTCCACTATCATTTTCTTGGGTTTTTAGTCTGCGGTGCTGGGAATTGAACCCCGGGCCTTGCACATGTCAAGCACGCACACCACCCCTGGGCGACACCCTTAGCCTCTCCACTATAATTTTATGCACATGTATTCTGTCTGTGTGAAAGAAGTCACGGGATTATCATTCTAATAGTTGGTATTTGTATTGTTTTAATAGAGCTGCTGGACTTGCAAATGTTCTCACTGCTCCATCTTTCACAGAGGACACATGGGGCTGGAGCTACTTTCCGTGTCCGGCTTACTGCTGCATTTCGGTTCTAAACCCATGTGCTTGGCTTAACAGCCATGGTGTAACTTCCTGTCAGAACTTGATATAAAGTTATTGATAACAGCATTCTATCCCATCACACCTGGTTATTGTAGAAAGAGAAAATGGAGAGGGAGGAAAGAATAGCTGAAAATGAGGGGAGAGGAATATTATTGAATTAAATAATTCAATCCTTACCTCAATAATCATCTAACTAATCAACTCTACAAATGAAGTCTAATAGCCATTTTTAATATTCCAATGTGAGCAGACATTTACTACTTGAGTAGTACTTGGGTTAAGATTGTACCCGTTTTATGAATATGTACAATTACATAAATCAAAAATCAAAATTAAAAAATCATGTCCCTTTAAAGCCAAATGGTTGTGGCATTATACATTAAACCGACAATTACTGAGCACTTAGTGTGCGCTAGGTTGGGAGATGCAGTGGTGGGCAAAACTGACCCAATCTTTATTAGAGCCGAGGCTACCGTTTGATGTGGATTTTAGACCTTACCTAAGTGCACAGTAGCACTGAAATAGAATCCTGATGCATATGACGAATGGGAATCATAGGATGCAGCAGCACAGGATGCAGGCTTGATAGGAGACACTGGCACTCGCAGATGTCCCCTGAGTTACCCAGTCCACCTCTGCCCTCCCGCCCTCCAGTTGGCCCGGCCCATCCCACTCCATCTCCGTCCTGCAGTTGCCTTTATCTCACTAGACTCCTTCATAACCAAGCCCATTTCTTCCTGTCCGGCCTCACAAGCTACGGGGAGATGAAAGAAGAAGGTGACAGGGAGTTGGGGGCATGTATGGACTCAGCAGTATGATGGAGCGAGGGCACAGCACTGAGAGAGACAGCTGGGAGGAGGCGGGGCCAGACCATGCAGGGTTTTATCCTAAGATCCTGAGTTGAGAGAAATCATTGACAGAGTTTTTGTGCTGGGGATGGAACCCAAAACCTTTGCCCTGAGCTACATCCTCAGCCCTTGTTCTGTTTTTAAATTTTGAGACAGGGTCTCTCTAAGTCACTAAGATGCCCAGGCTGGGCTCCAACTTGAGACCCTCCTGCCTCAGCCCCCCAGAGTGCTGGGATTACAGGTGTGAACCACTACACAGGCTTTTTCTTTTCTTATCACAGTTCAGGTTTGAGAATACTGAAGAATCCCAGAGTCCCAGAGTAAAATGAATGTCCATATGATTTTTACCTAATCATATCATTTATAGTATTTTATCATTCTCTCCATATATAGTCACCACCTTCTTTTTAACTAAACAGCTTAAAAGTGAATCATGTCTGGGTGTGGTGGTGCACACCTGTAATCCCAGCCACTCGGGAGGCTGAGGCAGGAGGATTGGAATTTCAAGGCCAGCGTGGGCAGCTCAGTGAGACCCTGTCTCCATGTGGGTGCTGCAGACATCATAACTCTCTGCTACTAAATAATTTGGCAGGTGTCTCCTAAAGCATATGGTTTTCTATAACCTCTGTTCCATTCTCACGGAGGGAAACTAACTGCACTAGTCAACACATTTTCCTACTCAGACTTCCTTAACTGTTGAAAAATGCCTGGGTCTATGTTAGTCTATTTGCATGTACGTGTATACTTGTATATATAAATAAAATATGTCTGTATATAAGAGTCAGAATCCCATCAAGATTCATGCATTACGTTTGGTTAAGTGTTTGTGTTCTCTGCCCCCAGCCCCATCCCTGTGTCACAACTTTGTTAGGCTGAAGAGTCCTTTTTGTCTTAAGGAATGGATTTGTCGAATTGTTTCTGTGCGGAGACTAACGTTTCCCTCTGTCCTCTGTATTTCCGGTAAAATGGAAGTCAGGCCTGAAGGCGTAGTAGACACAGATCAGTGTTTTGGTGAGACGAGTTCCAGCACAGGGATGGCGAACCCTTTAGAGCTTTCAATGAGAACAGCCTGCTGCGGCACGCGTGCCAGGGGTTCGCTACCTCTGCGGGGGGGGGGCGGGGGCGGGGGGGGTCGTGAACCGCGTTTCATCCGAGCAGGCAGCATCTGATGCAGTGCACGCGACTCTCAGTGAAGCCAGGTTTGGTCACCTGGTCAAGCGGTAACCCCTGAGGGTCTCCCTTGCAAAGGACATTTTAACCTCTGGATTAGCAACTGCGGGGTGATGCTTTGGCACAGGAGACCACCGTGCCCCCTGGAGCCTCTCCCCTGGCCTTTTTAGGATCCCTGGATGTTCCTCCCCGCAGTGTGAGCAGGCGGAGACGCAACTACATGTGCATTCTTGAGAGCTCGCTGGCTATGGGGCGAGGAGCTGGGTGGAGGGGAAAAGTGGGGACCGCAGCGGTTGGCCGAGATGGTGGGGCTTCCACCGTGGCGGGCAGTGGAGGGACAGAGACGGCGGCTCTGGAACACGGTTTGGAGGCCACGCCGAGGCCTTGCTGGAAAGCAGGCGGAGAGGAGCTGCTCTCGGGCTTTTGGCAGCAGCACGGGGTGAACGGCTGTGCTTCAGTGAGCTGCAGAGGCGTGGGAGGGGCCGGGACCCGGGAGGAGAAGGTGGGCATTTGTTAGAATTGGCGTTTGAGGTCGTGGGAAGGCAGGGGGCGGGGGGGACAAGTGTGGAGGCCCAGGAGCTGAGGGCGGAGGGGAGTCCCACAGAGGAGGGGAGACGGGCCGGTGGCGCCCCAGGCTGGGTGGCCCAGGCCCAGTTACGGCTGCCTCCGCTGAGCAGGTGGAGCCGAAGATGTAGCAGCATTGTAGATGTAGCAGCCCAAGGTGGAGATGGAATTCGGGAATATTATTTATTAAGACGGTAGAGACTCCCGGGGGTTCGAGCATTTATAGGATGTGGTTTGTATAGACAGAAAAGAAGATAAGGTGCAGCAGAGAGGAGTCACCGTTGGTGGGACTCTGCTTCAAAGGTGGGGTAAACTAAGATCAGATAGGGACCAGAGTAGGTTCTGCCCTGCTACTTCGATTTAAATCTGTTGGATATAAACGATCATTTTTAGGTCTCAATTCTGTGTAGCTTTTTATTCCCTTTCATTTTATTCCAACAGGAATTTCTCATGAACAGTGGAAGGTGTAACTTTAAAATGAGGTGCTTATGACATATTTAATGCAATGTTAGGTCTATCTGGCATGAGATGTGAAAGAATCCATTTTCTTTTTCCTTTCTCGGCAATGTCTGGGAGAATAGAAATGAGCCTTTCTCTTCACAATAAGCCTCGAAACAGAAAAAATAAGCCTCTTTCAAATGCAATATTTCCAGATTTAAAATGAAACAAGCTGGAGAAACAATCTTCTGGGTTTTGACAGAGAGATTGTTTATGTATTTCCCGGGTTATTAAAAAATTATTTTTGCTCCTGTGGTTAACACAAGCAAGATCTACTCCAGCAGAGTAGGATTGGAGAAGGAAACTGTTAAACGTAAATACAGCTCCTGCTAGATGGAGAGCTTAGGTTTCCGGGGTGTGGAGGCCAGGAGGCATGGCTCAAGGAAAGAACTCAGCCAACTCAGAGTCCTGTACAGACCTGGTGCTCGCGGCTGTAACAAGGGTTCCACATTCTTGTTACCCTGCAGTCCGCAGCTGCAGGTCCTGTGCAGTGCCGTACCTACTGCGAGGAACTGTGTTCCTTGTCCTTTCGGCTCCTGCCATGGCAAGATCCACTCTTCACAAGCTCTCACAATCAGGCCAGTGTGTTAGCATTTTTTAGGGCCTTGTAAGTAAGAATTGTCCCAGTGAAATAATTTCCCTTGGAAAACTTTGTAATAGTTTTTACTATCTAAATGGTTTCCTGAAGTCTGGTCAGTGGTGAGATGTTATCTTTAACATCAATGAATATTTATTAAAAGTCTCTGTATATACCATTAAGGACATGCTTTGCTTTGTTTGTTCAAACTCTGACTTCCTCCAATTTATAAGTACAGCAAAATTATTCTGGAATAATAGCATAATACCCTTTATGTCCAGTTTTGACTACTTCACAAGAGTCATATGCACATTGTCTCATGTAATTCTCATGCAAGAACCTTGCCATCAGTTCTATGTTTTCTTACAAGTGAGGAAACTGAGGCTTAGAGAATTAAATGAACTTTCTTGAGGCAATATACTTAGTAAGCCACAAGCCAAGGGTCATGTCCAGATCCGCTGATTTTTAGAAAGTGGTTCTTAACTGTGGTTGCCCATGCTGGTGAGGCTCAGGAAAGAGGAGCCCTTGAGTGTGGTTGGTGGGAATGTGAACTAGTACAGCAACTATGGAAACAGTGCGGAGAGTCCTCCAGATCCCAAACTAGAAACTGTTCAACCTAGCTGTTCCTCTCCTAGGTATCTAGAAGGTATCTAAGTAACACGAGTTAAAGACATCGTATTACAGTGGTACATGCATACCCATGTTTATAGCGTGCAGTTCACAATAGCTAAGCTCTGAAAACAGCTTAGATGTCCATTAAGAGACAAATTGATAAATATACCTACTGTCAAGGGGATCAGAGGAGTTAGGAGGTTAGGAAGTGGAGGAAAGCATCAAAAATAATCAAGATAGGCTACATATATGACTATATACCAATTCCCTAATACATAGATATTATGTATTGTAAACATATACAAAGAAAAATATTCTGGTAACCTGAAAGGAAAAATATGGTACCTTGCTTTAGTATTTCTTTATTACTAAAGACACTTTTTTATTTTTTAGCCTATGTTTGCTAGCAGTTTCTTTCTCTTTGTGATCCTAGAACATAAAAAAGAGGGTAAGACTAGGGCGTGGTGGCACACGTCTATATCCTAGCACTTGGGGGGGTCACTGTGAGTTCCCGGCAGCCTGGGCCATGGTGAGACTCTGTCTCAAAAAACCAAGAACAGCAGCAACCACAACAACAAAAATTAAACCGGAGGCCTTTCCCCCCCCTGATATTTACCATATGAAAGTAGTCAAAGTGGTACATGGGAATTTCTTAGCTTCTATAATTATTATTTTGTTTATGCTTTAGGAATGGTTACTTTTATTCTAAATAAGCCTATTGTAATTTTAAAGAAAAATTATCATTGTGTGCCTAGTAACTATAATTTTGCCATAATTGTTACAATTTTTATTTGATACTTATTATTTTCTGTTTTGTTTTCAAGCTATTGCAATAAAATGTACTTCTAACAATAATTTCAGTTTTAAATGTCATTAATGTAGTCACAAATGATAAATATAATAGCATAATGTTTACTAATGTCCTTGAATAGCCTTCTTAAAGAAAAATGGGACTTTTTCTACTGTGACTCTGACAGAGAAACTAGTAGAGTATAATAGAGGAAATACAAAAATCTGCCTCAGTAGAGTGGTGATTGGCTCCATCTATTTAATATTAGCTCTGGGACTCTAACCTCAGTTTCCTGATGTTTTTTGTCACATTCCTTTCTATCCAGCCATGTCCAATTTCAGTTAATCACATAAATGTTGGCATTGGGATAAAAATACAGATTGAGAGCATCTCTAATCAGAAATAAAAAATGCTACACAATTCAAAACTTTTTGAGCACCAGCGTGACCCTTACGAAGTTTGAGATTTTGGAACATTTAGAATTTTGGAGTTTAAGAAAAGGCTATGCAAATATGATCTCCTATGTAGGGGCGTGTCACTCATGTTCCCATCCTTCAGTAGCCTGCCACAATACACTGCTAATTGTTGAAGTTAAATAGTTGTTGGTTGAAAATTCTTAGCAACTTGTTAGTAGACCCTCTCTAGAATTTAGGAAATAACCTTTGAGGCAAGATGGGGCAGGACAGCTAAAAGAGTAGAATTAAGACTAAGCATCATTGGGCTGGGGATTTAGCTCAGTGGTTTCGCTGCTTGCTGTGCAAGTGGAAGGACCTGAGTTCGATCTTGGGTACCAAAAAAAAAAAAAAGATTAAATGGCATAGGAAACTTTATCTGTGACACAGATTCTTTTAAATTCTATTAAATATGTTCTTACTTCTAGGAAGCTTGTGTGCATGTTACAGCCAGAAGTTTGACTCTTGGGAACAAATCACATATTCAGTGTTTTATTTTCACGAAGGTACTTTTCTTTGTTTTACTTTTGCATAATAGCCTTTTCTCAATATGTAGTAGAAAATAAGATGCTTTAGAAATCCTTTTACTTGCAGTTTTTAATCCCTAGTTCTATACCTACTTAATTTATGTTTCCTGAAGAAATTAACTAATGGTAAGCATCAAGTTAGCTAAATATTATGTACCATGAGTTTTTATTCTGGCCTGTATTTTTTCTTGGCCTGTGATATATTTGTCTAGAGTGTGTTTGTTTGCCTTTTCATTTCTACTAATTGGAAAATATTTGTAACTTTAATGCAGACCATTTCAAAGGGTTTTAGTTAAAAGTTTTCATGGTCCCAGATATAAACAGGATCCTAAAATGTGTTTATTCATTTCACACCTCTCTGGTCCAAGATATTGATATGGTAACAACCTGTTCCTATAGTTGCTCACAGGAGGCCTTTTAATAGTTTTAGCCTGAAAGGTGCTAAGGAGTATTTATTTAGTTTTATTTCCTCAACATTAGTATCTGTTTAGTTATAGTATGGATGTGCTTAAAATTTTTAAAGATTGATTTTTTCCCAATATTTATAAATTTTTATTCTACACCTCACAGGGTTTGTTATTCTAATATTAGCTTGGTGTTAAAGATCAAGGTAGAAGGGTTTAAAAATGTAATCACGGAGAACCTAAAAGTAACGCGAGCGCTGGACGCGTATGCATGCTTAAGTCGTGTAGGATTTTGTAGGACGTTCTCACACATTTTTCAAATGCTTAATGTAATGGTGAAGACCAGTAAATAAAACTTTTCTGGAGATAGTTACATAAAGGGCAAAAGCCAGTACGTCCTGGGGCTTAGGGACCACGCACGTGTGGCACGCACGTGTGGTTGTGGGCGGTTTGATCGCCTTTGTCTCTTAGGCCAGCAAGAAGGTTCCTGTGGAGCCTTCCCTCCCTGAACAACCCCCTCTTGTGGCCTCAAGCTACACCTGAGCCCAAACAGCTACTAGACGGTGGCTGCACACAGACCGTCCACCCACAGGGCTGGCCTTCGGAGAGCGAGGCCCTCGCAGGGCCTGTAAGCCAGGAGACGCTGTGTCAGTTTGCGTTACGCAAAGCTAAGAGCGCGCGGCCTAGAGTCTCTGGCTTGGGAACGGTTCCAGCTCTGTGATTTATAATATCCTTGCTCTGGCTTCCTGTTCTCCCCCTGCAGGGTACAGAAAGACCTTCACCGCTGCTCCCGGGAGTGGTGGCTCACATGTGACAAAGGACATCACTTTCCTCAACCTCGGTGGGTGTGCGAAGCCTCCTGCCCAGCTCCCTTCACATAAGGCTGTCTCAGCGCCTGCTGTCCTGTTTTCTTCCCTGTGCACCTTGTTTCCTTTGAGATATGGCTTGGGATGACAACCACCGCGCCTTGTGAAGCCCTGTGGAGGGAGAAGGTGTTCTCGGGAACTCTCCGCTCCTGCCTAACTCCGTTAGCTGGTGGGGCAGGGGTGTGAATTCCCTCTCCAGGGAAGTGAGGCTGTGAGCCTGCTTATCTTTCTGGTAGTTTTCAGAAGAAGCCGTTGGTTATTATAAAATGATGACTGTGAAGATGTCCCTGACCAGCCTGTGAGAAACAGTACACTGTGTCGAGGTTTAATTCTGGAGGGACAGGGCCTTGGGAAATTGTGCATCCCCGCTTGCCAGTCACGAAAAGCTTGTGAGTCCCATTAATGATTTATGGACCAGCTTGAGTGAATTGTTTTCATTGAGTAAATATGGTGATGGGAACATGGGTTTTAGGCTGTAAAAGGGAAAGTAAAGAAGGGGTTCATTGTCTCTCCGTACTGAAAGCTGCTTTTCTAGGCTGATTAGGACGTGAGGCGCAGAGTTTAGTAGAGAACTAAGTAATAGAACGGTTACCTGCTCACACGTGGGATGGGGCGCAATGTTGACAGGGAAGTTTTGGTGTAGAGCTCCTGATTCTTGATATCCTTCCCCAACCCTGCTCCCTGGCCCCCTGCTATCATGCTGCAGGTTTAGGAAAGTATGATGGAAGGGAACCAAGACACATGAGACCCCATATCATAAGTGGGTATAGAGAATTTTGCTTTGAATGGTGCTATTTGATAAGGTTGGTGTTTTATGTTGACTGGGCCAGACTTGGCAAATTTCACCATGAGCTCAGAGCCTATGGGAAACGGCCGGAGAGAGGCCTGGCTCTGTGGCTTCCTGTGATAAAGGGAGAGATAGAAAGTTCCTTGGGTCTGGGACTTGGTTTTTATCAGGAGCCCATCTCAACAGTGATGTGGGAAATTTTCCACTACAAAAACTGAACATTTTGCAAGGGCAAAGGTATCTTCCTTTTTGTCCCCCTGGGAATGACTTGAAAAGGGCAGGCAGGATTTCAGCTTGGTCTTGAGCGAGGAGGGACAGAAATAATAGAGCTGGTAGACAAGGCTGGCTCACACACATCGCCTTGCCTTCTGAGGCACATTTTACTTTATAGGCACAGGATTGTGCCCAAGATCTAAACTGATCTAGAGGGAATTTTTGTGACAGCAGTATTACTTTTGGGGAAATGTATGTTTTGCCATTAATTGCTTCAAATTTCCTTCGGTTGTTACCCTGTTAAAATGAACTTATATTGATTGAAATATTAGAGAATAGAGTTTAAATTTTTTTCCACAAATCCCAAATCCACCTAGATAAAAGATATGCTTATAAAAATAAAATGACAAGTTCTATAAGCTAAATAATTTACCTGAGTTACTTTGATCTTTATGACAATTCTGCTTGGTGATGGTATCCCCACTTTACAGGTCATCAAACTGAGGCTTAGACAGGGCGGGGTGTGCGCCTAGGTGTCTTTCAGTCTGGATCAGCTTTTCCCTGTTGTTCTTACCGATTACCGCACACTCAGGGCTTTAAACAATGCATTCTGTCGCAGCTCTGGAGGTCAGAAGTCTAGATGGAGTGCTGAGCTGAAATCAGAGTGTGGGCAGGACTGCTTCCTCTGGAGATCTGGGGAAGAGGTTGTCCTTCGCCTCCCCCTCCATCTCAAGGCTGGTTTTGCTTGGCTCACCTGCTGTGGCCACTGCATCTGCGTCTCTTCTGTAGTCCAGTCCCCCCAGCCTCCCTCTCACAGGGAGTTCTGTGGTTCCTTTGGGTCCACCTGGATGACCCAGGATGCTCTCCCTGTCTCAAGATCCTGAGCGCACCTACCAGGTCCCTTCTGTTACACAGCTTAGCGCGTCCACAGGCTCTGGAGCTTAGCACATGAATTTTTTGTTTGGCTTTGTCTGTGTTTTAGGGGGTACTGTGGGTGGGATTCAGGGCTTTCACCCTGAGCTACATCTCCAGCTCTTTTTGCTTTGAGACAGGGTCTTGCAGAGTTGGCCAGGGCTGAGCTAGAATTTGCTGTCCTCATGCCTCGATGCTCCAGAGCCAAGCGGCACCACACACAGCTTAGCCCGTGAACACTTGTATCTTACTGAGTCACTATGGGTTTTTTTGCAGATCCTTAGAGGCCACACAGCAAGCTCAGGAGGAGACCCTCACCTGATCACAATGAATATGACAACCCAGTACACCCTCATGTCTCCTCAAATGCCCTTGTCCCGGTGACATAGGACAACCCTGAATAACTGGTTAAGTGGTTGTGGTTATCCTGAGATCACCTGGTCACACCTTTCCCACTATGCCCACTGGATCAGACCTTGAGTCTTCCTGTCAAAGCTGCGGTGATAATGAGATGATTACAATCATTTGTGTTAAGCACTTTACCATCACTTTAGTTCATGTGGACTGAAAAGACACACAAGCCAGTTGGTTAAAGTATTATCTCCTCTTTCTTTCTCTTGCCATAGAATCCCTTTTATGTCAATGATTAGCGCGTTTCTTTGCTCTTAGAGGAAACAGCAATCTAGCTGGTTCACTTAAAATCCAAATATTTCTTCCCTATGAAATTCACTACTAACGTGGAATTTTCTGGTTTTCTGAAAATCTAGAAAAATTATTGGCCAGGGTTACTTCTACCCTCTCGTTGTCAAGAAACCTATTTTTATACCCTGTCTCAATCTGGGTGGAAATGTTGCTGGTCTCCAAATCTCTAGCATGGGGACTTGAAAGTGTGAATTCTAAGCAGCTAGGTATGCAAGGAAATAAATTAGTCTTTCACAAAATGTCAGGATGCCTGTGGATACTGTCTCGATGAATATCAATTTAAAATTTCTCTAAACATAAAGATAGTGACTATGAGGAGTGGATAAATATGGGAAACTAAATTTTAGAATTTCCCCAAACTGGTAGAAACCTTGAAGAAAATTTCCATTATAAGCTATTCCTAACCTATCAGATTAAGAAATAATTCATGTTGTTTGATATTTTTATTCTAATAGCCTCTCAGAGACCATTTAGATCCACATGATTGACTTAGAAACAAAATTACAGCTATAAACTAAGTGGCTAAATGTCTGAGGAAAATTAGCCACCCATAGAAATATATAGATGCTGGCTACCAAGATGAGACTTGCTGGTATCACATGGCTCGTCCTCAAAGTGGTGAAAATATTTGTATTTTGAGAGATTCAAGGAAGAATAAAGATGATGTGTAGTCCTGGGTTTTGTGTAAACCTGGTTGACTTTTTTTTTGTACCGAGGATCAAACTTGGGACCTTGTCCTTGCGAGGCAGGTGGCGGAACCACTGAGCTAAATCCCCGGGGTTGACTTTTACCACATGTAGATGACTTAGCTCTTTCTCTTCTGCAGACTATTACGTGGCTGTTTACTTACCTGGTCATTTCTTTCATCTACTTAACATTCAGCATCCAGACTTAATCTGCCACAGTCTGTTTCTGACAGGTATGGAAGTGGCTTTTCTCTCATGGGTATGGCTATTTGGGTTTGTTTGACTTTAATATCTGTGTTTGGTCCAGAGAGGGGAAGATTCCTTTATTTGCTGATCTGCCTTTTTTTTTGGGCCAGGAAACAACTCAATGGCTGATGTGCTACCCCAGAGTGCTTTGCGGCCCCTGTCAGGGTCCCTAGTCCTGGACTGGGGCTTGGGGAAGCTCTACAGAGCGACCCTCAACCCGCCCCGCTTGCTGCAGTTCCTGGGGGCCGCCCAGCTGGACTGCGATAGGATGGCCACACTGCACTGCCTGCTGGCCTGTGGCCGGGAGTTGCAGCCCCTGGAGGCCCAGGTGAGGACATGTGTGCACCCAGACCTTGGCAAGTGGGCAGCACCCAGGGGATTTATGCACTGATGGAAGGATCGAAAGTTATTTTTATTTGGTACCAAATAGATGAGGACGATGGCCTCTTTTTTTTTTTTTTTTGGTACTGGGGATCAAACTTGGGTCCTTGTGCTTGTACAGCAGTGGTGAAACCACTGAGCTAAATCCCCGGCCTTAGAACATATTTTTCTTCCATGCTTCTTTGTTCGGGACTCTCCCGGCCTGCAGACTGTGATGTGAGTACAGTACTCACCCCTCCATCCATGGTTTTGTTTGCCGCAATTTCAGTTACTCCAGATTGACTTTGATCTGAAAATAGTAGATGGAAAATTCCAGAAATAATTCATAAGTTTTAAATCGCACACCATTCCAGGCAGTGTGATCAAATCCCTGCCACCCTGCTCCACCCTGCTCCATCCTGAATCATCCCTTTGTCTAGCTCAGCCAAGCTTCACACAATACCTGCCCAAGAGGCACTCAGGAGCTGTCTTGGTTACCAGGTCAATGCTGTAGTCTCATGGTATTTGTGTGCTCACATACCCTTATTTTACTTAATGACCTCCAAGTATAAGAATGGCTATGCTGGCAATTCAGAGAAACCCTAAAGTGTTTCATTTGAATGAGAGGATGAAAATCTTGATGTAAAGAGAGAAGAAAGAACTGCATGTTCATGTTGCTAAGTTGCTGTCTGTGATTTCAGGCATCTCTTCCATATTGTGAATAAATATTTAATTGAGCCATTAATGTTCCAGGAAAGGGCTCAGTAAATAATGAGTTTCTCAAATAATTTACTTTTTCTCCTGTTCTACAGTTGGTATAAATATATTATTAAAAGGACTAAAGTCTTGTGGCAATGTTTATTACATTTTTAATAAAGGTAGTATATATTTGTAATATGCATTATAGTTTATGAAGCACTTTTCACATGTTCTCTATCAATTAGTTTTTACAGCCATCCTGTGAAATCAGAAAAATCTTATCAGACTTGGTTGTGACCAATGGTTGGGTGATTAATTGAAAAAGAGATGAGATATTTTATTTTAACCTCAACAATATACATTTATTTTCCCATCTTTTGTATTTTGATTGGAGTTCAAAGACATTTTTCTTGCATAAACCACTAGTAGTGTCTTATATCTTCCTGTTACTTTCTGAAAATTTTCAACTCTAGGGAGATCAATAATTTAAGACCTTTCCAGGGCAATTTTTGTGTATCAGACATTTAAAACCCCAAAGTGTTATTAGCTTTTTAGTATTTTAGAGACATTGTCTTAGTCAGCTTTTTGTTGCTGTGATCATATACCTGAGAAAAACAGCTTAAAGGAGGAAAGATTTTTTGGCTCATGGTTTCAGAGGTTTCAGTCCATGGTTTGCCAGCTCCAAGGCAGAATCATCATGACAGAAAGGCATGGCAGAGAAAGCTGCTAACCTCACTCATCCAGGTAGTAGAGAAAGGGAAAGAGCTGCAGAAAAGATGTACCCTTCCAAGGGTACTTCCTCCAATTGGGCCTCACTTCTTAAAGCCCATTCAACTTATGAACCTCTCATGGATTAATCCACTGATGGGGTTAGTGCCCTCATTATCCAGTTGCCTTCCAAAAGCCCCAAACTTGAACACATGAGATTTTTGGGGGACCTTTTAGATTTAAACTGTAACACATGCCTTTGAGTCTTTCCAAAGCATTCAACTTTTTTTTTTTTTTTGGTACCAGGGATTGAACTCAGGACCTTGCTCTTACGAGGCAGGCAGCAGCACCACTGAGCTAAATCCCTGGCCCCAAGCATTCAACTTTTATTGACTCAATAACATTCTTTTTGGATCTATACTTCACTTGTTTGTAATAAATTTTATGGAATTATCTGGTTGTGAAAATGAATAAGACTGGCATAAATAGGTTGAATAAAACTGCTTATTGGTGGGAGCAGAGATGTGAGAGCGTGTACTGTGGCTGGGCAGCCTTACCTGTCTGTCACATTGCAGGTGGGAAGCAAGAAGCTTCCCCCGTCCAGTGGGTGAGGGTAGTCGTGGAGATGAGAAGAGCTGATTACGTCCCTTGAAAGGGGATTGCAGTGATGCTCCAGAGGGTAAACGGTGTTCACACCGGTGACCAAGCTAGAGTTCAAACACAGGTTGCTGCCACTAATTCCTTTTAGTTTTGTTTCACTTTATTTGTTCCTGTGTCCACATCTGTCCCCACTGCTTTGTATAACATGGTCCATTCTGGCAAAAACATACATTGCATTGGGAAAGTCTTATTTGGATTCCATTCAAGGGCATTTATTAAAAAGGCATGTAACAAGGATCTCATTTATAACACTATTTCATCCACCTACAACTGCCTTATGTATCTTGAGTTCTTAGGCAATTCCAAAATAGATACAGAATTTGAAACATTAATTAATATTATCTGCATCTATGTTCTTCTTTGGTGGCGGGGCTGGAGTGTAGATTTAAATGCTAACGGTTCCGTTGTCTTACTTTGTAAAGATTATTCAGTGGATTTCTGAGAACTTCTCTACCTGCCATTCATTTGACCTCATTCAGGAATTTATAATTGGTGAGTGTGGGCTGCACCTTTGACCCCTTTGGCTGAGGGAAAGCAGGACTGTCAAAATGCTTCTAAGGAACGCTTAACAAAAAAGCCTATCACAGTCAGTAGCTAATTAAATTTCATTCTCTTGTGGTTTTGTGAGAAACTGTGGCTTTCAGAGACTGATGAGAAATAAGATAGGATTTTGATTTTATAACCTTGATGTGATGTTTTTTTCCCAGTAAAATGTAAGTTTCTTAGCCCAGTTTTATGTTGACTGGCTGCAATACCACTAGAAAGTGAAGTAGTATTATTTGGATAGATGTAATACCAAAGGAAAAAATTTTGAAATTATTCATATTGTAAAAAGCAGAACCTAAACATTTTAGTCAGGAGATAAAATCATAATGGTTAGCCACTTGAGGATTAAGAATAAAGCAATAAAAACTTTTGTTGGTTTTCTTGATTTGTTTGAATTATACCCTCAGTTTCTTTATTCTTATTAAATTGCATCTTTTTACTCTTTCAAAATCTACCCAGCTTCTTCATATTGGAGCGTGTATCCAGAGACGAGTAACATGGACATGCTTCTGCAGTATTCTTCGGTGCTCACTTGGGACTCAGTGAGTTCACAGTTTGTATTCAGCATGCAGTGAAAACTGATCCCCAGTTGTGGGACAAGGGACAGAGCTTGTAATTTTATTTCTGTTTTGATTGATAAGGAACTGAGCTGGAATTTTCTAGTAAAATTGAGCATGCTTAATTTGAAAATCTGAAATCTGAACGTTCTAAAATCTGAAACTTTTTGAGCACCAACATGGTGCCCCAAGTGGAAAATTCCATGCCTGATCTGACCATACCACATTCAAGAGCAGAGGGACAGCATTTTAGCTCAGCTCTTCCTAATTTAAGAGGAAGGTGCACTAAAGATAGTGTATAAAATCACCTTCAGGCTATGTCTGCAAGGTCTACCTGAAACAGATGAATTTTATATTTAGATTTAGGTCCTGTCCCTAAGGTATCTCACCATGTGTGTGAAAATATTCCAAAATCTGAAAAATAAATCCTGAATCTGAAACACTTTTTGGAGGAGAAACTAAACCAGTTGTGTATACTAGCTATTGGCCGGAAGTATTGGTATAAAGCAGAAGGACTGAAGGAGAAGGTAAAGGAATTTTTTAACTTTTTCCTACCAGGAAGAACTAAACCTCTTTTATGGGATTTTTATAAAACAAGATTTTAATTTTTATTTTTTATTGACTAGAGTGAATTAAAGTATTTATTAGTTTTATATAAATAAAAAACCAGCCAGACCACTGCAGTCATACTTGGTAGATCAGGACATTCATGACCCCCTTTCTCTGCCTCAAAGAAAATGTGTAGTAAGAACTTCAAAATCAATAAGTCAGCAATCTTGGCAAACTTGCTCCATCTCACCTCTTATTCCTGTCCCTCTGAATTCTTTCCTCTTAAATTAGGAAGATCTGAGCTAAAACACTGTGTCTTTCTCTTGGATGCCGTGTGGTAAACTGAGCTTTGCTGGACTAGCAAGGGGAAACTGCAAAGCTTGTGCCTGAAAAAGATTTTGCATCTTCTTTCCCATTCAGATCATGGAAGTACGGGCTTAGTCTCGAGGTAGAAGTTGTATCAAAAATGAATTTAGTACAAGAAATTTAATTTAGGTAACACAGGCATAGGACACGTATGTAGTAGGGTAAATTTGACTATTTTGTATTTAGACTGTGTCTACATATAGTCCTTTAAAAGGACATAGGAAGCACGATTAATTTCTCAATTTTTGGTGTGTCTGAGCAGAGTCTCCATGAGACTCCTTCCTGGTCTCCTCCCAGCAGAGTTACCATAATGAAAGTCACTGTAGGGTCACAGAGGAGAGACCTGAGCTCTCCCTTCTTTAAGAGCACACTGGTGAATGTAGTGCAGACTCTGTGGTTATGCGGCAGGAAGCCTGCAGGTTTCACCCTCTGGGCTCAGGAAATGAGCACCTCAGCTCCCTCCCCTCAGTACCCACTGCCTGGCTGTCCTGTGCTCAATGTCCAGGGGACAGGCCTGGGGCCACTGTCTCCAGGGTCCCGTGAGTGATGGCATGCACTAGGTGGACATTGGATGAGGGCATTATCCTCACTGGTGGGGCTTCACGTTTGCCTTTCTGAAGACTCTGGGGTACAGGAGCCACTGTGAACACACACATGGAGCAACACCAGGAAGTCCCACACGGAGAACAATGCAAGAAACCCACAGGTCTAATCTCCTCCTACCAGGTGTAGTTTGGGGTTTACCATGTTACTTTAAAACTCCTTGCGGTTGGAATAGGTTACCTAAAAGGCCTCTTTAATTCTGAAGTTCTGTGACTTTATACTTCTCTTTAGAAATGATGTAAATCATTTACTTTTCTCTAATCCATCATTGCTACTACCTTAATCTAAAAACTTCCCACAGTGGAAAAACATTCAGTGCACACTTCCAAATGGGAAACAGCTGACTTGGATTTTTTAAAAGATTCTAGAAAATATGGCGCCCTCATGCCTAGACAGTCTTGAATTGTGCTTTGGAAACAGTTATAGCTATTTTAAAAAGCCACTCTTATATCTGTTTTAGAAATGCCTTCCCAACCTCCAGCTGTAGTGCTGTTTGTGGGGTCCCCTGCCCTTGAGCCAGATGGGAGCAGCACACAGGTTCTTATCACAGGCTTTCTGCTGTCACATGGAAAGCTCAGTTGCTCAAATGTTCTGAATTTTTTTCTCTATTGCTGTGATGCCTCCCCCTGGATCCTTTATGTCAGCAAAAGCCAGGTCATTTAAACTCTAAACAAAACCCAATTCCTATTTTTAGACAGCATTTCCTAAATTATTTTCTCATACAGCGTTTGCTTTTTTTGAGGGAAGAGGTCTGAATTGACCAGATGAAAAGCTAATTATATAGCTGGCATAGAGACACTGTTTCCAAAGTAACAGTGAGTACAGGACATTTTTGACGTGGAGCCTTTGAAATTTCTGTATGAATGCGCACCGGTCACACAGCATTTTGGCTTGGCTGTGGCATGAGAGCTGCAGAGACATTACGGAGAGCTCTTCTCTCCGAAATCCTGCTGGACGATTTGCTGAGAAAAGTTTCCATTCAAGTTACATAACGACCCTATTAGCTCTGGCCCTGTCTAATGAGGCATGGGCTGACTACGCTGCATGTAAGGGAGAGAGAGAGGGGCAAATTCAGATAAGGGAACATCGCCTGTTCATTACCCAATTAGATGGTGCAAATGGAATTTGCCTCATTTGTTCTTAAACAAAAATGTGTAAAAAATACAGTGTTCGCCCCGAATTTCTTCATCGTAATCGTCTCTGTTCCTTTCCGGACTCTGTCAACAATTATTTAAAGGCTATTTCCCTTCTCAAGGCAAGAGATAGGCTGTGCTATTTATATACTCCAAGTTTATTTAAAGGCGAGGTTAGCGGCTGGAAGCTGTCTTCAGCTCCTGTGTACAGAGAAAACGCTTCCTGAAGGCCGGAACGAGTGGCGGTTGACGTGCTGAGCTGTTGTGTTTTGCTTTCCCTCCACAGGAAATTCCTGGAATAACCCTTGTGACAGAAGAGATCCCCCTGCCTCTGATGAAGGTAAATCGCTTACAGTGAGGAGGGCACAGCCCCCTGTGACTAAACCTCTGCTGCCCCCAGTGGTTCCGACGGGGACTGCAGTGGGCGCCGGGGACGGTGTCGCCGCAGCCTTCGGGGTGCTCTGAAGAGAAGTCCCCACAGACAGGAGGACATACAGGGCTCAACTAAAACCGGGTGCAGCTAATACTTGTCACTGTGCCTCACACCGATACAGCAGGAGTGGCTGTGAATTCTCTTCAGATAGCCGGGAGCCGTTTCAGCTTCTCTAGTCCCTCCCCCAAAATGTGCACGGACTGACTGACGCCGTCTCCAACCTTGAAACCGCTCAGTCCCCGCCCGGGGCCCCCTGAACTTCTGAGCCCCTCCTTCCTGCTCACTCAGCGGGGCTGTTAATTAGTCTGTGCAGCCTGCGGGCTCAGAGGCTCCTAGAGGCTGGAGTGGGGAGCTCCACCCGGGAGGGAGTCGCTCAGCGCCTCTTTCAAGTCTCTCTGTTCTTCTTGGCGCGCCTGCGCCTGCCTGCCTCGCGCGTGCGATCGCCATCGCGGCTGGTGCGGGCCGGAAATCTCAGCTGCGGGGTAGGGCGGAGGGGGAAGACGGGGTGTCTGCGGCCACGGTGGGGCCCAGGGGTGCGAGAGCGCTGGCTCGGGGCTGGCGTCCGTGGCCCTGGCTTTGGTCCTAAGAGCTGTCCCTTGGGGATGCCCTGGCCAGCTGTCGCTAGGCGGAGGTGGAGGACCACAGGGAAGCCCTGCTAAGGCCGGAAGAGGCAGGGGAAGGAGGCTTCATTAATAGCTAAAGGCGGCTATGTGGAGACTCTCTCCTCTCCCTTCATTGTCTTTACCTGTAGTTCTAGCAAACCCTAATGTGTTTAACGGACGAACAACCAACTAGGGAAGAGAGTGGTAAAAGCCGAAACGTGCCAGGTACAGCTCTACAGTTTCTCAGGCGTTGACTGTTTTCCCCATTTCCTTTGGTCTTTGTCATAGCACATAGGTTAGCTGGTAGTGGCTCATCCAGAGATGTTTTTCATAAATATTACGAACGATAGCATATCACAAACAGTTTTTGTGTTGCCACGTAAATATGATTTCTAACAGGGTTCCACTGGGTGCTATCTCATTTCATTTAGTGAATCTGTTTTTGGATATTTGGTTTATCACTAGATACCATTTATTATTTTTTTTGCTATTAAAAATGTTTCAGGAAATATGTTTATACATGCAGTTCTGCTTTAATTAATTACCTTAAGGCGAATTGCCAGGACTATCACTGGGGAAAAGACTATGACAATTTTTATAGCTTTTGTTGCTTATTGCCAAATTGATACACAACAGAGATTGTGGTAATTTAGGCCATTACAAGGGATTTATGAGTTTACCAATTTGACTATAACTTTACCAACACTGTGCTGGTACAAACACAGTGGTTATCTAAAAAATTAGTTGTGAAGGAGTGATGGCATGGTCCTCTTAAATTTGTCACGCCCTGGCTCATGCTAGGAATGCCATATTGCTTTGCCTAGGACTTAGTTTTGCACCGTGTGTGTGTGCATGTGCGCGTGCTCGCTTTACGGCCTCTGCTTTTCCTCCTTTGACATTCCCTGTCTCTCTCCTTGCTTTTTCGCCTGACCTGGAATCATCTTCAGCATTGGCTGCACGGATGCTGCTTCCCAGTACCATTCCCATCCAGGTTTGGGGGCTCTTGGGGGCTCCATGTGTGCCTGTGTGCTTATAGCTCTGCAGGACAGCGGCTGTCTGTCCAGCCTTCCCCGCAGAGACATGGTCCATTGGGGAGGCAGAGATGTGCTGCTGGGACCGGCCTTGGAGTTGGGACAGGATGGTCCTCACTCTGCTGTGGCCGGCCCGACCAGCCCCGCAGCCGTTCAGCACTGGAGGCTGCCTTCGGTGCCTTCTTGTCCACAGAGCACATGGCCCTGAGAGCTCCCAGCCTGTCTCTGCCTGCGTCACAACGCTCTCTGCACCACCGCCTTGCCTTTGCCTTTGGCTCACTTTCCCCTCCCTAAATCCCAGCTTAGGTATTCTATGAGCGACCGACAGCCTCTGTCTCTCCCTGTCCTGCCCTGCTTACCTGACAGGAGCGGGCTCTGTCCCCCTGGCTGAACCACTGTTGCCTGGAGAGTGGGTGCTGGCTGCCGGGCTCTCCCGAGGTCCATGGAGCCTGGTTCAGCCTGGCCTCATGTGGTACAGAGCCCAGGAAGGAAGGGCAACTATAGTAGCAGCGCCCCCTGCTGTTCTTGCAGATCACTTTGGAGTGGGGCAGAGCGCTTCACAGGTGTTTTAATGTATTGCTACCACCCGAATCTTCATGTTCCCCTGAATTTGTACCTGAAAGTCCTAATCCCCAAGGCGATGGTTCTAGGAGGCAGTGACTTTGGGAGGTGATTAATTCGAAAGGGCAGGGATCTCATGATTGGGATTAGTGTCTTATAAGACAGCCCCTCAAGGGCCGGGGATTTAGCTCGGTGGTTCCGCTGCCTGCCTTGCAAGCACAAGGTCCCGAGTTCGATCCCTGGTACCAAAAAAAAAGGAGGCGCGCCCCCCCCCCCTTGTCCCTTCTGTCACGGGATATTACAGTGACAAGAGGGCCGGTTAGGGTTTGCCAGTGCCTCGGTCTTGGGCCTGCTACTCTCAAGGACTACGAGAAATGAATGCCTGTTGTTTATGAGCTGCCAGTGTAAGGTATTTTGTTGTAACTACCAGAATCAACTGAGCCATATATGAACATGTAGGGGTGGAATAAACCATTTAAATTAGAAGATTGTCACGTGAAAGACAGGACTTCCTCTCTTTATAAATTGTTCTTGAAATAATTTAAAAATACTGAAACAAGGCCCATGCTTCACATGAAATATCATCAAGCGTATCTTTCCTAAGAACAATTTTATCCCTTTGTGAACTATGCCTTGCTCTAGGGAAGTAGCAACTTTCATAAAAGGTTAAAAATTGTCCTTGATTTTATAGTGAGAACAGAAACCATCAAAATTAGCCACAGGAAGTAGAGATTTCTTAAAAAAAGAAACAATAACTTACTCAAATATGAAAGAATGAGCATGCTACAAGTGGACAAATGGGGTAGTTTTTACCAAAGTATTTTTTAAAACCAGATATCTTTAGCACACTTAATCACTTGTTTAGAGACCAAGAAGCTGCCCAGAGACGGCCAAGCCAGAAGGGCTAACACTGGGAATGTGGGGTGCCCCTGGGAGTGTCTGTTAGGGGACATTGTACGCTGCTTCTCTTAACTGTTTTATTTAGGCAGGACATGAGTTTGATTAATTGCTTAAAGGGAAGCCCAATGGACATTTTATTTTCCTCCACCTTCCTCAGTAAAGACAGGTAATATTACTTAAATAAAAGATGTGTTAGAAATACAAAGTATCAGCACAATCTGTAATGCAATAGCTTACAATGTTTAACAATTAGAGCTGTTGCAATGATGTAGCATTGTTGAAATGTCAGTTGGTTACCAAGTGTTAGGCTGTGTCTAGATGTCTCCCAAGACTCCCGCCCTCTGAGGTGGGGCTTTTCAGAGATGGCTCGATCTAGAGCGTGTGATTGATTCGTGTGCCGTGCTACACTCTAGGGCGCTAGGATGAAGGGTGTGAGTGCTGACCACCCTAAGTAGCCTGGATAAGATAAAAGGGGCAAGAAGACGCTGTTAAGGTCCCTGGTTGCTTTGTCCCTTCTGTCAGTCTCTGTGAGCTGTTTCTTCTGCCACACGGCCCTGCCTTGGAGCCAGCTGAGTACAGGCTGGAACCTCTACACAATGGGCTAAATAAACCTTTCCTCCCTTAACTTTGGATGTCGGGTATTTAGTCTCAGCGATGAGAAAAGTAACTAAGACAGTGAGAAATAATCGATTTTTCCAAAGTTCAGCTTGCACCTGTTTTGGGGACAGTGAGTTTATAGTAAGCTCAATTAACATTGTAAGTCACCGTTTTACGGTGCTGCAAAGAAACCTTCCTCTTAGCAGAGGCTCGCCCCGTGCTGTCTGTAGAGCTGGGTTGCTTTGTCTTTCTGGGACGGCCGTGAGGCTGTGCGGCGCCTCTTCATGGTTCTGGTTAGCGGCGTGTTTAGGTTTTAAGGCCGAGAACTGGCTCTCAGGGCGCAGGCCCGAGAAAGCCAGGGGTGCGGGGAGTGGTGAGACACGCGCGTTCAGCCCGGGGCTTGCACGGGCCTGGCTGGCCAGGGAGGCGGCCCCGTGAGAGCCCTGGCTCCTAGCCTAGCGCTTTTTTCACGACTGGATTCTGCTGTGCTTCAGTGCGGACTGCGAGGGGCTGGGGAACGGGGGACGCGGGGACGTGCAGGGGGCGCAGTGAGGTACCGACCGCACCGCCTGCACCGTGGTAAAACGCCACGATCACAGAGAACAGGATCGCAGCCCGGCCACGTGTGCGCGCAGAGAACAGGCGTTTATTGTTACTAAGCAGATGCCAGTCTTCTCATTTAACGAGTAAACTCGGATTTGTGTGTTTTGTAAGATAAATCGTTTTGTTCCTTATACACGTTAACTACATTGTGGTGTTTATATGTGGCTCAAGACAGTTCCTCTTCATTCAGCATGACTCACGCAAGCCAGAAGTTTAGAGCCATAGTTGGTGATGAGTTATCAAAATCCAGGCCATTAAAAAAATGGCTAACAGAACCTCCAGCTGGGCAAGAGAGCCTTTTTCTGCTAGCTATTGGGAGAGGCGGAGGAAGTCCATTTATACTCAGACCTTGAATCTGCAGCGTTCGCCCCAGGAATGCAAACTGTCTGTGCAGCACGTGCCTGCTGTAGAGGCTTAGCGCTCACGTTGTCTGTCTCTCTTTCTGGTACTGGGGAATAAAATCAAGATCTTTGCACTGAACTACATCTTCAGACTTTTAAAAAATTAAAAAGTCTTGAGACAGGGTCTCATTAAGTTGCTAAAGTGAACTAGACTTGAATTTGCATTCCCCCAGCCTCCCCAGGTGTCAGGATTACAGGCAGTGGCACCACACCCAGCACATAGACATTTCCTATTTTATTCAGTCCATGCTAGTTAGTGGGTTATGGTGTTGCTCTGGGCTGTAAAAGCGGATATAAAGATGGGCTCTGTGGAGGAGCCAGACTAGATGGACGCTTTAGCTCTGCTGCATGTGTCCTGGCGTCCAGGATAAGAGCTTACTCTGTCCTGCCTCCCTCCCTCCAATGCTGCCAATTACTCAGAAGTAGAACCCAAGCCAGAAGGCCTTTTAGAAAAGAAAGGAAGATGTTTATTCCTGACAATAATTTGCAGATGAGCCAGTGCCACAGGGCTTCAAGTTGTCTTTTGTCTGGATCAGTTAGTTGTCCAAGGCAGAAAGCGGAAACGGTTCCCTTTATCAAACCCACGGGTCTCTCTTTTCAGTTAATGTTTGTGGTGGGCTGCATTTGGCAATTGTTTCCGGCATCCTGAGAGACAAAATGAGATTATTTCTCGAGAAGACTTAAGGATAATTCTTCTTTCCAGAGAAAAAGCTAACATGCCCTTTTGTGCAGAAAAATGCTCCTGGGTCATTCCCCAAGGAGCTGATTGTCCTTAACTGTAGGAAGCAGCCTATGAGATGAGCTCAAACCTGGCCAAGGGGTGACAAAGGTGAAAAATAGACACAAACAAGTTAAAATCTGGGGGCCAGTAGGCTCCTGTTTCTCCCTTGGATATGGAGCCCCAAAGGACTGCTGCACCTTGGCTTTATTCACTCGGACCCGGGCATGAGCAGTTGGAGTTCACAGGACTCACCTGTCTCCCTCCCTCCTCTGCACTCCTCCAGGTAAACAACTTACCCTCCGGTGTTTCTACTTTCCCTGCAGCATGTTAGCACGCTTGCACGCCCTCTTTCTCCTCAGTGCTCACCGAGGAGGCCAGTGAGGCCTCGCTCTTCCCATCTGATCTCCACACCTAATCCCAGTCTTCCAGGAGGAGCTAAATTCAGAGAATTTTTTCCTTATAAAGCGCACTCTTTTCAAGTACCTGGTGATGTGCTCCATGGGCTGGTGGCCTTCAGTCTGTGTTGTCGTTGTTCTCGAAAGGAGCAGTGCTCAGTGTGGCCCCACTGCCCCAGTGCCAGCTGACCCGCAGTGGCATCTGTGCTCCCAGGCCACCTCCAGCACAGAGGCGAGGTGCTGTGCCTGGGCCCATAGGATCTACTCCCTTCCCTCCCATCCCCTCCATTCTAGGCCATGATATCTAAAAGTCTCTGTGGAAGCTACTTTAACTTTCTGGATTGAGTGTACTGGTGACCCCTTGGCATTTGGGATCCCTCAGAGCTGGGCCCTGACCTGCTCTTCACCTGCATCCCCTGTTTCTAAAGCATCACAGGCCTTTCAGGAGCTGGATCTCCATTATCCCATAGGCAGAGGTTGGCTTACGCAGGAGGGTGACCACAGCTACTTGGATTTGCTCAAGCAGCATTGTTGGCCCTGGCTGAACACAAGGATCAGCTGAGGAAACTACAACTCCTGAGGCTCGGGCCACACTGCAAACCAATTAAATCTCTGGGCAGCGGATCTCAGTAGAAAGACTGGGCCCTGCGGCTGGGACTCTCACGCAGGAGGAGGCAGCAGGGAATGAACACTGTTGGAGGGTCGCTCTGTTCTCTCCAATGGTTTGCCTTTTATCTAAACCCAGAATCCACATTCTGGTTTCTCAGGCTTTGCTCACACTCTGAGCCCCACACGGAAATCCTCTTATCTGTCACTTGCTCAAATCCTTATCTATCCCCTGGGCCATGTCTATTTCCCAGGCCTCCAGACTTTTCAGTTTACAGTGATGTTTTTATTTTCGTCACTTAAAAATTTCATCACTTACTTAGTTGATGCCAGATAGTGGTGTATACATGAGCTGTTTTTCCTCTGTCCTCTCTTCATTTCTGGAAGATGCTATAGGTATTTTAGTAGACCAGTGACCTCCCCAAAAGACCTGTTGGTACACAGGGAATGTTTCTGGGGCTCTGGATAACAGTGTTTCATACCTCAATGTAAGTTTTAATTTTTGTCTTGTTTTGAATTCAGGACCTCTTCTAACTCAGTGGGTTTGAAGTACATTAGGCCGTGAAGTCCTTTGAAAATCTTGTATAAGGTGTAGATTCTGTCCCCAGGCGAGGCTCATATGATGACACCCTCCACGTCTGGACAGCCAGCAGGTCTCTCAGCCCTCCAGAGCCTGCTGTGGTCTCTTGGGAAGTCTGATTTCTGCCTTTATTCTCAGCTGACAAAGGTTGTAAGGAGAGGTAGTCTTTAAATGGACAAGAGGGAGATGGCAGGTAGTTTGCAAGGACTTTTTTTAGGAATCATAGTATCAATGAAGTCCTCTGTCCTCTTGGCAACATTTGGCAGAGGGGATCAGGCCAGACAACAGGTCGACCTTCCCTGCCCTGCCCTGGCCTAGGAATCAGTGGCACTATGGGGCTGGGACAGGCAAGGCGTGTGGCCAAGTGGCCACTAGATGGCACTACAACCCCAACTACAGCTTTGGGCCCTGGTGGTCCAGTGAGTCCCCATGTGGGACAGCAGGAAAGTGGTGGGGATTTCAGGTCAGGGATGTGATCAAGCCAAATGTCTGCAAGGGTCTTTATGTACTTTTTTTCTTTTCTATACAAGGAAGAAACAAAGGGTGAGTAGAGCTATATTCATTATAAATAAGTACTACTACTAATAGTTTTAAAGAAATGAGCAAGGGAAGTCAAGAGGGGGGTCAGGCCCAGGGCCAGTGTTCCCATTTCCCCTGGAAACCACACTGCCTTAGTTCTGGAGACTACAGTTGCCCAGAGTGGCTCCTGCTTCACTGATTAAAGTCTTTCCTGTCTCCAGGAGAAGGGGCTTGGGGTGGGTGGGCATTGTAGATTTCTGAAACAACATGTTTTAAAATATCACAACTCACTTTACTGATACCCTGAAATCAGGTTCAATCCAACTGTGACTACTTTTTTCAATAAAAAATTGGATAACACTGTTTTTTTTGGGGGGGGGTACCTGGGATCGAACATGGGACCTTGCACTTTCGAGGCAGGTGGTGGAACCACTGGGCTAAATCCCCAGCCCAGATAACACTGTGTTATTTAACATTAGAGCACTTTTCTTAAATGAGATATATTTTATTTAAGTTCTCTCATTTTCTTCCAGTTCATCCAAGCCCATCAGGTGTTTTACAACCACCCATGACATAAGTCAAGTCCCTTATAAACACAATACAAACTTTGGCGAGAAAGAATGCATCATAAATCCATCTTCCTTGATTGGGAAACCGATCTGTGTCCGTATATACTTCAACATTAAACACATTAGTGCTGCATTTTTATTATTAGGAACCAGTCAGATGGGCACAGTCTTGCTCCAGGGTAGTGCAGTTAGGAATAATTCAAAGCCTGGAAGGCCAGCTGATTCTGTGGGAGTACTTGACAGCTGAATATGAACTCCATTTTATCCTCTTTGTGATTCCTATGGTTTGAAAAATACCCTTGGAAATCGTGAACAAGCTCAGCAGGAATGTAAGCGCGCTTTGCTTGTGTGAGTGTCCTCGGACTGAACATGGCACTGTTGGCATCACCTAAGTCAGGAACATGTGTCCCTGGGGGAGGAGCCCCTCCCCCAGGGACGTCCTGTGTGGGGGAGAGCAGCGGTTCCTCTATTACAAAGGGGTGGGAGTGAAGGACAAAGTGTACACTCCAGAACACTGCCACCTGGAGCTGTGGCAGAGAGGCCGCGGGTCCTCGCTGGGCCGTGTGTGGCACGGGGCTGCTGCTCCAGTCGCTGATGGTCTTATCCCTCCAGGTCCACAGCTTTCAGGGCTACTGGGAAAAGCTGAACTCCAACCTAGAGCACGTCAAGTACGCCACGCCACCCTCGCGCTACACCAACAGCGTGGTCTGGAGGGAGTGGCACAACCTGGTCGCCGAGTTACAAGGGTGCTGGGGACAGAGGCTGCGGAGTCCAACGGTCTGGTCACAGGTGGGCGCCATGCTTCCCGGTCACCGCGCTTCCCGTTGCTGCATTGTCTGCTGTCACCACACACCTCCCGGGGCCCTGCAGGGCCACCACCAGGACCCCGAGTCCAGAGAGGTTAAGCGACACTCAGCAAGGTCACAGTGGAAGCGTGATTACTATCCACGTCCCCGCCGTGTGCTGGGTCACCCGCATGGAAACTGATTTAAAAATCCCGGTGTCCCCAAGTGAGCGGAGGTTAGGGGTAGGAGGTGGGTGGGACTGACATACAGGGGCACCGGGAGATCTGGGGGGCCTGGGAGAGTCCTGGTTGTGGTACGCTGGGGGACAGGAAGCTACACGCGGGAAAAGATGACACAGAACCACGCACGTGCACACACGTTGTGCCAGTGTCAGCTTCCCGATGTGATGCTTTAGTCCAGCTATGTGAGACACACACCCTGGGGGGGTGGGAGCAGGGATGAGGGGGTCTCTGTAACATTACTGTATCTGGCATGTGTTGTTGTATAGTTGACTTGTAACTTCTGCAAGTCTGTTCTTGCTTTAGAATAAACATTTACTTTTTTTTTTTTTTTTTTGTAAAAACATCTGGGTCTTCTGATGACCTGGAAAGTATGTATTTTTCTTTCTGAAACTCTTAGCTATGTTGCATTGTGTCCTTGATGTACGAAAGCCACCCACAGAACCTTCATGTGCCACACCCTGACATGTTCTCACTCCTAGGAAACAGGAAAAAGAAGGCCCACAGTGTATGTGAGGAACATTCTCCACAGTGCAGTAAAGTAAGTAAAATGAAGGCTTCTTGTATCTGTGAGATGGTTCTCTTTGACCCTGTTGGCTTCTTTTTGTGGCAGTTGCTTACTTCAGCTACATATTCTCAGCACGATGGGACTGCAGCTCGTAAGTGCAGCTTCTTGGGCCCCATTCTGGATTTGTTCTAGTGGGAAAATCTTCTGTGTGAAGCCTTCCAGACTTGTGCCCAGGGGTGGAGGATGTATAAATGAGCACTTCTGAGGACAAGGACAGGGAGTAGGTTGAATAAAACAAAATAGAACAGTTAGTGGGCCAGAGAGCCTGCTCTTATTTTGAAAGCATATTTTGGGGTGGATGAGTCACCTCAGAGTGCTAACAGAGCAGGCCCTACTCCAACCTCTGTTCTATTTCCTGCCCTCATTATTTCCAATAACTGAGAATGCAGTTGTTCTAAATTAATTGCCATTGTTGGCGTTAACGGGTTTTAAGATTTTATGATTGCCTAATGTGGCTTTTGCTACATTAATTAAAGTTTTTGAGGTTTTCCGGAAGCCTGAGAGCAGTTTCTGCAGTGTTTTTTTTTTCCTTTCTGTTTTCTTTTAAGGAGGATATCTTTGCGTAGTGTTGTAGCTTCATTTAAAAAAATAAAAACAAACCCCCCAAAAAACCCAGTGCTGCCTGTGAATAACATTGCTAATTTCTTTCTAGGGTGATTTCTAATGTTGAAGCAAGGCATTTGGGTAAGAGAAGTCCTGTTTTAAGGCCTCCTGTTTTCAGTGTTTTGTCTGTAACACTGTTCTCCCTGCTGCTCTGGGTTGGCAAGGAAATCACTAGCAGTGGTGTGATGAAGGCAGCGCCCTTTAGTATCACCTTGTTTCACTGACCACGCAACCATTTCTAGGCTGTCCTGGCACTGGTGCCTTCAGGGACAGCTGCTAGATGTGCTCAGTCCCTGGGAGTTGGGCCTTTGGCTTTCCTGGTTTGTCCTCTGGGGCTGATGTGACTCACATGCCCTCTGGCTGTGCCCGCTGGATGCCCTTTGGCAGTTCCCCTGGCACGGGGCTGCTGCTCTCCAGCTGTCTCATCACACAGGCCCTTTGACTTGTGTGTGCCATTCGTTGTGGTTAACACTTGGCTTGCACTGGGCTAGGTCCTCAGGTGCCAAAATGAGGCGCCTCTAGGGGAGCAGGGCAGTTCTGGAGGAAGAGCCGGGCTCAGGAGCCAGGGAGAAGTGGGCTCCGGTCCAGAGCTGTCTCGATGCCCGTGTGATGCTGGGCAAATTGGCCACCTCAGGGCTAGTGTAGGGAAAGAGGGCCAGTGGGGCTATGCAGGAGCAGCTAGCACAGGTGCGTGCACGTGGGGTGCCGGAAGTGGCTGCTCCATCCTTAGCCTGTGAGGGAGGAACAGGAACACATTTGTAAACCAAGCCACAGGCATCCTGTTCCTTCTGGGCTTGGGGTCAGAAGGATGGGGAAGGAGTAGGGATGGCAGGGTTCGAGGGAGGTTGGAAGAGGCCTGAGTGGGGACAGATGGGTTATTTAGGGCTTGACAATTGGGACTTAGCCAGGGGTAACAGGACGGGGAGCTGGGTCTGTCCAGGCGGACAGTGCTTTCCATTATGCCCGACGAAGGTTGTCCTATATTTCTGCACACATTTCTGTTTCATGGGCGTGGATGTCTTGGGTGTATGCTGGGGGCTGTAATGGAGACCAGCTGAGCTAGTGTGTAACTTCACGCCTCACAGCTACGTGCACAGCCCAGTGCACCGTGACAGTGACCTGGTTTGACCTTCCTGTACCTTTCTACCTCAGCCTTAGCCGAGTAGTTTCATTCGCCTCAGGCACTGACTGCGGCCCTTAGCTTGGTGACTCCCAAGGTCACTGAACCATCAGCTCAGAAAGCAGAAAAGAGCCAGTCTTTTCTAATCCCTGACTCCATGAGTCTCACCGGGCCTCAGTCCTGGCAGCCTTGGGCTGAGAGGCCTGGGCCCTGTCTCCAGGAAGCAGAGGTTCTTTGCGGCGAGTTTCCATACTGAGGAGACGTTGAGGCCAGAACCTACTGGTGCTGGGGATTGGGTTCCTCGTTCTCTTTCTTTCTCAGTCTTTTCCTTTTTGCGTGATGGCTCTGTCTGTGTCACCTAAACTGGGCTTGTAGGACTGGGTCACGCTGAGCTATGGAAAGGGTTACGTCTTCCCAGCGATGCAGAAGGGAAGCCTCTTTCCTCAGTCCACTCTCTGGAAGCCACCCTGTGACTCTGTTCTGTTTGATTCCAGAGCCAAGGCTAGCACCCCTCCTGCAGGAGGAGGACACCCGCCACAGGCTGCTAGTGGGGCTGGTAAGCATCTGTGCGCCCTGGTGCTGGGGCGAGGGGAGTTTCCCCTCGATTCTTCCAACAAACAGTGCTGCCTGTGCTGTAGCCTGTGTCAGTGGCCAGCAACACATACACAATGTCTGCCCTTGTGGAATACGCAGTTAGTGGAGGGGATGCGCTAGTCACACCAGTGACTATGTAATTACAAATCATGATAAGGAACCCATGATGTTGAAGGTGTTTAAGGAAAAAAAGGGTAACATTTTTGTGACACTTGTATATGGAGTTTAAAATCCAACAAAGTATTCTTTGTGAAGGGAACCCAAGTGCTAGGATGACCAAAGAAATAGAAATCAAGGTAAATCAACTGAAGAGCAGACTTGGTGAATAAATCTGAAACCTTTTACAAAATACAGAGACATCTAGAAAGTCAAATGAAATGTTTTTAGAGCCATGTAGACTTAAGAATGGGTAAATCTGTACTTTAGCTATGGCAAATTTGAAAATACTGTATGAGAAAATATGTAGAAATCCATATATATATATATCCCTGACAATTCCAGTTAAACAGAGAATTTTCTTGGCAAATAGAGATTACAGAACTTGATCCAAGAAGAAATAGAGAATCTGGAAGCACAATATCTGTGAAATACTTTGAATGAAAATGTTAAATATCTCAAAAGGAGGCTTCAAGTTTGTTCTTTCAAATTTTCAAGGACCAGAGCACCCCTGTGTCCATAAAATATCTTTTGAAAGAAGACAGAAAGCTTCTCAGTCATTTTAAAGAACCCACATAGCCGTAGGCCCAAAATCTGGCAACACTGACTCATAGATGTAGCCACCCCAAGCTTCATTAACATACTCTCAGTCTCTTGAAAACACAACAAGGTCAAGTTCAATTCTTCTTTTTTTTAAGTTCGATTCTTTTCCACTAACTGTTTTAGTGAAATTTGCATTTCAAGGTCAAAGAAGAAGAAAAGGTCATTTTTCTAGGCATTGAAAGAGGACAAAAGTCAAATTCTGCTCCTGAAATATACTAACTCAGTAGACAAGTAGTCTCATAGTAATAGCCAACATCTTTTTTTTTTTTTTGGTACCAGGGATCGAACTCAGGTCCTTGCGCTTGCACATAGCCAACATCTTTTAATGGAACACTGAAGGTTATTTTTGCTATAATTTTACATTGTTCTGAAAACTGTAGCCACTGCAATAAGAAACCAAATGGAAGGAAGGTGATATGACTGTCTTATGCAACAGCCGCTGACCAACTGAGAAAATGGAAAATAATAAAAGAGCAAATTCTTTAAAGAGTTAATAAAGAGTAAGCAGAAAAGTGAATGAAGTACAATATTTTATTTCAAATCATTAGTGTCTGGGTTTAATAAAATTACAACTCAAAAGGTAACTTACTTGAAAAATTAAGGAGAAGTGGGACTGGTGTTATCAGATATCTAAATGTGTGCTTATGGGGCTGGGGATTTAGCTCAGTGGTTTTGCCTCCTGCTGCTCAAGCGCAAGGACCCGAGTTCGATCCCCAATACCAAAATAAAAATGTGCTTATGTACAATAATAGAAAAACAATATGGACATGAAGATAAGCATTTAGTAGAGTTTAGTTTAAATTTAATATTTCGTGTATAATCAATATTAAAAAATTGGTGTGGAAAGAAAGCAGTTTTAATATATCAGTTGGTTAATGGTTAACTATTTGGAAAAGAAAGTTTAGATTCTTTGTATCCCAAATCATTATTTTATACAATAAATCAATAGAAATAACAGACAGATTAAGGAGTTTAGTAGAGAACCAGGCCTGTCATTCTACCACTAAGGTGGCTGAGACAGGAGGATTGCTAGTTTAAGGAGTTTACTTTAAAAAATTAAACTGTGTGAAGGAACCTGAATGAGTGGATAGTTAAAGCTGAAATAGAGAAGACCTTACATGATATTATTGAATGTAGACAGATAGGACAAGATGTGACTGAATAAAGATTTAAACAGAAAAGAGGCAATGATAAACTTAGACAAAAATTGCACCAAATGTGTCAAATGATTGGCATGTGGTATATAAAGTTTATAAACCAGTAAGAAAATAATACAGCAGGAGGGAAATGTAGAGAAAGGCATTGATCAATCTGTTTCCAAAAGCAAATGGTCAAACAGTCTAGAGTGGGAGAGAACAGAAAAATGCTCAGTGTAACCGTCGTCAAATGCCAACAGCACAAGTGATTTTTTGGCTTTTTTAAATATCAAATTGGCAAAGATTTAAAAATCACACAGCAAAGTTCAGGGTACAGGGAACTGGAGAGCCCCATGAAATGCACTAGAAAATGGCCAGAGATACAGGGCCTTGCCAACCTTATGTATGCAACCCAGCAAATTCCATTTCTGTGAACTTAGTCTGACAAAATAATTGGGGGTCTGGCAAACAATTTCTATATATTTGTGGTGTTACTAAGAATAGCAAAAGAAATATATGTACATGAAAGGAATAATTGTTGTGCTTTCATAAAATTGATACTGAGGTCATTAGAACTGGTGTGATAAAGAACATTTAATGACATAAAGCAACTCTTATGTGGAAAAAAAGCAGATTACAAAACATTTGAATGTGTGTGCACACCAGAAAAAAGAGGAGAAAACCTCAAATGTTTGTGTAGATGGTAGGCTTATGAGTAATTTGAATTTTCATCTTTATGGTTATTATAGAAAAGAGCATGAAAAAGTTTGCACTATTTCTTAAACAGAAAGAAAAACCTAAAAAAAAAAGCCAAATGAACTAGCACATGGAGGAGACTGGACTGAAATAAAATATCGCTGTACCTTGGCCCTGCAAGCCAGGGCCATTGGCAGGAATAGATGACAGGTGTGCAGGGTGGCAGCCGTAGGGATCTCATGGGCTGTTTGTTGGTACAAAGATCTCTAGGCAGGAGGGTCTCGTGCTGGGCAGGGCATCTAGGCCCAAAGAGGGAAGAGGAAGAGGAGGAGGAGGGAGGAAAGAAAAGCAAATGATGGGTGGCAAGGAATGCTGACCCCTGACTGGGGAGACTGGTGGGAAGAGAGGCGTGTAGACCTTAGGTTCCTGCCTGAGCCTGCAGCCCCAAGAGCAGGGGATCAAAATCCCTTGGCAGATCCCAAAGCCCTTCACTTCTACGCCCGTGACCCCCATAGGCCTTTTTGGAGAGTTCTCGCCAGGGCCTGGGCCTGGCTCTCTCTCAGGTGTTCCCTGGGCTCTGGGAGAACCCTAAGTAGCTCCTCTTGAGGAAATGTTGGGGTCTCCTGGTTTATCTCACCGGAGAAATACTGAGAGCCAGCATTTCTGCTCATGGGATCTCAAGACCTGGTGTTTTCCACACCGATAAGGAATATTAATAAGGGGCTCTAATTAAAGCCAGCTGCAGGTGTGACTCTACTGTGACGTGTCTAATGCATGTCCTGTTTCAGATGGTGTCTGAGCTAAAAGACCATCTTCTGAGATACCTACAAGGTGTAGAGAAGAAGAAAATTGAACAGATGGCTGTGGACTACACTTCAAAACTGGTTGGTTTTGCTTTTTCTCCTCGCCCTCATTGCCTCCTCCCCGTGTCTAACCATCAGAATGTGGGCAGTTCAGTGAGAACATTTGTGTATTTTTCAGATCGGGTTTTTGGAGATCTACCATCCTCAAACCACTATATTTGGAGCTACAGATTGAGGATAGAGAAATAACGACAAACAGAAAGAAACTGGCTTTGAAATTGGTTTATTGCCCCCTTTCACTAATGATTTTACTCTCATGGAAGCAAAGGACAACAAATTTGGGGTGGTTGCCAAGTGATCCACATCGCATTGTGGCAACTTCTAGCTCCTCCATAGAGAAAGCAATCATTTCTACACATTTATTTTTGCAGTGAACCTTGGAAGGTTAGGTTTATTAGATGTGATTCTGATTTAATCTCTTTCAAGTTGAAGTTTTCTTCCTCTATTGCAGTTATTAGTGTTTGCTTTTGGACAATAATTTGATTTCTATGGAAAGATTTGAGTTTCATAGTTTTTACTGTATTAGAAGAGGTTGGTTATTTGCATCTAGTGATATTTATAAGCAGGCTTGATAAGGGAAGACTCCATGGCCTGCTTATGGGCTCACTTTATGAATGTGTTATTGATCTTCCCCATGTTGATGCTTGCTTGTTTTCTCACCCCTGTAGGTCGTACCTCATGATAATTTAACACACCTACCTGACATCTTTCTTTTCTGTAGATTTTAAGTTTCACCTTCCAAAGCGTCAAGAAGGGTTTTCATTCAAGCAGCGTTCTTCTCTGTAGTTGTTTTTTGGTGGTGTACTAGGGATTGAACCCAAGTCCTCCATGCTGAGCTATATCCCCAACCCTTTTTGAAAATTTTAAAATTTTAAGACAGGGTCTTACTGAGTTACTAGGTTGCCCAGGCTGGGCTTAAACTTGTAATCCTCTTGCATCAGCCTCCCAGAGTACCTGGCTCCATCAATGTTTCGGCGCTAATTTGTGTTAACAGTGCCTGGAGTGAGTAGGCACAGAGGTAATATGTGTGTAGACTCAGAACCCAGTGTCCCTAATTGAGGGCAAATCCCCCTGCCCTGTCCAGCAGCACAGGAGTGGGAGGCGTGGCTGGGCATATTCTAAAATATATACCAGGAAGCTGCTCCCGAGCCCAACAATGCGTCTCCCTGGGGATGGTTTCCCCTGCGCACCTGGGGACCCCTTTCTGCTCTGCCCCATTCTTAGCTTGTAGGTGCCATGTGCGGATTCAGGGTCCATCGCCTAGCAGAGACTGCTGTGCCGCTGAGATGGCAGGGAATTAGAATGGGTTTCTGGAAGAAGCTCTGAGGCAGGGAAAGCCGTCTACTTGGGTCGATTACCGTGATACTGCACTGACCACCTGGTTCCGATCAGTGTGCTCATATTCTCACAGGCAGCCCTGTCCAGGGCCCTCCCTCATGTGACAGCTGAGGACACTGAGGTTTAGGGGGATTGGCACCTTTCGAGGGTCACACAGCTAGGGAACCACAGAACCCAGACTTGACACCCTTTCTCCGCAGCACGTGCTCATTGACCTCCCGATGGGTGAGGGTCTGCAGAGGGGAGCTGGGTCAGCTGCCCGGCAGACAGTGTGCCCTGTTAGGCTCCAGGTGCATTTTCCATCTTCCCTCTCCACCTCCAGTGCCTCCGGCTGACCTCAGAAAGGGCAGTTGTGTTTCCGGGCACAGCCAGCTGCTTATGGCTGGAGGGGCCTTGAGGGAAGGGGTCTGGGCAGCGGTTAACAGACTGTCTTTCCCCTGCAGCTGCACCTCATTTGCTGCATACTGGAAACCAGTTGGAGGAAGCACAGTCTCGACTCTTGGGCTCTCCGACTGTACGCAAGTATTTTTCACTGTCCTTTATCGTGGGGTACAAAGAGCCAGCAAGGCTGTTCTAGCAAAGCCCTGGAAACCTCCTGGTTCAAAGCTGTTCTCACTAGCGGCAACACTGCCTGTCTCAGCCTCATGCTCAGCTGCCCTCTACCCCCTGGCACACGGGTGACCTGGACGCAGGGACACAGGAGCCCAGCACTGCCCAGCAGGATTTCAGTTAATACAGTTTCCAGCCTACGAGGCTGCTGTCCACAGGTCTCGGCCTTGGGTGACGGTCACTGCCACATTCAGGGGGCTTTCTCCAAGGCACAGCATGTCACGGTGAGTCCCCTGCTTGGGACAAATGGCTGACGTGCTGCTTCATTTTCACCCAGTGACGGCAGTGGCAGTGCTGCTGAATCTGCAGTCTTTCACCTCATGACCAGGATCTTGGAAGCCACCAGCAGTTTGTTTTTACCTCTGCCTCCTGGTAAGTCTTGGCCCTTGCTGTCACAAATCTGTTTCTGCTTCTTCACACGGATCGCGGTTGTTGGCACGTTATGAACTGCATGGTGGGCCCTGTGTGTGGGCTCGGGCTTGGTCTCCACGGGCCACAGCTGCCCCGGCGACTACTCTGTGCTGCAGCTCGTGACTGTGACCTTCAGGGCCTGACAGTGTCCTACCAGTGGGGCTGATCCGGAAGCCCTTTCTCTGATGTCTCCAGGCCCTGTTTGTCTGATCGAGGTGTCTGAAGGTGAATGCTGAGGAAGAAGTGGGTCTGGTTTGTACCGGGAATTGAGCTCATTCTCAGGTGCTTGGAACCTAAAAATCTCCCCTGGATTTTGAGACATGACCAAGCCAGTGCTCAAAACACCTCGGGACATGTGCGCTCGGTCACTGATTCACCTTGCCATTTGTTCACTCTGCAGATGTTTGTGGAGCAACGATTTCATGGCAGGAAATGTGCCAGAAATTAGTGCTACAAAGATTAGTAAGAGTCTAGTTGGGAAGCTGTGGTTATAAATTAATATCTATGATAAGAAATGAGTAAGCGCCTACTTGCTGTAAACCATCTGCCTTGTTATTTTTTATAGCAGGAGTTCCTAACATGAGACCTACCCTCCTCATACATTTTTGAATGCACAATACATTATTAACTATAGGCACCATCTGTGAGGTAGATCTCTAGAATGCATTCATCTTGTGTATCTCAAACTTTTTATACGGCTGACCAGCGACCCCCCACCCCTCTCTCCAGCCCTGGCAATCACTTTTTATTCTATTTCTGATTTTGACTGTTTTAGATACTTCATATAAATAAGTGGAAATCATGCAGTACTTGCCCTTCCGTAACTGGCTCATTTCAACTAGCGTAATGGAGGACCAGGTTCATCCATGTTGTTGATTTTGGCAGAATTTCCTTTTTAAAGACTAAGTAATATTCCTTTGTATAAATATTCTACCTTTTCTTTATTTGTTCATCTGTCAGTGGACATTTATGTTGTTTCTATATCTTGTCATTAATGCTGGAATGAACACAAGAATGCATAGTTCTCTTTAAAATCTCCATTTCAATTTTTTTGGCTATATACTCAAAAATGGAATTAGTGAATCAGATGGTAATTTGTATTTTTAATATTTTGGGGGGAATTTCATACTGTTTTTCACAGTGGCTACACCATTTTATATTCCCAGCTATAAGGGTTTCAATTTTTCCACATTCTTATCCGAATTTATTTTTTTTCTTATACCTTTTCTGAGAGGTGTGAGGAAACACCACATTGTAGTTATGATTTGTATTTCTCTGATGATTAGTGATATTGAGCACCTTTTCATAGAATTGTTGGCCATTTATTGTCTTCTTTGGAAAAATGTCCATTGAAGTCCTCCCATTTTTTAATTGGATTGTTTCCTTGCTATAGTTTATTTTAAAAATGTATGTCTCCTCTAGATATAACACTTTCCAGATATATGCGAAAATATCTTCTCCCATTCTGTAGGCTGCCTTTTCACTCTTGATTATTTCCCTTGCTGTACAGAAGTGTTTTAGTTTGATATAGTTCACTTGTATATTTTTGCTTTTGTTACTTATAATTTTGATGCAACACTCAAGAAAACATTGCCAAAAACAATGTCATGAAAATTCTTATGTTTTCTTTTAGAAGTTTTTTGGTTTCAGTTCTTACAACTAGTTTTTTAACCCATTTTGAGTTGATTTTTGTGTATGGTGAAGATAAATGTCCCATTTCATTCATTTCCATATGGATATCTGATTTTCCCAGAACTATTTATTTTTCAAAGAGATGATCCTTTCTCCTTTCTCCTTTGTGTATTTTTTTTTTTTTTGGTGGTGCCAGGGATCGAACTCAGGACCTTGCACTTGCCAGGCAGGCGTGGCGCCACTGAGCTACATCCAGGCCCTCCTTTGTGTATTCTTGACACCCTTGTTGAACACTGGTTCCTGGTCAATGCATGATTTATTATTATATGTAAGTTCTAATGAATGTTAAACTTTTTGCCAGCTTTCACTGAATAAATATATATCAGCTGGGGTTTTTTTGTAATAGCTACCTCATCAAAGTCGCCTTCATGAGGGGAATAGATGGTTTTATTTTTTACTTATTTTTTCATGATCTGTGATTTTTTTTTTGGTATTGGGGATCGAACTCGGGACCTTGTGCTTGCGAGGCAGGCGCTGGAACCACTGAGCTAAATCGCTGGCCCTGTGATTTTGTTTTTAATTATCTTAAGTTGTATGGTTGCAAAATTCACAAATTTGTGATTCTCCACTTTAATCTGATGAGTTTACAAAAAGCAGCACTACCAATCACACAAACAACAGTATAGCTTCTCGGGTTTGTGGTTTTTTGGTACCGGGGATCGAACTCAGGTCCTTGCACTTGCACAGCAGGTGGCGAAACCACTGAGCTAAATCCCCAGCCAGGTTTGTGTTTTGAATAGCTGTTTAAAGACTATCCTGAATTATAACTTAATCTGACTTAGTAAAGAGTTAATTTGCTATTGTATGATGCTGACTTTTAAAGGCATCTGGATTTACAGATCAACATTAAAATGTGAGAAGTGTTAAATTTTCTTTATTTGGTGTAATACATACAGCACACTAACATGCCTTTCAGTAAGAGGAAGCATTTTAGATACAGGAATTCTAATTAAATTGCAATAGTTAAAACTTAAAATATAAAATAGACATTGCTTCTTTATTTTCAAGCATTGCCTTTGACAGGCTAATGAACACAAATTGAAACCTGGGCGACTCTTTTTTTCTTTTTGGTAGCGGGGATCGAATTCGGGACCTTGCACTTGTGAGGCAGGCACTGGAACTACTGAGCTAAATCCTCAGCGAAACCTGGGTGATTCTTGATTTGCCCTGAGACAATAAAGGATTCCCCAGGTAGTAGAACACAGTCACATGACCAATTATATGAACCTAAATATAAAGCCAGTCTCTGACAGGGTTTGAGATGTCGTTCCCCATCCTTGTGAAAAGTTAAACATTACTAATCAATTCCAACCATCTCTTCAGAAAGGGAAAGCAGGAGCTACTGAACTGACATTACTATCAAAATTCATAAAAAGATTATATTCATTTAACTACAAGCCAAGTTATTTAAATCAGGACTTCCAACAAAAATATCCCGTCAGTCATTCATACTCTGAGTTCTGGCATATGCGATTAAGTTACGGCACACATAAGCCGCAGGAGAGGTCTGATTTGTAACAAACAGCACATTGATGACTCATTCGCGGCTTTGAAGCGGTGAGCTGCTCGGTCTGCCCTTTCTGCATCCTTGCTCATGCCAAGACCACCTCAGTTCCAGCAGGTGCTTCGTGGGCTCCTCCCAGTCCCCATTGCTGCCCCCTTGCCTGGGCAATGCCTGTTCCTGTTGGCATCGGTGGAAGAGAATCCAGCGGCTGGATGTGTCCTCTACCCACACAGATCTCGTGCTGGCCTCCCCTCTCCCCTGGGGCCCTGGACACACTTTGAACAAAGACCTTCTGGTGTTCTCAACATCACCCACTGTAAATTCACTCTTTCATGGCTGGCATGATGAAGATGCCTGCTTAGAGGCTAGACGTCCGCTCTCTTGGGAGTGGGTGGTTTTCAATGATCCCAACACAAAATAAAAAGCTTTTGCACAGCAAGAGAAACAACTGGCATGGTGAAATGACAACCTATAGAATAGGAAAATTATCTTTGTCAGAGATTCCTCAGATAGAGGACTCAAATCTAGAATATATAAAGAACTCCAAAAAATTTAGATCCCCTCAAATAAAAGGCCTAATAAAAATATGCAAATGAAATGAGACACTTTTCAGAAGAAGTACAAGTGGCCAATAAATACATGAAGAGATGCTCAACATTGCTGGTCATCAGAGAAATGCGAATTAAAACAACACTGAGATTCCATCTTATCCTAGAAAGAATGGCTGCCATCAAGAAATCAAGTAATAACAAACGCTGGCCAGGCTGTGGGGAGAAAGAACACTTCTACACTGTTGGTGGGAGTGTAAACTGCTACAACTGCTATAGGAATCGGAGTGGAGATTCCTCAAAAACCTAAAAATAGAAATTCCATTTGACCCAGCTATCCCTCTTCTAGGTATCTTCCCAAGAGTTAATATCATCATATTACAGTGATCCATGCACACCCATGCTTATAGCAGCACAATTCATAAAAGCTAAAGCCTGGAAGTAGCCTATGTGTTCATCAGCAGATAAATGGACAAAGAAAATGTGGTATTTACTCACAGTGGAGGGTACTTTGCCATAAAGAAGGGTACTTTTGAGTCATCAGGAAAATGGGTGCACCGCCAGACCATAATATTAAGTGAAATAAATCAGATACACAAGCTTAAAGGTCACATGCTTTCTCTTATAAGAGAAACCCAAAGTAAAAATAAAGAGGGAAATAACAGATAATAGGAGCAGGGAGACAGATCTTTCTCAGAGGGGAAGGGGGTCAGCAGATGGAGGAGGGGAAAGGGGCCAAGAAAGGAATGGGGACGTGTTATGTGCATGCACCAGCCCCACGCAGCAATGCAAAGCATGGACACAGAAAGGCACAGGGACCAAGAGACAGGTGGGCAGGGCCGGGCATTTAGCTCAGAGGTTTCGCCGCCTGCTGTGCAAGTGCAAGGACCCGAGTTCGATCCCCAGTACCAAAAAAAAAAAACAGAGAGAGACAGGTGGACAGGGGAGGGAGGGCCAGATAGGGGATGTAAAGAGGAACTGGTGTGTGTTTTGTACATGTACCAACTTCTCACAAGGAATGTGAACATTATTATGTTCTATACACGGTACTAATAAAATGAAATCTTGAAAAAAAAATCCCAATAGAATAGGAAAAGTGAGGTGTCCCCTAGAAAGAGTGAAGAGATTTTATGAAACGTAGATATAGCATTTGGGCTGAAGTTCATAATTGTTAATCTTTAACACAAAAGATGCAGTAGGGGCATGGACCGACTGTTCCAGATTTGACCATCACAGGTGCTCATGCTCTTTTTGAAAACAAATGAACCGACTTCCTGGGGGCTATTACTATGGCTGGGCGATCCTGAAAGCCTACTTTCTACACAACTCGAATTCCTTCATAGGCATAAGGAGGGGAAACAGAAAGATGCTGTCCACAGTGACTGAGCATTATTAGTAGACCTGTCTGTGGGTCAGGTGAGGAAGACCAGTTTTTCTTAAATGTTTTACTCATGTGACACTGAAGCAGAGGGGTGAAGTGACACAGGATCCTGCGTGGACATGCATGTCTCTGTATAAATGTGGGTGTTTATATGTTTGTAAGCACGCTTGCTCTCCAAGCCGACTGCACTAGTGATACTGTTTAAGTTCCAAGTGTCAGAAACTTGTAACCAGAATTGGTTAAAGACGAGAAGGAATGAGGATCACAAAAGGGAAGCCATGGTCTAAAACCAGGACATCTGCGGTTTAGAAGGATCTGTGTGTCCTTTTCTTCTAGATGAGGTTGAGTGCTGAGGACGAGGATTAAAGCTCAGGCCTCAGTCGGGCCATTTGCCCAGATCCTGAGAGCTGACACACAAGGAGATGAGCCACTGAACTTGGGACAGTGCCCCAGGACGGCAGGGGCTGAAGGGAGGGCATCAGGGACACCTTTAGGCCACGCATACTGGGCTGGGGAAGGAATTATGAATCCAGGAAATCAATAATATAAACAATTTAGTATGAATATTTCTTCAGAATAATTTCATGACTTTTTTTTAATTTGGAAAAGAATTCCAAGTCCATTTCAAAGATGTCATGTTGTTGGTTAGCTAGTAACGTCACAATTTCTGTTTTGGCTTCAGGAAAGCTAGGGCACTCGCCCCATTGCCAGCCTGTTAACATTTGCTATGGCAGAGTCACACCTCATGTGACCCTCAGGGCCCACTGGTCATGGTTCATCTGCGCAGAGAGAAAATGGGGCGAGGCTTCTGAATCTGGGCCCTGCGCACGGCCAAGTGCATTCACCAAGAGTGGGCTGTGGATCCTCGGCACCCCCACACTAATCAGGTGCCAGGCTGCACGCTCGCCAGGCCTCTGCTGTCCACCCTCCTCACTCCCTGTGGGTCTTCGTCCCTCCCGGGGCAAATGGCTCCTCCATGCATTCTTTGCCTATTGTTGTATGAGTATCCGAAACAAAAACTCAAACCCTCTTTCTATCCTGCTCAAGACCTTTGAATACCACCTCCCAGATGTTTCCTAAATAAACTCCATGCTATCACTCAGCATCTAGCCTCTGTCACAGACACTGGTACCACAGAACATTTTTAAATGTGCATATATTTTGTGATGATCTGGCCCCCGATCAGAAACGCTTACTGCTGCTGGTAAGTGGCCCTTCTCTGCTGAGTATAGCATTTCCTGCTGTCTTCACTCGGTGTGTTTTCTCACCTCATTTCCACCCCTGGGAACTGCATCTACTCGTCCAGCCTCCCCTCCAATGCTATCATTTCCAAGACGTCTTTTCTGATTCTTTCTCTTCTGCTGTCCTCTTCGTGTGTCCTGCATTGATCCCTTGTCATTAGCAGTGTGCTTGGGACTCTGGGTTTGTGCGAATTGTATATGGGTAGCCCTTCCTATGAGACTTGGGCTGGAGAGAGGACCTACATCTCTACCAACTTCTGACAGATTTGCTAACTGGCCATTTCCTGTACACTGAACCCAGGGCCTTCGAGCTGAGCTACATCCCTAGCCCTTTTTTATTTTTTGAGACAGGATCTCACTAAATAGTCTAGGCTGGGCTTGAATTTGCAATCCTCCTGCCTCAGCCACTGCAGTTTTGGGATTATAGGTGTGTGCCACCATACCTGGCTGTCATATTCACTCTTTTGTTTCTAAAATTTGGTCCAAGTAGACTGCAAAACCCTTTGTCAAGGGAATGACCAGAGATGAGGTATATAAACTGTTACTTTCTGACGCCTTTTTCCCTTCAGCAAAACGGTTCCCATCTCAATAACCTGTTAGCCTGGGTTGATGGAGCTTGAAGCTCTTTTCTCTTTTCTATCTTGCTGTAGAATTTGAGATGTATTAGACTGTAAAACTTTCCACTGAGCAGACCTTGCCCTTGTTTTGCCTGGGGAGGGACTCAAAGTCAAGGAAATACAGACTTACTGGGAACTTACCCAACACCAGCACGGTGCTTAGTTGTGATCATACAAAGAAAGAAACTTGGAACTTGTGTGTAAGGACTTTGATTCCAGGCACCCAGTCGCGAGCAAGGTGCTTATTAATATGATCTGGGTCACTCTCTGGGCTGCTGGAGACGCTGGCTGACCTTGTCGCCCTCTGGTCACTCACCCTAGGTTTCCATACCCTGCACACCATCCTCGGGGTCCACTGTCTCCCTCTGCACAGCCTGCTGAATTACATCGATAACGGAGTGTTGCTTCTCACCGAAACGGCGGTCACGAGGCTCCTGAAGGGTAAGAGGCTCTGTGTTTTCCCGCCAGCCTTCCTGGGGTGAGACCTGTGTAGTCACACGGGGCCGGCGGCACTCAGAAGGGTCCCCCGAAGGGAACCTACTACTGTCCATGTGTGAACGTGGACATCCTTGTTCCCACTGTGCTCTGCGCCCCCCGCCCCCCGCTCCCGGAAGTGACGCAGCGGGTACCGTTGAGTGCAGTCCGTTTCCGGAATCTTGCTCTGGGTCAGCAGAGAGGGCTTTAGCCTTTTCTGTGGCCCAGGGGCTCCTGGATCCACACAGCTGCTGGATTCCTTTTCTGTACTTGAGGCTAAGGGATAGCGTAGGCTTATTTCTCAAGAAAGTGTCACAAAACGGCCTGTTTTCAGCTTATTAACACCGTCATTTCAGAGTCAGACTCGAAATGCAAGAAAATCCAATGACAGATGCACTACTCACGTGAATTTGTCCTTCCAGTAGGTCTGTCGTGTTATCACTGCGGTCATTCGGCTTTAGTGCATTAACCGGCGAAGTTTGTTAATACAGGCTGAAGCATTTATCATTTCTCAGGGTAGCTAATGCTGTAAGTGTGGCTAGCACTGTGTTATAGAAAAGTCCCTTTAATTCAGTTATCAACTAAAAATTTTCAAAGGGCTGTTAGATTAGCCTGAGGATATAAGGTTGGAAAATGCATTAGCAAGATCAACCACTCACAAATTAAAAACTTGTAGGTATTAAAGTAGGTGTTGGTCTTGTTTCCCAATCCCCAACTTTCTTTTTAAAAAAATTTTTATTAGTGAATGTTTGCAAGTCCATAGTGATCATATTCATTGTGCAGAATTGGTACATGTATGTGACACATCTCAATTCTTTTTCCCCCCTTCCACACACTTTAAAATTTTTTTTGCCAGCATCAGATTCATTTATGTATTTTATAAATGCTTATGAAGTTAATTATTATAATTTCAGATTAACAGCCAGACTAATAGGACAAAAAACTATAAAATACATAAGACAATTATACTCAATCAAGGGACAATTTTAGATACATGCTGGATTATAATAACTTTTTTTTCTTTTTCTCTTTTTTCCCTCCAATCCCTAACTTTCTTGTAGATCTGGATAATACCGAGAAAAACGAAAAACTGAAATTCAGCGTCATTGTGCGGCTTCCTCCGGTAACCCTGAATTTTACTTTCCCCTAATCCTTGGCACAGCTCTCCTTCGATTTCTTCTTGAAAGAGGAGCATGACTTGCTTTTAGCTAAAATCCGTTGAATCATTTTCCTTTCCAGCTATTCCCAAGAATCCCGTTCGTCCCCACCTCTGTCAGCTCCCCGCCTTGTTGGCACTATCCACAGAGAACATTTAGCTGTTCTCTCCTCTTGGGAAACTGAACTAATATTTACAGCTGAGTCTGAGGAGGAGGGAGAGGGGAAACATGTGATTTTGGCATTCGAACTCACAAGAAATTGCAGTACAGGTGAGGTCAGAAAGTTCTGGAACTCCAGTTCCTCCTCCTACATTTCTGCCAGCATGGAAACATCCCCAGATCAGAGGAAGAATGAAAAACACGAGAGGAAATAGTTATAAAGGCACACCCTACTCTTTTTTTGTGGGAGATATTAGCTCTTGGAGTCAGAAATACTACAAAATATGAAATTCCACAGCAAGGCCTCTGAGCCTCAGAGGTCAGGCAGCCGTGTCTACTGTTTATAGACCTTAAGTGCTTGTACCTCTGTCACTGTCCCCAACAGGAGCATCTGTGGCCTTCCTGGACCTAATAGTTTTGCTTTGTAACAGTCCCTCCCTCCCAGGCTGACTGAAGCAAAGGCGAGAATAGAGAACTAAGCTAATTTTCCGTGGCTCCGTCTCTCTGGGGAAGGTTGGTGAACATTTAGTTTGGTCTCCATATTTGATCTCCCCACTCCCACACTCTTAGGGAATTAAAATTTTGTAGGCAAGACAGTGGCAGAGAAGTTGATTAAACAAGCCTTCAACCTTTAGTTTCCTGTCAAAATATCACTTCAGGTTGGCATGCCCATCTCCAGTTTTGAAAAAGAGCAGGTAAATTCCATTTCAGAAAAAGAAGTTAGCAGTATCAGTGTATAAACTACTTTCTTCCAGGTGGCATTTGAGGGAGTATTTATTCAAAATTCAGAAGCACATCTCGTAGGAGCATGGCCTTTCTCCAAGGATCATTAATCATCAAGAGTGTTAGAATAGTAATGAGCTACTGTGGAATAATAGTTTGAAAATTGTGAGTAATTCTGGGGTATATTTAATGCACTGTGAGATATATCCTGCTCTGCATTTTTCAATTGCCTGGTAGCTTATTGGCCAGAAGATCTATCGACTTTGGGATCATCCTGTGAGTTCCAATGTCATTGCCCGGAACCATGTGACCAGACTGCTTCAGAACTATAAGAAACAGGTGAGTCTGTGCCAATGCACAGCCACTAAAGGCTTTCTGGGTCCTATCTGCCCATTTTAATATATCCATGCGAACAGCAATTCCAGTTCTTAACACTTTATTTAAATTTGGGCTTGCTTGGGAGAATCAACTAATACCAGAAGTGGTTTCCCTTTTAGCCGTGGAGTTCTGTGATCAACAAGTCATCATTCAGTGTAGACTTTCTGCCTCTGAACTACTTGATTGAAATTCTGACCAGTCTAGAGTCCTCCACTCAAGGTAATTCACAAGGTTTTTCCTTGTGTTCCCTCGGCCCAGCTGTTCTTCCCTTTCCACTTCTGTGCCCTGTGTTCTTCCCCAAGTGCCCCTGATTTACGAAGAAGTCTCTATTGCAATTGATTTTCATTAGCGACACAGGGTTTGCTATGTAAATTACCAAAGGAATAATCACCCTTGAAGTTTTAAGAGAATTTAAAGGGTTGAAAACCTGTTTGGCTGACGTGAAGGCCTTTTCTTGGAGCTGAAGTTTAATGAAATTTTCAGAATAATGTGTTTTACTAAAATATAAGATAATTGTGATTCCAATAAATTGTGGGAAACAAAGTTATAAATATTCCATGGCTCCATGGTAACACATCCTCTCTCTCTGTTTTTCCCCCCAGCTCTGAATGATTTTGAAGGACATGACAATGTGGATGCAGAATTTGTAGAAGAAGCAGCTCTAAAACATACCACAATGCTTCTAGGCTTATAAGAGAGAAAATGCAATCAGATTGGTTTTCAGCATTTTCATCTTACTCATTAACCTTCCTCTTCTTGGGAATTCTTTAGCAATATCTACAAGTGGACAAAGCAGAATATATTGTTGAATCATCTGAGTTTTAGTTTTATACATGTTTGGGAGGAATGAAACTGCTGTATCTCATTCCAGTGTTGAGCATCTGATGAGCAGTCAAGTATAGAGAAATGACAGTCTGAGACAGGAAACAGCATAAACAGGGCTCTTCCTACTGGCCTGGTAGGCCAATAGCTACCTTCCATTACACTCTGAAATAAAACATCCTTTAAAAATGTGGAACAGTTGGGCCGGGGATTTAGCTCAGTGGTTCTGGCGCCTGCCTCGCAAGGGGAAGGACCCGAGTTCGATTCCCAGTACCAAAAAAAAAAAAAATTGTGGAACGGTGAGTGCATAGAACAGCAAAAACTAGATATGTTACTGAAAATAGCATAAGCAGAAAAATTCAGTGTTGCATAAAGAACATTACTGGGAAAGAGAATATTTTTTAAAATCTGGACTAAATCAAATCTGCTATCTCTGATACAGAATAACTTGTAACATATAGTGAGTGATTTGTACATATAGTATTTAGAATAACGTTTGTCTTTGTGATGGTTCAGATGGAACTTATTTACTTTTTTTATATTTATAAAAGTTTGGTTAAATTTTGTCATTAAAAAAACCTAAATACTGAGAGCCTTGGCCTGATTCTTCCTGCTCTTTTTTGGTACTGGGGATCGAACTCGAGTCCTTGCACTTGTGCAGCAGGCAGCGAAACCACTGAGCTAAATCCCCGGCCCTCTTCCTGCTTTTGAACACAGCCTTTTTACTCCGTCCAGGACTTTTGAGTCCATGAACTTGCTCCTCTAAAAGCCCCCTGTGGCACCTCACTGTACCTCATTGTACTGTTTTCCTCTTTCTTTCTCTCCTATGGTAATTCTTTTGGGACCCCTAAATACAGTTCCTCCCCAGGGTTGGCCTGTGGCCCTTTGCTTTTCTCTCATTACACTGTTTCCCTCAGTACATGTGTGAAATTTTAATGATTATAAATATGGCTAGCTGGTACAATAATTATTTTCTAATAATCAACTTATTCTCTAAAAATTACCAATGTGGCCTAAAAATTGTCCTCGCCTCTAGAATTTCTCTTTTTGTTAACATACTTCGTGGTCACTTCAACTCAAAATCTTTTTCGTTTTTTTTTTGGTACCAGGGATTGAACTCGGGTCCTTGTGCTTTCGCAGCAGGCGGTGAAACCACTGAGCTAAATCCCCGGCCCTGAAAATCTTGATAAGGACTTTTCTTTCATTCCCCACTTCCTTTCATTTCAACTTGGATTGTTTCTGTTGCTTCTTAGGGCCTAATGTATCGAACATATATTTGAGATGAACAGTGTGACCCTGTCCCTCTGTTCATAACCCTTCAATAATTTGGCATTCATTAAATGACAAAATTCAAACTCCTTGACATTCAACTCCCCCAAACCCTGACCCTAACAGGATGAACATTCTGTGGCAGCCAAGCGAGCTCACTGGGCCTTGAACACAACACTTTCGTCTGTTCCCCAAGGCTGGCTCAGGCTGCTCCTCCCACCTGAATCCCCCTCCACCTGTTAAAATCTTATTTATGCTTAAGGGCCACATAAAAAGTCCCACCTGATGGTGATCCAGGCCACTTCAGCGCATGGTGGCGCCTGCCTTCTTTCAACCCGTAGCACACCCTGTACTATTTTATAGCCTCCGTCCCTTTGTGAATTTAAATGTTTCCATTCTTAGGTTGTTTAAACTTCCTACCTGCCTAGTTTTTGAATCCCTAAAGAGGTTACTGATTCCCACAACACAGCGACTGTGTTTAAAGATGCAGTATTTCTTTGTTAACCACAGCTTATACAGTGTTACCCATCAGAGGAACTCCGGACTAATAACAGATTATCACAGTTGGATTCAGGACTCACAGAATGAGAATGAGGTTAAATTTTGCTCTACTTTGGTAGGGTAGGGGCTTGGAATAGAATGTTTCATTTGGCAAAATAAAAGGATGTGATATTTCTCACCCCCAGAGTTGTAAAATAAAATTCCTAACTGCTACCAGTATGAAAGAACTTCAGCATATTAGTGAGTGTAAAAGCACAACTTTCAGACATACTTGTGTATCATGTATGTGAGGAAATAATTCAGTTAGGAAGTCAGTTATATGAAATGCAACAAAATTATAGCAGAATTGCCCCATTTTCAAGTCTTTCACACGCAAAGTTATTAGTATTTTGAGATTTTTGAAAAATCTGATGTCAGAGCTTAAAATAATGAGTTTATTTTCAGATAGCACGGTAAAATATCTGAATTTAAAGGGAAGGTTAATCAGGGCATGGACATTTTTACAGCAAAAGGACTTCTGTCAAACATAATTGTAATGTTATTTCAGAAATGACCAGCGTCCCTGCTGCTTTTTATCTGATTTAGTTTTGCCAACATGACTTCCAGCGCCACTTACCCCTCAACGAAGTAAGATGTCCCCTTTCAACACTGAGGGCAGTCCCCTTTCAGAGAGTCACTCTATCTTTTTAGGGTGCACACATGCAACAGTATCTGCTTTTTCTTTAATAAAGACCATTGCGCTTCCTTTGTACTTCATTGAAAATTTATTTTGCACTTTTACAGCACGTTGCACACTACATATTTCTAATTGTCAATATAAAGAGTGGAAAGGAGTTACAGGAGCAGTTCAAGTGTTTGCTTTGACATACTTGTAGGACAATTCTGCATCCTACTGAACACAATGCAAAACGTAGTGGCTGGTGATTATAACAGCAAACTGCACTGTACTCTGTGGTTGACTACCTCATATACCTGCAGTGTTAGAAGTATTGTGCTCACATAGGTGTAGCTCACATAGGTGTAGGTGTAGGTAGGAAGGAGCCTGGTTGAATCCTCTCTCACGGGAGCCTGGACTGGTTCACACATTCAGATTTCCATCGGCTTTATAACAGGTTTCCTTATGTGTCTCATGTTGGCTCCGGGCTCGCTGGGCTTAAATGGAGCCAGAGCACCATATGGTTTTGGCAAAGGCAGAGTAGCGTCTGCCTCGGGGATGTAGGCATTTGGACGCTGCTCCGCAGTCGTGTAGATGCCATTGGGCAACTGGTGATTCTCTGCTTCCAAGAACTCCTAGGAGCAAAGGAGGAGTTTCCCTTTCAGTTTTCTGAAAATGCTGAAGTTACTTCATCCTTGGGTCCCAGAAGACACAGCTGAGTCTGAGCAGCCTTGGACCATGCTGGCTGATACCCCCGGAAAGGGACAGGAGAACAGACAGTCCCCAACCCGTGCACAGCTCCTTGGAACGGGCTGTGTTGCTCAAGTAGCACACGGCTGCTGGGGTGAGGGTTTATCAGAACTGCTCAGTGGGGCCCAACTGCAATATCTGTCGTCAAGTTCTACTTGCATGTTTGTGACACAAGTCAGACCCTGTGCCCCGTTGTTTCTCCAGCGTATGTTTGGAATGTATGTTTTTCTGGAGCTTAAAAGTGAATAGTGGTCCTTGTAGAGACCTCTGCTTGGCAGTCTGACTTGTACCCCAAGCAGTCTCTGGAGACAGATGGTAGGCAGGAGCACTGGGTAGGAGGCTGGCACTGGCACTTTGGACTGTGGTACTTTCACTTTTCTAAATAGCAAACATCTAATGGCTCCTGGGACTACATGTGTGGAAGAATGGAAATGTTCTCATCTACAGGTTGAGCATCCCTAATCCCCAAACCTGAAATCCAAAATGGCCCAAAGTCCTAATCTCTTTGAGCACTAGTCACCTGGTGATGAACTGCAGTGGAAACACAGGTGCACTAGAATGACTGTGTAGAATGACCTTCAGCCTATGCAAATACAGTGAACATGAATTCCCTGATTAGATCTAGGTTCCAACCCCAAGTGATATCACTACATGTATGCCAATATTCCAAAATCTGAGAAAATCCCAAACACCTCTGGTCCCAAGCATTTTGGTAAAAGAGGGGGAACCCATATCATGAGAGGATTGAGCCCCTGAAAACTGCCCTTCCTGGCACATTTGACAAATGCAATATGGCGGCCAAAGCTTACCCGGGACTTCTCAGCCACCGCCATGGCATACATCTCTTCATCTCGAAGGACCTTCAACCATTTTGTCTCAATATCTTTATTGAGCGGCAGACCCTTTTCTATTCTGGAATTGCAAGAGAAGATGAATTCTTCCTTCTCTCTTACTTCTTTTTGGAGTTCAATGGTCAGGGCTTGTTTCATGGACAGCTCAGCAATGACAGCCATCATTTTTTCTGTAGCATCTTTGATCCTCCTCTGATAGCCGTTCATCTAGAATTAAAGAGCCCAAGGCTTAGTTGATGTTCATGTTCCATGGAGACTCAAAGAAAATGGCAGACTGCTGGCTGTCTATGGTGTGGGGGCCATTCTTGCCAGAAGGAAGGAGGGCTAAGTGGGAGTTCACAGGAAGTAAGAACTGAAAGGGACTGCAGGGACTGAGTCCATCACTGATTGTGTAAAAAAGGACAAGGAAAGAAAAAATATCTAGTTACTATATTCAAGGTGAATAACATTGAGGGGAATAGTTTATCATCTGTTTTAAGAGGGGGAAAGGAAAGGAGAAAGACTGTCCTTGCTGCCCAAGTTCTGGCTTAGTTTTGCCATTTATCAGTTTGTCCCTTAGCCAGCTGTGCTGAGAGCCTTCCGAGCATTTCTCTGGCAGGACGAGTGCCTTCTAAAGAGTCTGCCATCAGCTTGGACAAATGCACCCTTGGTGCAAAGTGACTTCCCTCCAAGAAAGGGAAATTCTCTATAAAAGGAAGGCAGGCAACTTTTCCAGAAACATGGGGTGAGTACCTCAGCCAATGGTCATCAGCTTTCTTATTTATGAGGAAAAGTTGTGAATTGTGCAACTGCCACTGGTCTGATCAGTCTATTAGTGGAAGTCATCAGGGCAGAAATGCAAAAGTCAGATAAAAACAGTGACAACAGCCTGAGACTGACTACCCTTTCCTATTTCCTATGCTAAAATGGTTTCCGGAACAGCCCGTTTCCTCATTCCGAATGTTCTTCTAGAGCCCATGACCTGCCAGGCACTGGGAAACTAACAGTGGGACCTACCGCTGCCCACCAGAGCCCACAGTGGGGGTGGGGGTGTCCCCCACTCCGCAGCCTCATCTGCTGGGACAGTGTCCACACCTGTGTCCCTGCCCTCAGGCCTAGCTTGAGAGTAGTACACCATTGCTGGGTGGCTTCTGGGATACTCCGAGGGACAGCAGATGCCAGGTGAGTGGCCCATTCCCTCTCTGCTCATCACGCCTGCCCTAGTCCTGCTGCCTTGGCATCACCGAGCTCCATCCTATTGGCTGCTGCTTTCAGGGTGGCTTCTTGCAGTTCCGCCCCAGCAGCTGTGATGGCCTAGTGCTCATGTCTTTGGCTTCTTCCACGAGGAAGCTCCCTGTCACCAGCCTTGCCTTGGGAGCAGTGCCGGGCGGTGGCCCCACCCACAGTGCAGTCAGCCTGGGTATCACAGTACTGTTGTTCTCTCTGAGGTTCCCTCCATTTGTGGGTCCGGCCACGCTTTGGAGGGAGCAGTAGTTCCTACTGATGGGTGAGGCCCTCTCCTCAAGAAGAGCTAGAAAGGATTTAAGGCGTGGGACCTAACAAAGGTGACAATTGTGATGGCTGAGTAGGAGCCCTGCTACATGGAACTTATGTACATACTGTCATGGAAAAGCATAGGGTTTCTAACTGTGAAATGAACTCATTCACAGAACAAGACTGAAAACTTGTTCTGGACAATTCTGAGTCCTACGTATGTTTTTATGTTTCTCTGTCCTAGCCTGATCTCTCCAGTGCTTCTCAGTAAGTCCAGTGGTCTGAAGAAGAAAGGCAATACAAGAGTAGGGAGAAGAGAGCGGGAAGGTTCCCAGGCTGACCTTCTTGGCCAAGTGCAGTGTGTCTAGCTTACAGGCCTCTGTTTTGCTGTAGAGCCTGTCCGTGAGCCGGGAGACCTGTTCATAGATGAAATCCTTCTCCAGTAACTTCTCCTCCTTCTTGGCCAGCTGCAGTTCCAGCTGCAGTTGAAAACAATTTCAATAGGGAGAAAAAAAATCACAGGAGGCCCAGACTTCTTTCCTACTTAAAGTGTTATCTGGCCCCTCCCCAGCCCCTGCAGTGGGGGCACAGCCGCTTCTCAGTGGCTTAAATACCTCTGGAAAGGGGCTGGGTGGAGGCAAGACCTCCCCTGCCCCAGCCCCTTCCAGAGAGCTCTGAGGGTTCTTCCCCCACTGTAGACATGGCCCTCCCAGCTCTGTCTGCTCTCCACACTGCCATGCTTTGATGTGGTCCCACCAGGAAGACAAGTCACCCATTCAAGAAGGCAGAAGTGCTTCTTTGGGCCAAACAGAAAGGTGTGTTAGGAATCTTGAAACCACTGGATTTTGACTTCTTATGGCAAGTAACTAAATCAAGCTGAGAACTTACTAGATTATATCAAAAGGCTAAGTGACTGGAATTATGAAGATAGGCCTGTCTGCCCAATAGGAAACAGTCCACAGGTATCCGTGAAACTATCAACAAGGAGCAAAGAGATGCCATTTTAAGAAAGAGTGTTTACCTCATCTAATTTTTTGATCATTTCTTCTTGGCTCAGATCTTTTCCTGGAAGGAGGCGGGTTCTGTTCTTACTCTCAGGGTTTACAAACTCTTTCTCCAGGTCTTTTATTCTGTCTGTACACTGTGAAAACTATTAAACAAGAAATAAACATTAGCTTTAAGACTAACTCTTTAGCTTGGCAAGCTTAAAATTGCATAGTCAGGGTCTTTAGAGTCCCTCAGGAGGACCAACCCCAGCAAGGGTAGAGGAGAACTTTGTTTGCTTAACCCCTTCATCTAAGACTTGGGGTTAAGTGATATTTTTGCTTGTGCATGGGGCCACGAGGATGACACCTAGATTTGACTCTGCAAGGTCAGGCAGTGTCAGAAATCTGAGCTATCAGAGAGAAAGCTTGGGGTGCCGTGTAGCTCCTGGGCTCAAAATGTACAGCCTTCCCCTCTGCTGGAGATTGCCTCAGAGACTGGAGTAGCTGGCACCCAACATGCTGGATGCCATTTTGAAATCCTTTGTTGGCAGTAAGTTTAATGGCATCTTAAACAGTGATTAAGGACTCTGAGAAACAGCCTCAACCATTGGTATATTTTTTGCTAAATCCCTAATGTAAGGCCTTTTGAGTTAACTGTGTGTATTTGCTGAATCATTGAGACTCAGATGTGAGTGAGGACCATGGCAACTCCCAAGAAAGAACGGTAGCCACACTTAGCTTTTGTTTGATAAGGAGAGATATGGCAACAACCAAGAAGCAGTATATTCAGCTTTGCTGAGAGTCTGTGAGTGATTAATGAAATCATTTATTCTTTTAGTTTCCTCAACTGGCACACAGGAAGGGTAAGGCTCAGGTTCATGGGCCTGATACACTGAGTGAGACAATACACTTAACAACACACCCAAGAGTGACACAGGTAAGATGTTAAAGTTTTAAGTGGTGTTCCTCCTCCCTGTAAGAATAATTTAAAATGGTGACATAACTGTTTTCTGTTTTTCCTGCATCTTCAATTGACCTTAATATAGAATTGAAGTACAGATGCAATCAAGAGCTTGTTGCAGGATACAAAGTGAACATTACAAGTTCAATAACTTTTCTATACACCAGTAATGAAGTAGCTGAGAAAGAAATCAGGAAAACCATTCTAGTCACGATAGCCTAAAAAATTAAACCCAACCCAACCCTTAGGGATCAACTTAACCAAGGAGGTGGAAGACCTCTACAGTGAAAATCATAGAACACTGAAGAAAGATGTTGAAGACCCTAGAAGGTGGAAATAACCCCCATATTCATGGATCAGCAGAATTACTATTATCAAAATGACCATATTGCCAAAATCAATCTACAGATTCAATGTATTCCCCATCAAAATTCCAATGTCATTCTTCACAGAGCTAGAAAAAACAATTCTGAAATTTATATGGAAACACAAAATACCCAGAATAGCCAAAGCAGTCCTTAGCAAAAAGAGCCAAGCTTGGAAGCATGACAATACCCAATTTCAATTTATACTGCAAAACCATAGTAACAAAAATAGCAAGGTACCAGCACGGGGAAAGGCACACAGATTTGCACACTGTGGCTTGTATCTGTAATCCCAGCACTCTGGAGGCTGAAGCAGGAGGATTGCAAATTTGGGCCCAGCATGGGCAACTTAGCAAGACCCTGCCTAAAAATAAAAGTAAAAATAAAAATAAAAATGACTGAGAATGTAGCTCAGGGAAAAGGCTCTGAGTTCAATCCTCAGTACTGAAGGGGGGAAAAATAAACCAGTAGAATGGAACAGAGGACACAAAAACAAACCTACACAACTACAGCCACCTGATTGTTGAAAAGGAGCCAAAAACATACACTTCAGAAAAGAAAGCCTCTTTAATAAATGGTGCTGGGGTAGAATATTGAAACTAGATCTTCATTTCTCACTCGGTACAAAAATCCAAAATGGATCAAAGACCTAGGTATAAGACCTGGTAAGGCTTGTGTCTAGATGTCCTCCCAGAGCCTCACGCCCTCATAAGTGGGGCTTTTACAGAGGTGGCTGGGTCTAGAATGTGTGATGCTAGGGTTGAGTCAGGGTGCAATGCTAGGCTCAAGGGCACTGGGATTAAGGGTGTGAGTGCTGCCCGCCCTAAGGGCAGGTAGCCTGGATAAGATACAAGGGACGAAAAGAGGCTTGTTGCTTGTTGGTTGCTGCTAGACTGCTGGCTACTTTCTGCCTGCCCTGCATTGCCGTGGACTGTTTCTCCTCTTCGATGCCCCTCTGCCAAGCCACCCTGCCTTGGAGCCAGATGACTATGGACTGAAACCTGTACAAACTGTGAGCCAAATAAACCTTTTCTCCTTTAATTTTGGGCATTAGGGATTTTGTCTCAACGACAAGAAAAGTAACTAAGACACCTGAAACATTGAAACTGCAAGGGAAACACTTGAAGCAATAGGCCCGGCAAAGACTTTCTGACTAGGATTCCAACAGCATAGGAAATAATAGCAAGAACCCAACGGGATTACATCAAATTAAAAAGTTTCTGCTCAGTCATGGAAACAACCAACAAAGTGAAGACAGCCTAGGGAATGGGAGAACATTTTTACCAGTGATTCTTTCAACAGAGATTAATATGTAGAATATATGAAGAACTTAGAAAAAAAAAATCAAATCGCCTAATCAATAAATCAGCAAATGAATCGAACAAACTCAAAAGAAGCACAAATGGCCAATAAGTACATGAAAAAATGTTAAGATCTTTAGCCATTAGGAAAATGGCAATCAAAGCTACATTAAGATTCCATTTCATTCCAGTCAGAATGGCTATCACCAAGCACACGAAACCCAATAAATTCGGACAAGCATGGGGGAGGGAGAGAGGAAGGCTTCTACACTGCTGCTGGGAATGTGAATGGAAATCGGGATGGAGGTTCCTCAAAAAAGGTCAACAGCAACAAAGTAGAGCTACCATTGGATCCAGCTGTGCTACCCTTTTGTATATACCCACGAGGATTAAAGCCAGCCTATTAGAGCGATACCTGTGTGCTCCTGTTTATTGTGGCACGATTCATAATAGCCAAGGCATCAAACCACTCCAGGTGCACACAACAGACGGATGAATAAAGAAAATCTGATATATACACATTGGTGTATTATTCAGCCATAAAGAAGAATGAAATTATGTCATCTTCAGGGAAATGGATAGATCTGGAGATCCTGCTATGCGAAGTAAGCCAGACTCAGACAACTATGGCATGTTCTCCCTAATGTGTGGAATCTTAAAAGATGGCATGAAAGTAGAAGGGAGAATTGTTATTGGAGAAGAGAAAGTGAAGGAGGGAGGAATGGGGGAGGGTGATGGGAGATGGATATGAACAAAATATACTCATGGAAACCCAATATTTTGTAAAATTAATAGGCACTATTATAAATTCATTTAAACATTTAAAAAAGTGAACAGGGAAAAATTATTGCATTTATTACTAGCAAAACAATGTTTTCTTAATTATAAACTGAATGAAAAACAAAAATATGATGCTTGCTTATTAAAGTAGTGCCCGCACTTTATTTCCTCACTGGCATTTGAGGAAAAATTGTTTACTTTCTCTATAGAAAGTAGAATTCCAGTGTCCTAAAATAGCTTGAGCCTTCCAAACTGCCTAAAATGGAGCTGTTATTCCTGGAACCTGGAGCGTATGACTCACAATAACCCTTGGGTTAGTCCGTTGGATACTTAAAAACTGTTCTAAGTCCTGAAAATGATACAAGAAAAAGGAAGACTTCATTGCAGCTGTAACAAATAACAGAGTGTGACCAACATGAGGCCTCGAGGCCAGAGACAAACCTGTCACCTCCTGTCCTTCCGACACACACAATCAGTGGTCACTAGACAACTGCATAGTGAACGTTAACAAGAAACTTTCCACTCCACTTCCTTAAGCTTAGAATTAACCCTGGTAGACCCGTAGGTAACTGATAATCCTTAGCCCACACATCTCAATTTATATGCAGTTTTTGACTGATAAATGCTCACCATCCGGCAGGGCACAGAGTATTGTTAAATGCATAGTATTTCCCTTGTACGTAAAACTGAAATTCATATTTGACAGTGGTAACTGTTTTTATCTAGTGAAATGCCAAATATCTTTCCTAAGAACAATTTAATCCACTTGATGGGAAGTATTGATTTGAAGTTAATGCAAGAAATATGCTTATACAATACAGAAGAAATTGTCTGGTTTTAGATCGTACTGAGTTTATTTACTTTTTATTTTTTTGAGTCAGGGTTTCCCTATGTATTCCAGGCTGCCCTTGAACTCACTATGTAGCCCAGGCTGGCTTTGAACTTGTGGCAGTTTTCCTGCCTCAGCCTCCCTTGTGGTGGGATTACAGGTGTGCGCTACTGGGACCGGGCAGGGGGGCTATCTAGCGCCTCAGCTCTGAGGCGTGCCCCGTTAGATCTTACTGACGTTAAAGTTCTTTTGTTCTACAGGGCATCTTGAAGGTCAAGGATGGGCAAAGGCAGGCTGAAGCTGTGTTTTGAGAAAGAGTGGGAGAGAACCAAATCACTCCGGAGAATGGAGCGAGTACGAGTTCCCAGCAGATGGGGTGGTGCGGCGCGGGGACTGCTCCCCAGAGTGAAGGCTGTGCATTTCTGAGCTGTAATTTGAAGTTCTCTGCATTTCTGTAACACAACTCTACACAACACGCCCCAAGTCTTTAACAAAGTCCGTCCAAAGGCCCTGCACAAAAAGCCTCGCGCAGTGTAGATGGAAGGAGGAGCCAGTCTGGAGTTTGCCCTGATGTGGCACAGAAGTGGAGCACGCACTGCAGGGGCCGGTGAGGGGATCCCCCAGATGAGCCACAGAGATCCAGGGGAGACGCTGTGGGACCCCAGGGGGACACTGCACCACTGCATCTGAAACCAGGCTTCACCCCCGGAAGAAAGTGAAGTGTTTATAGCTAACAGCCAGGCACACACTGAAGCCAAGACCCTGGTGGATTTGCACAACTGGAAGGTGTTGTCACCTACACGGACACACCGCAGCATGCGGCAGGAAGGTGGTCCCTGGCCCCAGTGAGCGAAGTCCTGGGCATAAAACATTTACCTGTGCCGTGGGAGAAAGAGGGGAGAGCCTCTCTGAGGTGCTTGATCACTCTAAGAATAATGCCTAAAGTTCTCGCAGATAGGCTTTTCTATAAAAGTGTTGTACTTTTCTAAGATTTCACTAACCGAACAGGTCTTAATTTTATAACCAGAAAAACACCAAAAGCTCACCTGGTCCATTAGAAAAACATCACAGGTTAGAGTTTGTTCCTGCTACATTGAGTCAACGCGGAAAGTTTAGGCCAGGAATTTTCTTAGTTTAATTTTTTCCTTCTATTAAGGGGGGGAACTGTAACCTGTGAAAACAGTAGCCTTATATTCATGTTTTAATTTTGTTATTGCGTGTTTGAATGTTTTGGGCTTTATTCCACTTTAAAGAAAGGCCGCGTCAGAGGTCAAGTTACCGCATGGTAGAGGAGTTACAGAGGGCAACAAGGCGTCTCATTAGGCGTGACTGCAAGTGGCTAAGCAACGAGCTCCGCGCCAGAGTGGGCAGGTACCAAACCTAGGCGCCCGGTGGTCCTCAAACGTCCCAGCAAGCGGCAACAGCAGAGTTAGGCGGGGAGGGGAGCGCCTCGGGCCGCTGAGGTCTGGTGACAGGTCCCCGAACGCATGGTCCACAGCTGAGCCACGGAGAGGGGAGCCAGGGCGCAGGGTCTCACCTGAATCTGGAGCACGGCGAGCTCCGCGTCCAGGGCCCTCTTGGCCGGCAGTAATTTCTGAGACACGTGAATCTGTCTTTGCTTCTCCGAAATCTTCAGCTTCAGGAACCGGATCTTTTCTTCCAGGACGTGGATTTCGATTTCCCCATTTAGTTTCAGTTTTTCTTGGATGTCTATTTTTTCATAAAAAATGGACACTTCCTCTTCCCGCTCTATCAGCTGAACGCCACTGCGGTCAAATTGAGGGGAAGAAGCTAAGCGGGTGCTGAGGCCGCTGTTTTATTAGTCACTGTGCCCCCTGCGGTTCAGGCACGAAATAGACATCAGCACAGTGTAACCCGAAGAAAGTAGCTGTGGGCAATGGCTTAACGGAGAAGCTGCACTCTGGCGGGGGACCGGGCAGAGGGGCTATTTAGCGCCTCAGCTCTGAGGCTGCCCCTGCAGTTGGTTGGCTTAGTGTCGCTGCGGTCCCAAAGGTTTTCCTGGAGGGGGAAAGACCGTCCCTCCCAATGCACAAACAAAGTGGTCCCATGGTCTGATTTTCTGCAGACCCCTTTTGGGGTCAGATTTGCCAACCAAGGCCTGGCCAGATGCACATAGGCAGGGGGGTAGGGAATGCGTTTCTGGAATAATCCTGCTTTGTATGAGTTGCCAGACCCATCAGATCCTTTTAAAGCTGACTTGCCGACGCTAATTTCCCCATAATCAGGCAAAAATCAGCCCTTTGTAAACCTGCTGGTGGGTAGGGTTCTGGAGACCCTTCCTTGAAAGGAGATGAAGGGAAGGAAACAAATAATCCTCTAATTCTAGCAGCTCTGGTCTGACCAGGGCCGGGAGCATTAATTGCCCAAATACTTTGGTTTGTGGCAGGAGCCAATTAGAATTATCCACCACCACCCTGCATCCATCAGCTCTTTGAAAAGGGCTTTTCTTCAAGGACACTAATAGTCTTCTACAGCATCTTCATTATCTAGAGTTCCATTTCTGTTTCTATCTCTGTCTTTCTCCTTCCTCCAAACATGCGTGTAGTTGTGCCTGGCTAATCTTAGCTCTGTATCTTGTCCTATTTCTCTGTCAGAGGCTCTTCTTGTGATCAAGTTCTCCTAACAACGGGCAGCTTGATCATCTTTTTGTTCCCTTGGGGTGTAGCACTCCAGTGTTTTACATGGAGTAGCCAACAATCAAAGTATAATTTAAAAAGTCTGATACAGGTATGATTGCTCTATAATCTCCCACTCCAGTTTCTCAGAGCACAAGCAACTTGGGCTGCTAAAACAGCAAACTGATAAATGGCATAACTGCAGTCTAGAAGAAATGCACTATTCTTAAAGGTCTCATTCACTTATTGAGAAAATGAACCAGGAGAAAAGCTTGATAAATGTAAGGCCAAGCTTGCCACCAAAACGGATACAAGCTCCGAAGACTTATCTATGTCAATTAGGTGGAAAGAATTTGATTCTCCCAGAGGCATCCTGAATGGCAGCCTGAGAAAGAACTGTGATCTTCAAACGAGCAACTCCCTGAACCCTCCCTTGTCTGTTCCTTTCACAAGGACAGCATCATTTATTTCCAGGCAAACCATGCAGCTGCCTCCTCTCCAAAGGCCGATGAAACCCAAAAGCCATGTCCCTTACCTGTCAGGTCGACACCCCCAGGGCCAACATACAGAAATTGGAACCTGCGTCCTCTGTCTGCGTGTCTCGTATTTACCATTCATTTCGCCGCTGGACAGCTTTCTCGTACTTTCTGCGGAGGTGCACCATCTCCTCCTCTACCGCAGTGATCACGTGCGCCAGTCTGTCCAGGTTGCTCAACTGCGCTTCCTTCTTCTCTCTCATTTCCTGAACTTTGGAGACAATTTTGCTTACGTCGCTTCTCATGCTCTCTCTGATGGTAATGTTGTTGGCCTGTTTCAGCAAGCTATTTTGTAGCTTTCTTTTAAAATAATGGGAGAGTAGGTTAGATTACAATGCTCTTTCATTTCTTTAAAGAAACACAAGCAGCTCAAAATAGCTACTGTTTCAGCGTGTCCTTGGAATGAGAATAGTGAGCTCTGGTAATGGAATTTCACTTTCATGTCGAGGTCTCATCCCTCACCATGAGGCCATCTTTGCTGAAGGAAATAGGGCCATAAGGGCCGACAGAAAAAGTCTGTGCTGTGTAGTCAGGAGATCAGGGACCAAGACAGGTGAAAGAGTCCAGCAGATCTTGGGACATGGTAAGTAAGACATTAATAAAACTACCATTTTCCAAGTACACTGCTGAGGGTTATTACAAAGATTAGCTCTTGAATAACCCAAAGCCCTATGAAATAACGACATTTTCTTGGATCAGGAAAGTGAGCCCTGAGAGAGGGAAGGTCGCAGAGCTGGCCAGCAGGAGGGCTGGGATTTGAGAGCGAGCGCTTCTGACCGTTCTGCCATCCTGCTGCCCACAAGTACGTTCGACGCTTTCAAACTACAACCAGCAGTGCTGACTGTTAAACAATTTGGTTCTTTTCCAACTTCAAATGCAGATGGTTAGATTTGTGCCTTTCTAATCGAGCATTAGAGAATCATCAAATCCTCACTGTAAACATAGTTGTATCTAAATTTTTCATTCATAATGTGATGACTCTCAAACAGACATGTAAGCAATCGTGTCCAGATGTTGAGATATTATCTATAAGCAAGGTGTTCGAAAAGAGTTTTTCCAGCTCTCTGAAAGACTTATTTTCTATTTTGTGCTCCCTAGGTCATTTTTGAGTTCAAATAAAATAGAAGGCAAGGCTTTGAAAGGACAATAGGGACAACTTTTACCTTTCTTGAGTAACTGCGCTGCTTCTTAAAATTTCCAGTTCGTTTAGTGACATCTTATGCCTCTCTCTAATTTCATTTACTTTCTGGTGAGCTTTGTGGAGTAGGTTAACAAACTTGTTTCTTTCATTTCGAATTGCATCATACAGTTTAGCAAATTCTTTGAGCCTGGGAAAACACAAAGTGTTCTGTGAAACTCGCAAACTGAAAATCAGCTTTCTCCTACCTAAACAGAAGAATCATTATGTAATTCTTTTACCTCCGATGAATTTCACGTCTTTTCTTCTTGTGTACCCTGATTTCAAGATCCTTCGCTTTGATTTCCTTAACAAGGTTGTTATATTTTTGCTGAAATGTGAGAAATAGTAACAACATATGAATACACCCAGCTGAACCCCACATCAGACCCTTCTACATGAAGGCACAGTCGCCTGGCAACGGTTGGCTTCTCATCAGGGCAAGGGCCACAGGGCAGATCTGAAAATGGCCAGACCTGCTGAACTGATCCATGTTGGGAGTTCCTTGAGGAAGAGAGAAGAGAAAAAGAAACAAGCGTGCATGGGTTGGGTTTGAGGAAGAGTTTGGTAGAGTTTGAGAGAACAGTAGCTGTGGGCCACACAGCTTGACTGGGTGAGCATGTGGGACAGACGGCAGGAGAGGTTTATGGGAAGTTTCCATGAATGCTGCAGACGAAACCTTTTGTGGCATTTTGTGAGAGATGCAAGCAGAGATTTTAAAATACTTCTCCATTCTTTTGTTTGAGGGGTATTTTCCTACACAATGTAGCAGCATTCCAGACCAACTCTAAGACTATATATGAATATTTCAAAAAGAAAGGAATTATACCTCTAAAATCTTAAAAAGTTAGCAAGTGCTAAATACACTGGAGATGTTCTTCAAATTTAAAGACAGCTGAGCCCTGCGTCTAGGGTAGGATAAAGAACATATTTGAATACGAGACATTTCTGGTAGGAACCAGAGGGAACAAGGTCTGTCAGTTCTTGCATGGACGGTGAGCAAAACTGAGCTGGCATGAGTCATTTGAAAGAAACAAGCTGTCAGAAATAAGACTGGTGTACAGCAATTTTATTTTATATTACTCTCCATGAGAGTGGGGATCCAGAAGCTGACATTTAGGTAACTATGTATGAAGAATAAAATATAGGTATGCAATGTAGTGCCATCTACTCTGTCTTAGGGTGATAGCAACATCTTTTTCTCCCTCTCTCTTTTTTAAGGGATGTAGAAAGAAATGTGGTCTGAAAGGAAAATAATGAGGTTTAATGCCTTCTTATAGAAATTATAGCAAACTGCAACTAATGTTTAACAGGGTTATCCCAATGCCTCAAATACTGAAGGGATAAACATTTTCCTTTATCAATTTCCATATCTCAAAAGAAGAATTGCCTTATGCCCTTATGCTTTAATATAAATGACCTTGTTTCATACTAGGTTTGATATACATAGATGAGTCATGCACAGAGAACAGATGTATCAGTTTTGGAGGTTAAATAGAGCTTGTCTAAGTCATAAACACATCAGTTTTCCTATCACAATGAAGTACACCTCTAGCACTCCTAAAATTTCTAAAGAGAGGGAGAGTTTTAACTCTGAAAAACTCCTGAGAGTGGACTCCTCCTAGTCGCAGGTGGTTTTGAGAACACAGCTCCAGGCTAGCCCTGTCCCAGACACTGACTTTGTAGGGGGGCCGGGTCTCTGCTCCTCCTGCCCCAGGCCATCCTCTCTCTCTCCAACTGCCTCTCTTTGCCATTCCTTCCTGGCCACTCTCTTTCCTTCAGAAATACCTGACACCCAAAGTTAAAGGAGGAAAGGTTTATTTTGGCTCACAGTTTGTAGAGGCTTCAGTCCATATTCAGTTGGTTCCAAGGCAGGGTGGCATGGGAGAGGGGCATCTCAGAGGAGAAACAGTCCACAGCAGAGCACCCAAGAAGTAGCAAGCAGCAAAAACAGCAGCAGTGAGCCTTCCTTTCCCTTTTATTCCATCCAGGCTACAAGCCTTTTGGTCGGTGCTACCCATACCCAGAGTGGGGCATGCCATACCCACACTCATAACTATGATAAACCAATTAGTAGACTAATCCAGTACCATATACCTTTAATCCTTGTATCACACCCTTAATCCATATTTACACACCATAGGTGCAGTAATTTCTGAAAAACCCCGTCTATGACTGAATGAGACTTTGGGGGAACATCTAGATATAAGCTATAATACTATTTCTCTCTCTCTCTCTCTCTCTCTCTCGATTGCTGACTAATGCTAATTGAATTATGGGATTATTGTTTTCAGTGCATAATTGGGACTCATTTAGGGAAAATTTATAGGATATGAAGGAAGGATATGAATAGGAATCACTAGGATATGAAGGAAGCATACTATTGTCGTTGTTTTCTAATAAACATTTCATGAAAATGAGGCTTCCCTGACCTTTTGTAGTAATTAACCATGATTACAAAGTTGCAGTTACCTTAGCTCTCAAGAAATCCTTGGACTTTTGCTCCTTTTCATCATTTTTGACTTTTATCACATGGACAAGGTTGAATACCAAATTTCGCAAGGTTTCTTGTTCCTTTATAAGCTTGTTTTCTTCTGCAAGTTGTTGTTCTACTAACTTCGACTCAGTTTCTGATAGAACTTTCTTTTGAAAAGCACAACAGAATTATAATTTGTTTGTTTGAAGGAACACAAAAGTCTAGTACCTTGGAGTTTTAATTTCCTGTTTAGATTTGGTAAAACATAAAACAAAGTAACTCCACTATTTTAGTCCATTTCCCCTATATTTTATAAAAGAATATGCAAAACAGCAGATTAACATGATAGAATCTTTTCTTAGACTATTTTCAAGTTACTGTAAGAAGAAACATAAAAGCATGTTTTAAAATACTTAAGCAGTAGCTTGAATAAGGAAATATTGAGTTTCTAAATTAGACACTGGTAAAATAAAACCCTGGTGTTTACTTTTAATGTGATCAATAGCCCTTTTATTTCAACATCTCATTGGCTTATATAAATTTTGCCAGTTCAGAGGTATCTTTTTTTCTCAAATTTAATGTAGAGTTGGAGTGAGTTTTAATTTGAGGAAAGGCTGGGGATGTGGGTCAGTAGTGAGCGCTTGCCTGGCGTATGGGTGGCCCTGGACTCCACCCCCAGCACTGCAAAAAGAAAAAAAATAAGGAAATAAGTAAGTTCACGTGAGGCGGGAGGGTTCTCTGATGACTGTCTTTATTGGTGAGGCCATTGGAGCAGTTGACTTTTTTTTTTTTGTTACCGGGGATTGAACTCGGGACCTTGTGCTTGTGAGGCAGGCACTGGAACCACTGAGCTAAATCCCCAGCCCACTGGAGCAGTTGAAAGCACAATGACTCTGTACTGCCGTTCTGAGATAAAGGCCTATGTAAGAGCTGGTGCTAACCTGCTGGGCCAAATTCCTCTTGGCGACTTCAACTTCCTTGTGGAGCTCTCTCCTTCTTTCAGATAACACAGAATTATCTTTAGGCATTGCGTCCTTCTGGAAATCAAAGCATAAAGCAGACTGTGTGGCCAACCCGTCACACACTTCTTGAAAAAGGTGGGTAAATTGTGACTCTCAAGCTTAGAGGACCTACCTCTGATGCTGAATATTCTATATAAAGCCAGCAAACTAAATTATGAAGACCTGCCACACATCTACAGTTCACCAGCTATAAATATTTCATCATTCATTTAGAAATGTATCTTACCAATAAGAGCTAACATTTTCTGAGCATTAATTAAATGCCCTGCAAGTTCTAAGAGTCTATATGCATGATCTTATTTAATGCTCACAATAACCCCATAATGTCGGGAATACTGCTATCTGCAATTGTGCAGATAAGAGGAATGAGGCTAGAACACAGGTAAGCACCCTGCCCTGACTGTGTGGGATAACCTGGCAGTTCAGAGCCCCTGATCATGATCCGACACTGCTTTACACTGCCCCTCTTGGTCCTGCCTCAGCACCCTGGAAACATGCATTTATGAGGACTGTTCAAGTGACAGTTGTTATACTGATTAAATGTGAATTCATCTATGAGTCCCAAAGCTTACAGAAAAAAACTGAAGCTACTTACTAGGAAAAGTGGGAATAGTTTGCTACTTATATGGAATAGTTTGATGGGTAGCTCTGAAGTTCTTACATGAAAGAAAAGCCTCTTAATTTTTTATTGGCACCTAAATTCTCATCACTGCATTTCTGTTGTATTGGTTTGCACTTTTGGCCTGTGTTAAATTACTTGGGAAAAGGAAGACATCTCAATCTATCAGTCTGTGTTATCTGTTAGGAATGATCTTGACCGGTTCCTCACGAGTGAGAGCGAGCCCATGGCAGCTGATGAGAAGGGTGCCATCCGAGGATACAGGGAGGGACGCCTTGGGGTTTCTACAAAAAGGACACGATGCCGTCTGCTGTGGGTCATTTCCTACTGCGACAGCACACACTTCCAGACACCAAAGCCAAACCCTGGCGAAAACTTGTCTCAAGAAGGGAGTATCATGCTGGATCGTGATTGAAAGGTCACCAGCAGGGTCTCCATGAGAGTCAAGCTGCTATTTTAAAGTAGTTGAACGTGTCTTTGGATATCCCGTCATCCATGAGCCTGTGTGACTGCAGAACCCTGCTCTGTACCCTTGGGGGCCCAGCAATATCTTGCTTCCCATGGCCTCCCCTGGACAGCTAGCTGTCGAGAAGCACACACTAGCTTAAGAGGATCAGATGTGGTCTTGTGAAACCCACAGAAAAATACACAGAATCTCCTGGTTTTAAGGAACAGGTAATCATTACAGCAGGTTGGAGAAGGGTAGAGCTCAACATAGACTTGAGTCACCAGAGAAGAGTTCACAGAAGAGGGTGGACGACAGTGAGGAAGAGCTGGATTTCTCTTCCTGGAAAGTGGAGTGAAGCCTCCGGGACAGAGCAAGTCCAGCAAGCATCGTGGGTCCTGTGGGATTCTCAGGGTGGATGGTCCTCAGGACCTACTCCCAGGGTAGGCAAGTCGGTACCTGAATGCCACCTGGGACCAGGACAGCTTAAAATACTTTGCAGAAAATCTGATGAATTTCAGCACACTCACTTTCTAAGCACACTCACCAGCTACTATGCCAACTAAAGGCCCCCAGTAGATTTTCCTGGTTTGAGGTCTTGAACATTTTGGTTTTTTGCATTGTTGAAGTACAAACCATACTGCAATGAATCGTATTCATTTTTGCATTCTGGCTAGCACTTTCCTGACACTTGTTTTTAATTCTCTATAAAGCCCAGCCCTCTACTTTCAGCAGGGATTACATATGCTTGGTTTGTGGAAAAGGTAACAAGGTAAGGCATTGGCAGCAGAGCCTGCTGGTCACCTTCCACTTTGACCTTACAGCAGAGCTTCATTGTTCAAAGTTGCAAAGTATCCAGGAGTCCTCAGACTCCCGTAGGGCTGTGGGTGCCAGATGGGCCAGGACAAGCTCATGAAATGGAAGTGGAAGACAGCTAGGTAGGACTCCTGGGACTGTTTTCCTGTGAAAAAGACAGAGCCAGCCAAGTCAGCTACCAGCTGCCCTTTGTTCTCTGGCCCACCCCTTCTTGGCCATTTTGGGACCATGGAGAAGATATACACATGCTAAGCACAACAAAAAAGAAAGCTAAGAGAATTTTATTATGTGAATAAAATGACCCCCTACTTAGTAAATCCATTGTAATTTTCTGTTAACTGATGAGGCCAAGGCACACATGAAACTGGTATATCTTTTGAAAAAATATCTTCCTAAAGTAATCTGGAAAATACACTGGGGTTCAACTGAAGTCTCCAGTAATGTGGAAGGAAAAACATCTTTCAACTATTAAAAATCCTATTATTTGGTCTGAGTTGATGTGAGATGTTTATCATTAGTTGTGAGATATATCTGCAGGGTTGGTAAGCTTATTTTGTAGTTCTTTGGTTTGGTCATTATAGCATAGCCTTTCACACTTTAAACAAATACGTTTACTGTAACCAAATGAACTAGGGAAATCAATGATTTTCTGCTCCTCACCTCTACTGCCAATGCTACATTGTAGGAGTAACCATGAATATTTTGGTGTCTATTATTCCAGATATTTTCAGCACAGAAATGATCATCTGTAATGTTGTAAGAGTTAAGAAATCAGGCATTATTCTGTTGCTGTAAAACATCCCCTTTATTTGATATCAGGGAGCCTTAGTGGAAAGTATAACACTTTGATATTTTTCTAACTATTCCAAACATTCATGAGACTTGTGTCTTGAGTTTCAGGAGAGTTTCTGAACAGTCAAATGCCATAGGAGAATCAAACAACTGTCTCTACAGGAGACAGATTCTGAACCATCCCTGGAGTGCTGTGTGCTCACTTTTCATCTCTTTCCTCCTTGGATTGTGTGCAAGTCTGAGATGCCCAGTGGGAGCGACTGGCCTAGCCTACTCCTGTTTTAAATATGTCTGGCTCTGGGCAGTGACCAGCTAATTATAAGTCAAAGGTCAACATGGAGGGTGAGAAGCTCACACATTTTTCTTGAAATCATTGAAGGTAGAGGATTTCAGTACACTTTAGTTTCTTCTAGTTTTATATTCTGTGGATGCTATTTTGTGAGCTTAATAGCTAGGAGTCTCCTCATATAAATAGCTAAAATTTGCTTATAAATTGCTAAAAATCTGAAGAACTTGTGAGCATTCCACTGCAGACTTCTCTTTAGTAAAGGGCTTGTTAAGGTTTAGATCAAGAATGACCCCAAAGGTCACCTTTTGGTAGGCGGTTGAATCATAAATGCTGTGCTCATTAGTGGATTCATCCATGGATGAATCAGAGCTGCGTGTGCTGTTGGAGGTGGGGTCTAATGGGGAGAGCGGGCTCACTGGGGCTGGAAGCTGGAGAGGTCTCTCATGTTCCCTGGCTCCTCCTTCTCTCTTGGCTTCCTGGCCACCATGATGCGAGCAGCCTTCCTCCACTACGCCCTTAGCTGTGCTGCTCTGCCTGGGAGCCCAAATAATTCTCTCTTCCTTTAAGGCATGGGTGTTGGGAATTTTGTCCCACAGATGAGAGACTAAGATAGGACCACTCCTTATATATTTTGTGTCTAGCCAGATTCATCCTTAGTGGCAAACCTCATCACCAGAAACAGCCCCCTGTTAGCTTTGTAGTCTTTCTCCTTAAATACAAGTGTAAGCAGATAACCAAGAATTATGATATATTGAAGCAAAGTTTTTAATAAAAGATAAAAACAAAGCAAATACATACACAACCTAGGAAAAAGTAGTTTGAAGAAAATAAAATCTATGCAAGAAGCAGAAGAAACTGTTACTAGGATCTTTAGTGAGGTAAGAGAAGATACAAAATACAAATAAAGATTCCATAAAGCAGAAACAGAACAAAAAGAGCTCATGGAAATATAAAATATAAGAGCAGGATGAAAGAGCAGAAGGATTGGAAAGAAAAGTTGAAGAAATCTTCCTGATAACAAGTGAAAAAAGACAAAAAAGAATGGAAATAAAAGGAAAACTACAAGGAGATTAGAGAGCTCTTTTAGAAGGTCCAAAATCTTCATGAAAGAACACCTAGGAAGACAGAATAGAGAAAATGGAGTGGGCAAAATCAGACAGACTCTCAGAGCTGAAAGACATGTTTCCATACTCCAAGAACCCACGGAGGGCCCAGCACAAAATATAAGTAAAGAATATGATATTTCCAGCACACATGGGAATATCATTGTGAGATATAAAAATCCTGGAGACATGTGAAAGTTCCTACAAGCTTCCAGCACAGAAAAGAAAGCTTTCAAATAAAGGATCAAAAACCAGAATGACACCAAATTTTCTCAATGGTGACTTCAGAAGCTATAAGAGGATTGGCCAATGCCTTCGTTCTGATGGAAAGCTATGTCCAAGCTAAGGTTACATAGCCAATAAGATTATTATCTGTACTGTTAACTTATTAAATATGTAACATTTTCTGTCATGTGTTATCTGACAGGCAAGGTCTTAAAAATTACTTTCCACTCTCATTTTCTCAGGAAGCTACTGGAAGCCATGTTCTCCTCAGGAAAAGGAAGTGAGCCGAGACAGAAACAGAAGAGAGCACAGAATAAAGGCTCCGACCCGGAAAGCAGTAAAGGGAACACCAAGATGGTGGAGTGAGGCTCCCACGATGAAAGCAGGTCAGTGAGCACACAGAGAAGATAGTCTCAGTTTTTTGGTACTGAGGATTGAACTCGGGACCTTTCGCTGGCGAGGCAGGCGGTGGAACCACTGAGCTAAATCCCTGGCCCGATAGTCTCATTTTTAACAGGTCAGAGGCCTGAAAGAAAAGCAGGTCTGCTCTCCTTGAGCCCACCTGGCACAGCTGGGCTGTGGTGGAATCGAATATAAAGGATGCCACAGAACACCAACTCGAGACTCTATTTTATGATTCTGATGGAGCAAGACAAAAACAAGACCACTCCACAATTGTATTTGAATACAGACAAAAACATGAGCATTGGCCAGGCCATGAAATGCCACGCATCCCCCACTTGTGTATAACCTTCTTGATCAATTACAGCTTTCCTCTAGCCAGCCCTTTCTCTTTCCAGCTAAGACTTATTAAGACATTCTACCACAGAACTACTCTCATTTCCTGACAACATCCAAATTCAGGGCACAGTTCCATTTCCTTGAGCCATCCTTCAAATCATAGAGCATGAGCCCGGATGCCCCGAGTCCTTTCTGGTACCCCCTAAGGAGACTTCCTGCAATTCCTGAATGTATGTTCTCCCTTGTTGCCATGTATAATAAGCTCAACTCCTTTAGCCGCAAGTGTGTGCCCACTGGGGAGAGGTTGGGACAAGGCTCAGCAGTGACTTCTTCAAGGAGATTAAGTGAATATGGTATCAAATGTGTTTTAACAAGGCGAGAGAAAATTTAGGCAACAGAGAACGGTTTGGGGTTGAAATAATAAGTATACAGAAAAATATGCAAATGAAAAAATAGGATGCTTATAAATTCTTGGAAACGATGTTTTGTAAGGAAGGGCAATTATGCAATATTATATGATTCTAATGTGCCTAATCTTTATATATTTACAACAACGTAAACCTCTCAAATTCTTAACCAAAATTATGACCTGAGGATACTGGGTGTATGGAGGGACAAGAGACATGTATATGGTGAACAGGGGTCTAAAAGAGGCCCAAATCCTCATCTTTTAGAGTGAAAAGTATAAAGATCAGTTCTAAAACCAAAGGCTCAAGTAAAAGCATTATAAGCATGTTGTGCAGGGTATGAAGAGATTCAGAAATAAAAAGCTGAAGGAGCAGCACTTGAAGAGGAAGAGGACTTGATTAGAAATACCAAATGGAGAAAAAAAATCTCTCTTTTCACTCCCAAGGCAACATTCCTAATCGGCACCGAGCTCGGAATCTTTGCCATGTGGTTACTGTAGGAGCCACCGTCAGGGGAGTGGAGCTGTTATGTGGTGTGAAGCCGAGGAGAACGTAGAATATTTATGACTCCTCTCAGTTCTTTCATTCTGTGACTATGTGAAATAAGGATCCGTTGACTGTCTTAGCGGGTGGGTGACACATGGATATGCCACTAAGCGTATTAATTGGGTAGCAAAATGGAGATGGGTTAGACATGGAAGGAGCAGGACCTGACCAGAACTGGCGGGCAGTACCAGTCACTCAGGGAGTGACGGTGGGCGTGAGCGGCAAAGCAGAGGCTCATCAACAGGGCTGACTGCACAGCCTTCTCCACAGGAATGAAGGAGCTGTCTTCGTAATCTTAACCTAGTGACAGAATTTTCTTTAGCCTTTCAAGGAGTTCATCTGTATAAAGGAGGAAGGCAGGCAGTATTTACTGAGTACCTTCATAGTGCCATGCACTTTCACACTTGTAATCACTTTTGTTCCCTGGGATAATCCTGGTGCAAAGGTTTGGAAAACAGCTAACAGTAAAGAGGTTCAATGGATCCAGGAATTAGACCTGAGTCTGACTCAAAGCTGAAGGTCCCCTCAATAAAGGTGCAACTGCCTGGAGCACTGGAAGTGAGTCATGAAGAGACAAAAATGCAGAACTACACAAATCAGAGCAAAGAGAGATGGGATCTCTGGAAAACTACAAGTAAAGAAAAATCTTAATAGAAGAAACACTATATTTACTCAAGAGGGCACTGTTGCTGTGGTTGCAATCTTGGACAGGCTCTTCTGTTTAAAAGAGACTCAAAACCTTAAAATATGATGGGGAAGGCCAGAATAAAAATTCTGGGGTCACTGTCTTAAAATGTAGACAGTAGTTTATTTCTCTTCAGTGCTACTGGGATTCCAGCTGGATCTGACTTAACTGATAAAGACAGTTGGTCCTGACCTATAGTGGACCCTCTGTCTACTTCCAGGACTGATGACCTAAGTACTTCCCTGGCCAGGCTGGGGCCTCATCTAGACAAGGCAGTTCTCTAGTCTTGAGCTAAAAAGGAGACTGAAAGACATAGGAATATGAACTCTATCTTGGATGCATTTGAAAATTGTCTTTTCACTTATGTTTCTTCTTTCTCTGTTGATAGCAAAACCCCCCAGCTTTCTAAAATACTTTTACTTCCAAAGACAGCACTGAGTGTCAAAATCAGATAGTGGTTTCTGGCACCCACCTCTAACAGAAGCCTCTGGTGCAGGGCTTGAGTCTGTGTGAGTGAGTCCCACGACACTTTCAAGAGCAGCTCCATCTTTTTTAAATTTCGAAAATCTCGCTCCTTCTCTCTCTGCTTGTGAGAGAGTTCATCATGGTAGTTCTGCTTGTCGATGAGACTGTTTTGTAAACTGAGGTCCAAGACCCCTCTGTCAGGTACAGGGAGACAATGAGTGACACGTCATCAGGTGTCCTTGTGTTTTTCACCGCTTGTCAAGATGCATACTGACCACATGAACTCTACTTGGGTCCAGTCATAATCTTAAATGATGCCCAAAGCAATCAGGTTCGTAAGATGGTATCATTTAGAGCTGTATTCTTATAAAATCTTCAAGGGTAATAACAAATTGGCAGAGACAGACCCTCCGGTTTCTCTAAAATTTACTTGAAAGTAGAAAGTAGGGATGGGGTAGAGGTGTAGCTCAGTGGTAGAGCACTTGCCTAGCATAGGTTCCATCCCCAGAACTGGAACGACAACAAAAGTAGGAAATAAAATCCCCCTGGGGAATCATGTGTGCGTGCGTGTGTGTGTGTGTGTGTGTGTGTGTGTGTGAATTGCCCCCATTGGGAAAAATTCACAATTACATCCGAAATACCATTCATTTGTTGGCAAAATCCCTGAACTACATGGCACACTCCAGTGATTTAATTTCCCAGAGGTATATTTCAGAAACTTGTAACACACAATGGATTTTGTCCTCAAAATTTGGCCACAGAGAAGTGAGGGAACTTGTGAGTAAAGGATGGACAAAGTACTTCAAAATGTTTTATTTGATAATGCATTTTTTTTTTTTTTTGGTAGCGGGGATCAAACTCGGGTCCTTCTGCTTGCGTAGCAGGCGGCGAAACCACTGAGCTAAATCCCCAGCCCTGATAATATATTTTTAATCAATGGAAAAATTGAATCAAAATTTTGCAAAATTATATTGAATTGAATCAACATAAGACAATGTGCGATTATATTTTGCATCCTCCAATATACCTCAGAGACAACTTCAGATGACAGAACTCACGGAAGCACAACAAACCTTTCAGTTAGCGACGACGCCTCATTCTCCCGGGTTAGTTCCAAAAGCTTGACCAGTTGGTTACACTCCCGCTCTCTCACTTCAAGTAAGGCTCGTTTGCCTTCAACTTCCTTCATTACGTCCTCCTTCTCTTCCACCAGAGTGCTAACTTTGCTTTTGACTTTCTTTAGGGAGTTGTTTAGCTCTTTGACTTCATATTCCAAGACAATTTTTTTCCTTTCCATTTCTCTGTAGGACACACACACACACACACACAGACACACAAGGGGGGGGGTTATTTTGTGTATGTGCTTGAAACCGGGCACAGAGCTAGTCATAGATTCAGTGGTCTCGGGTCCACGAAGGGCCCAGGTGAGTCGGGGTAAAAGGTACCTTCCCCGAGTGCCAGTCTCTCTATCCCTCTGCAGTTCTCAAGAACTCCTGACTCTGATTCTACCCTCCTTCTGACCAGCTTCCTGGAAATGACCTGGATTCCTCAATTTTGGTCCTGGCAAACTTGGTTTTTGCTTCATTTTACCCCTCTTCTTTTAAGATCAGTCACCAGAGCAATTATTTCTCCAGAATATTTGTATCTTTGGTTATCTTTATCATTTTTGGTTCCTGAAACTGAGCATTTCTTTGGTGATCTTTGTATCCAAATCTGCTCTGGATGTCTGAGGGCGTTGTACACATGGACGGGCAGCAAAGTGGGTACTGTCATGTGAGCCACTGGCAGGCTAACATACTTCTGAACCATGATGTTCTAACCAGGTTGAATAATTTATCCCTACTGCTGTTAAAGTTAATTGGACTTCTCTAGAAAGATATGATTTATAAGATGGAAACAGAATCCTGACCCATAATTAAGACATTTATAAGAGTTATGAATCATAGTAATTTGCTGCACTATCTTTTAAAGAATTAGGAATATGAAACCTAGACAGGGCAAAAAGAAAATTGTAACATGAGTCTGAAGTGTCCAGTGCCATATGTTACTCAGGGAAGGGTGGCTGGGGTGATTCAATATAAAAATATTAAACCATACACTTTCTTGCGTGTTATTTTTTCTATCTCCTTTCCAATCTGTATAGGAATGGTTTGATGCTGAACCACTTCATCCTGGAAAGGAAATGCAATCACATTATATAGTCTTGGACCAGAGGAATTAAGACAAGCAAATCAAATGGGAAAGAGAAAGGAACTACAGTAGGCAGCATCCTTAGAATCTGCCCTTTGTGCCTTAATTATAAGACCTTATAAGAGACTTATGTTTGACTGAGTCTGACCCACATTTTGGGTCCTCTCTTCAGATTCCCCTGGGAGGGACCTTCTCTCCCCTCTGCTACCAGGGTTGACTGCTAGCACCTCTTGCTCTTCAAGGAAGCAGTGTGTTTGTGACTTTCCTTTAAATATCAAAAGATCTTTGGTGAAGTGTGGAGAAGCCTGTTCCCCAGGGCCAGGGCTTTAAAATGGAACAATACTATGTATCAAATAGTCTTTTGTGAATTCCCTGAGTTCAGGTTCAGTTTCATAGGCTCCAGGACAAGGCACTTATCAGTTTGGGTGACAATATTTCTTTTTAACAACCCTAAGTAGTTGTTAACCTTGGTGCCATTTGTATTTTTATAAACCTGTTGGCACTCTGTGTAAATGTTCAAGTTATGTAGCATACCTTCAGGACAACCTGATGTTCCAACACTTCTTCTAGTTCCTTCTGCTCCTTTACTAATTGCTTTTGCTTTGATGCCAAATCTTCCTGTAAATTTTTAATTTCTAGTTTCTTCTGTATTATTTCCTTACGTAATTCTTCAGTGCTTTCTCTCAGCATTTTCATCTTATTCTCCATCTCCTTTAAAAGTTGTGAAAATTATACAGTTGAACAGTCTGAACAAATATTTTCCTACCTAAAAACTAAATTACAAATGATCTTACCATTTTGAGTAATTTTGTTTTGAGGCTCATGTTTTCTCACAAAGTTAAATGCAGTTTATGATCTCTGACACCTTCAATCAAAGCATGACAGTTGTACTGCATGTTTAATTAAACATTTCATGTTAGATTTGAATTATTTTTTTGAACTAGTGTTTCATATTTTAAATATTTCCTGAGTTAAATTTTTATTTCATAACAAAAAGTATTAATGCAAATGTCGATTCTGTTTTCTACTAGGCTTGTGGTTTGACAACATCAGAAGCAAATAATCTTTGACTACCTAGATTATGGTTAGCTTGAGTCACAGATAGAAACTAAAGATAGAGGAGTTCATATTTAGGGCATGCAACACCTTCTCTCCTTAACCACAGCCCTACTTTCTTATCAATGTTGCTTCTCAAGGTTCTGCATATTCTTGCCAAATGCCCTGGCCCCCGGGCTCCTAGTAGACCCTGCTTCTGTGCCTTAGACCCAGAGACTGGGGTTATGGGAGAAAAGCCTCCTACTCAGAAAGCCCGCAGAGTGCTAGCAACGAAGGGTCTGGGTCTGTTTAGCTGCCCTGGGCTCTCTGCATAGCCCCTCTCCTTCCACTGCTGCGGGGAGAGAGTAACGTTAGTCACCTACAGTCCCGAGCTAAAATTCAAAATGCCTTTTCCCATAAAATCTGCATTGCTAATGGTGATTAGGTGCATGTAGGTAGAATTAGTAGTGTTTTACTACTGATAAACAGGTTTTGTGAGGGAAACAGGTTTTTGTGGGTTGGCCATCAACAGCACATTTTTTTTTTTTTTTGGTACCAGAGGTCAAACTAACAGCACATTTTTGAAATATAAGCATTCAGAGAGTGGAAGCAAAGCAAAGTACAATGGCCTTTCTGTTTACTCTCTATGGCTGATGGCCAAAAAAGGCCACCATTTCTCCCTCCCCTCAGGATGGCTTGCCCCTCTGCCCTGTGTCTTGGGCATCCTTTCCACCAAGAGAGAGGGCATATCTCTCTGTCCTGATTCTACATCCGACCATGTGGATTGCTTTGACCAATGAGGTAGTATCAAAAGGTTCCTGCCTGTGGGGATTTGCCCTCTCTGAGGCTGGAAACCCTCTCACTGTGACGTAATCAGCTCGTGAAGTGTGACCTTAGACTAGCCAGCCTGTGGCATGACTTCCAAACAAATGAAGCCTCCCTGCACCACTTAGCCCCAACAGAGCAGCTGAGACCAGAAGAATTCAGAACTGTGGAGAAGAACGAACAACTGCTGTTTTAATCCACTAAACGTGGCAATGGCTCGTTATGCAGGAACACATAAGCGATACATGTTCTTTATTAAAATTTCTTGTCATAGCAAGAGATGTCCAGAAAGCCATGAGGCTAACAGCTGCAGCAAAATAATGTTTTTAAGTGCCAACCATGGAACACTTTTTTCTTCTAGGAACAAAGCAGATACTATTCAACTAAACACAGTGTAAATTACACGCCAATTCGATAAATCCTCTAACAGGCACCACTTATATTTGCTCCAGAAGTTCTGTAGGTTTTCCTTCCGTTATCGTCAACAATTATGATTCTTGGTCTTTCAGGATATATTTGTGGTGATAAAGATTATTTTTTTAAAAAAGGGATGCTTGGATCTTCTCACGCTTAACAAACTTTAGATCATCTAATACTTACTCCTGGCTTAGATAGCTTCTCAAATTCCTTTAATATGAGGTTCTTTTCTTCGGTTAAGCTGCCCCAAAAAAAAAAAAAAAAATCAAGTTTGATAAAATCCGAAAGAACAAGCTCCTTCCGTGTTAACAACTGCCTGCTTTCTCTTCTCCCAGTGCCGTGCCCAGACTCTCTGCAGGCTCTGGGCTCCGTTCTTTAGGGTGACTTTCTTGACTCCCCCAGGCCATTCTGGGGCTTCCTCCTCCCCAGCACCCTCACACTTGCCCACACCCCCAGGAGCGCAGCTGTCCCCGCAAGGGCTCCCTGCAGGTGGGCTCCCGGCCTGGCCTCCCTCCTCTCCATCGCCGGCCAGGGACCAGCGCCGTCTGGATCACCGCCTCGAGAGGCCCGCACCCACTCCAACTCCCAGCTCCACACTGACGTTTCAGCCACACGAACGAGACGCTCACTTCCCTGCTCACTGACCTCTCCTCCTACCTGAACCAGGATGCGAACTCCTTCCCCAGCCTCCTCACGATCTGCCTTTCTCTGCCCACCACCACGTGGCTCTGGCCACGTCGGCCCCCTTGTCAAACTGGTTCCTACCTCGGGGCCTTTGCCCTTGTGGATCCCTCCAGCTTGCTTGCTCGCCACAGATCTTTCATAGCTCAGTTTTTATGTGCAGAGCTCTGCAGAGGCAGCCACTGTCCTACCCCAGGTCAGCACTAACAGCATCTTCCCTGGCCATGATTCCCTCTTCTGCAGCGCATTAATCACCATGGGCATTGCATCGGGCACTTATGTATCTGTTTATTTCCCAACTGTGTGCCATGTGTTCATTGCATTTTCCCTTCCTGGATACACCGGGGGACGACATGTCACAGCCTCCCTTACATTCGGCATGGGGCCATGGGACTAGTTTTTGCCATCTGGAGGGGAAGGGAAACAAGTATCTCTATCTTCTAACTGCGCCGAACGTGGGAGGCGTGTGATCTGTCCTGCACTGTGTTGTGAGCCAGGAAAAAATTTTATGACATGATTTTACTGACATTTTAAGAATTTTTTTTTGGTATTGCAGTAGATCCTGAGCCAAAGCCTTTTTCTTTTCTTATTCTCTAGACTGTTTTCAAAGATTCAATTACAGTGGTGACTTTTAAATTGGTATCACCAGATCAGAATTTCCTTGGAGACTCAAACTTTCATATCAGAAATAAAGAAAGAACATCAAGGAGTAAGTGAAGATTAAAGGACATATTTTTCTTATTCTTAAATGATCTAATTGATAAATTTGTTTAAAATCATAATACCAACACTGTATTCGATTATATGCTTATAGATAGAAACATATTTTTATATGCTGAAATATAAGAAATGATACCAAGGGTGAAAGTGAGAAATCAGGATTATTTTATCATTATAATGTACTTAAAGTAGTGTACAGTAGTATTATTAGAAAGTTCTTAGAATAGTTGTAAATATATATTCCAGACTTTAGGGCAACCATTAAAATAAGACAAAAGAAGCAGAATTTATAATACTAAGAAGAGAGAGAAAAGAAATCATATAAAATGCTCAGTTATTTGTAAGAGTCTTTTTAAAATCTATGACTCGTACTCTGAGTAACATTTTGGCTATTCTTTTAAGGTAATGGTACATGGTGTATTAACTATTGTTAGTCTCTATTTTATTATGAAAATTTTTAATAAAAATATCATTTACAATAGCAAAAACAATGCTTGGTTAAAGCCACAAAAAGCAGAAAGTGTGGATGGTAAAAGTAGGAATAAAGAGCCAGGATGACAAAAAGAATACAGACACAAATATGGTAAACATTAATCCCACTATATTATCATGTTAAATGTCAGTTAAAAGATCATCAGAATAAATAAAAAATAACAAGATCCAACTATAGGTTGCCTACAAGAAACTCACTTTAAATATAATAATACATATAAATTAAAAGTAGATCGAAAAGGTCATGCTAGTGCTAATCAAAAGAGACCAGGAATTGCTGTAGAGGTTAAGTATTCCTGATCTGAAAATTCAAAACCTGAAATGCTCTAAATCTAAAACTTTTTGAGCACTGACACTGACATGTTCAGAGTCTCAGATTTTGGATTTTGGATTAGGGATGCTCAACTGGTAAAGTCTATGTGAAATTCCAAAATCTAAAACCTCTGAAATCTAAAACACTTCTGGTCCCAAGCATTTCGGATAAAGGACAATGACCTCTACTAATTTCAGATGGAGTAGAGTTTGGAGCAAGGAAAGTGATTCAGGATAAAGAGGGGTATTACCTAACAATGTAAGAGTAAATGCTCCAGGAAGACATAATAATCCTTTACAGGTATTCACCTGAAAACAGGATCAAAGTACATGAGGCAAAACTGATAGAACACAAGGAGAAAGAGATAAATTCACAGTTATAGTTGGAGACTTCAACACTTCTCTAACAGAAACAGACAGATGTAGATGGCAGAAAATTACCAAGGACCTCGTTGAACTCAGTAGCACCATCATGAACCAGGAGGATATAACTGACCACTTAGAGCAGACTTTTCCCCTGAAGACCAAACATCACTGTAAGTTGAGATTAACAAACAAAAGAAATAGAAAATATCAGACAGCACAGTGAAATAAGAACATACGGTTCCTTTCACTTGTTGATGAGAATAAAATAAAGAACATTTGTATCCTATTTTTATTGCAACTGTTAGGATGAGATGACACATTGCTAACAGGAAATTTGGGAAACTGCTTTAACTAGGGTTAGACTGAATGCTCTAAACAAAAGAAATAATAATGGGTTGAATACAATCACTTATTTTATTTTTTCTTCCAATGATTTCATTTTGTACCAGACTTCTTGAAGACATCTAAAAGAAATGTTTTCCATTTTTCTTGTTATTCTGCATTTAATGACTAGCTACCATGTGCTAAAGAAGTCTTAAGATTTTCCAAATTTGATCAACAGAAACTTTGCAATATAGAAGACTTATCTGTAAAATAAAAGTTGGGATGCATGGAGTATTAAGGTCCACCTATTATATCAAGCAGATCCTACACATCAGTAGGTCTGAGAACATGGCACTAAAGGTATGTGCACACCAGAGTTTATTTTTATGAAGTTTAATTGCAGTAATGCACAATATTAGTGTTGCAATTTGTCATATTGAATTTAATATAGTTTAGTTGTCCTAAGCACAAATTGAAGCTGAATTTTTTAAGAGCTTTGGATATTTTGCTGTTGCTTTTGCAACTAGTGGAACCTGGAGCCATTTTAATTCCCAGATATTGATCCTACACGTTAGTCACCAGGGGGTGGCAGTGTCTTTCGTCTTTGGATGCTAAAAGTAGCCCGAGTACTGTGTTTCAAAATGGCTCTCTGGGAAGATATGACTTATGCTATTCTCTTTACATAAATGTAAAAGTGATTTTTAAAAGAAACAAATAGAAAATGGATACCTACCTTAGAAGATTTAAAACTATATTTCTGTTGTGCAATTTTCTTTTTATTAAGAAGCATCAGTTGATTTTTATTTCCTTGAAAAGATGTGTTTTTCCACGAGAGTAATTCTTATCCTACCCCTAGCAATGATGGCTGATCATTGTAATTTTCTTTGTATTTTTAAAGAAAATTTTATACCTGTACATGTATGCTTGAACCCACTTTCACCTAGCAGTTAATATTTCCGAGTTGTGAAACAGAGTTCATAATTAATAATTTAATTGTTCTATCAAGGATCTGTTGGGCAGCTATACCACCATAAAATAACCCTAGACATTCCTTCTCATCTACTGAACCTACTACATGACAGGTACCTGACATGCATCATTTCTAAACTTCACAACCTTGCCAAGCACTTTTCCAGAGGTACACAGTCAAGGCCAACCTGCTGGTGAAACAGACTCAAATGCTGTCTTTTTTATCTGTCTTTTCAGTATCAAGCTGCCTGAGGACTACATTATTTAAGCATTCCACCAGTTTTAGAGGATTCAGATTGCTTCCAATTTTTTACTTTTATAAAAAATGATGTAATAAAAAAATCTTTATGCATTATGCTTCTCTTTCTCCTTCCGGATTGTCATTTGTGATGGCATCACTGGGGCAAGACATTTTTTGTATGGGCCTCTTGGCATGTATGAATTCATAAGCTTTTAAACTTACACAAAATTTATTTATTTCTTTTTCAGTTTTTATTTTAAAAATATTCAGATCTACAGAGGAATTGAAAGAAAAGTAGCATAGACAACCAAATTCCTTTTACCTGGATCCACTAGTTGCTAACATTTTTGCACTGTAAACTCACATGAAATTTAAATCTGGCATCTTTCGGCTTTCCGGATGACCTGAGTATTCCAACATCAAAACTCCTTAGGATTTACTTCCTTTCTGCCCCAAATAGTCCTAATGGGAAACATGTCACCAAATATGTTGGCTTTAAAGATCCCGAGGTGCAGAGACAGGTGCAGGAGGGTGAGGGAATCGTGGTGATTTTACCAGTGTTTCCTTCAAGGCCACCGAGCTTAGTGACACATTCCCTTTCCACCTTGTAAGGGACACACACATCACTAGGTAATGTCTCAAAGACACCATTTCTCCTCCTGTCCCAGAGGCCCCTTTCAAGTACGAACACACATATCTCCTCGACCACTAATGTTAGTCAATCTAATTGATTTTCTAGCAATGTCGAGGGCACTGGACTACGTCAGTCTTTCGACAACACCTGGCTGTCCTCAGGGCGGAGATGGACAGACAGTGGGACCCCAGTGACCCCATGAAATTCTCCCTGAAATGACATTTCCACCCTCCTCCTCACATTAAAGTCAAATAAAAATCTCCGCCTTTCACCCCAATGGGGCAGTCCTCTCCGGCCCGGCCACTGCTTCCTGGTGGTGTATCCCCAAACTCTGGCTTCTCTGTATTCCCTGATTGTTGCTAAATTCGTTTCACTCCCATGGCACTGGCTCCACACACGGAAGCTTGCACAGCAGAAGCCGGATTCCTTCCCTGCATGAGCATAGTATTCAGGAGAGGCATCTTCGACCATCAGCAGAAAAAGCAAGAAGGGGCAGACGTTGTGAGGAGGAGGATTTCTGGAGCAGCCCAGGAAGCCGCTTGGTAGAAGCCTCCCAAAGCGGGGTGTCACTGTGGGAGGCTGAGGGCTCCCTGTCCTGGGAGGAGGTGTCTGGGCACAGCCTGGTCACCCAGGGAGGAGGCAAGGGATTCTGAGATGGAGCCAGGCTGAGGACCAGCTCTCGGGTAAAGTTCTCAAACTCAGTCAGAATCTCATGGGAAGTTTGACTAATTGAAATGTTGCACTGGGGGAAGGGGAGTTTGGGCAGAAATCAATAATTTGGAGTGGATCTACCCTTTCAGTGAGTATCTCAGGCACGCCCCTTTGTGTTAAGATATGGACTGTCCCAAAGGGAGCAAAGAAGGTTCAAGTGTTTCCTTCCAACTCGGGCAGGCCCCTCTGTCACCTCCCGGCCGGCTGAAATACTGGTGTATTGCTGACATTCCTCTGCTCCCTTCTTACTGGGTTGTGTGTTTCCCGGTTCCCACTCTGCTGTCATTGCCAGACCAAGGGAGGAAAATAGCTACTGAGCCTGTGTGAACAATGGTGATGGCAGAACTAGCGAAGGGAGAGAAACAGTTGCTATGGCCAGGGTCGCATGGCCCAGCGTCCCCACACCCCACACCCACGGGGACAGACAGCACTCGCTGGCCATGGTCTTGTTTCCTCAGGGGGCTGAAATGATGCTGGATTCAGCAGGACAGCCGCAGGACATTCACTGCCCGAATTGTATGGGAAGCACCCAAAGGTAACCAAGTCAGGCAAGGAAAAGGCTGAAGAGAATATGGAAAAATCTTCTTGGAGAAAGTTTATAGAAAAAGAATTGCTTCCAGTTTGTTTCAAAAATAAGTTTTTGATGATATTTACTTAGCTACTTCATTATTCATTAAAATATATTTACTTCACTTAAAGAGGATCTGTTTTCTTTCCTGAAGTGCATATCTATCAAGAGGTCATCAATGGATATCAGTCTAAGAACTAAAGCTATTGTAGCACATAGTAACTATTAAGCAACCACAGAATTAGACTGACCATTAGCATTTATTAAAGAGTTTATATTATGTGGAAACAGAAGAAAAGCGACTAAATTATTGAGTGAAGTCCTTTCCCCAGAGTACACGAACAATATGTTGTTCTTCACAGTCAACAATGATTCAGAAGTTCCTAAAGATGCTAGGCGAAGGGCTGCTGGTTATTTGGGCTTCTGTTATTTAGACATTGAATAAAATGAGAGTTTATTGTGCTGGGTTGACAAATAGCATCTGTATATTTGGATGAATAGTTTTTTCTCACTGGCTTACTTTATTTTTATCTGGGGATGGAACTATCCACTTTTTTTCCCGGAGGGGGGCAAGTGAATTTATTTTGTACTGTATAGTACTAGACATATTTAGCCAATGCAATGCATATCCTATAATTCTTTCCTATCATTTCCTTTTATATCACCATTATTTTTATGAAAATAAGCTTGTTAAGTCTTGCACTGCTGATCTTTGAGAATGCAAGGGAGATCTCACAGCTAAAAGATCTTATGTCACACATCCTAAAGAATGCACACTAAACATTTCTGCAAATGTGCATTTGGAATGTTCTCGTTCACTCTAAGTCACCATGAGAATCCTCCTCCTGATCCTAAGTGAACAGTTTGCCTGTCTATACCTAAAAGGCAAGAATTCTAGGCTTTCCCCTCCCCTTGGCAGGAATGCTTGGAAATTTGAAACAATTTCAATATCCACGGAGTTATGTTCCTCTTACCCTTTCACGAAATGTCAAGCATTCATGTTTTCAGTCGTAATAGACAACCGCCAATTGTTTTAATTTCATTATTTTCTCAGCTGAAAGAGTGCTTGCAGAGCACAGAAATAGCTAGGCTTTCTTTTTATAGATCTCACTAGTAAGTCTGAAGCAAGTTTAGATTGACAGATGATAAAAGATAAAAACAACTCTGATTTCTTGGCCCTCAGAATAGAATTCTCTTATTAAACTGGCCTTCTTGATTCACCCTCAGTTTAAGAAACAGACCCCAAGGGGTGATCTCAAAACCCAGGGCTTGCAAAGTTTTGGGGCCCACTCAGGTCATTTGCTTGTCTTCAGGCAACTCTGACCTGCATCTGTGCAGGCAGAAACCTACCTCCTCTTATCAACAGCCAGAGAAAGCTCTGCCGCCTTAAGTGGTAACCAATTCTACAAGAGAAGGTTTGGCCTTCTGGTGCCAGGGTGCAGTGTGGAGCACAAAACCTGAGTCGCAATCACTTTAAAATTCACTCTGAAGAGTGGGACTTGGGGAACAAACTCTTCCGCTGATTTGCTACTCCCTGGGAAGAATGCTAGGGATTTCAGAAATCACATTTGCCCTTCTAGCAGCAAATTTCAGTTTTAGTTCTCTAAATGACATCTTCCAGATGTGGGTAAGTGGATGTGTCTTCTGAAAGGATGTGACTTTCTTCTCGAGTCCCAAGGAACAGTTTAATAAGAGAAGGGGAAGGTTTCGCCTGTGGTCCCTGCTCTGCTACTTGAATTATTTGATGCTCTTTAGAAGAAGGGAACGTAGCTCATGAGACCCTCAGCTGCAAAGTCCCATTTGGTAAGTACTCGTGAGGAGAAGCACTCACCATGTGACAAGTGATCAAGTGATGTGGTGGCCATGGAGCAGACTGGATGAGAAGGATCAGGAGCCACGGCCTGGGCAGGGAGGGGGTAAGCGGGAGTCAGTGCCTTGTTGGTGGAGAGTGTTTTGTGGCTGCAACTCCCAAAGCATATGGTTTTACACACACACACCCCATGCCAGGGCCTCCATCTACATTATTTTTCCTAGAAGTTGGAAGTTGCTTAGGAACTGCTCATTCCAGGGAGTCTGGCGAAGAACTGAGCTTGTAATTGCTTGGACCCAGAGTGGCTTCCTAATTTGACTTTTCTTACTGATATAGAAACAGCTTTGCTCCAGGGGCCTTGGCTGTGTGTGGGAGAACTGCTTACCTACCTGCTTAATCGGTACTGGTTGTGGAACTCTCTTTCCTTCACTGAGCTGTATTCATTTTGGTACTTGAGCAGCTGCTCCCGCAGTTTGGAGACCTCGGTGGACAGTGCCTCAGGGAAACCATCCGCTTGCTGCAGGTGGAGCTGCTGCTGCTGTATCTGCTCCATAAAGCGCTTGGCGTTCTGCAGCAGCTGGACCTCGGAGTCTTGGGTGCTGGTCTCACAGAGGAGAGATGTGCATGGTGAGAAGTGCACGTCCACAGCAGCTCCCCGTCCCTGGGCTTAGCCAACCTCAGTGACATTTGGGGCCACTTGATCCTGAGGTCAACAAGGCCCAGCTCCAGGCCTCAAGTTGCCATGACCGGACAGAGGGACCATGTGGGAATTGGTGGCCGCAATACCCGGGGACAAATATGACCACTATTGACCAGGCCCAGACAGGGGAGACCACAGAGGGAGAAAAAAATGTGCTCCCTTGACTGTGAAGAATTAAGAATGACCACATCTTCCCAGGAAGGGGGGACTGGGTGCGTCTCTCAGAAGAGCCCAGCAGTGCTGGTTTTCTTGGATTCTCCTGACATGGCTATCAGGAGATCTTTCCCTTTCAGTGAACTACAAAAAAAGAAACTTTTCTAATAGCATGTTATTAAGAGACTAGGTAGAGAAATTCCCTATAAAATGATGGGCATATATTATAGATTTTTAAATTCTAGCCTTGATGCCTGGCTGGACCTGTGCTTGAACATCACCGCAGTTATTTGGGACAGGGAAAGGGGCCGGGCACCTGGTAGAGGTGGATCTGTAGAGACACAGAATTTATTCTTAATCAACTCCCCAGAATTTTCTAGAACTCACTGTGCACGAGCTAGCAGCAGCTGCAGCTTTACTGGCAGGTGTGATTCATCTTTCTCGGAAGCCCTCCCATTAGCCACCCCTGCTATTCAGAGACCAGCCTGGCCATTTTCTCACTAGAAGGCTGTGCTCTCTGTGGAGGGTGTGGCCCACTGGACTCCCTCACCACGAGAAACCTTCAGTTTCACCTCATTGCAGAGCTTCGTGTACCTTGACCAAGCTCATCTCGGCTGAAGTGATCAGCAACACCCCTTTTTCCAGGGTTTTGGATGCCGTGTGCCCCGTGGCACCCAGCAAAACAAAAACGTTTGCTGCGACAGGCACTGTGTCAGGAGCCAAATGGCCACAATGCATGCAATCTAATGACAGTGCAGGCAGTCTCCACGAATGAAAGCTGAAGTTACTCATTGCAGCTCTGCATTTCCAGCCTGTGTCCGGCACTGCAGCCCAGCAGCAGGAGGGGAGACTCTACTTCCTCCTGCCTTTGCCCTGTACACAGTGGGTGCAGAGAGAGCGGTGCGTGTTTGCAGTGAGAGAGGGAACTGAGGCGTCAGGGGGAGGTGAAATGCGGGTAGCAGAAGGGAAGCAACTGTTTTTGCAACATAATCTAGAAGCAAAAAGAAGTAACACAACAGCCTGGGTCCTGCACTGCTCTTTCTCACGGAGCCAGAGGCCCTGAGCTGTGGCCTGTGGAGGAGGAAATCAAGTCACTGCACCTTGCAGAGCTCCCCTGGGGTACAGATGAGAGCCTTCGGGTGAGAAAGACTGCTGTGTCTCCTGTATCTGCAGTCTCCTGGGGATGTTGAGATCTGCGGGGAGCTTTGTCCAGTGGTTAAAGAGAGTGAAATAGGCAGGAAAAGATGTCCCCAGACTTGCAGCCTCCAGCCTCCAGATCCCCGAGTCAAAAGCTACACTCTGCAGACAGGACCAACTCAGAGAGAATGGAGGCTCCGTAGGGTGAGGACGAGGATCTGGGTTGCTGTTAGGAGGGAGGAGGAGGAGGAGGAAGGCTGAGGTGGGGGCTCTGGAGGGCCATCGGGGCCCTGAGTGGAGCTGGGTAAGTATGATGTGTGCAAGGGAAGTTGCACATCAGTCACATCACCCTCTCATCCTCCCACCTGCTAAGCAGCCCAAGGCCTCCAGGCAGTGAAGAAGCAGTAGAGGCTGGGGTTGGAAGAGGACGGCTGGGGAGTGGCAGGGTGGAGCTTTAGCCCTTGCTGTCCCTCCTTAGGTTCTGAGGAAGATACAACACAAGGCTACAGGCAGGCAGCGGGGGAAGGGAAGGGCGACGCTGGAGAGTGTCAAGGAAGTGTGGAACATGCCTCCTCCTCCTTCCTGTGCCTCAGTTGCCCTCAATATAAACCCACAGATCAACCCACCCCAAGCTTTTCCCTTCCCAATATCACTTCCCCACTCTCTCACGATGCCTTTTCTCAAATCATTTCTCAAATGTCTTGAACTGAAATCCTTGCCTCAGGATCTGCACTGGTGGGAACGCGAACAAGTACAGGTAATACTACCAAAAACAGAGACGCGGCAAACGGTATCTCCACATTTGTAGACAGTATACCTTATCATGGTGTCATGCAGCAATGTGTACTTGGCTTTTAACTCTGCCACTCTGGTTCCAGGAAGTTTTCCCATGGCGTGCAACTAGCAAAGAGAACATAAGGTCACTGTGAGCCACCAATTTCCTTTAGCAGGAAATAGCAGAGACATATGGATATCTTACACAATCTTTCAGGTAAACATTAGAGATAATACTCGAGAAGCCTGCATAATGGAAAGGTGCTGGGTGTTCAGAGCATCTATTAAGGTCTTCGTTCTTGGGCAAATCTTTCTACCTCCCTAGACCGTGGCTTCTTCTGGAAATTGAAAGAACTGAGTTAAATTCTTCCAGTTGTTAAAACATATTTTTAGGTTTAGCAAACAACAGGAATAGTATAGATTACTAGGGTGGCTGTAAGTTGAAATAATAATTATTGCACATCTATTATGAGCAAGTGTATACATCAGTCATTTCATTCTAAGAACTGTGTGAAGTAGGAATTTTATCTCCAGTTGAGGCCAAAGTGTAGAAGAATTAAGTAATTTGCCCAAGGTTACAGTTAAAATTCTAGATCAAACCCTCAGGATGCAAACCCACATGGTCCAACTCCAAAAACCAAAGATCCCTGTCCTTACCTCAATGCCGCTTCTACTACTACCAAAGAAGTGAGAAAAGTTTACCCAGAATTTAAAGGGACACTATTTCTTCCTTTCTCATTTCTGGTAAAATAACTTTTGACTGACTTTCTGAGTTGAATGATAGTTAATAGATATCATAACACCAAACACAAGAGTTTAATTAAAGCCATAATGCAACGAGCATTTGTATTAGGTTTGACTTTAACTGGACTGCTAGTGACATAAGATTTAAAAAAATAGAACTAAAGGAAAGATTTGTGTTTTCAATGGCCTGCTGTTCCATCTCCAAAATAACTCTTGAATCCCATGACTTTCCTCTCCTTTCTCTAAAACTACTGGTCCAAGACACATCATCTCCCAGGTGGACTACGACAGAACCTTCCAACTGTCTCCTCCCCTCCCACTGCTCCTGTTTCCAGTCCTGTTTCCATCTCCTTTGCACAGAGCTCTTTTTAAAAACCAGCAAGGTCATGTTCTGGGGGTACTCAAAACCTGCAAGTGGAATGAAAACGAAGACCTGTGGCTATTTTAGACCCTGAGGCTGCATGACCCTGTCTCCCTCCACCTCCCTCCCAGCCTCATTTCACAGTAACCTCTTGAAGCTCCCAATCCCTCTACCACACTTGATGTCCTGTGTTTTTGCAGATGCATGAATCTCTCTCCTTTTCCAGTGTGGCTGCATTAGCTGTTCTTCAGTTTTCTGCTCATTTCATTCCAACTCTTTCTTCATGCCTTGGTCAAAGTATCAGTTTATGAGAAGGCTTTCTCTCATTTCCAAATCTCCCTTCCCTGGAACTCTGTACTTCATAAAATGTAACACAATACAGTCTGTGATCATAACTTTATGTGATAACACATTGCTTTTACATTTCTCCATTTCCCATGAGGAAAGGACCTTGGTTACCTTCTTTTCACTATATTGTTAGCCAAGGGTTTTTCCCCTAAATAAAACATTTTTTATTAGTGTAGGCGTGCATTACATAATTAGTTAGGTTTGTCTTGGGGAACTGGTACACTTATCAGGCATTGTTCTTGGTCATCTTTGATCCTTTTATTCTCCTCTCTAGCTTCTCCCCATCCCCTTCTCTATGTCCAAAAGCCTACTTTTTTGTTCCCTACCATCTTTATTTTATTCTTTTATTTACTTATATTTAAACTCTCTGGGTCTGGGTTATTTTACTTAACATTATGATCTCATGAATTTTGGACACAGTTTTGGTGCTTAGTAAGTTGTTTACATTCATTAATAAGTGAATGAAAGTAACTTACAAAATACAAAGGTCTAAATCTACCCAATAAGGCTTCATAGCCTTTGTACCCAAGTCAGGATAGAAATTATTAAATATACTGTGAAACCATGCTATGGTTTAGATCTACAATGTTTTCCCCAAGTCACATGTGTGGGGGAGGTGACTGGATCATGGGGGTGCTGCACTCATCAGTGAATTTGTCCCTTGATGAGTTCTGTAGGAGGATTTGCTGTTAGGAAGAATGGCAGGAGATGGGTCCCTGGGGGTGAGCTGGAAGGGTGTACTTGTCCTAGACTCCTGGCATATCTCACTGCTTCCTGGCTGCCATGAGATGAGCAGAGTTCCTCCTCCATGCTATTCCACCATTCTGTCCTTCCTAGGCTTGCCTAGGGAATTGGTTCCCTAAGATTCATTTCATCATGCTCAGACATCTAGGCACTCAGAGGCTACTGAAGCCATGGTCCAAGGGCCCCAACTACTGCTTGAGATGCTGGCAGACACTGGCATCACCTTTGTGGGGATGGTTTTACAGGATGCAGAATGGGAAGAATTAGGAGGTCATGGAGGCACCCACCCAGATTTCAGAAAAGGGCCTGATGCCCTTGAGAGGGTAATGTGCAAAGCTGTGAGCTCAATGCCAAAAGTGCAGTGGGAATCCCAGAAAATCAGATATGCCAGGAGCATGGAATATCTACTGAGGAAAGCTGCAGGCACTGAGCAGAGCCAACCCAAGAAAGAAATCATGTGGGCTGCAATTAGCAATGCCATAGGAGCAGGGCCACCCAAGCCCTTTGGAACTCAGATCTCACAACCTGCCCCAGATGCTGGATATGCATACAGTTATAGGATTTAATGTTTGTCCTGCTGGCTTTTGGTTGTACTTTGGTCCAATTTTTGTCTATTCGCCTACTCTTTCCTTTTGGAATGGGACTATTTACTCTGTGCCATTGAATGTTGGAAGCATTTAACTTTCTGTTTTATTTTTATAAAAAATTCTTAGCTCACAGCTAAGAATTTGCCTTGAGTCTCAGAGGCGACTTTGGGCTTGGACTTTTCAGCAATGCTGGAACTGTTAAGACTCTGGAAACTCTTAGAGATGAATGAAATCCATTTTACACAATGAATTGGACATAAATCTTTTGGAGGCCAGGGGTGGAATGTTATGGTTTAGATCTAAAATGTCACTCAAAAGTGTCATGTGTGTGGAAGGTGATTAGATCACGGGGAGTATACTCATCAGTGGATTCATCCCTTGATGAGTTCAGTCACTGGGGCATGACCTGGAAGGATATATTCTTATCCTAGACTCCACCCTTCTGCTTCTACTCTCTGGCCACCATGGGATGAGCAGTATTCCTTTTCCATGTCCTTCCACCACGCTGTTCTGCCTTACAGCCAACCAACCATGGACTTAACCCACTGGAAACCATGAACCAAAATAACCTCTCCTCCTTTGAGTTATGGGTGTCAGACATTTTGTCCCAGTGATGAGAAAGTGACTAATAACAACATTTCTTCTGTGTGAGTGTTGGGAATCTCTCATTAGGACCAAGCCTGAGTCCCATTCCCACAGTCCTCACTTTTTAACAGTGGGTGATATATGATGAAAAGGATCTTCGAGATCTTTCAGGAAGCTCCACATTTCACTATGTTAAATATCTTAAAATGTATTCAAATGCTGTCTTAAATACATTTCAAGACTTTTTAATTGAGTTGGCATTGGTATGCTGACTTAGTGTTACTTTTTGTGGATACTTAATTATGTCTATTTTAGTTCTGCACTTACTGTATTTATGAGCCTCTGTATACCTTATCCCAGGTGTCAAACATTTTACTGGTTTCTGAAAGCATGTAGGCCATCAGCACAGTGCCTTTAAACTCTAGTAAGAAAAATAAACCTTTGCATATGGAGAAAAGTTGCTGGGAAAAAGATTATAAAAAGCTAAGCATGTGAGTCTGTTTGCTTTATATAAATGTATACTATGAAGACCAAGTAGGAGCCAGGTTTATAACTAGCCAACCAGCCAGTATTTGGAGGTAAGCCACTGTGTAATGAATTATGGATTTACATATTAAAAAACATATACATTATTTCGTTTTCTTCTTATGCTGAAGACCATTACCTCCCACCTAGAAATGGAAATGAATGTGATACAGGCCCTGCCCTAAAGTGGTTCTCAGTTTGAGGAGACAGACATGTAAGAAATGACAAAATACTTAAACTACATTTAGTAGTTTCATTGTTTGTAAATAACTGCATTTGATTCTTTGCACTTATTTTCTTTATATTGTAAGTTAAAGTAAATAAGTAAAATTATAAGTTTCAACATGGCCAAAATTATCTAAGATAATTTAAAGCCTCTGGAAATTGACCTAACAGCACACAAGGAAGTAAGACGCATTTATTTAGTGAGAGACTGTGGCATTTGAGCCATGGGCTGTATCCATCACCTCCACCTCCATGCTGTTAGAAGAACTGTACTGGGAAGTTGTGGCAGCCAGGGAAGTGCCCAACTTTCCACTTTCCTACTGCTGAGGATCTATGCCAGGTAGGCAGGACAGCTTTAGAAAACTGCAGCACTCATCTGCCCACCCTCAGCTGAGTGTTCTGGAGGAGCTATACCAGATACCCAGCTGCAGCTATTCAGTGGCACCCACTGGCATTTCTAAGTGTCCCATTCCACAGAGAGAACAGGACAAACGAGAAAGATCAGGGCTCCTCAGACCCCCAGTTCCTGCTCAGTAACACAGCAGTTCCAGTCAGGCTGAGGGCTGAAGAAGCTGTAAAGACTTACATCTCTGTAGCCTTGCCTTTGATTTTATTAGGAAGAGAGCATAGAATATCCATGCCCCAGAGCCATGTAAAAAGTAAGAGAGATCACAAACACTAAAAGAAAAGGCTAATACTTTTGAGAAACCAGTAGGGACAGAACAGCAAAAGTCTAATGGAGAAACTGAAGCAAGAGATATATAAAGAGGGCCCTGCTAAAGTCACACTTGACACCGGTGGACTAGGAGGGCCATGGAAAAGACAGAAGCTATGATCTCCAAGAGTGACCACAGAGGGTACTTCCAACTGTCAGTCCCTGAGTTAAAGGCGGGGTGGGGGGAGGATAGATAAACTCCTTGAACTTTGAGAGTGGTCCCTAAGCCATGCACAGACACAATGCAAAGTGTTGAAAATCTGATTGGCTCAGGGAGCTTGCCCTGCCCAATCAAGTGGTGAACCACTAAGCTATACTGACTGATTCAGGAGCAACTCACAGGAAGTCAAGCTTAAAAGTAAAAACAAGAGGGCCAGGGATTTAGCTCAGTGATTCCACCACCTGCCTCGCAAGCACAAGGACCTGAGTTCAATCCCCAGTACCAAAAAAATAAATAAATAAATAAAAACAAGAAAAAAAAAATCTAAGCAGGGACATCAGAAGTTATACAGTGTAGGAGAAATACTATTTACAGAATTAGTTCAACCAAGTCATTCAACAAGTAAACATATAAACAACAATAACAAAAATAAAACAGCAATGTAGCAAACCTGGAGAGGATCAAAATCCAGAGTTGCTACTATATATCATCTAAAATGTGCAATTTTCAACAAAAGTTATGAGACATGGAAAAATATTAAGGAAGTGTGACTCCTACATAGGAAAAAACTAAACAAACAAACATTAACAAACAGGCAAAAACCATTTTGGGGAAGATGTAGATGTCACATTTAACAAAATCTTCAGAGAAGCCAGTATAAATATGTTTGAAGAATGAAAGGAAACCATGTTTAAAATATTAGAGTATAATGACAATTCATCAAATAGAGAATATCAAAAGGAGACATTTTAAGAAGCTAAATTCATAATAGCTAAATCTTGGAAGTAGCCTATATGTTCATTAACAGATGAATGGATAAAGAAAATGTATTTACACACAATGGAATACTATTCTGCCATAAAGAAAAATAATCTTGAGTCATTTGTACGGAAATGGGTGCACCTTGAGGCCATAATGTTAAGTGAAATAAATCAGACGCACAAGCTTAAAAATTGTATGGTTTCTCTTATATGAGAAACCTTAAATATAAATAAAGAACAAAGTTAGATAGTAGGAAGTTGGAAGATAGATCTTTCTTAAATAGGAAGGGGACCAAGACCTAGAGGGACAGGAGGAAATGGAGATGAAAAAAGTAATTAAGATGTATTATGTACCTGTACCAACTTCCTACAAGGAATGTAAACATTATGTACTACAAACATATACTAATAAAAAAAGAAGCTAAATTGAAATTACTAAGTAGAAGATTAAAATATTCAAAAATTTCACTGGAAGAGCTCAACATTAGAATTGAGCAGGCATGAAAATTGAAGACAAGGCAATAAAGATTATATAGTTTGAAGAACAGAACGAAAAGACATGAACACTCATAGACAGATCCTTATAGAAATAAAGGACACTGGAAATCCCATCAGTTTACATGGAAAGGGAGAATTAGAGAGAAAGGACACAGAAAAATACTTGAAGAAATAATGGCTGAAAAATTTCTAAATGTGATGAAAAACAATGTGTACATTAAGAGTTCAGTGAATTTCAAGATAGTCATACAAAGGCATCACAGTGGGACAGTTGAAAGTCAAAAAGAGAATCTTGAAAACAAAAATAAAACAAAAGCTGCAAGCAAGCAAACAAAAAAGCCAAGAGCAACAGGTGACTTCTCATCCGAAACAATGGAGGCTGGAAAGCAGTGGGATGATACATTCAGATGAAAGAGAAACAACAAAGCTGCCAGAAGAATCTATACCTCAAAAATATCATTCAAAAGCAAAAGGGAAGGGCCGGGGATTTAGCTCAGTGGTTTTGCTGCCTGTGGCGCAAGCGCAAAGACCTGAGTTTGATCCCCGGTACCAAAAAAAAAGTAAAAGGGAAGTAAAGACTTTATAAGATAAATCAAAATGGAAAGAATCATCACTGGCAGATCAATCTTATCAGAAATACTAAAGCAAGTTCTTGTAGAGTGAAAGGATATAAAACCATATAATGATATGAATCCACATATAAAAAGAAAGAGCATACCCAAGCAGGTTGAAAATACATACATAAAAACTTGAACACAAAAGTTTTATAGCAGTCAAAAAAGAAAGAACTAGTATGTCCATCCATTGATGAATGGATGAAATGTTGTGTATTCATACAATAGAATATTATTCTCATATAAAAGAATGGAGTCTTGATCCCTACTACAACAAGGAGAAACTTTGAAATCATTATGCTAATGAAAGAAGCCAGGCGCCAAAGGCCACACACTGCGTTATTCCATTTATATGAAATATTCAGAATAGACAAATATAGAGAAGATTTAGCAGTTGCCTACAAATACAGTGGCTAGGAAGAGGAAAATGACGGGCCCAAGATTCATTTTTGGTGTAATGAAAATATTCTAGAATTACAATGTGATGATTATACAATGGTGTATGTACCAAAGTTCATTGAGAAGACTTGAAAAGAGTCAATTTTATGGCATAAACATATCTCAATGAAACAACTTTAAAAATATTATATTAGAAATCAAGATTTTCAGTGTGAGAAGCACACAATTATAAAGTCAAATAAATTAGTGAAAACACTCTAAAGTTAAAATCAAATTGTCAATACTAAAAGTATTCACAACTGAAAAATTCCTAGCTTTGTCCACAAAATGGTCTAGGAACAATGCCACATCAGCAACAATGAATATCCCCAAATACCCACATCGTGGACTTCAGTATCATCTGCCACTAAAAGAAACCAGCAGGTGTTAAGAGAAATGTCTGATTTCAGGCCTGGTGCACGGAAGACAAAGTGAAGCTGAGGTATCTTGGGCCAGAGAGCAAGTACTGTATTCTAACAAACCTTATTTTACAGGTGGGTATGAGTATATAGACATCCAGAAGGATAAGAACAAGGAGGTTACAATACCATTCTCTTCATGGTCGGTGTTGCTTTTATTTTTGTCTGTGTAGGTTTTATAATAGTTTTTGCAACGCATAGGTACTGCTTTTAATAATAAAAGGCTATTAAATATGCTAGAAAGTGATTGCTAGAAACAACAGGCAATCAGAGGAAAATTCAGAGCTCCAGAGCGCTGGGGTCAGAGCCTGTGGCTGATCCAACCGCACCATAGCTCTGACCTGGTGCCAGCTCAGCGGTGTTATCTCTGAGTTGAGTCCCTCTCTAGTCACAAGGGTTTGCAGTCTAGCGATGCCTGGGCCAGAGATGCATGTTGGCAGGTTTTATGGCCACGGAAAGAGCAGAAAGGATGGAGAGCTTTCCTTTCCTGTTTGGGGTCTTGATCACTCCACTGGCCTTTGGTGTCTGTAAAGAGAATCCAGTAGGCAAAATGCCTGATCTGTCTTTGTAGTTTCTACGTAAAGCAGAGGTTACATCATAGATGTTCAGAAAGAGGGTTGATAAACTTTTTGTTGTTTTGGTCTCCTCCACTAAAAGCAAATCTCTTTAAAGAGAAAAAGACCAAACTGTGAAAAATGGATTTTCCTGCTTAAAAATTTTTTAAAAATCACGATCTAGATGTTAATTTTTATCAAAATTGCATACTGTATATTCTAGTAGTTCTATCCCTGGTTAGAAACTCTGGACTCAGTTCCAGTAGACGACAATGGTTCCCTCATTAAAGTATCGGACATGGATAAAGGTTGTGTTTCACACTGCATGAAGCAAGTGGGCACAGAAACCAAGTCTGTCATGTTTTAAAAATGCAGAATCTAAGAAACCCAGCATAAAGGCCAATCTTAGATTTTCAATGGGTATACACACCAAAAGGTTAGATATAAAGTCATAAGTTCATAAATATGATTTCACAATGGATACTTGTGTTACTGAATTGCCTTCTTGGTAACTGTGACTGCAAGGAAACATTTACACTAGAACTAAAAGTTTAACAAGGGTTCATGATTCATGGATGATATGTAATTATATGGAAAAAATTTCAAAAATTGAAATTCTAGCACATTCCAAGGAGAGGAACAGCTCAGTAAGAACTTTCCCCAAGTGAACTTATCTGGAAGGGGCAAGCACACAGAAACAACTAGGTGCTGGAGTGGGTGTGGAGGGAACCTGCCGTGTCCAAGGTGGCTGTGGTTATTAGCCTGCCTTGTTCTTCTGGTCTTTGACATCACCTACTTCCCTGGCCTCATTCAGGCAATGGTTGGCATGCTTGGGAGGTAACAGACTTGAAAGCATGAATCCGTATCCTCATCACTTTCTCTTCCTCTCCTCTGCCTCTCCCTTTCACTGCTGGAAACAAACAGCTTAGCCATTTGAAATGGCCTCCAATGTGCAAACTGAACTCTCAACACTGCTTCACTGCTCTTCTGTTTGAATTTCCCCTTAGTTGTTATACCAAGCTTCAGCTTTCTCATGCAGCTAACTCATTCAACAGAAAAAAATTTGGCCACCTAAGTTCACTCCCCATATCAACAGATCCATTTATCTACAGAACTGGACCCATTAACTTCTTTCCCCACATCTCAGGTAAGTATTCCTTTCTTTTGGTCATGGCCACCCCACCTACCTGTGGCGTCACATGCACGCCCTCCTACTTCTTCCTGGGGATCAGGGCACCAGTCATGTCCAGTCACTCCCCAACCCTAGTGGTCAGAGTAATCAGTGAACTGACCAAAGACCTCACTTTCTGGCTGACTATGAGGTTTTCCTTTTTATCACTATTTTTCAGTAATTTGATTTGGGTAGTTTGTAGTATTAAATCTTGAAGTGCACTAATCTCTTTTTCTTTAATGTCTAATCTGTTGTCAATTCTGTCCAGGGAATATTTCATCTCAGGTACTCCATTTTTCAGCCTCAGAAGCCTGACTGTGGTCTTTTTATGACTTCCATTTTTCTTATTTTGCTCGTGTTTGCCTCATTTCCCCAAGATACAAAATATTTACAATATTTACATTTCTAATGTCCTTACCTACTAATTCTACTTCTGTGCCTATGATTTGGATTTTCTCCTCACGACAGGCTATAATTTCCTTACTTCTTTGCCTGCCTACTAATTTTGATTGGTGCTAGACATGGTGGGCTTTGCACTAAGTCATGGATTCTCTTTGTGTTCCTTTAAATATCTTTGGGTGTTAGGAAGACACTCTTAGGTTTCTTGATAACAGCTTGATCCTTTCAAGCTCTGTAACCTGTCAGTGAGATCCAGCACACTCTTCTTTCTGGGGACTTCGCTCCTATTCCTGGAATGGTAGCCTCTTACTCAATGCCCTTTCTGGGACCCCTCTCCAGTTCTTCTTCCCCAGTCTCAGCAGTATCCCCACAAGCATGCAGGGATCAATACATAGACTCTAGGGAAACCTTTGGTGGATTGCGGGGCTCTTTGCGAAGTGCTCTCCTCTCCTTTCCTATGCATTTTAGTCAACTTGGCCTCCAGGAGCTGCAAACTCTGTCTTCTCAGGTCCTCAGCAAGGCCACCTGCCTCTGTCTGGGGTGTCTTCCCTCGGCCACAACCCGGAAACATGATCTAGGCTGTTTGACGGGGGCAGTATAGGCCTCCCCTCATTTATTTCCCAACTCCCAGGGATCACTGTCCTGGGCCATCTCTGGTCCAAAGTCTGAAAACAAATATTTCATAGTATTTATCCATTTTTAGTCATTTAAGGTAACAGGTAAGTCTAGTACCTGTTACTCCATCTTGGTTGGAAGTGGTGGCCCAGTAACCTAATTATGAAATTCAATGGACAATTCTCTGGTCTTATCTTACTTGATAATTGTAAATACTCAATAATATTGGTTTATAGTAGCTCATCATTTCTGGAACCCCTTTGCTCTGGCTTCTGTGACAGATAGTATCTGTCTTTCCTTACTCTCATTTTCTTCCTTGGTCCTCATTTTAAAAGGTGGTGTTCCCAGGATTCGGCCCTCATGTCTTTTATCTTATTAAATTATTCTAGGGCCTCATTTACTCTCCTAGTCTGAATGACCACCTACAAGTTGGTGACTCCCAAACAGAGGGTTCTGCAGGATGCATGTCAAAGAATAAGCTAGAGCTTTATTTGGGCAGGATCTATGGAAGACATGAGCTTATAGGTAGAGAATAATAAACACCTCGTAGGCCCAACACCTGGAACATATGAAATTGTTTACTTAAACAATATAATAGCAATTTTCTGGCACGTGAGCATTTTTTTTTAAGAGGGAAATTTTGTAGGATGGGGATTTTATCCATAGGTTCTGTAGATTATGTACTGGCAGAGCTTCATAGAATGAACAATCTATTTGCACCATGCACAAATTCTTGTCACTTCTTACCGAGATTTTGGCAATAGCCAACCCCTCTGGCTTTAGTTCTTGTCCTTCTTGAGTCTGTCCTAGAAGCAGAGTGATCTATTCAAACAATCCTCACCTTGCTTTAAGCCCCTCAAAGGACCGCATAATCTACAGGACTAAGCCTGTTTCTTTAACATGGGGTAAAGAGTCTTCACTATCCAGCAGCTGCTAACCTCTCCAAACGCATCTCCTCCCTCTTTCCTCTCCCATGACCAGTTCAGCCCTGTAGTGCTGACTACATTCCTGCCATAAGTAGAATAATGCCCCCTGTGCCTGCCCCAGAAGATGTCCCTGTCCTAATCCCTGGAGCTGTGTTTATTCACTGGCTGGTTTAGAGAGGTGGAAAGGAAGGAGGAGAATGACCTGAAATGCAGAAAAGCCTTGACCCATCGTTCCTGGCCTTGAGTATGGAGGAAGGTGGTCAGGAGCCAAGGAATGTGGGTGGACTCTGGAGACCATAAAAGTCAAGGAACCAGAAGCTCCCCAAGAGCCTCCGGGCAAGAATGCAGCCCTGGCTACACCCTGATTTTAGCTAACGAAGGCATACATTGTACTCCTGATCAACAGAATTGTAAGGCAATCAATTTGTGTGTCAGCCACTAAATTTTTGGTGACTGGTTATGGCAGCAATGGAAAATTAAGTCAGTTCCCAAACTATACCATGTCTTTGCATGTTACCTTCCCTCATCTGCAATGTCTTCTGTCTTGTCTAATTGGAGCACTCTTATTCTTCCTTTAAAATATCTCCTGGTCCCCACCTTCAAGTGGGGCTTTCAGTGGACACCTCCAGGCAGAATGAACTTCCTTCTCTCCATTGCTTCTACATGTTGGACGCATCTGTTACTACACATTGTGCACTGCTGCCAACACATCTTAAGCCTGTGTCTAGGGCTGTGTACTCCTTGACAAGGAGAACCTTGCTATGTTCACCTCTGAGCCTATGCACATAACTTGACATCTTGTACATTCTCAATTTTCATTAAACTGTTGATTTGAGGTTATCTTAAAACCAACGATAGACTTGGAAAAATTCACATTCATTTGATCAGTTCCATTTCAGTTTATCAGTCCTAGATAGAGAATGTAAAAGGAAGGACAGCGCAAGCTATTCTGGCCTGAGCACAAGCTCAGAAGACCAGAGAATGTGCTGTGCAGGACTGCCTGCCTTGCCCACAGCCTCTCCTCTCCCTTCTGTGTGGCTGGCAGGGTTTGCAGATGAGCAGTGGGATCTGGGACTATTCTCTCGCAGCTGTCTTGTCCTCCTTCGGTGGCCCACCACAGGAATGCAAGGGCGACTCAGAGGCAAACAGGACCTCCCAAGAGTTAAGGTGTCAAATGCAAAGGACACAGATTGACGATGCAGATGCTCTCCTATACGTATGACTTCCGAGGGAGTCACAATAACTTTAAGATTAATGGACAGCCAAATTAATTAAAACCATGCCTAGCTGCATCCATGACAGTGAGAGCCATTCCCTTTAAAACACTTCCATGTGTCCTGGTGGAACTGCAATTGTTTGGGACTTAACAATCATTTAATCTTTGTTTAAAAGATCTCTACCTCCCAAGATTCTGGGAGGGATGGTGGCAGGGACAGTGGCTTCGAGCCAGGGAGGCAGGAAATGAGCCAGACAGAAACACAGACGCCTCTTGAAGAACCTCAAAGGGTGAACCTGTGATTAAGACCGAAGAACCCAACAGGACCAGAGCCACGCCAGGGGCGCATATAAGGGTGGGAACGTAATCGGAGCCAGAAAACATCCAGGTTAACTGGTGGAATGAATGAAGTCAGGAGAGCTGGGGTAGGGGCAGGGGTGACACCAGGAAGAGTCCTGCTGACGTTATGCTGACCTATCAGGGTCTGGCTCCCACCTCCCAGCACCTGCGAAGCCTCGAGCGGGTCCAGGCAGTGAGAACCCTGAGTCTGAGCCAGGGATTTGGAGGCCAGGGCCTCTCACAGGAAGGGGATGTGCAGGGCTGGACATTTGTTTGCTTCTCTGTGGTTTGCAGATGAAAGTCACTGTCCTAACCCTGTCCCCTAGGGGATGTCACTGTAAACATGTGGAACAGCAGGCTGGATCTCCAAGCCCAGAGGCTGCTGCCTTACTCACCCTACTTCCAGAGCCCCTCTGGATGCCGAGAGCACCCTCCCTGGATGCCTATTGTTGTGCACCCTGACTTTAGGCTCTGAGGCTCAGGTAGGGGACATGAGAGCGCCTTACAACAAAGACAGTCTGGGACCTCTGTGCCCACCTTCACCAGCATTCTGAGGCTGCTTCAGTTTAGGGATCTCCCTGGCATTACCTGTAGCACTTCACTTAATGGGGAGGCATCTCGAGTTCTCCCCACTTCCCTCCCAGCAGGCAGATTCTGGCAGACAACGATGCCTTTCACTGCTGATCACAGACGTGTTCTTTAAAAAAACCCAAAAACCCAAAGTTGCAACCTCACTTCCCCATTGATGCCATAGAATAGATCTTGGGAACAGAAATGGAGATGTTAGAGTTCCACTCTTGCTAATTCACTGCTAAGGGGAATTTAAATTCTGGAAGCTTGTTGGGCAAGACATTTATTTTTTGTTAAATTTATTCCCAAGTATTTTATTGCATTTGAAGTCATAAGTGGAACTTTTCCCTCAGTTTCATTATTTTTGGATAGTTTATTGCTAGTGTAAAGAAGTTATTCAATTTTGGTCACCAAAATTATGATTGACCATATAGAGACCTGATCCCAGAGCCCCCGGGTAAGCCCTTTATGGGGTCTGTAAATGTATGCTTATGGCAGAATAGCTTTGCCGCTTTAGTTCACTTGATGTAACCTGACCTTCTACCACTGTCTGACACTAAGGTACTCAAAAATACGCAAGGAACGAGTCCGCACAGCTCATGTATTCCTCCACGAGAGCACTTACTCCGCTGTGGGGGAATCACACTGATGTCTGCCCGCCACGTGGGAAACTTTTGGAAGGTAAGGACCATTCTAGTGTCCCAAGAACCCCACACAGCTCAGGGCACAGAGTGGGTACTCAGAGCACGGGTGAAGACTCTGTGGGTACACAGCCAGGGTTGGGGCGGCATGAGGGTTAGCAGTCCCTGAAGGAAATCTCATGTGTGGCTTTCTCTTTCCACAGACACATGTGACTTGGGCCAAATGATTATCAAGAGCATCCCTGGAAGAATATTTTACAAGTCAGTCAGAAGCATCACCAGCAGCCTGAAAGGTGGATGTATACATGTGTGTGCGTGCAAAGGAAAGAGGATATCAATCTGATATGGACTGTGAGAGACTTACAAAAAATACCATGTTTAATTTTTAAATTACAGTAAAAGATATGTTGTTATTAATCTCCCTCAAAATACTCCTTCTCACAGCAAACAAACTTATCCCATTGTTTTTGCCACTTTCTGAAGCAGCTCTGAAAGTTCTCTTTTGTGCGTATCTTTAGTTGAGCTGTCATGGCTGCCTCAATGTCCTGACTTGTTTCAAAACATTTACCTTTCACGGCCATTTTGACTTTGCAGAAAAGCCAAGAAGCTGCATGGTGCAGGTCTGGTGAAGAAAGTGGATGAAGACATACTGTAAAATTTATATGAGCCTGCCTTTCTTGGGGGTACTGGGGATTGAACTTGGGACCTTGCGCTTGTGAAGCAGGCAGCGGAACCACTGAGCTAAATCCCTGGCGAGCCTGCCTTTCTATTGGATGCACTCAGTGGCAGCAGTCACCATAGTTTTCATCCTACCACTTAAAGATACTCATGAAAGAGGACTCCAGAACTGCTTCCAAAAGTGGCAAGAACAATGGGATAAGTGTGTTTGGAGTGAGAGGGAGTATTTTCAGGGGGATTAATGGCAGTTTGTCTTTAATACATTTTTATAATCTAAACATTCATTATATATGTTGATCATGCCTAGTGTGCGAAATATAATACTCTCTACTCAGTTTGAAGTGGAATATTAAGAGGCTTTGAATAGAAAACTTATCAAACATGTTTTCTTGACAGCTTGCTATCTAGGGAAAAATCCTCATCTCGACACAATGTACCTCTCTCCAAGGATACAAAATTAATCCCAACGTTACTCAGTATAAATACCTTTAGTGGATGAGTGAGCCACGCTCAAATATTAAAGAGATTAAAATTCTTGAGTAAAGCAGAAAAACCAATATTTGAATATTTTAATCCTAACAAATTCTTTTTAGAGGGCAAGATAACGGAATTTTTAACAACTCAGTAGATATTATACAGTGTTACATTCAAGCCTAAAGTTAAATACTCAGAATCTTTTAATTTATTTACTAATATGAAAAAGCTAGCTACCTTTTAAATGTCTTTAAAAACCTCAGAAAGAGAAATAGAAAATAGCTATTACCCATGACAATTACAAAACAGATTATCCTGGAATTTTCTCAGAAAAGGGTGGGATATTCAGAATTTAACTTTTCCAAGACATTAGCTTTTTATATTTAGAAACATAGTTCTTTAGTTTTATTTGTGAAAAAGCAGATAAAACTATATACCCCTAAGTAGAATCTTAACTTTCTCCCACTTAATATCAACTTTGATACTCAAGAAAAGTCATAGAAATAAATGAAGAAAAAGGATTCTAACAAACATTTCTTCAACACAGCTGTTTCCAGTTCACTAAGTCTATTATTACAAAATAGTTTAATGTTTTCTGGCAAACATAAATAGCCTAATTTCATGGAAATGCCACACTTCCAGTTATTACTGATTGGTTGTAAAGGTGTAAATATAAACCAACCATTTCTACAGATTTCTATATCAGGAAAATAAAATAAAATAGCATTTAAATCTTTAAAAATACACATTAGACCTTAATCCATGTCAAAATAGCATATTTCATGCCACAGGTTGTAAACTTGCAGCTAACAGTACAAACACACTCTGTATGTAGATGTTCTCAATATGCACAGTGTTTTTTAAAGATTGAAAGATTAATTGGCAATATTAAAAAATGTATAAATTTTGCCATACAAATCTGAGTTTTTGGCTTCAGCTGAAAAATTATTGAATCCAATGATAGTTCATATCCAACATTGCAGCCATCAGTTGTTATTTAGCAGGTGCTTAGGGACTGACCCCCCTGAAGCAGAAGCCCAGTCTCCTCTACTCATTCAGAGCGTGCACTGTGGACTAAGATCCAGGCTTTTTTATTTGCCTGTGCTATCTTTGTGAACCTTGTAGGTGTTTGACATTGAGACCTTGCTAGCTAAACAATACCATGCAATTGAAAGAATGGCTCAGTTCCTAAAACTCTTGGGCAAGCATTTGGAATGTCTTACTCCTTGGGGATGTGTCTGTCCTCCTCACCTTTCTCTGCTCCTACCTGAGCATACGGCTGCAAATGCACCACCTGAGGTTTCAGGTTGGATGCTTTAAGGCTTAGACTTTTAAAAAATTGTTTTTCTATAATTTTATGGAAAGATCATATGAACATTAGTCTGGTGTTTTGTTGACTAATCGAAATATTTAAAAATTATATTGAAATATTTTGCTACTTAGCTATCAACACATTTTCATTCAATAAAATGCGTACCATAGAACAACAACAACATCAAAAACTAAAAAGGATTATAAAGACACTGTGAGAAAGTGTATCTGTCAGCTAAATTTTATTGGGGCTGAAAAACAGGAAACATTCCATTGACACAAGGAACTTTTCCTTATCTACAAATATTACCTTTGCAGCTAATGATCCCTTTGGTGCTATAACTTTATGAACTTTGGCAGAAGAGCAAATTGTAATTTTTAAGGGAAGCACAGACACATTCTGAACAACATACCCCACAATTATATCATTTGTGCAGAAGTTTGAGTCAAATAGGAAATGAACATCCTGTAACATAATCAAATGAGAAAATTATTTCCAGGCAAGTCAGTTGCCAGCAAATGAGGGATTCTAGGAGGGAATTTATCGGAATAAAAATAACTTACTCAGAAATTACATGATTTCTGACTTCTGGTAAGATAGAAAACTGGCAGTTCCATTAAGGTAGAGACTATGTCCATCTTTTCATTACTATATCCACAAGGTCTAGCCCTCAAATGGTGGAATAAATGAACTTGTTAAAAAAATGAATACTAAAAGTACACATTAGTGCCTAGAAAATATCAGTCACTCAAAAAAATTTACTCAATGCATAATTCATGAAATCAATTCAATAAACATTTGCCAAATGAATAAATTTATGAAAATTACAAATTAACTCATATCCTGTTAAATGTAATTTTATTTACTGAGCAATGGCCATGTACCATGTATTATGCTAGCTGCTCTACATGTGTTATCTCATTTAATCCTCACCACAAATGAAATAGGCATTATAATCTAAAATTTATAGACGTGTAGAAAACAGAAGATGGTTGAGAAACTTGAGCCAGGTCAGGAGCTGCTCCAAGGCTTTGCAGGGATTTGACCACAATTTCACTCCATTACTCATTTTTAAGTGAATCAGAGAAACTCAGAAGTGAGTAACCCTGCTGACAGCATGGGGACAGAGTGGGACACATGTAGAAGACTTTAGGTTGCCCAGATTGGCAGGCATGAAAGGCCATTTGGAGGTAGACAACACCCACAGAAGATTACTATGTCAAATTAACTCCAGGTATTAAGCGTGGGAAAACAAGATGTATATTAACTAATTTCACTGTCACTTAAGAGTATGAAACCAAGGGAAAACAGTCAAAATTAATTGCTGGAAAAGAGAAGCCAAAGGATAGTATCACAGTATGAATATAAAGATAGCCATTGTAAGGAAAGCACAGATTTTCCTAAATCCCAGAAGGTGGATAAACCTCAGTTACTATAGGAGAAGGAGGGAAGAGGATGGAAGTACTAGGAATAGAAGCTAGAATTCTTTGAATATACTGTTTTGCAGATTTGCTCTAGGATGAATATACTTTAAGTATAAAATTAAAGAGCAAATGAAATGCTAAAATTTGAAAACAAAATCAAACATAACTGTGGTTCAAGCTGGTCCAGAGAGAAACCATTCCAATTTTACTCTAACTCCTAAGTAGTTTATACCCTCATAGGAAAACAAGACCTGTGACTGTTTTCTGTAGTCACGTCATTGGTGGTAGCATTATTCTCAAACAGTTATGTGTGTGTTATGAGACAAAGCGAACGAGTAATTATATTATGCCACTGAAAAAGCAACATATTGATGTGTAAGAAAGACACATTTGTATGATTGGTAAGGCTAAAATTTGTCTGACTTGGAATTGGCACCGTCATGATGAATTTTATCTTAATATATACATATATATATGTACATATATGTTCTATATGCATATGTATATTTCCAGCTCTGCTTATTAAAAAGTATAAAAACAAAAAATGGTAAATATAAAAAGTATAAAAACAAAAATTAATCTGGCATTGGTGAGTGTCTCTAGGTCCACGATTCTAGCCCCTAAATGCCATTTCCCTCTAAAAGAAACAGGACTCCTTTGGATAAGTGACTAGAACATGGAACAGGGTCTGGAACAGGGAAGTAAATGAGCCTTGAGCATTTTGTCACACCAAAACCCGAAAACTACAAGAGGAGTGCAAAGGGATTCAGACAGCTGGACCCATTTGGGGCCAGTCAAAAGGCTCCCCACTGGCCCCAAATGGGTCCTGTTGATTGTCAGTAAAGATAATCACCTCAGAGGGCTGAAAGAATTTTTGTATAAATTAGTTCTTAGGAATACTTAAAAGGAAAAGAGGTCTTCTCGTCTTTAGAGAACACTAGGGACTCAATTAAACAGTTTGGAGACTAAAAAATCAAGAGGATAAATCAAGTATCCATCGGGCCTTTCCTGCATGAATTCCATCTCTTGGTAACCAAATAGTTGAGAGGAAGTTTCTCTTTTCACAGGGTTCTAATTACTAAGTGAAGGAGAAGTTACAGTATTACAAATCTCAGGTTGCAATTGCTAATGAACTGAGGGACCCAGCACAGTCATCAGTGGTGGGAAACACCCTCTCAGGGCAGACGGGCAGCATTATGCCCTTTTGGTCAAGACCTAGAGCATCACACAGAAAGCAGACTCGCCAAGGAGGAGGAAAGAAAGAGAAATGTGACCCTGGATTAAGGTTCTATGAACTAAGCTTCCATAAATGTAGGAAGTACAAGTTGAGATAAGCAAAATCTGGACTGTGGAAACAGTATGGGAAAAATGACCTAGGTTGTTAAATAAAAATTGGCTACTACATTACTTCCTGCCCTGTAGGGTAGAATCAGAAAACAAAACTTAGAGGCGCAGATACTTACTATTGAGAAATTACTATTTTCTAAATGGTAATTTCAAACAAATAGCCAGCATCATGTTTAATTATGGAACATATTTCTGTTGAAATCAGAAACAAGGGAAGGGGTACCTAGTACGAGCATGCACATTAGACACGATTCAGGAAATGTTTACCAAGGTACTTAGACAAGAAAATGATGTATACATGCAGGAGATGAAGAATAAGTGACCATTACTTGTAGTGAGACAAACGTCTACATGAAAAATACAAAACAATATCCATAGAAAAAAACTACAGAAGTGCATGGAAAAACAATTTTAAAAAGACAAGAGCAAATATCTAAGGATAACAAAAATACTTTTAAAGAGGTCAATTATTCCCCAATTATTATTAGGGAACAGAAAAATAATTACCAGGCACAGTTGGAATAATAATACTTTCGTTTGAAAATTTCAACAATTCAAGTGTGAACGTTCCCTTTCAGAGTTAAGATGTGTTATAAATATACATTTCAACAACTTGAAAGTAGGGTGGGAATGGAGTCACATCGATGCAACTGAACAGAAAGCTCAGAGACACATCTCGTTTATGTATAACGCAACATAGAACAAAACGCGCTGCTCGAAGTTAGAGCGGGAAAAGATGGAGTTCATGGATATATTGTACTGAAACAACTCAGTAACTATTTAGCAAAAATTAAAGTTAGGCCCCTCCAAATATAAAAAATAAAACTATAAAATAATAGAGGGAGGGTCCAGTAAACCTACTACTGGTTACATAGCCAAAGGAAATAAGATAAGTGTGTTAGAGGAGCATCTTCATCCGTTTGTTGTGGCACTGCTCACAACAGCCATGGTGTGAAGTTAACTTAGTGTTTGTTCATCAGTGGGTGAACGGATAAAGAAAATGTCCTTCTTTTAAAAGGCTGTGTATACTCAGAGCATTCTGTCATTTGCGACAAATAGGAACAAGTATGTACCTACTTATTCAATGAAATAAGCCAGGTTAGCAAGACAAGAACTTCATGGTCTCATTCACATGTGGGAGCTAAAAAGCTCAGTCTCATCTAAGTAGAAGGCAGAGTAGTGGTTACCAGAGTGGTTTGTGGCAGGGTTTGGAAAGGTGTTTCTCAAAGTCTACACAATTTCAGTTATATGGGAGGATTAATTCCGAGAGCTGTATTGTATAATGCGATGTCTATAATTAATATATTGTGTTCTTGAAAATGCTGAGTGGATGGAACGTGCTTTCACCACAAAAATGTATGCGATAACGCATATGCTAATTAGCTAGAGTTAGCCTTTCCACAATGTATATTACTTGGTAAATATATACCAAGTGCATGGTAAATGTTATGGCTGTGTCTAGAAGTTCCCCCAAAGCCTCATGTGGTCATAGGTGGGGCTTTTGCAGAGGTGGCTGGATCTGGAGCTTGTGGTGCTGGGATCGAGGGTGTGTGCTACTAAATCAGTCCACTGACTGGTTTGGCAACGCCCTAATCCTGGTGGCCTAGATAGAGTATAAAAGGGACAGAAAGAAGCTGCTAAGGTCCCTTGCTTGTGTGGTTTTGCTATCTTTTGCCCACCATGAGCTATTTCTCCTCTGCAATGCCTGTTTGCCAGTCCACCCTGCCTTGGAGCCAACTAACTATGGGCTGAAACCTCTACACACTGGGAGCTAAATAAGCCTTATCCCCCTTTAACTTTGGGTGTTAGGTATTTTGTTTCAGCAATGAGAGAAAAGTAACTATGTAAATATATACAATTTTTAAAATGTATACAAGTAGATATTAATGAAAATATAAAATAGCACTACTTCTATTAAAAATCAAAATTTCATAACAGAATAGAGAATAATAATAGTCTACACACTGTATATCATAATCTTAAAATGGCCTATTGAGAGGATAAGCCATAAACAAAAAAAAAGACTCAATATATACAATTGTATGTCTATTCAAAAGCATAAAGTTTTAAAAATATAGGTAGTTATTTATCTAATGTACTATTGGAAGTGAAATGTAACGAAAAGATTAATGAATATAAATGTAACATCTAAGGGTATTCACATATTAATAATACAACTGAAAAACCAAATGTCAAAGTTGGAAAACTATGCCACCACTTGAAATACAAATAGTTAATACAAATGTACAAAAAAAGTTTTGGAAATTCAAAAGAAAAACACCTCAACAGATGAGAGGTCATGAAAAATGTAGGTCACTATAAATAATCCAAATGACTAATAGTTAAATGAAAAATTGCCTAACCTCACTAATAATCCAGGAAATTACAAATTTAAAAATCAGCTGTACTTGGCATCTAATACTGGAAGAGCATCACGATGATGACAATATTCAGATTTAATGAATATGTGAGAAAATGGACATGTGCTTTGAGTGAAGATTTAAATATTTATATTTGTTTTTTTCTGAAATACCCAGGCTATGTGACAATCTGTTTCAAGTACCTTACAAAGTGTCTATGTTTAGAGCTCATCAACTTCACCTCTAGATTTTTATCGTAAGGAAATAATCTACAATGGCCCAGTGACATATATGTGAGTGTGCTACGTATGAATATACATGTGCATATATATATATAAACAACTATACATAGAACATTTTTGCATATATATGTATATATATACAAGAGGTTCTGTAGCATTGATTATAACAGTGAAAAATTGAAAATAATAAAAGTGTTCTCCAATGAGGGATTGGGTAAAGAAATTATAATGCTACTTTGCACTATATACCTGTTGTTATGGCTTGTGTCTAGATGTCGCCCAAAGCCTCATGCCGTCATAGGTAGGGCTTTTCAGAGGTGGCTGGATCTGGAGTACGTGCTGCTGGGATCAAGGGAGGGTGATGACTAAAGCAGTCCACTGACTGGCTTGGCACAGTTCTGGGCAGGATTAAGGATGCCTCGACCTGGGTGTGAGTGCTATCCATCCTAAGGGTGGGTAGGCTGGACGAGATAGAAGGGCTAGAAAGAGGGCCATGGGTTGCTTGTCCCTTGTCACTTGCTCTGCCTGCCCTGCTTTGGCATGAATTGTTTCTCCTCTGCAATGCCCCTCTGCCATGGAGCCAGTCAACTATGGACTGAAAGCCAAACTGAGCCAAAACTTTTCCTCCTTTAACTTTTGTCTCAGCAAGAAGAAAAATGACACCTGCTAAAAATGATTAATAGTTTAATTGATACAAAAAGCACATTATAAAATGATATGTAGCTGATAGTATCCAGTGTCAAGGATGTGGATCAATGGGAAGGAATCTTGGAAATACACTGGAAATTCCCTCATAGCAGAAGAAACAAACCTTGTAATGGAGTAGTTCTGTTCCTTGGTGCACATGTGTACCAAGAGGCAGGTACAAGAATGTTCAAGTAGCATTATTTATCATAGGCGGAACTGAAAACATCCCCAGTGTCCAATGGAGGTATAATGGCTAAACAGTGGTATCAGCATTCAACAGAAAAATCCATGCCACATCCTGGGTGACTCTCATAAGAGTGAAAGGATCCAGATACAAAAAAAAAAAATTCCATGTGATTCTATTTACATGAAGTTTTTAAAAACATGGAAAACAAAAGTATAGTGCTTAGGTATTCATACATAGGTGGTAAAATTATGAAGAAAAATAAGAAAAAAGTGGTCAGAAAGTCAGGGTGAGTGAAGAGGCATGCGGAGAGATTCTGAGCGCTGGTAGTATTTTCCTTCAGTGTGGGTGGTGGTTATGGTTACTTGAGTATTGATCCAAATAGTAGGTTTCTATTTTGGACACCTTAATGAATGGATATTACACCTCATAATTTGACAGATAAAAACTATTAATAGTCTAATTTTTATAAAACTACACACATATAAAAGTACATATAAATTTACACAAACATGTATAATTATGCGACTACATCTAACTATATTCATGTGTAATTTATATTTAACAATATTCAGAATAGTCTAAAAATTAAAACTAGTACTGTTACATTCAACAACAACAAAACAACCTAATTTAAATGGGCAAAGGAATTGAGTAGGACATCTCTTCAAAGAATATATATATGAGAAAAATGAAAAAATTCCCAAATTACTCATCATTACAGAAATGCAAATCAAAACAATGACATGCTACTTCATGCTCATTAGTACAGTAATTTTATATACACATAAAAGAACAAATGTTGGCAAGAATGTGGAAAAATTAGAACCCTTAGGCATTGCTGATAAGCATATCAAATGGTGCAGCTGCAGCAAACAGCATGGTGGTTCTTCAAAAAATCACACACGGATTTGCTATGTAACCCAGCAATCCCACTGCTTAGTGTAGAGTGCACACTAAGCAAGGATGGGCACAGGCATTTGTACCAGGTCTTTAGCAGCACTGCTTACAATGGCCCCAAACACAACCAACTCAGGTGCACACCAGTAAACGGATGAAGATGGTATGAGGACTGAGTGTGGTGGCACACGCCCCTAATCCCCCCACTCTGGGAGGCTGAAGCAGGAGGATCACCAATTCAAGCCCAGCATGGGCAATTTAGCAGTATAGCAAGAACCTGAAATAAAAATAAAGACTTGGGGGGTGGGTAGCTCAGTACAGAGATCCTTAGTTCAGTCCAGTGCTGCCAAATGAAGGGAGGAAGGGAGGAGAGAAAATATGAGATGCATGCAGAAGATTTAAACTTGACGTGTCTTTCACTCAGTATAAAAATCAATAAAAAATGAATAAAAGATATAACTGGAAGACCTTAAACCAAAACTATTAGAAACAAGCTTAGGGGGAACACTTCAAGAAATTGGTACCAGGAATTATTTCCACAGTAGGACTCCAAAAGCATAGGAAACAAAAGCAAAAATTGATAAATACAATTATATCAAACTAAGAAGCTTCTGCATGGCAAAGGAAATGATCAGTAGAATAAGCGATGACCTACAGAATGGGAGCAAATATTTGTGTCAATATCCAGAGCGTTAATATTCCAAGGATATAAGGATCTCAAGAAACAAAAAAATCTCCCAAGTAATACAATTTTTGAAATAGGTAAATGACTGGAATTGCCACTTCTCAAAAGAAGAAATATAAAGTCCGCTATCGCTAGCCATCAAGAAGATGCAAACCAGTGCTACAGTGGCCAGGATTTAGTGAAAAAGAAACTCTTATACACTGTTGGTGGGAATGTAAATTAGCATAGCCCTGACAGAGATCTGAAAATAGAGCCACCATATAATGTAGCTCCTGTATAGCCAAAGGAAGTGAGATCAGCATATCAAAGAGATACCAGTGTGTCCATATTTATGTTGTGGTATGATTCACAGTAACTCAGACATAATAGCCTAGGTGCTCGTTAACAGATGATTGGATGGAGAAAATGTGGTGCATACACCCAGAGGAGTATCAGTCAGCCACAAAAGAGTGAAATCTCAGCATTTGCAGCAAAGTGGATGGAACTGAAGGAGGTTATGTTAAGTGAAATGAGCCAGACACAGGAAGACAAGTACCTGTATGTTCTCTCTCATACGGGGAAGGTAAAAAAAAAATCCAACCTGAAAGTGGAATAGTGATTATTAGAGATTAGGAAGGGTGCAGGGGAGACAGAGGGTGGAAAAGAGGTGGTTGAATAGATGAATGCACACATGGAGATAGCCCATCGAACGCCATTTTACAATTAATAAGTGTTAATGAAAACATTTTCAAAACTATGGCAGGGTGAATGTACTTAACAATAAAGCGTTGTATATGCCAAAATATAAGAGGATTTTGAATATGCTCACCATACCGAAATGACAAAGTTTACTCTGATGGATATGCTGATTACCCAAGGCACACACAAATCAGAACACCACATTTGTACCTTATAAAGTTGAGCAAATATTGTGTCAATCAAGAAAGCAAAATTAATTTTAACACAATCTAATCATTTTTATAATGTGACATATGCAATAGAATATGATTCAGTCTTAAAAGTAGCGCAATTGTGATACCTGCAAGAACAGGGATGAATCTTGAAGGCATTGTTAAGTGAAATAAGACAGACACAGTGGATAAATATTGAATGATTCCATTTATATGTGGTACCTGGAACACTCAAATCCACAAAAACCAAGGAGGACATGGTTAGCAGGTGCTTGGGGGAGAGAGGATGGAGAAGCCACTGTCAACTTAGGAGGGTGTGAAACTCTGGAGATGGATGATACAAGATCATATGACCATGTGGATTACTCAGTGCTGTGAAACTGTACCGTTACAGTGGTTCAGGTGGCAAATCTTTATGTCTATTTTACTATGATAAAAAAGTAGAATTATAGTTGTCATTTGCATTTCTGTATTATCTAATATTTTTTACAATGAGCAAATGTTCCATTTATAATCAGAAAAAATTTAAAAAACTATTTGTCCTATGCCTTCCATAATGTAGTTCTGGAAAGAGTGGGGCAAAGAATTTTTAAAGTAATTATTATTCTAAGAATTTACATTTTAAGCCAACAACACATACAGACAGACAAACTGGAAAAAAATTTAGCAACAAATTAGTATACATTGGCAAAATTGCCTGAATCATTTTCATGTACAAGGAGATATATGAATAGCACATTTGAGAACTCTCTATTTTGAGACCTGAAAAAAACCCCAACTGTATTATATCCTAAAACCCCAGAAACACTGTCCTCAGGACTTTAATGTGAGTAAACCCTATTCTTGTAGCATTTTTCTCCTAACATTAAAGAATCTGGAACAGACTGCACAAAAATGAAGAGAACTAAGGAATCTCTGTCAGGCCTGGACGGGTCCATCAGTTTCTGCTAGAGTTGTTTCTTCATCTGTACAACAAAGGGATGGGAGTGGAAAGAGGTAATATCACTTCCTGAGCTTCTATGGCACTGGAAAACAAACTTAAAATGGCTACATAAAAATTAAAATTGCTTATTATACTCTAAAAGCAATTACAATGAATTGTTATGCTAGCAAACAGTTCCACAACAAAATTCCTTTAAACATTCAGAAATTGTGCATGTTGGCTAAAATGTCACACTGCTTATCAGGTTGAGCTATTTGGAACTTCAGTGTCCTAAAAGTTTATGTAACGTTGTCAATGGGTATGGTATGCAAATAATATAAGCCAAAGCAATTGTTTGTGAAACCAGCATTGTCAGAACGGTGAAGGCATTTATCCCCCTCATGCTCTTATCCTCTAACTGTTCCCTCCATGTTCTTTCCTAGAAAAAAAATTAGCTTTACATATGGATTTAATATTTTCACTAAACAAAAGACTATGATATAGCTCCTCCCCCACGATTTGGTTCCTCTTCCTCCCCTTTCCCTTTCCACCTTGATTCTCTGTTTCTTTGGATTCTTCGCATCCTGCCTTCATCTCTCTGGATTCTCTTTCATCCACTATGCTCTATTCTGTGCTCTATGTTGGGACTTGGAGAGGAGAATTAGGGAAGATGGGATGCATAATAAGCATCAGATGTTAGCTATTTGTGGGGCTAGAGGGAAGAGCAGCTTGAACTAGGTCTGGATTCTCCGAGTCAGGCAAAGTAGAAAAGTAAAAGCCCTCAGTCCATTTGCTTTTTAGTTACTGAAAAGCAACTTTCCCTTCCTTATCTCCATCGCTTCACACTGCAGAAGCAAAGATAAAAAAGGAGAGGGAAACGGCTAACAGAGGCCCAAAACTTTTAATGTATTTGCCTCCTCTGTTTTTATATTTCGGACACTTCAAAGTTTAACTTTGTTTTGTGCATTTTGCAGAACCTAATTTATGGAATCAAACACTAGATTCATAAATAAATTTAAGGGACAGTGTTTTCTTTTTAAAAAAAAATCTTTTCTTGCTCAGCATTCCCTTTTCTGCTTTGTAAATGGGGGATTTCAGGGTGGTGATAGTTATGGAGATGGGTTAGAGGACAAAGAGGCCAGCAACCTCTCTTTTCTGCCCAGAGAACATAAATCCAACGCAATAGTGGTTATTTATAGATGCTTTGCCACCTTGGTGGTCTAATTTGGAAAAGATGACTCTACAAGCATCCATTTCAGGATTATTAAAAGGATGGCCCACGCTAGGCACTGTGGAAGGGAATCGAGAGGGCTTGGAGATGTGCTTCGTGAAGTTCACTCAGCCAAATACGTAGCCTTTGCTCGTGGCTGGCTCTTGGCTTGAAACTCATTGCTGTGCAACTTCAAGTTCCACGAAGTCAGGGATGTGTTTGTTTTCCTCATCCTTGATAGCCTCGGGTTAGAATAAAGCCTGTTCCAATAAATGTTGCTGAGTGGATGAATAGGTAAAAAGATCTTTATAATTTTCTCTTGGAATTAGTGATTTAATTAAAGCATAGCCCATATTTGTGTTTACATCTTGATGATCTGCTTTGCTATTATATGGCTAATTAATAACAATTAGAGTGCTAAAATGCTACACCTGAAAAAGACCATGCAGGCGCTAATTTGACCTTCTCGTATGACAGATAACACCAGGCCTCGCTTCCAATGGCTTTGAGTTGCAAGAGAGCAGAGGTTCTTCACTAAGAACTCAGGTTCAACGCTCTTTCATTCTAGTCCATCTTGATTTGGGGAGGATGATCACAGTAATAGATGGAGCTTTATTTTAAATCTATATTTATATTTGATAATTTGTGTCTATTTGACATCTTTTCATGTGCAACAGCAATTGTTGCAGCTGAATTTGGTATTGTCAAAATCCATGCTGTATTATTCACACACAAAAACATAAAAATAACTGTTAAGTCCACAGGCAGAGAAAGCTGTGCCAAATACTGGTAGATAGATAGATAGGACCAAGTAATTTCATATCTGTTGATATCCTACTCCGAACAGTTTTCATTGCAAGTAACAGGAAATGACTTGTTGTAGATAATATCAAACTTGAAGCAAAACAAGATTAAATAAGATAATCTACAACTCATAATGATATACATTTTTAGTCATTTTAAAAATAGATTTCCTTAGAAGAACGCCGATGAGGAGCTGCCAGGGTGTTTAAATGTTTGACCATCGAAACTAAAATATTTATTCCATTTTATAATTGTAATTACCAGCACAGTAGAGATCTTTTTGTTTTGTACTGGGGATCGAACTCGGGACCTTGCGCTTGTGAGGCAGGTGGAGATGATCTTTTAAATTTATTAGAAGTTTGCATGCTGATACATATATTTCCTGAGATAAACTTAGGAATCTTTTAAAAATGAGTTTTGAAGAGTGTAAGGACAGGCATTTAAAAAATACACATTCTACACGAAATTATTCAGTTAGTATGGAATATTTTTACTTTTCTATAATAATCATTTAGCCAGATCATTATTCCTATGAATGAACAGAAATATTAAATAACTTTTAAAGCTAAATTCTATAATTTACATAGATTATAGAATATATTGCCTATTATGACATATTACATAATATGCTATACATACCTATTATATACTATATAAATTTATATTTATACATTTTTATAAAGCCAAATACAGACAAAACAAATAAAACCCCAAGGAATGCAAGTGCTAAAACAGGTAAAACCAAATTAACCATCTCAGCTTAGAATAAATGTATCAATATTTCCAAGAATTTAAAGCCATGGATTTTATAACATATAGTCCTCATTTTCATGGATTCCATCTTAGCGAACTGACCTACTTGCTAAAATTCATTTGTAACCTGTGTTAGTCAGTGTTCTGTTACTATAATAAATACCGTGACAATCAATTTACAAAGAAAAAAAAGGGTTTATTTTGGCTCATGGGCTTAGAGATTTCAGTCCACAATCAGTTGATCTTATTGTTTTGGTCCTCAGCAGCTCATCATGGCTGGAGAATGTGGCAGAGCAAAACTGCTCATCTCAAGGCCAGAAGGTGAAGAAGGGTAAGGGGCTGGGATCAAAGGTCCCCCTAGTGACCTGAAGATGTCACAGGGGACCACACCTTGTAAAGGTTCTACCACCTCCCAATAGCACCATGCCTGGGGACCAAGCCTTTAACATATGGGGACATTCCAGATCCAAACTATAACCCTGAGATCAGTACTAGTCCGATCATTTATAGCCACATACTGAGTGGTAAAAATTTAAGTTGTAAGACACAGTATTTCCAAATGAAAGGATGCAATGCTGTGCCTTGTTTAAGTTTTCCTACTATAAACAAGAGTCCTTTCTGCAGTTTACTTAGCACCATATTTTCACATTTTGGGGGATTTTCTGATGACTTCAGTTTCACATGGTCCCTGCACACAGGGCTGAGGAGCTGCCTAGAGTTCTTGAGCACAAAAAGGTTGTGATGTGCTATCTGTGCTTTATAACCTTCCTTAGGCATGAATCATGGCTCTGTTGGCCATGAGTCCCACATGAATGAATCAATAATACACACTAAATATGGTATATGGGTCAGCTTTCTTGTGGCTGGGACAAAACTCCTTGACACAACTTGAAGAGGGAGAGGTTCTTTTGGCTCATGGTTTCAGTGGGTTCAGTCTATGGCTAGCTGGTTGTGCTACTTTTCTCATTGCTGAGACAAAATACTAGACACTCAAAGTTAAAGGGGAAAGGATTTATTTAGCTCACAGTTTGTAGAGGTTTTAGTCCACAATCAGCTGGCTCCAAGGCAGAGTGGCACATGGCAGAGAGGCATTGCAGAAGAGATACAGTTCACATCAACCACCACATGGTAGCAAAAGCAACAAGAGACCTTAACAGCATCTTCCTGCCCCTTCTTTCTTATTCAGACTACTTAGGGGAGGTAGTATTCACACCCTTAATCCTAGTGCCTTCAGGCCTAGCCCCAGCATGAATCAATCACACCCTCTAGATTCAGCCACCTCTGAAAAAGTATGAGGCTTTGGGGGGACATCTAAACACAAGCCATAATACTGGTTCCAGGCAGAAGCATCATGGTGGAAGAATGTGGTAGAGTAAAGCTGTTCACTCCATGGTGGCCGGAAGCTGAGCACAGGGGAACAGCACCAGCAAGAGATCAACACTCCAAAAACGTGCACCCAGTGACCCACTTCCAACTAGGCTCCACCTCCTAGCAGCACATCCAGCCTCGAACTGATGAGTACAGCACCCCCAGGAATCTCTCAGCTATCCAGGAATCTCTTAATTCAGTCATTTTGGATGCTAATCCACTGAAACACACTTAAACTAGGTTATTTATTGATTGGTTGGCAAAATTGTGGGACCAGCAGCTTACAGAAACCCAACCCTGGGAACAATGGTTCAATATTTGCCAAAATATTTGTGATGACTTTATGTAACAAAACATGAATAACAAGAAATGCAGAGAAAATGCCAAAATACACATGATTTTCACAATTTCTTTACCATAACTTTATAGTTTGTATTGATTCAAAAACCTAAAAGGAAGCTAAGACCACTCCCTAACACAAAAAATAATTATATTTTAGTTCTTAAAAATCTTTGTGTAATTAATTTTGAAGTCTCTGGAAGTTTAGAGAAATAACAGCAAAACTAGATGCCACATCCCATGAATCTCTTGCCTCTACTGTGACCCCTGGCTTAATGGACATACCAAGACTCCTGTGGGATATTCCAGTTCCATAAAATGTTGACCTGAGAAGCCCTGGACACCCTGCTGAAGATCTGGCCCATTAGGTCACAGATGGCTGTGTTCTATGGTTTCCTTAACAGTTGATCTTTGAGGTTTCTGCCCTGTGCTTCGTTCAGTTGGCCCAGAAGCCTTAGAAATCACGTAATGGGTCTTCCATGGAAGGTGAAATTTCTTGTCTGAAGCTCCTCATGTATGCCCAAGTGAGAGACTTAGTAAAGAAACTAACAAATATTATTCTAGCTTTAACCATAACAAGGCAATTCTTGATCTCTCTAAATGATCCTGATTTCAGCAACCTATAAAGTTCTTTACATGAAAGTTAGACCTCCAAGGAGTATTAAATATTATTTACTGTCGAAATTTCAAATCAAGTAGTTTAAAAAGTGAATTTTCAGGGCCAGGGATTTAGCTCAGTGGCGTCGTGCCTGTCTCCCAAGCTCAAGGTCCTGATTTTGATCTCCGGTACCAAGAAAAAAAAAAAAGTGAATTTTCTTATCAGAAAAGGAACTATTCCCTAAAGAACAATTAGGAGCTTCTAAATGTAGTAAGTCAGAAACCACAAATATGTTAAGTTATCAAGCTTACTATCAAACAAAAGCTCCTTAGTACAATAAATAATTTTAATTAAACATACTTATTTCCTTTAGTTCAAACAATGTATTTCCTTAAAAATGAACTAGAGGAAATGAAAACTTAATTTAGGAATCTGATTCAGATACAGAAAATGCAGATCCTCTCTTGAAAAAAGAAGTCTGAATCTGTTATGAATATAAACTAAAAGTAATTTTTATAGAAGATTTATAGAAACAGGCATGGCTACTTTAAAGGCCCCCCATGTACAGCTGTTAAGTTTGTTTAAATCCGAAAACCACATCTGTTAAGTGAGTATAAGGTGTCAGTGATGGGCTGAGGGCAGATTTGGGGTAAAAGGGACAATTCTGCTATTGCCAGAGAAATCAGTAGCTGATGCAAGGAGAGAATACAGTGAGGCATTCCCCAAAGGGGAGGCAGCAGGGCAAGGTCAGGGGGCAGGAATTCCACAGGGAGGACCTGAGGACAAGGACTCAGCCCTTCCTGCAGCCTTCCACTTTCTGAAGGTTTCCTCCTCCTCAGAGTCCCTCTCCTAGCACACTCTGTTCTCACCTTATTTCTTTGACCACCCTTTTGGTTCCTGTATTTTCAGACTATTCTGTGCTGGTTTTCAGACCTTGATGTCCGACTGTGTGCTAGATACTTCTTGGCAGCTTATCCACACTTAAAATTCAATGGATGGAAAGCAGAAATGTGTCTGCTCCTCAGCCTGCCCCTTTCTCTAGGCCACGGCCATGACATTTGTTCAGCGCAACCACAGTCCTATTTCAGAGTTCACAGTTCTCGCTCTGCTCTCTCTCTTGCCATCTCTGCTCTCATTGGATCCCATGGCTTCCTTCTCTCCATGGCAGTGAGGTCTGCATGCCCTCCACCTGGCCTCCCGCTCCCCAGTGGTTCACCTCTTACCTAGGGGCTGATGCTACATGAATACCTCTTCCCGCAACACCATTCCCTGTTGGCTTCTAGCAGAGGATCCATTCCTAAAGTTGGTCCTGGGGGGGGGGGGTTGGGGAGTATTTCCTTGCTCAACAGCCTTCAGACAGCTCAGCACTGCTTCAGCTTCAGGCACCAGGCTCTCCAAAACAGGGTTCTACTATATCGTCTCAGTATTCTTTCCCACACGGAGCAGTGTAGCACAGGAGAAAAGACATGGACTTTGGAGTCAGAGCCAAGTTCAGACTCCAGCACTGGCTCTTCAAAGCTGCGGGGCCACAGGCAGGGCATTTATTGCTCTGAACTCTTTCTTGGCAGAACTGCAGGGCAGGTAGTGATTGCAGAGATGGGAAAGCAGGGAGGTGATATTAGGGAAGCTTCTCACAAGGCTCTGCCCATGTGGATTATGGACTTACACGTGGGTTGAGCTCTTTCATGTGGCGGCCACATAATGTGTCTTTTAGTCAAGGACCCGAGAGTTTTTAAAATGGAGAACCCCGAGGATCCTTCATCAGTGTGCAGCAGTTTTCTGCTTACGCTGGGGAGTTTTCAGCAGAGCTGAAGGGAGGGAGCCAGTTCACAAAGGAGACACAGGCTTTTTAGGTGGAGCTGATGCCATTAGCCCTGACTCGCTGGGTGAGCAGGGCCCGAGAATCGGCAGCAGCGCGTGGAGAGCAAATCCCTGACTCAGACATGTGAACCACGTGCCCACTGCAAGAGTCAGAAGGCTACACTTTTGTCAGATTTAAAACTTTTAAGGGTGCTTAGGATTTGAGAGTCCAAAATGAAGAAAGCACAAGATCCTCAATGGCCATAAGATGCTCATTGGCGTCATTCAGATGCCTAGGATAGTATCTTGCATGTAGGAGGTGCTTAATTAAAATATGATGAATGAATAAGGGGGTGGCGGGCATCTTCTATATACCCTAGAGCAGAGCATTCAGAAGATCCTTAATAAATACAGGGTGGGGAAAACACTGGTTTATACCCTACCTTGTCAAAAGTATTTGTAATGTACCAGAACAAACATCATGTATTTCTATTCTACAATAATTTTATCATCATTCTCGTTCCTTTTAAAATGAACTAATCACGTATTTATTTTTCCTATCACAACACAGGGTTGTTAGGCTTAAAAGTGGGTGAGCAGGGCAAAATGAACTTTTTATCTGGAGTTTAAAAAAAACGGGTCTAAAATCGGTGTGGATACACTGAGTGGAATGAAGGGAAGAAATAATCTTTTAAAAGGCTGGAAGAAGGTGGAGGACAAGGAGCCATGAGGTGTGTGGGACATGTTTGACGCGTGTGCTTGGAAAGAATGTTCCATTTATACACTGCACCCGCCCCAGCCCGGAAATCTGGGCGGTGCTTATTCCTGGGTGAGGGGAGCACAGCCGAACCCTCCCAGGCAGGAAGAGGGGTTCGGGAAAGTGACAACCGCTACACGACACACAGCAGGAGGAGCTCGGGGTGGGGATCCCGGTGTCCCCAGAATTCAGGGTACAGGGACAGGAAGTGGGGAGCTAGCCTGATGCATTTGGAGAACGGGAATAGGGAAGTTCGGCTGGAATGACGGTGGGATACCAGGAGAGTCAAGGAAACCAAGTCAAAGAAATAAATGTTTAAGATAGATTACAGAGTGCCTTCACTAATACAATAAAGAATTTAGTTTTTAATCCATGTCAGTCATTTTGAAATTTTTGAAGCAATAAGATCCTTTTGTTTTCTTTTAAAACTTTTTAAAAAATTGGTTATGCAGATTAATTGGCAGAGCCCCACGTGCCATAAAACCCTTCGACCCTTTCACCCTCACTCCCCACTAGTTTCTCATTATGGGTTGGGGGGTCGATGCATACACTGCTATATCGAATCTTTTAACAGTAAACCTTAGGAGACACCCATATGCATAACGCGTGGAAAGGGGGTGGTTTGTCTGGGGGAAGCCACTCCCCGCCCCTGTCCCCCCACTCTGAACAGTTTGAAAGCGGCTGTCCTGACGCAGGCCTGTGGGGGCCGGGTGACAGTGCCAGTGGCCTGGAGGAACCCGGCCTAGAGGCCAAAGCCGGGGCCTGGGCCGCCGGGCCTGGCGGGAGTGGGAGACGGGAGAGGTCAGAGGCCGCTCAAGACAGACCTCGGCGAGGGTGGAAAAGGGCCCCTGGTCCCGTTTAACGACAGTTCTGCCTCCAGACAGCTTGGCAGCCAGCACATTGACATCTACCTTTTAACATCCCCTCCCCACGCGGAACCAGGTGGAATTAAATGGTTTGCTTCAGAAACAACAAATTCTACTTGAAATGAAAGGCTTTTCCGGTGCTTTAGAAAAATCATGAAAGTGAATGTTAGTGCGTAGGGGCGTCCGAGTCCGGCCACGGTTCCGGATGTCTATTTTTGTATTTTGTTCTATTTTGTCTATTTTGTTCGAGACAGGGGCTTGCTTGGTAGTCCCTGCTGGCCTCGAACTCGCCGCGGTCCACTGCCCCAGCCTCCCGCACGCTGGGACAACAGGCAGCGGCAGACCCCAGCCCACGCCCCGCCCCTCCGCCCGCGCCCCGCCCCGCCCCTCCGCGGCACGCGGCACTCGCCTCGCCCTCGGTATTAAAGCGCGGGCGGGCGGGCGGCGCGCGGCCGCAGAGATGCAGCTCCCGCTTTGGTGCTGCCTGGGGGCGGCGCTCTTCGCGGCCCCTCGGTGGGCGTCGGCGGTCGAGAACGCGAGCTGGGAGCCGGGCGACGGCGGCGCTGAGCCCGCGTGCGCCGCGCGGCTGGAGCCAGGGCCGGGCGGGCGCTGCGGCGGCGGTGGCGAGGCCGGCGAGTGCGCGCTGCAGGTGCGCCTGCCCCCGCTGGCCATCCCGTTGCCCGCGCCGCTCGGCAGGCTCGAGGAGGTGTTCAAGGAGGTCCAGACCCTCAAGGACGCCGTGGCCAGCCTGCGGAAGTCCTGCCAGGACTGCAGGCTGCAGGCCGACGAGCACCGAGACGCCCCGCTGCCCCCCAGCCCGGGGCCCCCGGGGGAGGACGGCGACCTCCGCGTGCAGGACCTGGAGAGCCAGGTGCACAAACTGTCGTCGGAGCTAAAGGGAGCCCGGGAGGAGATCGACGTGCTCCACCGGCGCCTGGAGCAGCTGAACCTTGTGAACATGAACAACATTGAGAACTACGTTGACAGCAAAGTGGCCAATCTGACAGTTGTGGTCAACAGTTTGGACGGGAAGTGCTCGTCCCAGTGCCCCAGCCAAGAACACGTCCAGTCCCGGCCCGGTATGTGAAACAATGTCTCCTTATCAGTTGTTCGCGACTGTATCTATAAACATTAACCGGAGCCCGTAAGTTACACACTTGATGGGTTCAGAAAATAAGCCTTTTATTGGTTAAAGTTGTCTAGGGAAAACAACTGTCTCCTCCTAGGGGCCGGCAGAAGTGCTAAAGGACCTAGTTACGGAAGTCACCGTTAGCTCCGTAGCCATTAGAAAGCACTTTGAATTTCAACATCTTATGTGCTAATGCCAGACCTACACACAAGCAGAAGCAGAGAGGATTTCCTTATGGGTTAGGGCATCTGCAGAGTACTTTATCGCTTCACTGAAGTGTTTAAAAACAGATAAGGCAGTGTGTGCAGTTGTGCTTGTTGGTTGGAAATCAGCTTCTCTTGTGGTTGGCCGACTGCCACTTCTCATGTAGCAACAAGTGGTCTTTGCAAGATTTGAGCAAGCAACCTGCTAAATAATCGTAATCTCAAATATTAGGTGAAAACAGATTGTATAGTTGGAATAAAAGATGCTTCGTGTGTAAAACCTTTTGCTTTGAGACCTAGTAGCACAAAAATGTTTTAAGTGGAGAATTTTGGCATGCATCTGAGGGAAGGAAGATATTCTTAGCTCTCTTTTACCTTAGCTAGCATCCAAGCACATAAAAACAAAACCCAGTTTACTGAACTTTAATGCACACACGTTAAAGACCACAGACCTAACTGCCTCCTCTGCCCATGTGCTGCAGGGGCACTGGTTCCCCCAAGCCCGGTCATTCCACTTGGATTCCTGGAATCACTGTGGCTGTTACCCTTGGGAAAGCCATTTTGGTCTTAGGGGCTCTGCTTCCCGACAGTGAGTTTGAGGGACGAGACAGAGGTTGCTGGCATGGAACACTGTACTGAAGGTATGCCCCATCCCCAGGGAGCTGCTGGTGACAGGAAGTCATGTTTTCCAGGACCACTGTTGCTAATACTCCTGGCAGTCCGTATCTGCGTGTCCCCTGTGTGATGCAAGACAAGTTCACAGCTTAGGTGACCCTACACGGCGACTTGTAATGATGTGAACAAGATTCTGTTATTCTTTTTTCTCCTGAAAATTTTGGGGGAAAAATCTGAATATGAGTTCTAAATATATACGAATAGATTTTCATGCCTTAGAATATCTTCTATTAAGCTTATCTGTCACTGTTTATAAAAATTATCTGGCAGTGTCTTTGATGTTTCTTTCTAGAACCAAACGTGTAATACTGGCTGAATACTCCTTCCTGGATAATAAATGTAGAGTAATATTGGTATACTGTTGAAAAACGACTTTTCTCTTGAGTTTCTCTACAGAGTTGTCAAGTAAAATAAATGTAAATCTACAATTGATGCTGTACCGTACAACTTTAATACATTGTTTGGAGCATATTCTATAAAGCACCCAATGTGGAAGCCATAGGCTACTTTCGGGTTAAAGGAAACAAGTGAGGCTTCCACTGCGTACCTAGAATGTGCATCTAGGAAGGCGATTCATGTCAGAATTTTAGGCAGATGGATGCAGTGCTTATGAGAAGAACCTCTGCTGCCACCCAGACCTGAGTTTATGTCCTAGCTCTGCCCCTCAGTGCCTGTGTGAACTTTGGAAACTGCTGACCCAATTTAGGCCTAAATATCCTCATCAGCAGCAAACTGGCAAAACACCTGCATCACAAAGTGGTCCATGAAGCCCTTATCTGGTCTCTGGCAGGGTGCCTGGGACACAGTAGTCCTCATTAAACATCACTTTTACTTACTCTTTTCTTGTTGCCATTTGTAGGTGATTATTGCCAACCAAGGGTATGTTAGAGTCCTGTCCACTTTGTAACACCAGACCATGTCCTGAGGCTTCCATGACCATTTCCTAACCAGACATGGGCAAGTGTAGCGGAACAGGTTTCCTTTAGAGCCCTTCAGTAAATGATCAGACTGCCTTTGAGTACATAAAGAATTCTAGAGACGCATACGTTTCATGAGCAATCCCCAATGTCTTTTCCTCTCCCTTCAGTTCAACATCTGATATACAAAGATTGTTCTGACTACTACGTAATAGGCAGAAGAAGCAGTGAGACCTACAGAGTCGCACCGGATCCCAAGAACAGCAGCTTTGAGGTGCTCTGTGACATGGAGACGCTGGGCGGTGGCTGGACGGTCCTGCAGGCACGGCTGGACGGCAGCACCAACTTCACCAGAAGCTGGCGAGAGTACAAGGCAGGCTTTGGGAACCTCCGCCGCGAGTTCTGGCTGGGAAATGATAAGATTCACCTCCTGACCAAGAGCAAGGAGATGATCCTGAGAATAGATCTCGAGGACTTCGATGGTGTCAAGCTGTACGCCGTGTATGAGCAGTTTTACGTGGCTAACGAATTTCTCAAGTACCGTTTACACGTCGGTAACTACAACGGCACGGCCGGGGACGCCCTGCGTTTCAGTAAGCACTACAACCACGACCTGAAGTTCTTCACCACCCCCGACAGAGACAATGACCGCTATCCCTCCGGGAACTGCGGGCTCTACTACAGCTCGGGCTGGTGGTTTGATGCCTGTCTTTCAGCAAACTTAAATGGCAAATACTATCACCAGAAATACAGAGGTGTCCGCAATGGGATTTTCTGGGGCACCTGGCCTGGGATGGGGGAGGCACAGCCTGGTGGCTACAAGTCCTCCTTCAGAAGGGTCACAATGATGATTAGACCCAAGCACTTTAGGCCATAACACTGGCGCTCATTTCCCCAGGCCTTTATGTCTAATAGCACGATCACATGCCTTCAGCACTTTGGAGTATGCCTTGTTTCAGAATCCTTTTCCACAGCCCACAGGTCTCTGAGCACAGGTCATGTGCTGCATAGCATTTCAAGTAAAGCTGAAAAATATTCATTTTAAAGACTCCTTTGTTGCTGTTAGCCAGTGAATGCTTGTAAGCATTGGAAATATTAAAACAGATTATAAGTCTTTTGATTTCTATTAGAAAGGTCTTCATTATTTGTACTACTTTCTATTATAAAAATTGCTTATTCGGCAAGCTAGATTCTACACAAAGCAATCTCCATTTTGGCTGTGATCAAATGTACACATTTGAAAATATATCACTTTTTTCAGGCTAAAAACGTTTATTTGTATATTTGTCTCAATACTGCAATGTTTATTCTGAGATAAACTCACTTCGTGGCATTTATTTCGGGCCAAGAAGACCTTTAGTTTGCAAATAAAGGGAAATCATGTATGTAATTAAGCCTGTTCATGTAATATTCATGAAATTTAAAATATGAAAAAAAAAAACCCCTAAAATAAAATATGGCATTTTCTGCCACTTTAATTTGGTACATTTTTAATATTGTAAAATGTGGTATAATGTCACCAAAATATTCAGAAAATAATATAATCTTGATAACTGTGGTTCAAAGTATTTCATTTGTAGTCTAACTTGTTGGATATCAGATTGTAAAAACCACTTTAACATAAAAATTTATTTTCCTCAGTTCTGTTTATACAGTAGTTTTTATGAGCTTGCTCACTACTGTGATAGACTACTAGTCACTTTTATCTTTTAGGGTAGAAATAGGTGGAGAAAGAAGTATTTATTTGTACTTTGAAGGCCAATTTTATATCGAGAGCCTTAATATCATTGAATAATACACATGATAGGAAGCCAAGTTTTCTAGAATGAAGATAAATTAAAACATTTGAAATATATAAAAAGTAGCTCTAATATTATATATTTCAACCCTAATGGATTTCTTATTTTGCTATCAGAAATTCAAAGATTGGTATTTACTTTAACCAAATGAAAGTACCTGGAACTTTTATAATTTGCTAATTCTGAAATGCTAAGTGTTGTATTGAAATGATTATTAAAACATTTAATATCATAACTATTGTTTCAGAAAGAACAGTATTCTGTAAAGTTTTAAAATGCTCTCAATTTGAAAATTTGAAGTAATTAGTCCTACTGTGAGTCATAGCAATGAGTTTGATCTTTAATTTCTAGTGTTTATTTCTAATACAGTGACCAAGTTTTCAAAATATTCACAAAGATGCATCTTTGCCCATTCTTTGAAGATGATTAAGGGACCAGGCGTGGTGGTGCACACCTGTGATCCCAGCACTGGGAAGGCTGAAGCAGGAGATTGCTTGCTGAGAGGCTACCTTGAACTACATAGTGAGACCCTCCCTGTCTCAAAAAGCAAACAAAAATTTAAAAAGTGATTAAGGAGGACTGTTGTTTTATGTAACAAGTTAGTTGTTCAAATATTAGACCCTTTAGAAAATCTTAAGCCAGATATTCTTTCAAAAGTGTTTAACACAAGGTTTTTGGGAAATATACAAAACAAGTTATTAGGAATATTATTACAATATTAGAACAAATAAGTGCAAGTAGAATTAAATGATCAAAATGTCAAATACAGATTTTAAGCCTGTGTATCTACCAGTGGGATACTAAATGTAAATGATATAACCAATTCTATTTCTCTTTTTTGCTTTTTAAAAGACTAAGATTTTGATATCATTCAATGTATTTGTGTCAGATAAAGGCATGTATGTACTAAGTGTAATTACTAATACATGTATAAGTAAATTTCTAATCACAAAGTGCAGTTCTAAAGAAACATTGCTTATACAAACAGTGCCTACTGATTTTAATGGGAACGAGACATCTTTTCAGGAGAATTTGGCAAATAATCCATGTGAAGACTGTCTTTGCACATTATTTCAAAAGATCAAAACTTTATTTTCTATTATACTTTTATTACACTTTCCTAATTCCTTAACACAGAAATTCCTTTCTGGAATCATTTCCTATCATTCATTATAAAATATATTCTAGACTTTGGTGATCTTTAACATGTTGACAGTAGGTTGTATCTGAAGGGCCTTTTGCCTTAATATATGATAATGTTCATAAGTGTAGGCTATTTACAAATATGCTTTTTAAGAGTCTTATCTTGGTTTCATTTATTTTAAGACCTCATTTCTAAAAGTTACAATTTTTAGAAAATGTTGACTGAAACTGAGTTTTAGAGATTCAAATTAGAATTGCCTCACCCATCACTGAAGGGGGAAAAAATCAAAATTTACTCGGAGTAATGCTCCAAATGGATTATTGGCACATACATCAGTTTTGTTTAGTTTTAGTTTTTTTCCAGTACTGGGGAATTGAAGCCAGGGGCTTTGCACTGAGCTATATCCCCAGCCATTTTTTCTTATTTTGAGACAGGTCTCACTAAGTTTCTCAAACTGGTCTCAGATTTGCAATCCTTCTGCCTTAGTGTCCCAGAATGCTGGGATTGCAGGTATTATTTTTGACTAGCTACTCAAGAAAAGGTTTGCAATTTAAAAGGGATGGGTAATGTCATTGCAATAACCTCTTAAATTTCCTTTTATGTGTACTTAGGGTTATGTTTCATGTTTTTTACAACCTTGTAAAATAAGTTTTAATCTTCACCTCGGTTCTTCAGTGTGGAAACTTTGTAAAATATTCACCTATTTGCTTGTTTGAAAAGTGGTATAAAGTTTACCTAATGTAGACAATATCTCTGACTCTTTGACGATGTTAACGATACTGTTTCCTTAATGGGAAGAAAGGGGCAAATAGAGGAACACCAGAATCTTATTTCCCTCTAGAATTTTGATACATTTGCAATATGAAGTTTTCAGGTTCATTTTGTGTCATTCAATTTTCCTCCTCTTTTCCCACTGTTACTGTTGCTGATATGGCTCAGCTCTGGTGATTTCCTTGGGATGATGCGAACATTTCCTAATGGCAGCCTGTACCTCACTCACAATCATTTTCCATATCACTGTCAGATTTTTGAGAAGTACAGTTCTGATGTTTTACTGTCCTGCTAAGAACTTTCAACAGCTCCTCACTTCCTGTAAGATAAATCCCAGCATGCAATCCCCTTCAGGAACCGATTTCTGCCTAACCACCCAGGGTCTCACTTGCCACACAGAATACCTTCTGCAGGAACAAATCATCTCGCATATTTTCACTGTGCTGCAGACGGTCCCTAGGTCCACACACAACGCCATCCTTGCTACCCCTGGGTCTTGCCAGGCTTCCAAGTTTGCATTTCAGCTCTACCATTTGCAAGCTATGTGATCACGGCCAGTCACTTAAACTCCATGTTCTTTGGTTCTGTCGATTACAACATAGGGATAATAAATCTGCCTGGTAGATTTACTGGAAGGATTAAATAAGATAACAAAGCACCTAAAACATACATGTGTTTTTGTGGCCCACCCCCCACCCCCCACCCCAGGTCCCTGTTCCGCTTCCTGTTTGGTTCTTCCCCGTCCCGAGTTCCCGTTCAGGTGCCACCTGTAGCCGACCCACCCACCCAGCCGGCCTTGTTTCAGGACCTAGACCCACTACTTTGTGCTCCCTGACCCAGAGTGGGCAGAGGAGGAGGAATGACGGAGAGAGACATGGAGCCAGATTAACATGCGGACAGCCAGGAAGCTCTTGCCTCTTAGTAGGAAGAGGGCCTGCCTCGTCCTTGCTTTTATTCACCCAAACACGGACACAAGACATCAACATAACACAAGGTTCAGCTGCTTTCCAGCATCCATTTGTACACACTCTAGTAAACAACTTAACCTCAGCTGTCTGAACTTTTCCCTGGAAAATGTGATGTGCGGTCACCCCTGTGGGCAGGCAGCCTTGCTCCTCTGTGCTCTCAGAGGAGGCCGATTAGCCCTTGATTCTCCTCTGGTCCCCACAAAGTTGGTTTCTTTTGTCATCATCCTGAATAGCTCTCTCTTCTCTGCAGTGTTCCCTGATGACATCAGGTGGGGTTCGCAACTTTCAGTTTTGATTCTGCACCGTCCTGTGTGTTCCTTCTTGTGTGTGATTTAAAAACTCTAGGTTTTACCCTGAAATCAATGCGTTTGGATAGAAGTAAAGCAGATTTGAGACCCAAGTATGGTTACTCAAAGTGCTTGGGAAGGGCTTGCCAGTGAGGATGAGCTGTGATTCAAAGAAGCCGGAGTTGTTACTTGGAAAGGAGCGCTTACTATCAAGTCTGAGGATTTCAGAGGTTAAATAAAGTGGCTCGGGGGTGTGGCAAGGCTGGATTATGCACACTGTAGGACAGGGTAGATAGCTGTCCTGGGAATGTGCCTCTGCGTACTTGCTATGAACAGGGATTTGGCCTCCTGGGCTGAAAAAATGATTGTTCAACTCGACTGAGTTCCTAAGGAAAGGCAGTATGTTTCATACTACTTACAGTATAATTCCGAAATGAATTTTCTCCATACAAAACTACCTGAATTTTAAAAAATTAAACACACAGAAGATCCCTTGGCAAACCACCTTCACTTCCTGTCTCCCCCTTCTCCCCAAGGCAACAAGCCAACTCTAATTTCACTCTGCATTGCCAAGTTGCAACACCTACTGACTCATAGCCTCTCCAGGTCTCTCTTGTTTATTGATTAGAAAAAGCTGAAAACAAAGAGGAAAGAGGTGCAAATGGGACCAAGCCTCCCTTCCTGCTTGAAGTGGTCTCCCCCAACATTTGATGAGGCTTTTCCCGTCCTGCTGGGAGAAACTGCTGTTTTCTTTCCTGAAGGAATGCTCTTAATTCTGTCAGACTACCTTCATCCCACGGACCCAAATCCACAGATCTGGAGTCTACAGCCTTGCGAATTTTTCTCAGCAGAAGGCTAGGGAAGACATGTAGACAAGTTCTGCAGTTGCCTAAGGAAGAATAATTTTAGATGTCACTGAATTTATTAATGAAGTTATATTTACGAGAATGCAGAAGTGTTTGGTTCTACTATTTGCTTGCTTAACTAACCCAAACTTAGATTCAACAGCAGCTCTTGTTAATTAACATCAAGAAGCCTGAAGTGTCTTAAAACTCAAAAAGACTTTTAGAGTTAGGAAATCCAGGGTACAGTTAGCCTTAATTCTTTCAGTGAAAACTTAAAATATACACCATGTGCAGAAGTTTTCTAGGAGGCTGGAGATAATATCAGTGGCCAGTACAGATAAAAATCCATACAAGTTTACACATTATCAGAGCAGGCAACTAAATGTGATAAATGCTGTGAAAAAGGAAGCAGGATTTTATTTCTGCAGAGAGTGAAAAAAAGGGGAGCCCAAGCCAGGTGATATCCGGGAGAAGCGTGTTCCAAGCCAAAGGAGAATGGAGGTGACAGTCTGGAGCCTGTCGGCAGACTTGAAGCTTGGCAGAGAGGCCCATGTAGGAGAAACAGTCCTGACTGTGGGCGTAGGAGATGAGATCAGAGAGAGACTGGGGGTGCTGCAGGTGAACAGGGGTGGGCAGGGATCACGTGGGCCTTGTATGCCACGATAAGGGTTCTGCCTTATAGTCTGGCCACATAAGAGACATGAGGGGTTTGAGTAGCAGCGAAAAGATCCCACCCAGTTTACAAGCGTCACACTTATTGCTGAATGGCAGCAAGGACTGGAGCAAGGGCCCGGTTTGATGGTGCTGACATGGATCTCGGTGAGAGATGGAAGCATGTGCCACTGTGGGTGCAGAAAAGTGCATGGCTTTGAAGGCAGACTGACAAAATTTGCTGATCAAAGATCAGCAGTGGATAGTCAGACATTAGAAGTATCACAGAAAACCACAGGATTTCAGCCCGAGCGAAAGATAGAGCTGCCACCAACTGAAATGAGGAAGTCCACAGGGAAGCCTGTCTGGAAAGTTTGTACGGAGTGGAGTGGGGGGGATGAGAATGGAATCAGAAGTCATGAGCATTCCAAGTTCCGATACCCGCAAGACATCAGAGTGGGAGTTAGTGCCAAGTTCAGGGAGGACATCGAGGATTCCGAGATACACTGGAGAGCAGCTAGATTACAGACAGTAAGGAAGCCTGCCCCCACAAGGGGCAGCCCCCACGCCCAGTAGCTGCCATCTGAGCAGTCCGGGAGTGTGCTCTGTGGAGGGGCAGACCTTGATTCCCACTGGGACACATACGTATTCGAGATTATTTCAGGTTTAGATTTGCTTTTCCTTGGTGGCAGACCAGCACCATTTTTTTGTTGAGCTGTTGTATATCTCAGAAACTATTATGGTATTAGCAACATTCTTTTGTTGACTTGCTGTGATACTTTTTAAAAAATCCACTATGGTATTCCACATAGCATTTTACAAAATGCTGCTTTTGACTAAGGAAGCCGGGTCACAGTTCAGTGACTTTTGCAGCCTCTACTCTGCCCCTTGGGAGACACCACCTGGGGACACTGAGGTCTTGCTGCACAGGAAGCAGCACATGTGGGCATGTTGCTGCGTGTACACATATGCACACAGCGAAAAAAACATGAACTGGGCCATAGGACCAGAGACTTTCTAACTTTTTTTTTTTGGTATCGGAAATCAAACTCAGAACCTTGTGTTTGCAAGGCAGGCAGTGGAACCACTGAGCTAAATCCCCGGCCCCTTTCTTTCTAATTTTTAATAGCATATTGTCCAGTTTCAAGAATCATGGATGGATATTTAATGAACTACAATCATTAAGTTAGTAGTTTGCTATTTTTTTAAACTTTTAGGCACAGATTGGTTTTATTCTCTTTCTCTTTATTTTAGGTATGTTACTGACTTTCAACTTCATTTCTGTCACAAATGTTTTCCAAAAGTTATCCAAATTAAAGATAACTAAATCTTTTATTTCTGATAGTTTTCAAGGTATTAACACTGGAAGAGCCATAGATGAATTTGCCTAGCAATTTTACTCTAAAATTCAGGTGGAAATGAATGTTACCCTCTGCATATGGTGAGGTTTCCCTTAGATGATGGATGGGTATAGCCACATACAAATACACATACACACACGCTTGTGTATGTTATTTGTACATATATATGCCTATGCATGTCATGTAACTCAAATGCTATAATATGTAAGGAAATTTGTTCATACAAATGAAATAGACCGGCAACTCCCAAAGGTATTTCAAAAGTCAATACAACAAGAATCATGAACCTAAATTCCTAGTGTAAACCAAAATTAAAGCCATTCTCTGGCTGATAGCCAGCATCTTTGTGGACATAACAGCTCTCAAAAAGATCTGTATTATTTTATTGGCAATTTCAAGAGGAAATCTGCACCCTACTCTTCTTTAGAAAAGAAGAATCACATTTAAAGATATACACACAAGGCTTCTTTTTCTTAGCACTTCAACTGGTATTACATTTGTAATTATTTTTTTGTGAGACAGGGTCTTGCTATGTAGTTTAGGGTTTAGGCTGGTCTTAAATTTACTGTGTAACCTAGGATGGCCTTGAATTCATGGCAATTCTCCTGCCTCAGCCTTGCAAAGGCTGGGCTTACAGGTGTATACCATCACACCCGGCATGTATTTATTATTTATCATTTGAATCCAACAAGTATTTACCATTTGCCTACTGTGAGCATAGATAGCATGGTGCTATATGCTTAAAGTTTTCTATATGTCTTTTTCAAAATAACTATAAATTGCAAATCTGATTTTAATCTTTAGTATTCAAGATTTTTCAAGTTAAGGAGAATGATAGTGTCTAAAATGAATTGCTCAAGAAATGAAACGCAAAGGGGGAGAATCCAACAAACAGAAAAACTCATGATAATGATAAGTCAATATGTTTGAGTTATAACCATCAATATTAATGGTCGCAATTCACCAGTCAAAAGAAATAGACTGGCAGAATGGGTCAAGAAGCAA